>JAQPPZ010002998.1:23689977-24919970 GCA_028583015.1 Wollemia nobilis
AAAACATAGGGACATATCAAGACCCAATGTCTCTCTAAATTCAAAATAAGTGGCCTCTAAAGCCTCTAAAAAAGAATTGTAAACTCCTCTCAAAAAAATCTCCACTCACCCGACAAAGTCTTCATCTCAAAGGAAATTTCCTTCTAAGATACCTCTTGGTGTTGATTCCAAAGGCAATTAAGTCTTGAAATACTCCTCTCCTATTGCTCATTCACAGGTATGTACTTTGATCCTGGACATAAATCCTTTTTAATGCTTATCTTTTGATGTCTTTGAGATTCATGATAATCATGCACCTACTCTATCTCCCTCGACCAAAGCGGGTATGCTTCCTTTATCTTCAATATCTTTGTCTCTTCTAGGTTTTAATTATATTTCCAAAGGAGATGCTTCCCCCCCTCTTAATCCTATACCTTTAGCCTCACCTCCTAAATGTGTTTACACCTTCCTATTTGGTCATGGATCTTCCCTTGCATCTCCCTCCAAAAGAGTGTCTCGGTCCCTCTAAAATTCTAGTTTCCTTCCTTTTCTTATTGAAGTTTCATCCCACTGCAAGGTATCCCCTTATAGAGCCCTATATTTTAGCCCCCATTGTGACTCATAATAAAAGAAAAATTGTTTGCAGATGTGGGAAGTGGAAAGAAAAAATGATATCCATCATATCAAGATCTAAGAAGAAAGAAATCTGAATAGGAAATTGCCAACAATTCTCAATCCACATTATGTCCAACCCTCCAAGAGGAAGCCAATATTGAGATACATGAATAATCTGATAATAGAACCAAACCATCCCCGTATCATGGTAGGGGAAAAAATCATATCTTAAAATATTCAAATGAATATAGTATCATGGAATGTAAGAGGTCTAAATGGTCCCTCTAAGTAAAGGTTGATTTTTTCCATGAGAAAATATCATAAAACCTCAAATTTACTTCTTCAAGAGATGAATATTGAAGAAATAAATCTTGAGAAGATATCAAAATCTATCTGGAAAAATATAAAAGTTCTGGTCAGCCCCACTCTTGTACCTTCTGGAGGCCTCCTGTGCCTTTGGAACCCTCTCAAAGTAGAAGGGATATTACTTTCTACTTCCAACAAGTTTACAAATATTCTATTTTTCACAAAGACACCCACACAAAATGGGTTCTAAAAAATATCTATGCCCCAAACACTCCTTTAAAAATAACTTCTTTGTGGAATTCCCTAAGCCAAATGAGGAGCATATTCTCTAGTGAGGCTTGGATCATAGCTGGATATTTTAACTCTCCTTTATTTCAATCTAATAAAAAGGGTGGCACCCTCGATTTCCTCATCAAGCATACAAGATTTTTCAAATTTTATTAACAATAATGAGCTCATGGACATCCCTCTAAGGGGCACAAGATTCACCTAGAGCAATAGAAGGACTGGAAATTAGCTCATTCAACTTAGACTTGATAGGTTCTTTCTCTCCCAATAAGCCATCTCTTTGTTTGTTGATGCTACCCTTTGGTCACTCTCTAAGATTGGTTTTGATCATAATTTGCTTATGTTTGAAGGGCTTCAACCATTTTATTTTAAGACTCCTTTTATATTTGAACTAATATGGCTTTAACACCCAAATTTTGAAAGCCTTATTTTTGAATGGTGGAACAAGCAATTTTTAGGCCCTATTATTTCTCAAATAGCCAAAAAACTTAGATTCATCAAGACTAATCTAAAGATCTAGAACAAGGAGGTTTTTGGAGATATTTTTAACAAAAAGTAGAGCATTTAGAACCAACTCCTTCAAATCGATACCTACATCTAGAATGGAGAAGTTTTTTATTCTGTTAGGGGTTGTGAAAGATAATTTCTTTTTGAATATCATAACATTCTAGCTATGTAAGAAACCTTCTGGCACAAAAAATCAAGGGCTATATATGGTTAAAATCAAGTGAATCCAACACACATTTATTTATTGCTTCTACTCTTTGGCACTGTAGTTTCAACAAAATTTGAGAGTTATCCAAAGATGATGATTTGATTTTGAGAGACATTCATGATATAAGATCTTAGGCTATGAGTCACTTTGAGAACCTCTTACTCAAAAATCCTTGTTCCTCTATGAGTTCAAACCAAATGCTTTTAAATATCCCTAACCTTGTTTTTGATGAATCCAATGATTGGCTTCTTAGACCCTTTTCAAATGAAGAAATTAGAAAGGTTATTTTCTTGATGAAGGGAGACAAAGCCCCTAGACTCTATGGGTTTCCTCCCTATTATTTCCAAGTTTTATGGAATATTGTTGGGGTAGACATCTACAAATCCATAAAGAAGATTCAACATACTAATTACATTCCCACAGTTTCAATTCAACTTTCCTAGCTCTAATTCCTAAGACCTCTATAGGAAAGTCTATATCTTATTACCAGCCTATAAGCTTATGAAATTTTCTATATATAATTCTATCCAAATCCATCACCACCTAGCTAATTTGTATTCTCCCATCCATCATAGATTCCTATTAGGGTAGCCTTTTAAAAGGGATGTAGATCACATATGGGATCATTACTATCCATAAGATCATTTATTCAATTCATAAAAGCAAGAGAGTTGGCTTTGTTCTCAAGCTAGATATGAACAAGGTTTTTAACCAAGTTTCATGGGAATTTTTTATTGCAATTCTCTCCAAATTTGGTTTTCATGAGAAGTGGGTTGAACTAATAAAACAATGCATCTCTTATGTGAGCTTCTCTGTTCTCATGAATGGAGTCCCAATTGGATACTTTTTTAGCTCTCGTGATTTACATCAAGGTGATCCCCTTTCACCTATTTTGTTCATTATTTTATTTGAAGCCCTCAATAAATCTCTTAAGATGGCTTATTCCAATGGTATTATCTCTAGAATTAAGGCATCCTCTACTTCTACCCTAGTTTCATATCAACAATTTGTGGATGACACCATCTTAGCCAATACCTCCTCTATTTTGCAAGCCAAATCCATTAAGTCTATTCTTTCATTGTATGAGCAGTATTTTGGCTAGAAAATAAATTTCACTAAAAGTATCTTTTTCTTTTTCAATACTCCTCTTAGAAGATAGGTCAAAATTTCCCAAATCCTAGGGTGCTCCATATCCAAACTCCCTACAATCTATCTAGGTCTCCCTCTATTTTTTGGACCTCCAAAATACAACTTGTGGAATTTGGTCCTTGAAAGAATTCATAGAAATCTTAGTGGTTGGAAAGGAGCCTTATTAAGCTAGTTTGTTAAGTTGACTCTCATCCATGCTTGCCTTAAAATCATACCAATTTATTTTCTATTTACCTTCAAAATACTTGCTTTGGTTTATCATAAAATTGAGCATCTTCAAAGAAACTTCCTTTGGTCTGGCTTTGAAGATAAGATAAAATTACATCTAGTGGCTTGGGAGAGAGTTTGTTCCAAGAAATCCCATGGAGACCTAGAACTCAGAAGAGTTAACAAAGTAAATTTAGCATTATTAGCCAAGTTGGGATGAATACTAATATCTAAAAATGATATTTTTTGGATTGGCATTATTTAAAACAAGTATTTCCACTATAATGATTTTCTTCTTGGAAAATTATTCTCTAATAGATATTTCATCTAGAATTCTATTCTGAAAAGCAATCACATTGTCAAAGTTAGAATAAGATGGAAAATTTAGAAATAAAATGGTATTGAACTTTGGAATGATATTTGGATTTGTGACACTCTAATGATCTAGGACCAAGACTTAATTCCAATCCAAATTAGCATTGATAAGCTCTTTGAACCTAGGTTTTATGACTTCATAATTGAAAATGGTCATAGAAGGGTGTGGAAATCCATCCATGTTCGAGGTCTTTCAAGAGATAAAATTCTTGATGCCTAGTCCTTATCTAATATCCTAAGAATACATCTTATTCCAATGGGATCTCTTTAATATGGAGTTATTTGGAGACCAAATCAAAATAGATTTTTTAGTGTGAAATCTACCTACTTTGTAATTGATCAACCGTATATAAGTGGTTTCCCTACAAAAAATGTCTAGGCTAAACATTTCATTCCCAAAATCATAATATTCTTCAGGCCCATTGTTTAAAACTAAATTCTAACCCTTGATAATCTTCAAGTAAGAGGAGTGGTAACCTCCAATTGTTGTTATCTTTGCAAATCCAACTTGGAGATAGTTTAGCACCTATTTTTAGAATACCCTTACTCTTTATCTATTCTCCATTTTATCCTTTCTCTCTTCAATGTTAGCTGGACACACCCTTGCTCCATCCTTGATCTTTACCATCAATGGCCCACTCCATTTTCTTGCTCGAGTCTAAAATTTATTTGGTCCTTCATTCTTCCCCATTACCTTTGGGTCATTTGGAATGAAATAAATTGTAGAGATTTCCACAAATCTTCCAAGGAATTTCTCTCTATTAGAATTCTCATTCTATATTTTTCCTAGAAAATTCTTCTATTGTACCTCAAGTTAACTCTCCCACCTTGAAGTGGAAATTTTATTTTTTAACTTCTTTAGTGTGTCTCCCTCCTTGGTCTCCTCCTTCTCATACTATGATGATCAGATCTCAAGTCTCTTGTGATTCGCCTACCTAGGATGGATTAAGTTCAATTTTTGTGGAGTTGCAAAAGGGAATCCAAGCAGAGCAGGACCATGAGGCCTTTTTTGTGATCATAATAGTAATATTATTTTAGTATTTGCTAAAAATATTGGGATCCAAGTGAACAACTTTGTTGATGTGGGAGCTCTATTTCAAGGCCTCAATCTCTTTGCTGATTTTTCTTACTCTAACTTAATCATAGAAGGGTATTATTTTAATATTATAAACTAGCTTAAAAATGAGATCCAATCTAATTGGAGGACCCAAACCCTTGTTGAAGAGTCCAGGCATCTCATCCAAATATATAGCAGAACCATGATTCAACATGTCTACCATAAAAAAATGGGCTACTAACATGTTCTCCAATCTTGGAGTCTCCCAGAATGACATCTCGGTGTGGCAGTCCAATTTTCCTCAAAATCTTCTCATTACTCACATGGAGGATGCTAAATTTATTCAATATTCTATTTTTGAAGATAATAAATCCCTGTCTGATGTCAAGCATCCACATTTTTAGGTTGATTTTTTCTTGGTCCTTTCACAAGTTAATCCATTTATGTATATCCTCTTTAATTCCTATTCATGTCCTATGGGATCCTTGTCACACCAACTTAATAATATGTGTTAATCCAATTCATTGGATCAGTATCACAAGCCTAGTGGAATCCTAGTCTTTAATTATTATTTTTAATTACTTTAAAATTAGGTGGTGTGATGTTCATAGAAGCATTTCCCAAGATGTGAAGACTTGTAATATCTCTAATTTCAAAGCCATCACACATCTATGCTGGCAAGTGAAAAATAAGTCATAATCAGTTGGTACCTTCCTATTGGTTCTAACCCACCTTAGTTCATGATGAATCAAACTAGTTATCTTGAGTATAATATCTTGCACATGATAAGGTTTCAACCATTTTTATGGATTTCCATGCACTGGTACATCCCCATGTGTATCCCTAGATTCAAGATGGTTTGATGCTTGAGTCTTTCTGAATTCAATGGCAGGCTTGATCTAAAATCTAATTGAAGTCTTAAATAACTTGGTAATGCAGATATGTCCCACCGTGCATGTTTTGGGGTCAATCTTCTTAATAATCCTACCATGTAGATTTAGTCTATTTTATCTTTTACTTTCTAGCCCAGTGTAGCTTTGTCTTTTGTTGTTATTTTATCTTTTATCAATATATGTCTTTGTTTAGTGTTTTTTCTATGGATATTGTCTCCCTTTTTGTTCTAGTAATTATGTTCTCTAGAGATTAACTCTCATATTTTGGCTTTGTTGTATAAAATGTTTGGGGACCCTTATTGAAACCCTTTATCTTTTTTACCAATAAAAAAATATGGTTCCAAAATTGGGCATGATTTCAAGATTTATTTGAAAAAACTGTTATTCATTTCAAGCCATAAATTCCAAAAAATAATGAGAGGGCCAATCCTCCATGGAATACATAAAACTTTAGCTTTAAAATATCTAATCCAATATTTCATCAACTCTTTCAATATTGATGGAGCTACCCAATATATTTTCATATTTTTATAAAAGTAACCCCAAATGGTGTGAACAAAGGGACAATGAAGAAGTAAATGGTATAATGTTTCTAAATACTTCTCACACAAGGCATATCTAAAAGGTCTATAATGTCCACTTCTTTGTATACTCTCTCCTATAAAAATATTACTTTGAATTGCTAACCAAAGAAATGTTGAGACCTTAAGGAGAGCCTCTAATTACCAAACACTCTTCTATGGAAAATATTTGAGAGAAGGAAATTTTGATTTCTCTAAATCCTTACATCCTAACATGAATGAGTATCCACTTGTTAGCTTTTGATACAACATTCAATGGGAGATAGCATTCACAAGATGCATAACAGTAAGAAATAAAGTAAATATGCAATATGATTGAAATATGCTATAAATAGAAATGATGAAAATGAGTACAATAGTAGATATGGAGGAAATGAACACTCCATGATACAAGCTACTGCTCAATGAATGAGCTTTGAGCTTATAGATCACACACACTACATTACTATCTATCCTACACTACTATAATACTACACTAATGTGTTCCTACACTACTGTGTTCCCTCTTCTATATCTATGGACCTTTATATAGGAAGATAGGGTCCTTGGCCAAAACTCTACCTAGTTATACAAGTGTACACATTGCACATTAACAATTGTGTATTTATTATATTTCATGAAGTAACTAGATAACTTCCCCCTAAATTAATCTAATTCCTAAGTATGTACCAAGGAAGGTACATTTACATGACCCAAATAATGTAATATAAGCTATTTCTAACACCCCCATGTATTACAATATTTGGGTATTGAAGAATTTAGTCTTCAATGTGGATATTCCTCTTGAAAATTATCTTTGGCTTCTTCAAGTTCATCATCACTATCTTCTATCCAACCACCTTTATTGGTCTCTTTGCAAGTATCTTCATTTGGTTCTGAATGTTGATGGTTTAGTAGAACATGGTGCACTTGTCCTCTCATCTTATTGATTTTGATACTCCTATGCTTGGATCTATGTTGTACTGGTTCTTCATTTTCATCAACCTATTCCTTTGAAAATATGTTAGTATCATTTTAAAACATCATAGTATTTTGTAAGATTTCTATTGAATCCAGGATGTATGTATTTCCATGGATTGATCTTATTTCTTTTATTTCAGCTTGATTCATGATGAGACATGTATTAATTCCATCCATATATCTAAATTAGATCATATAATTATCTTTTACCAAATTGCTTATAGAAATGAGATTGATTGTTAATCCAGGAACAAACACTACTTTTTGTAGTAGGAGATTTAGAAACGATCTGCTAGGTATTACACATCCATATCCATGTATAGGATAAGTTTGGTTATCTACAATTCTTATTCTGTAGCCTTTGGTATCTTCAAGACAGTTGAACCATTGCATATTTCTTGTCATATAATGACTATCTCCTGAGTCAATGTACCACATATTTTCATGTTTTTTAGACTGGTTTTTTTTGGAATAAATTCCACATTCATTATATGTCATTATTTTTTCCTTTTGAAGAAATAGAAGAAATGATATAGGATCTTCTATGCAGTCTACCTTATGACTCCTTATTCAGATATATGATCCCTGATAAAAGTATATAAGCTTGATTTGATAAAAAACTTTATAAATCCTTGGTTTTGTAGGCTTTCTTATGTCTCCCTAGTAATGAGAGTATATACTCTTGAGGATTTTTAGGTTTTGTAAAAATCTTATATATTACAACTTGTTAATTTTGATAAAAGCTGATATTACCAAGTTTTGTAGAATGCCTTATGACTCCCTAGTATGTTTTGGAAAATATATAAAGTGCTTTTGTAAATTTTAGTTCAATTTTGGTTGATTTTGTAAAGTTTTGTAAATAACAAATCAACTTATATTATCCTTATTGCTCCTATTTAAGAAAGCATTTTTACCAAATTTAAAGAGGTTTTAATGTTGAATTTTTATCTCGATTTGAGACAAGTAAATATTATAAATTTCCAACCTTTAAAATGTTTTAAATAAACCTCTTATAATGGCCCTTTGAAATTTTATTTTAATTCTAATTTCCAATAAATCAATTTGATGTAGTAGACCTTATGACTCCCAAATTTGGAAAATTAGAAAATATAACAATATTTGCAAAATATTAAATAGTTAAACCTAAGTAGAATTCCTTATATCTCCAAGGTTGTTTTGCAAATATTATTTTTATCTAGGTAAGTTATCTCCTATATCTTTTGCTTTCACAACCTTAAAATTTATCCTTGATTTTATATCCTTATATCTCCTATGTTTGAAAGCAATATTAATGAGATAATTTTCTTACCTTAGCTCCTTATCTTCATACTTGAATAGCGCTAGTTTTGATTGAATGTAATAGTCCTCTTACGTACCCTTTTTGTGGTGCTTGAGTTGATGAATCTGGATGGGCTAGGTGTGGTATGGTCGAGTGAGAAATGGTCAGGATTGCTATTTGATGCTAGAGAGTATGATGCTGGTAATTTTTCCTTCTTATATGGAGATTTAAATACTCATTGCTCCTTTTCTTTCATGATGTGCTAGAACTGGTTTGACTGCAATATTTCCTCCTTTATTTTGATTATAATTTTATCTCCTCTTCACCCTATTATTGCTTCAAAATTAAACTATATTTATTGGAGGTCAAGGGTGGCCAAGTATCTTTTCCATTTCTTGAGATCATTGTCACTTGTAACACCAATATCTTCTTGTAACGCTTCTCTAGTGCACGTTACACCTTTGTAATGTATGATAATTTTCTCTAGCACTTGTAACTCCCCTTTGATGGTCTCTCGAGCATTAGAAAATGAGACATGCTAGAGAATATTATGGCAATATTTAGTGTTCTTGCATGATACTTTTGATGTAACACCTTCAAGAAGGATATTGTAACTTCTTTGATTATCTTCCTCCTTAGATTGCTTTGTTTTATTGGGTTGTAAGAAACCTATTCTTCTACAAGTGGCTTCATGAGGCATCTTGGAGCTTCGATCATGGGTGATAGTGCTTCCTTTTGTGGATGTTACTCTCAACGTAGCATTTGTCCTTTTTTTTCTTCTTACCTTTAATGTGCTTCATGTTATGTTGTATTTTCACCTTGGTAGAAGTGGAATCTTGACACTCTTTCTTCATGGATAAGCTTTCTTTTGTCTATGTAAATAAGCTTCTTATTTTTTCTTCACAGATATCCTTGACAAGCTTGCTTTATTTTACGTAAATCACTTTTATTATATTCCTTTGTCTTGCAGTTTCATCCATGGAGAGTATGCCCTTTCGATGGTTAAAAAGTGCTAATATTTCAGCCCTTCACTGGCTGGATTTTCCTGTGCCTATTATGCCTTTTGAGGCACCTTAAAATCTCCTCTTTTCCTAGCATAGGATGTATTGTAAAAGTGCAATATCATGTAAAATTTACATGTATATAATACCTTTTTTATTGCACCTTTTCTTGCACTCTTTTGTAGGCCCGTGATTTTGATTTTGTAGCAAATTTTATGAGTGCATTATGAGGGTTTTGAGGATATCTCTTTGCCTAGAATCCTTACCCTATTTTATTGGATATTTTATGGTGAATCCAAGCCTTGTAAATGATATAAAATAGAATTTTTATTTTAGTTGCACTAATCCCTTTAGTACTTTGGATTTGAGACTCACCAAATATCAATCTTTGAGGCTTTTTTTGGTTAGCTTTTCTTTGCATGTACTAACCAATTTTGGTGGATTCTATTAACCACTAAGATTTGTAGGTTTTTTTGCTTTAAGTGTTTCTTTAGAAACTTTATGCAAACTATATTTTATACCTTTTATAAATGCACAAAACTAATTTCTTTTGAGAGTAATAATAGTGCAAATGAATCTAACAAATTCTACTTGTTAATGCACTAAAAAATAACACCTTATCACTCCAATATACTCTCATGAAAATACACTTAATAAATTCATTGCAACTAATCAAGAATAAGTTGAAATGAACCTTTAAATATTTTTAAAATTCACTACAATTATATTCAATATTCTTTTCACTTTCCAAAGCAGATAATAGGTAGGTGATAGATAATTAATATTTGGAATCTAATCAACTCCTAGTGTTCAAATGAACCTCTAAAAGGAACCTTTTTATTTTACACTTTAGAAGATTGTAATTTAGGTTGCAATTTTAATCTGTATTAAGGTGCTTTAACAAATCTAAAAAGTAATCCAATTAATGAATCTACTTGCAGCAATAGTTACTTACCTTTTTTCTAAAATATTTTGTAGCTTCTTTGCCATTTATGTAGAGGATGTAGATATTGGTGTCTTATATCACCAAGTTGCTACCTTGAGTAAGATCTTGCAACTTTGTAGACTATTTTTAACAACTTCTTCTTCACCAAACTCTAGTCTCAAACTTCCTTTCATGAACCTAATATTTGGTGATTTTTTTCTCCTCTTGTGGACTCCTCCTTCTACTATATATTTGGAGAAGTATGTATCTCTAAATAAGTGTCCTCTTACTATGGGAGGTAATCTTCAATCTTCTAGTTTTGGCCAGCTTATTTTGTCTTCAAGTCTTCTTATCAAAATTTGACTTCAAGTAGGATCTTCTTCTCAACATTATGAATGTCTTTAGGTCTTCACTAGATTCTAATTCCACTTATATTTGGAACTCTTTACTAAATTCTCCTCATCTTGGGCTTGTTGTCAGATGGTGACAATTTTCCCAAGTCCTTCACTATCAAGGGCTTCGTCTTGGTAGTGGATTTCTCTAGTGAGTTATTATTTTATGATTTCTTCAGCAAGTCTATCCTAGTCTTTTTTTGGATTCTCATCAAGACTTTTCCATGGTATTTGATCTTGTAGTTTATTTTGGTCTTCCTTGAGACCTTATCTTCAAACTTCTACTTCTAGAAGTGTTGGTGGTGAGATCTTCTCCTGGATCTTTGATTTTGTTGCTTATGGATTTGAGTAGGACTCTCCTAGTCCTTCTTCTTCTTCCTTGTCTAGAATTTCTTCAATGAGATCTCCTCCTGATATATTTTCTTTTGGTGCTAGATTGATTCTAAAGAGGTTGCTCTTTCTAACTTTCTTGTATGAAGCTTTCTCAACTTACTAGATCTCCTTTACCTACAATAAAAATATTAGTACTAAAATTTGCTTCTGAATTAAGTACTCTCTTTTGGAGTCTTCTTCAGGATAAAGGCATCTGTTGCATGTTTTAGTATCAAGGCTTTTGTGGCCTTTTCTTCAATATTAAGGCTTTTATGGCCTTTTCTAGATTTTGTGGTCTTTCTTTCTAGATCAAGGTTTCTATGGCCTTTTTAGGCTTTTGTGGCCTTTTATTCTAGATCAAGGCTTCTATGGCCTTTTATTTTGAATTAGGGCTTCTATGGCATTTTTATTTTTATGAATTTCTTCAATCTAGAAATGGATATCTCTTGTATCCTAAATTCAGCGTGGTTTTTTTCTACAAGTTTCTTCTGAAGTATTCTCTTTTCTGCAACAACTAATATTTGCACTATAAAGGCACTTCAAAATTTAGGAAACAAATTTGAGGTCTCCTAGATTTCTTTTGTAGGAGGTATCCTAATCATCTAAGAATTAATTCCCTACAATAAAATAAACTTCAGGTAAATATTTCTAGATCTCTTAGATGAGCTTCACTAGTTGTTTCATCAAACTAGTGTATCAAATGCTTATTCCTAGTATTCACGAGTTTTTTTGCAACTCTGTGGAAATACTTTAGCCATATGCAATCTCAGTATTTTTGAAACTAAGATTTCATTCAGTTATCACTTGCATCTCTTCCTAATTCTATCACCTAGATGCTTCTGAGAAATTTTGATAGTGACTAGTCCAATGGCACACCAGGTTGACAAAAAACTCAAGGTCAATGATAATGATAATTTTTCTATTGTTCTACCATAGCTTGATCTATCATAGCTTTGATACCACTATTATATTTTGATGCAACATGCAATGGGATATAGAATTCACGGGATGTAGAATAATAAAAAATAAATTAAATCTGTGAGATGACTAAAATATGCTATAAATATAAATTATGGAAATGAGTACAGTAGTAGCTATGGAGGAAATGAACATTGCATGATACAAACTATTGCTCAATGAATGAGCTCTAATATTATATCTCACACACACTACACTACTATCTATCCTACACTATTGTATTCCCTCTTATATATCTATGGTCATTATATATGAAGATAAGTTCCTTGGTCAAAAATCTACCTAGTTGTACAAGTGGACACCTTGCACATTGATACTTGTGTATTTATTACATTGCATGAAGTAACTAGATAACTTCCCCCTAAAGTAATCTTATGTCCTAAGTATGTACCAAGGAAGGTACATTTACATGACCCAAATAATGTAATATAAGCTATTTCTAACACCACCATCCTTTGATAAATTCCAAACTAACTCATCCTTTTATATAAAAATTTGAAAAATAAAAGTCTTGAAGCATATTTTAAATTTCATCTGTAATTTGTTTGATTTCCTCTCCTAAAATAAATTTGGAGGCCATAAATCTAGATCATGGAAATCATGATTTATATTAATATGAGCAACAAATCTAGATCATGTATTTGAGTTACTAAAATAAATCCATGATCTAGATTTGTTACTCATATCAATATAGTTTTTGACCTTTGGACCTTTACATGTTAGGGATGATTGAGACAATGGTTTCCATTTTGAGTCAAAGGTAAGAGGATAAGGCTTCAACCAAGCATCAAACTAAAAATTTGCATAAATCCTCTCATTGATTGACAATATAATATTTTTTGTTATTAATTGCAAACTATTTAATATGAATTTACATGATGACAAGCCTTTGGATAGGTTTTCTTTCCTAAATAATAGCATTGCATCAAGAGAAACTATATATTTTGGAAGTAATATTTTCCCAATTCTTTCCTTTATATCTAAATAATCTCTACCAAATATTTACCCCTAATGCAAAATTCATAAGTCTATAATTATACAAAGCCTTCTCCTCCAATATTATATCCTTTAAAAACCTACCCCACTAGGAAACCTAAAATTTTCCTCACAACCTTTCCATAAAATATCTCTTTCAATTTTATCAATTTCTAATGTGATACTTGTTTACAATATTGAAAGTGAGATCATATAAAAAGGGATGTATTGCATTATATTATTTAATATTTGTATACGTCCTACCATGGTTAACAACTTACCTTTCCAACCTGCCAAACAAGCTTTCATTCAATCCAAAAAGGAGACTTAAAGATTCTTTTTATTTCCTTTATGATACAAAGGAATACCTAAGGAGGTTGATAAAAATTAAATTTAAAAACCTAAAGTACTCACAATATTTTATTGTAAATATAGGGAAGTATTAGTGATGAAAACCTATATTTTGTGGTATTAATCAATTGTCTAGTAGCCTTCTCATAATATTATAATGTTTATTTAAAATCTATGGCATCACTGATTGAGGGATGGCCCAAAGTATCTTAAACAAATTGAATATGATATTTGGAGGGATCATTTTTTTGCAACTTTAATACTTTAATTTTTCCTTCCATTTTTGTCTTTTAGAAAGCTCTCCCTAGTGCTTTTGCAAGAATAATGAATAGATAGGGAGATAGTGGATTAACTTGACAAAGTCCACAAGATGACTTGAAGTAACTAGTAGGATAACCATTGATTAAAATAGGAAATTTTTTGATGTTATAACAATATTTAATTCATTCACACCAACTATAATCAAAGCCAACCTTTATGATAATAACATGTAGAAAATGTATGGTCATATCTAATTTCATAAGCATACCTAGTTTTCTCATAGAATGAAGAGAATGTATGGCCTCCTATGTAATAATTATACCATCAAGAATTTGTTTACCACAAATTAAACCACCTTGTTCCTCTAACAACCTATTTGTCATAAATTTTCAAATAATATTATAAATCATATTAGAAAGGCTTATTACATGAAAATTATCAAAATATTATGTCTCACATTTCTTGGGACCAATGTAATAAAAATGGTATTGATATCACTTATTATAGCCTTTATTTTTTGAGCCTCATAAACCATAACTAACATATCACTCCTCAATAAATCCTAAAAAACTGAAAGAAAATTGTAGGAAACCCATCAGGGCTAGGTGCCTTGTTACAATAGAAAGAGAAAACTACTTCATGGATATCCTCCATAGATATATTTTTCATCAATATTTCATTTTGTCCTTTTGTGATAATTTATGGAATATTTTGCAAAAACTTATCTTTTTTTTGGTAAGTAAATTTTCTTAGATACGTGTTTTGAATGGATCCCAAAACCAATTACATAAGAGAATAAAAAGATAGTAGCAGAAAATAAAGCAAACCCACATAGGGTTTAGTGAAAACCAAATGCACATGGAATCAAAACATGCAAAACCTATGTAGGGGTTACATAAAAAAAACAACATTTAAGAAAACTTACAAAAACTTATCTTATGCCTCCTTATCTTGCCTAGTATTTGACAAAATATCTTTGAAATAATTAATTAATTCCTTTCTTATATCTTCTTCATCCTCAATATTTCTTCAATCTAGAGTTAAAATATTTTTTATGTGACTAAAGAAAAAAAAAAAATTGATGTAGCATGACTTTTTTTTGTATTTCTATCTCCTTCCTTGAGTCATTTCTCTCTAGATTTTTGGAATTGATATGACTATTTTTCAATGCTTTTTTTTATTATTGGTAAAACAATTTGATTAAAAGTGGGTTTTGAAAGGAACTCCAAAACCTTATTACATCAAGGATACAAAAAATAGGTCCTCAGACCTTGAACACAAAATATATGGCAACCCACAAGGGAGAGTCGACCTAACTAGAAAAAAAGAGCTAAAGGGAATATCCTAAGGGAATGATCCTGAATAAACAAAAAGTGGAACAAGGATGGTCCCCAAGGGATACCCCATAGAACATAGACCTGCAACTTAATTTATATCATTAGCATTTGGAGATTCATCCTTATCCTTGAAGATAGTGTTGAGGTGACTATGTACTTTTTCCAACACCTTCATTGCCTAATTATATAGTGTCCACACAACCTTGGAAGAATTGGCAGTCGTAGACAAAGTGGCCACCATGCTGGCAATGTGACTGGGAATAGACCTATGAAGAGCAGTAACAGAGGGTTCAATGCACTCTTATGTTGGCTCCTTATGTTGAGTATGCTCATTGGCCTTCCCAAGGGATGGCATCTCCTTCTTCATCTTCTCCAGGTGTAGAGAAGCACAAACGTAAGAATGTATATGGTTATACACAAACTTGGATGAAGAGCGCTTGATGACTTTGTGCTTGAACTCAAACCTAGGATACAAAGATACATCCTTGGGATTAAAGCTAGGGGTATGATTCACGATAGTGGGGGAGGAAAATTTATGGTCGTTATCATCACTAAGAACCTCATGGATTGGTGTTTCATGACTAGTGTTGTCAACATGCTCAGTGGGGATGGGATGATTGGGGCTTTGGGTGGGATTGGGAGGGAGGGTAGAGGAGGAAAAAATAATGACTTTCTTGGAAAATAGATCGAGGGCATGTTTATACAAGATAAGATGCAAGTCCTAATGGATAGGTTGGGAGGATTTTCTATTTTTGATATTGTTGATGAATAGTTTGAGGGACCTGTGCAGGTAATCAGGTATGTTAATATTTTTAATTCCCCTAAAGTGGTTCAGGAAGGCTAGGTGGAAACTATGGAGGGGGACATCAATTTTATCAATAGTGAAATACTGTAAGATTTGAACCATAACGCAATCCCACGGGCCAGGAAGGGAGACTCTATATATTCCTCCATCAACCACAACCAGGTCCTTACCTCTATCAACAAAGTACTCCTTATCCACCACCATGGTGTGTTTTTTGCACCTGATGGTTTTGTTGTCAATGCATTATGATAATTAGAAAGTGATTGTTTTTATTTCACATAAGAATCCTAATCCATTCCATTAATTTCTATTATATATTATAATTTTTTGAGCTAAGATTCAATCTCTTGTTTTTCTTAGATTCAATTTCTTTATTTTATTTAAAGATATTACTAAATATTTGGCATTCTAAATATTCATTTGGTCCTTTAATTATGTTATTTTTTGAACAAACTTGTAAATACATGATCCTTAAAAATTTTATTCATCCCACCATAACATAATAATCTCTAAAAATTAAGGTTTTAGAGACACAAACACTGGAAGTAAAATGGATTTGGATGACATTTATTAGATAAATCACAAGTCAAAATAATGGGTTTGTGATATAATCCTACTCACAATAAAATACCTAAAGATATCGTATACTTTGTTTGCAACCATTTATTAGATAATAAGAATCTATCCAATATTTTGCTATATGATTTTTCTTAATGCATCTATTATCCTATGGATATTAAAAACTTGAAAGACTAGCATCCCAAAGGTCATTTTAATTTAAAATAAGGTAAATATTTAATTTATTTAGACTATTCTATAATACCACCCTTCTTTACCAAAGGAGATATAATAGTGTTAAATTCATCCCCAAGAATCCATAGATAAAAAGAATCATCATTGTATTTGAAAAACTTATGTTAAGGTCCTTCCAACATCTTTCACAAGGAGTAACTATAGTTAGAGCATATACATTTATAAACTCAACTTTGATGTTTTCCTCTTTCCTCTAAAATAATATAGCAACCCAACTACTTTTTTCTTCTAATAAGTTCCCATCCCATTTGCATTTGTCCTATATTATTGTAGTGCAGTCTGAAGCTCCTACAAAAGAAACTTCTAAACAATCACCCATATTCCAAATATTATTAAAAGCATCCTTACATTCCTCACTATTTTTTTTCTTGTATTAAAATAAACTCAATACTAGAACAACTTATTTATTTCTTAATAACTCTTTTTTTAAGGGTCGTATTCATACCCCTAATATTCCATGATATCATATTTATCATTAACATTTGTTTATTTTTAATAGTGGGCTTAGCCCCACTTCTTGCTAACAACAATGATATTTTTATTTGCCTTCCCAATCATTATCCTTTTAAGTTTTTTTTTTCTTTTTTCTTACTTTGATGGCCTTTCTCTCCTTCTTTCATTCCCACCAACATTTTCATCTTCATCAATCTCTTTTATTTTTTCATATTATTCATAATGAAACTTGTCTTCTAAATATTTATGTTTTCCTAAAGAATATAAAGTGCAAGGAATATCCTTATTAGCATTTTCTTATTTATGTTGCCTTGAAAACCCAAAAATACATAGCTGATTTGCCATAGTCATTATTTTCTTATGTTGGCCTAGAAACCCTAAATTTCCTTTGATATCCTTCATATGATTTTATTTATTGTACTAATATTTAAACCTTAAAGTGCAATGAATACATTCTATACTAATTTCATTTTTATTGTAAGGAGGATATTTTATTGTACTTGAGGAAAATAAAAATGATTTTGTAGACCCCAAATCCTAGCCATTCATCATCCATTCATATAAATATCTATATATAGATATATGATATTAAATCACAACCATCCATCAAACTGCAATTCTATCCTACCATTTGGCAATCAAGGCCACTTAACCAAATCTTAATATTAAGCCGGTTATTGACACTTTTAAACTGTTAGGGTATTTATACCCTAACACTCTCATGCACAATTTAATATAACCTTCAGACTAAAATAATTGCAATAATAAAAAAACAACCAAATGAATGAAATCAAATATAGTCGCCACTTAAGGAGGGCTACGTCCTCACCTCTAGGAGGGCTCAATCTGTGCAGATACCACAAATGAATTTTAAATGATAAGATGATCAAATCCAAATCTAATCTATTCCTATTTATACTAAATAGTGAACAAATAATGATAATCAATTATAATAGCCGACTAGCTATGTTAGGGTTGTAACATGGCTCCCCTCCTCGAAAAGCTTTGTCCTCAAAGCTGGAAATGTCTGGAAAATACTTTTTGGTTCCCATGTAGCATCTTCTTCAGGTAGGTCCTGCCATTTGATGAGGAATTCTTTGATGTGATGGGATCTCAACATACGTGTTCTGCTTTGTAAAATTGCTTCAGGCTGGAGATATATACGTCCTTCTTCATCGAGTACTGGTAATTCTGACTGAGAATGTACTTTCTGGCTGATCACCTTTTTGAGATAGGAAACATGAAATATTGGATGTATACGAGATGAGGGAGGAAGCTCTAGTTGATATGCCACTTCTCCAATGCGATGCACTATTTTGTAAGGGCCATAAAATCATGGAGCCAACTTTTGACTGGTCTTGATCTTCAATGACAATTGTTTGTAGGGTTGCAAACGTAGGAACACCATATCACCTGTATTAAATTATCTTTTCGAATGGTGTGTGTCTTGTTGTTGCTTCATATGATTTTGTGCTTGGACCAAGTTGTCTTTGAGAATGTTGAGCATTGATTGTCGGTGTTGGAACCAATCATCTACTTGGGCCACTTTGGAAGAACCTGGAACATAATCTGCTATTGTTGGTGGTTTGACTCCATACAATGCTTCAAATGGAGACATCTTAATGGAATAATGGTACGAAGTGTTGTACCACCATTCTACCAAGGAAAGCCAATGACTCCATTGATACTGTTTATCCTGAGCAAAACATCTTAGATAGGTACCCAAACATTTGTTAACTATCTCAGTTTGGCCATCTATTTGTGGATGGTATGCAGAGGACATATTCAACTTGGTACCACTAAGACGAAATAATTCTTTCCAAAAATTGCTAGTAAATATGGGATCACGATCACTTACAATATTTTTTGGCATTCCATGCAATTTGAAAATTGAATCCATAAATACCTTAGCCACTTTGCTTGCTGAAAATGGATGTTGTAAAGCATGGAAGTGAGCATATTTGGAGAGGCGATCCACTACCACAAAAATTACTATTTTGCCTTCTGATTTAGGAAGACCTTCAATAAAATCCATTGAAATATGTTCCCATTGACGATCTGGAATAGGTAATGGTTGAAGCAATCCTGGTGATTTGACTATTTCACCCTTATTGCGTTGGCATACTTCGCATTCAACCACCCATTGTTTAACCTCTACTTTTAATCCTTTCCAATAAAAGGATTGTTTTATCCGCATATATGTTTTCAAAAAACCTGAATGTCCTGTTGATGGAGAAGCATGCGATTCATCCAGAATCCGAGATTTGATTGTAGAATTGTGTGGAATGTAAATGTGATTCTTTCTTCTTAAAACCTTGTCATCATAGGAAAAAAGAGGATGCTTGGATGAACCCAACAACAATTCCTAAATTATTTGAGTAGTTTCTATATTTGACAACCATTCTTCTTGCAGCTGAGAAATCCATTGGGAACATGGACCTGAAATAGCATTAATAACCACTTCATCTTCATATTTTCATGATAATGCATCTATTGCCACATTTTCTTTCCCTTTCTTATACTCGATAACAAAATCATATCCCAACAATTTTGTTAACCACTTGTTTTGCTCTGGATAAGAAAATCGTTGTTCTAGAAAATGCTTGAGACTACTATGATCGGTTTTAATAATAAAGTGGCTACTGATTAAGTAGTGTCTCCATTTCTCCACCGCATGTAGAATAGCCAACATTTCTTTCTCATATGTGGACCTTCCCAAATTTTTTTGAAAAGTTGTTTACTTTCGAATGCCAAAGGATGTCCTTCCTGCATTAGTACTACCCCAATACCTATTCTTGAAGCATCACATTCAATCACGAATGGTTTGTGAAAATCTGGAGTTGCCAAAACTGGAGTAGTACACATTGCTTCTTTGAGGGCCTCGAATGCTTGAGTGGCTGCTTCCGACCAATGAAAAGCATCCTTTTTTGTAAGAGTCATGAGAGGAGCTACAATTTTTCCATAGTTACGCATAAACTTGCGATAGTAGCCGGTAAGACCCAAAAAACCATGAAGTTTCTTGATGGTTTTAGGTAAGGGCCAATCCTGAATTACCTTTATCTTATTAGGATCCACTTTAACACCTTCATGAGAAACTATATGACCCAAGTACTCAACTTCTTGAACACCAAAAGAGCATTTAGAGCGTTTGACAAATAATTTTTCCTTGTGTAGTATATGAAGAACCCTTCCCACATGCATCAGATGATCCTTCCATGTTTTACTATATATGAGTATGTCATCAAAAAAGACTAGGACAAATTTGTGAAGGAGTGGATGAAACACATGGTTCATGAGACTTTGGAATGTGGATGGGGCATTAGTGAGACCAAAAGGCATGACCAGGAATTCATAGTGACCTTCATGAGTACGAAAAGTTGTTTTAGGGATGTCCTCTTCCCTAACTCTAATTTGGTGAAAACCAGAACGTAAATCTAATTTTGTAAAAAAATTTGCACCATGTAGTTCATCTAGTAAATCATCAATGATAGGGATAGGGAATTTATCCTTGATGGTGATTTTGTTAAGGGGACAAAAATTAGGACACATACGCCAAGAATTATCTTTGCGATGGGCCAAAACTACTGGTGAAGAATAAGGACTAGTGTTGTGATGGATGACTCCATGTTCTAAAAGTTCTTGGACAATTTTCTCAATTTCTATTTTTTGAGGTTGGGGATATCGATAAGGATGAACATTAGGAGGAAGACTTCCTGGGACAAGGTGTATGGCATGGTCATGAGATATTTTGGGAGGTAGTCCCTTTGGTTCTTGGAAGACATCATCATAGTTAGCCACAATGTTTTGCAGATCTTCTGATTGAATTTCTGGCATATCTTGTGCTTGCCTTTCCATACAATTAATTTGAGCAATGAATCCATAACTACCTTTTCTTAATATTTTCTCCATGTTGTGAGAACTTACTACCCTTGATGGAGGTGTTGGAATTCCTTGGAGGCGAATGGTCTTTCCATTTTCTTTCCATTCCACAAAGCGTTGCTTGTAATTAAAACTGATCGTGTCCAATTGTTCTAACCATTCAACTCCCAAAATAACTTATGAATTCCCTAAATTCATAACAAAGAGAGGCCCATGCCAAGTATAACTTCCCATTTGTAATGAAATTGGAGATGTTCTACCGATACATTGAGCATTTCCTCCATTTGCAATTATAACTTGAAACTTATCTTGATTGGAGGAGTTAATGTGTAAGTTTAATGCCCTGGCTATTTTTGTGTCGATAAAATTATGAGTACTTCCTGAATCAATCAACACATTTACCTTCCTTTGTCGAATGAATCTTGATACCTTGATTGTATGGTGAGATGATAATCCCATAAGAGCATGTACTAAAATTGCCATAGTGTCCTCTTCAACTACCGCCTCCCTGTGTTCAATTTGTTCTTCTGTTATGGGGGAGTCAAGTGAATTGATATCCTCTATTTCCTCTTCATCTTCCTTGTCATCATATTCTATTTGAAAGTTTTGTCTTGGTACACATGCTTGATATTTTGGATGGTGATTGCGACATTTATAGTAGTAATATCTTGATGGTTGATCATTTCTATGGAAAGAGTTGTTGCGATATTGATGTCGACTATAGGAATCACGTCGGACGGATGTTCCATATTGCACCTTTTTCTCAACCAACTTGGCAACCTTTATACAGGTATCTAAAGTGTATGGATCATGCAAGTCAACTTCAATTTGAATATTCTCTTTCAACCCATTTCTAAAAGTGGATACCACCACATCGGATGGTAAGTTCCCTACGTATGAAAGCAAACTAGTGAATTCTAAAATATATTCCCTTACTGATCCTGTTTGCTTAAGTGACAACAATCGAACCATGTATGAAGATGAAGATCCCTCATCAAATCTATTGAGGAAAAGTGTGCTGAATTCATCCCATAAGATGGGATGCCTATGCTCACATTTTTGCCATGCAAACCATTGGTAAGCTTCAGTACCTAGTTTGGAGGAAGCAAAAGGAACTTTTTCGAATTTGAGAATCTAGTATAAATCTAAAATGCCTTCCATTTTAGCTAACCACCCACGTGGATCATTACCCTCAAAGGTAGGCATATCAATGCATGGGAAATTAACACCATTAGGACCTCTTGGTTGTTGATAAACTTCCTCTCTATCCTGATCCTCATTATTCCTCTGTCTATGGAAGCGATTTGGGGCAGGAGGGGTTGTTTGGTTTTGGTTGGTCATTAGTTGTGTCAACATTGAAGTCAAATTATTCATGCCCTCTAGTAATTGAGTGACACAAGTTTGCATATTTTGGTTATTTGCATTGGGGTTTTCTATTTCCTCATGTGTGAGATTCTCATGGGAAGAGGTAGGAGAAGGAATGGGAGCCATGATGTTAAGAATTGGATGATCGGGATCAAAACTATTAATGCATAAAGGAGAGTTGTATTGTGTACCTTTGTTTTGGGGAGGTCTTCTTGGTGATCTTAGGAGCCCTTCATTTGGATTATCTGAGCTTGATAATCGATCGTTTGGTCCTTTGGTCCACCTTTCGCTCATGCACTTGCCAATAAGTCCTGCTTAAAAAATTTATCTTCAATTTCTGCAAAAAATTTGGTTAATTTTGGAAAAAATTTGGTGTTTATTTTTCGCTTCAACTGTCACTCCAACTGCGACGTGGATTTGAATTTGAATTTCAATGGCTAGTTTTGAATTTGAATCTTCCAACGACTAATTTATTCAATGGCTAGAATAGGGACTCAACACAATACTCCAACTAGATGATTAGAAGAGAAGACCAAATGGACTTCCAATAGCTAGTATTTTCTTCAACGGCTAGACTAGGGTCTCAACACAATACTTTGACTAGATGACAAGGGGAGAAGACCGAATGAATCAGATGCTAGATAAGCAAGAAGGACCGAAGACCAATGGATATGTGGGCTAGATAAAAAGGACTAACGTGACATAGTACTAGAAACCCACCAAACTGACCAAGGATATGCTGACTACGAGGACCACGTGTGCTTAGGAGAGACAAGATGAACAATAGCAAACACAAAAACCACACAAGATGACAGAAATTGATGTGGACACTAGATGACAGGTAATACTACGATTACATAACATGACACAAAAGAACCTGATGTGAATATTAGACGATAGGTAAGACTACAATTATGAAACATGACATAATAGGAGACCCGACTAAGAACACTTTTGACGTAGGTGATAGGATGGATACGCATGAGAGGAGGACAACAAGCTATGTGATAGAATTCACATTCCTTATTAAAGCGACCAAATTTTTTTAAACCCTTCCAAGACCACCACACAATTCATGTGGGACAAATGTGCTGAGTGTAAAATAAAAAATAAAATTAAATGATGTCACCCTTACTTTATTGAAGATGTACCTTAGGTTTTCTGTTAATTTTTTTTATTTCTTGTGTTCTAATTGGTTGGTGGTGATTTGCGGTAACAATGGTTGTATTTGTACCATATTCACAAATTCTTGAAGTATCTTCACAAATTCTTGCCTTTGTAGGTATATGATACATTCTCCAGGGATTTTAATTGGCTTCATTGCAACGTCGTTTAGGGATTCCACCGTGTGATTTAAAATATTACTACAAAGATTCTACCTTTCACTACGTTCACCTTTGTTTGCTCTTGGAACCTTCGATCATTGTTAAAACCCATA
Organism: Wollemia nobilis; assembly: GCA_028583015.1. NCBI lineage: Eukaryota > Viridiplantae > Streptophyta > Pinopsida > Araucariales > Araucariaceae > Wollemia > Wollemia nobilis. The sequence goes on from JAQPPZ010002998.1 coordinate 23,713,727, forward strand.
GTTTCATGCTTGTAATATATTACACGCTACGTTTGATGAAGTATGATCTCTGCCTTGCTATATTAATATCAAAAATTAATATAAAAGATGTTGTTAGCTAAAGTGTTGATGTCCAAAGTGAAGAATATTAAATCATTGGACTTCAATATCACTTTTGTGTACATCCTCAAATTTATTTTGTATCCATCATTTGAAACATGTTGGTTTGGATGCTATACTTACATTTTAATATTTCATTATGCCTCACAACTACGCTCCTCACGCTGCACTGAATGCAACAAAATTCGCGACTGTAAATGGATGAAGGATAAAAAATTTTAAATGTCTTGCAGGCCTATTGGATCTGGAAACTGATACCACTTGTTAGGGTATTTCTATCCTAATGCTCTCATGCATGATTTAATATAACCTTTAGACTGAAATAATTGTAATAATCATAAAACAATCGAATGAATGAAATCAAATATAGTCACCACTTAAGGAGGGCTACGTCCTCGCCTCTTGGATGGCTCATTATGTGCGGACACTGCAAATGAATTTCAGATAATAAGATGATCAAATCCAAATCTAATATATTCCTATTAATACTAAGCAGTGAACAAATAATTATAATTAATTATAATAGTCGACTAGGCTATTAGGGTTGTAACATAAACTCTAATTTTTACTAAAGGGGTTATATAATACTATTAACTTTTTTAGATAAGAGAGTTCACATGAGTTATCAAGGACTTGAACATTCACACAATATTTTACATGAAAGCAAAATCCTAACCATTTTTTACATCAAGTTCCACATTCGTCATTCAAATGCCACCACTTCCATGAACCAGATCTAGATGTTGTAGGGCATCCATCATAGTCTACAAATACCTCTAGGCAACTACTGAAGAAGCCAAATATGAAGATCCAATTCAAAGCCATAATATGGAAGAAGAAACACATTGAAGACTAAAGTCTTCAATACCCAAATATTGTATTACAAGGGGGTGTTAGAAATAGAGAATATTACATTATTTGGATCATGTAAATGTACCTTCCTTGGTACATACTTAGGACATTAGGTTGATTTAAGGGAAAGTTATCTAGTTACTTCATGCAATGTAATAAATGCACAAGTGTCAATGTGCAAGGTGTCCACTTGTACAACTAGATAGAGTGTTGGCCAAGGAACTTATCTTCCTATATAATGGTCATAGATATAGAAGTCATAATATCATAGTCAGTATGTGGTATATAGGTAGTAGGATAGTGTGTGTGTGAGCTATAATCTTAGAGCTCTTTCATGGAGCAGTAGCATATAGTATGGAGCACCCATTTCCTCCATAGCTACTATTGTAATATTTTTGCCATTTCTATTTATAGCATATTTTAATCATCTCACAAATCTACTTTATTTATTTTTGCATCTTGTGATTGGAATATCCCATTGTATGTGGAATCAAAATCTAACACATTCATTAATCAAGTTTTAGCCACACTCGCAAGGAAGAGATATTTTTGCTTTCTTGATGGTTTTAGTGGTTATAATCAGATACAAGTTACACCCAAAGACTAGGAAAAAACAACATTTACCTACCCATGGGGAGCTTCTGCTTATAGGTTGTTAACATTTGGCCTGTGTAATATGTTAGGACTCTAGTACTAACCTTTACTTAATTAATCATCACTTATATTTATGGACAATCATGTCCTTTCACCAAAGGTTACAAACTTTAGATAGATATATAATTTTATTCTAGGGTGTCTTCAAAAGGTACCATTGAAAAAAAATTAATCATTGTTTGGTATTCCAAACATTGAAAAAGTGATTCAAAATAAAAAATTATTCTATTTATAATTCCTACATTTTAACATTTTGTCTTCACAGATCTACTAAAGAACCTCTTGGTTCTTAGCATTTTGGTATTAGAGCCACGTTTAGAAAATAATTTTTATTTTTTTTTCTCTTTTCACCTTTGTTTTATACTGATATTTCATTACAAAAAATTCATAATGACCCTAACCCATCGCTCTGCCACTCCCATTATCATATTATTATCTTCTTGGGGTAGATCCACTGCTCTGCCAAGCCTACTGAGATTGTATACTTATATGACTTATCATATAAATATTGATCGACATCTACAACTATTTTCTTGTCTCCTTGAAATAAAAGTTATTCTTGGTATACTGATATTTTATTATAGTCAAGGTATTATAGAAAACACAGCACATAGAGGAGACCATCAAAGAGACTATAAATACCAGTAGCACAAAACATACACAGGAGCAAAACAACCAAATTATGCACAAACGAATCAAAAATTTTTGTTAAAATCTTGAGTATACCTAGCATAAAACGGTGGAAATAGATTAAAAATAAGAAATTGGTCAAAATTCCAGTAGAACAATACAAAAATTGCCTCTACATTGTTTTTCCAGTGGAGTATAGAGTTTTATGGTGGAAAAATATAAAAAGTAAATTATAACCTAAGTTTTCAATTTTTCTGACCACCGATAGAAGATCACGATCACTGGAGGTTTTAACTTTAAAAAATACAAATTCTTTATCCCACATTCACTAGGTTGTCGATAATTTAGGTTTTAAAAGCACCAAGGTGTGCATAGTACATTGCCTAGCGAGCTAGGCATAAGCACTCGTACAAAACCTTGGGTGCCAGTGGTGGGTGCTCATACACGTGGATAAATTACCTTGATAATCTCACTGATTTTTGATCCAATTGACCCTTGACCCCATTCATCACTTTGCCTTTGCCCCTCTTTCCCGCTATTGCTCAGCTGCTCCACCTTCGTCACTCTTCCCTACCACTCCTACCCTACCTCACCACTCTCATATCTGCCACATCTGTTGTCGCTCAACCATTTTTAACCTAACACATACCCAAAGGGCTGCCAATTTACAAATTTCTCAAACAAAACAAATTTTTGCAATATTACAAAAAGTGACAAAAAAGTGATATTTTTTTTTACAAAAAGTTGACAATTTTTTTTTTTGCAATATTTTTACAAAATTTTACAAAAAAATTAACAAATTCACCTTCTTGCCAAAGACACTCTTATAAAACACAAAACACACCCCAATTTTTGAAAGCATATGATCGCAAGACATTGTAAAAGAAGTCATGAAAGAATTACACAAATGTCAAGAAAAGTTTGAGAAGAAATGTTTGACAAAAGAGGATTTTTGCTTATAAGGAGAAGACCAGGAAAACAAGGTTACATATTTAAACTAAAAAATTGGTGCCACCAACCACTCTGTGGATATGGTACAACAAAACATGGCACTAATCTAAGCCAATCAACCTCTCATAGCACCAACACAACAAGAAATTTTTGGGGGACCCCACACATCAATCTTACCTCGCACCACAAAATTGGATTTTCCAAAATTTTATGGAGGTGACCCCACAAATTGGATATATCAAGATGACCAATATTTCTCCTTATGTCAAATTTTAGAGATCCAAAAGGTTCACATCACATCATTTCATTTAGATAAAATTACTACACAATGGTACCAGTGGTAAAAAAACAAAAAGTATTCCCATATGGACTGAATTTAAAAAGAATCTAATGTTGTGATTTGGCCCAAGAAAATTCAAATATTTCATAGGGACTCTTGCCAAACTCCGCCAAACATCTATAGCGATAGAATACCAGGTGCAATTCAAGAAATTGACAAACCTCACATCAGGCCTCGATGCATTATTCTTTCAAAGTTGCTTCATTAGTGGCCTAAAATAAGAGATTTGATTAGAGGTACAAATACTCAATCCTAGAGATATGATGCACATGGTTGCATTGGCACAAATGGTGGAAGAAAATATCAATAACCAATGCTGACAAGGAATATTCCCAATAGGGAAACCACCAAACACCTATACCAACCAAAAACTGAATAAAGTCATGCCGATTAAATAAATTAGACAAGAGGAAATAAAAGAAAGGTGAGAGAAGGACCTCTGTTTCCATTGTGACAAAAATTTCACCCCTAATCACAAATGCATATCACTAAAATTATATATTCTGGACACAATTGGAGATTGCACTCTCAAAGAAGAGGATTTAATCAAATTCAAAGTAATAACAGATATCCTAGACAAAAATAAAGAGGATAAAACAAAAATCTCCTTTAATTCTCTCACAAGATGTTCGACCCCACAAACTATGAAGGTTAAAGGTTACTTTAAGAAACAAAACCCTATTGTGCTTTTCGACTCTGGTAGCACTCACAATTTAATAGATCCTAGGTTGGCCAAATAAGATGATTGTTTTATATAACCTTGTAATAACTTTGAATTCATGATTGGCAATGGCAAAAAAATTGCATGCAAATGGAAATGCCAAAATATACAGCTCACTATGGGATATTATAACATGAAAGGGGATATGTATTTACTACCATTAGGAGGATGTGACATCATTTTAGGGGTATAATGGCTATGAACACTCGATAAAATTCAATGGGACTTTGACAAATTATGGATGCAATTCACACAAAAAGACCAAACTTACACAATTAAAGGGTTAAAAATAGGCCCTTCACAGAATGGAAAAAATCATTCACAAAGGAGGAAAATGCATGGTGGCCCAACTATTTTCTATGCAAACCACTAATGAAGAACAACCAGATGTACCAAAATTACAAAAAATCCTAGAAAGACATGATAAAATATTCAACAAACGACAAGGATTACCTCCACAAAGGGGCCATGATCATGCCATTCAATTACTTCCAAGGCACCAACCTCCAAATATTAGACCTTATCGATACCCATATCTACAAAAGACAAAAATAGAAAAATTAGTACAAGACCTACTCAAGGCAGGGGTCATTAGACCTAGTATAAGTCCTTACTCTTCTCCGATCATACTAGTTATAAAGAAGGATGGATCATGGTGCTTATGTGTCAATTTTTGTGCCCTCAACAAAATAACTATCAAATATAAATTTCCTATTCCAGTAATAGATGAATTACTAGATGATCTTCATGGTGCTACATATTTTTCCAAACTTGATTTACAATTAGGCTACCACCAAATTCGAGATAAAGAAAGTGATATACCCAAAATAGCCTTTCGTACTCACGAAGGACATTATTAATTTTTGGTGATGCTATTTGGTCTTACCAACGCCGCTTCCACATTTCAAATTCTTATGAATAATTTATTTCACCCTTTCCTTTGAAAGTTAATTTTAGTTTTCTTTGATGATATTTTTATTAATAGTAAAACATGGGAAGATCGCTTATCCCATATAGAGCAAGCACTCAAGACACTGAAGTACAATCAATTATACACCAAGAGATCAAAATTTTCTTTTGAAAAGTAATAAAGTGAATACCTTGGACATATTATCTCCAAGGAAGGAGTTGAAGTGGACCCTCGTAAGGTTTAAGATGTGGAAAATTGGCCTACTCAAAAAACATTGAAAGATTTGCATGGGTTCTTAGGACTAACAGGATAATATCACAAATTTGTCAAGGATTATGGCAAAATTGTAGCCCCCTTAACAACACTACTTAAGAAGAATGCTTTTTTATGGTCTCCAAAAGCTAATGAAGCCTTCATTACCTTGTGTTGTGCAAGTGCAGTCAAGGCGTGAAGGCAGCGAGAAATTGGTTTTAGAATGAGTGAGCTGAGGTTTAACGGGTGTGGCAGGAGTGAGGGTTTAAATTTTCTAGGCAAGAATCTCAGCCAAGGCAGCAGAGGTAGAGTAGGTACAGAATGGGTGGGTGGGAACCTCGAGCATGGATCAAGTGAGGATCCAGAGGAAGGCGGTTAGGATGCAGCAGATTTGGAGGTGGGCATCATGTGGGGGTCCGACCCTCCTCAGAAATACCTCGAAAAAAAATATACGAAGGACAATGCGGGGCCCAAGAAGTGGCTATCTTTTGCTAAGACTCTTAGAGGAAAAAGGAGGTTCTCTCTCTTTCACCCATAGTTCCAGTAAATAATAAAATTTTAGCTCTGGCAAGTTCCATGAGCCCTTTTATTTCAATGGAAGAATTCTCCCTGGTAGGCAATTTTTTGGGAGGTAGGCTGAACATGGCGACTATTAGGGCTTGGGTGATGGGTAAATAGTGACCAGTAGACATCTTGGAGTTGGTAGCTCTAAATTGAGGGTTCTTCATTAGCCGTTTTAACAATATGTAGGATGCTAACCATATTTTAACAAGAGGTCCTTGGTTTTTGGGAAAAAGGAGCCTTTTTCTCAGATGATGGGGTGAAGATTTCAACCCTGAAAAGCAAAATATTAACATTGCCCCTATTTGGGTTCATCTCTCGAGTCTACCTACCTAGTTCTTCAATAAATATTGGTTGCAGGGCATAGCCTGAACTATAGGGGACCTGATCTCCATTGACCATGCGACCTTGGCCAGGACAAGGATGACTCATGCACGAATCTATGTAAATGCTAATTTAGATAATGAATTGCCAAGGTTTTTGGACCTAGAGTATGGAGAATACTATCAAAAACAACCGGTGGAATATGAGAACATATCGGTATTCTATGCAAAATGCAAAATTCAAGGACATCTATACAATCAGTGCCCTAACCTGACAATGAATAGAGAAAAGCAGAAGCAAGGAATACTAGACAAATGAAATTTGAGGAGTTTCCATAGTAGAGGCAATTTCAATCAGGAAAACTATGTCTACCAAAAAAATAAAAGAGAGGGTGCAGGGTCCCAAAAATACAAAGGAAAAAAATAGGTTGTTGGCAACCAAAATACTCAGGTAAGTTCCAATCCTCTATTTTCAAATAAATTTTCAATTCTATCTAATATGGGAGTAGGAGGATTATCGAAAGACATGGAAGCCCAGAACCTTCAGGCTAACATTTTTGACTCTCTAGAATCCCCATCCAAGTTAGGATCCTCAAAACCTAATATTGAAATTACTGTAAGCCTCATGGGCATCACAAAGCCAAACCCTAATACCCGATCTCTAGAATCCCCATCTAATTTGGGATCCTTAAACCCCAATGCTGAAAATACTTCAAACCCAGTGGGCATCCCAAATCCAAACCCTAATGTTGAAGAACTTAGGAAGAAATTTGAGGCATTGGAAAATAAAAAATCTCATCTCCCTAACATCATCACTAGGAGCCAAGTGAATCCTACTGAGGGATCATCCTGCAGACTAGGGGAATATAGGAAAAAATGAGAAGATTTGGATGTAGGGCTGGAGATATGTGAAACTCTTCAGATCGAGGAATATGGTAGTCCAATTTTGCAACAAATTACCTCCCCCAAGTTTAATCCTAAACAAATTAGGAGCACTGTGAAGTCTCCTATAGATTTTGGTAGTGAAAAAGAAGAGGTAGAATATCAAATGCTAAGAATCAAAAAATTAAAACTGATAATGACATTGCCAATGGAAAACAGAGAACCTTGTTTCAACAGGTTATTCCAGGTTCTGAAGACAACAAATTAGGAAAACCCCCTCAAGGTATGGGGAGAGGAAGAAATCCCAAACAATCTAAATGAAGTTCCTCTCATGGAACGTGAGAGGTCTCAATGTCCTGCCCAAACACAGGGAAGTCAGTGCAATAAGAAATCAAGTGAATCCAACAATTATCATGTTGCAAGAAACAAAAACTGATGAGATTCAGTCAAAAAAAGTAGCAAAAAAAATCTAGAATCAAGGGGATATGGTTTACAAATCAGCCAGAGGAGTTTCTGGAGGCCTTATGACTTTGTGGGATCCCCAAATAGTAGAAGGTACCATTATTCAGAAATATGACAGGGTTCTTAGTGTTTTATTTAAGGAAATAAACAACAACAGGTCATGGATCCTTTCAAATATTTATGCCCCGACTTCAATTCAAGGGAGAGCTCTACTATGGGAGTACTTAGGCAATCTAAGTGAAATATTCCATAATATCCCCTAGATTCTGGTTGGGGATTTTAACACTCCTCTTTACCCTTTAGACAAAATGGGTGGAAATGGACCACCTATCAAGAGCATGGATGAGTTTAATTACTTTGTGAACTCCAACATGTTGATGGATGTAAAAATTAGAGGAGCGAATTATACCTAGAGCAATCGGAGGATAGGGTGTCATCTCATCAAGAAAGGCTTGACAAGTTTTTTCTATCAAAGGAGGCTACAACTTTGTTCGATGATTCTACCTTACAAGCCCTTCCTAAAATTACCTCTGATCATAATCCTATTTTTTTTTATATCCCTAACTCTCTGTCCTTCAAGAAATATTTCATATTTCAATCTATTTGGATCAAACATTCTAGTTTCATAGATAACTTAATTCAGTGGTGGCAGCAGCCTGTCAGGGGTAGTGCAACTTTTAAACTTGCTGGAAAATTAAAGTTTGTTAAGGAAAAGCTTCGAAATTGGAACAAATAGGTCTTTGGGAACCTATTTGAAAATAAAAAATAGGTTGTTGAAAGTTTAAATATAATTTATCAGAGGATTCAACATGGTGATGTTGATGAAACTACTAGGCATGAGGAATGAACAAAACTAGCAGAGTTTCATAACATTTTGACCTATGAGAAAATATATTGGAGGAAAAAATCAAGGGCTCTTTGGTTGAAAGGTGGATATTCAAATTCCAAGTTTTTTCACGTCACCACGCTTAGAAAAAAAAGCAATAACAAGATACCAATTTAAAAAATCAAATGGTTCTATTACTTAGGACTTAACAGAAATCATAAAGGAGGCAGTAACTTATTTCAATTCTATCATTGGTCAGGAATCGCAGTGCAATGAGGAGGCCAAAGATATTCTCTTGCAATCCATTCCTAGCATAATAAATGAGGATATAAACCTTAAGCTTCTAGATCCCTTTTCTGATGAGGAAATTAAGGAAGCCTTGTTTAGCATGGATCCAGACAAAGCCCCGGGACCCGATGGCTTTCCCCCTTGTTTCTATCAAGATTTTTGGGACATCGTAAGTGAGGATGTAATTTCTGCTGTCATATAATTCCAAGAAAGCAATCATATCCCAAAAGGTCTCAACTCTACTTTTATTTCTATAATTCCTAAGAAGCAAACCCCTGAATCTATGGCTGACTTTAGGCCAATCAGTCTGTGCAATGTTTCTTACAAGATCCTAACTAAATCCATTGCAAATAGAATGAGAGATTTTATACCCCACATCATAGATCCATGCTACGGAAGCTCTGTCCAGTGTAGGTCAATATTATATGGAGTTATCATAGTTCATGAAGCTCTGCACTCTACTCATAAGACTAATAGGTCTAAGTTTTCCCTCAAGCTTGATATGAACAAAACATTTAATGGGCTAAATTGGGAATTTTTGATTGTTGTCCTCCTTAAGTTTAGTTTTCACCACCAATGGGTTAATTTTATCAAAGAATGCATTTCTAAAGCATGGTTCTCGATTCTGGTTAATGGAACAACTGCTGGTTACTTTCAAAGTCATAGAGGAATTTGGCAGGGGGACCCTATCAGCCCCATGTTATTCATCATTATGGCAGAAGCTTTAGGCAGAACCATAAAAAATGCTTATAGTTCAAGGCTAATATCAGGAATCAAGGCAACATCTCTCACTAGGGATGTTTCTCACCAACAATTTGTCGATGATACCCTTCTATTGACTAAGGCGTCGGTGGTTGAGGCCAAAATAATTAAATACATCCTACAACTCTACGAGGATGTTGCTGGTCAGAAAGTTAATTTCAGTAAAAGCAAGTTATATTTCTTGAACACCCCCATTTAGAGGTAAGGAAGGATTGCATAAATTTTAGGGTGTGATATAGCAAACCTCCCCACTTCGTATCTTGGTCTCCCTCTTTTCATTGGTTCTCCGAGAGAGTCAATGTGGGACAAGGTTATTGAAAGAATTCAAAAAAAACTTGTTGGATGGAAAGGTCATCTTCTATCTCAAGAAGGAAAGCTGACCCTCACTAAGGCCTCTCTTCAGAGCATTCCAGTCTATTTCCTCTCTATTTTCAAAGCCCCTGTGAAGGTTTTCCAAAAAATTGAGAAACTCCAAAAAGAATTTTTATGGACTGGATCAGAGGAGAAAAAAAGGATACACCTTGTAGGATGGACCAAAGTGTGCAGACCCAGGGAAAATGGGGGCTTAGGTCTGAGGAGAATTGCTCATATGAATTTAGATTTACTAGCTAAGTAGGCGTGGCACCTCATTTTTGGTGAAGAAAATGAATGGACAACTATCATCAAACGAAAGTATCTTCAAAATATGGAATTTCTAAGTGACTCAGTTCCAATCAGAGGTTCTGCTTTTTGGAAAGCAATTCTCAATTGTAAGGAAATCATCAAAAAAGGTTTAAGATGGGTTTTAGGCAATGGTGAGAGGATAAATTTTTGGAATGATAGGTGGGCTAAGGACGAACCACTGATGCAATATCCTAACTTAGCCCGAATCAGAGATATCACGGAAGAACTCATTGGTAGAAAAGTCTCCGATTATATGGTTGAGGACAGAGGTAGAATGAAGTGGAAAAAAATAAGGATTCAGGGATTTCAAGTGGAATCAAATGATCTTTGTAACATTCTCGGGCAACAGTTTATCCCCATGAGACCCAAGGAAGATCAAGTGACCTGGGCTCCTACGAAAAATGGGCAGTTCACTATTAAATCAGCTTACAAGCTTCTGCTTGATGACGAGGATTTTATCCTCCAAAAGGACTTAGTTTGGATAAAAAATTTAATTCCAAAAATTGTAGTCTTTTCATGGTTGGTTATCCAAGGAAGAATTCTAACCATTGATAATATGATGCATAAAGGTATTTGTATCACTAATCATTGTTATCTGTGCAGGGCTAATTGGGAGACCATTTATCACATTTTCCTTGAGTGCCCTTTTTCCTTGACTATCCTAAGTGGGGTTTTTTAGGCCTTCAATATTTCTTGGGTTAAACCAACCACCATACTTGATTTGTTCATCCAGTGGCCTTACCCCTTTTCAAGCCAAAGACTTAGATACATGTGGAAAATTTGTCTCAATCACTATCTTTGGTAGGTGTGGTTAGAAAGGAACCATAGAGTCTTTAATGAGTCTATCCATGATCATCAAACTATCATTGCCAGGATCCTATCCTTTGCCAATGAGAATGTGAACCTTATCCCTTTTGATAGTCGTAAACCTCATCTGTAGGAGACCATGATTGCTCAATATTTAAGCTTAACCTTGTTAGATGAGTCTGTGCCTAGGGTAGTCAACCCCAGAGCCAATGTTAAGTGGTCCCCACCTCCTACGGGTTGGTTTAAGCTTAATTTTTATGGAGCGGCTAAGGACAATCCTGGAAGAGCAGGCATTGGCGGTATTGTGCGAGATCATAATGGGAATATGATGCTTGCATTTTTTGAATATTTGGGAACAAGGATGAACAACGAAGCTGAAGCTAGAGCTATGTGGAGAGGCCTTCAAATGACTCAAGACTTAGAAGGCAATTTGATCATAGAAGGAGACTCTATGCATGTTATAAATCTCCTCAATAATTGGAAAACACCTCCTTGGAGGATTAAAACAATTGTTGAAGAGGCTAGGATCCTTTTCCAGGGAAGACAGGACAGAAAAGCCCAACATGTCTTTCGGGAAGCTAACAAAGTTGTTGATAAGCTAGCCAATTTGGGTGTCGATGGTGACAGAATTTTCAAATGGGAACACGATGTCTCGAGTGAAGTAGAGGAGCTTATTCAACAAGAATTCCAAGAATGATAGTCAAATTTACCAACAGGGAAGGCATTGTAAGTTCGAAGGCTATGAGTATTCCTGTCTCTTTTTTGAAATGGACTCACAATAAAAATTATTCGAGTTGTCAGTCTTGGTGGATGCTTCTTGGAAATACCACAAAGACTAATGGGGATAGTCACATGTTAGATAACATGGCTCCTAGTCATCTTAGTAATTTGAGGTTGGTTGATAATCACAGGGCAGGAAAGAAATGACAATATAAGACTTCAAACCAGAGCCACATGGACCACCAGATAGCCATCACCATAAATCTAGCCAGCAGGTTCACTTCTCCAAGGCTGATTGGCCAAGACGGGATGTGGTCCCAAAGCATGTCATATACGGAAGAAAGCAATTACCAAAGAATTATTAAGAGTAACTGTCAATACAGAGCTTGTGGGAGTTTTTTTCAGTACTCTGCTATGTGTGTCTGCAGCTTTTTGTTTCTCCACTATTTCAAGGAAGGGATCTGTGTCTGTTTATTTTTTTGTAATTATGATGCAGGTGTGTTTTCTCGGGGTATACCCAAAATGTTGTATGGGAAGTTTCTTTTTGATAACAGGCTATGTGCCTTACCGGATGTAATGGCTTTGGCGGCATGTAGATTTTACATATATAGGATCCTTAGTAAGGACATGTTCATCAACAACCCTGGGATGATTTTTGTAAAAGGTTTTGGGTCAACCTGTAAAACCCGGTATTAATGCTATAGTATCTTATCTACCAAAAAAAAAGCCTTCATTACCCTAAAAAAGGCCATGTGTATCGCTCCCATTTTAGCCATGCTAGATTTTTTCAAACCATTTATTATTGAGAGCAATGCTTTTGGATTGGGAATAGGAGTTATACTCATGCAAAATGAAAAACCTTTAGCTTTCACTAGCAAGGTATTCTCTAAAATAATTTAGCATGATCCACATATAAAAAATAAATGTTAGCCATCATTCACTCTATCCAACATTGGAGACCTTACCTTATATGATGAGGCCTGGATAAGCCTCATTTATAGCATGTCTTAAATAGTTAAAACTGCCTAAAACTGCCTAAAACTCTTGTGAATTATCTTATATGCTAGTTAAGTTGATTTAATAGGCTCTGTATTAACTCGTTTGCATGATTGCGAGTGTTAAGGACATTATATTCTGATTTTTAACAGTTTTTGTATAGTTTTATGTTATATTTTCATGCTTAGGTTGACAGCAGCATTTCAGTAGTCTTATTTTGATGATCATTAAGCATTAGTTTCTCTAAATTCAGCAAATAGTACAAAGACTTATTACTGTGCAGTAGAAAACTGGTTTTTCCATATAAATTCCAGCAAGCTACCAATGAATGGCAAGGCATGGAATTCACATCCAAGGAAGAATGAAGACTATTGCAATCTGATCCTGAGGTCTAATACACTTGAGAAATGCAGCCAAAACCATTTGGAGTCAACATAGTTGGTCATTCTAAAGATCTTCGGAATGAACACAATGTCTTCAGAATGAACAGATATCTTCGAAATGAGAAAACACAGTGTCTTCGAATGAGCAGATCTTCGAAATGAGCGGATCTTCGAAATGAGAATTGCAGTATCTTCGAAATGAGCGGATCTTCGAAATGAGAATTGCAGTATCTTCGGAATGAGCGGATCTTCGGAATGAGAATTGCAGTATCTTCGGAATGAGCCACTTATCTTCGGAATGAAAACATAATGTACTTTTTGACCTGTTGACCGATTTTTGAAGCCGAAAAAGGGAAATAAAGGTTGGAAAAGGTAAAGGGAAATATTTTCCATCTGTCTTTGCCGTCATTGCCGACCAAATTCATCATTAAGGGAAAGATCAAATTTGATCCTATTCTAGGATAAAGCCAGGAAATTCTGCAGGATATCAGGACAACATATTTTATGTTTGTAATTAGATTTTAGGCATCTATAAAAGATAGCTCCCATAAAGGTTGAGCTATGAGGAAGAAGAATATTAGATATTAGAAATATTAAATATTAGACATATTAGAGATAATAGACTCGTAACAGATTGCAGATCTGTAACAGATTTCAGCAGAATTGTAATTATGTTTCGAAGCAATAAAAGTGCGCTTTCATTCCATTTAATTTTTTATGTCTGAGTGTGAGTAAGACTTAGAGAAGAAATTATACCTTCTTCTGGAAAAGGAGGACGACCACTTTCAGATCTAGGAGAAGGACTAATGACATGGTTTTCGATCCCGATTTTGTCGCACATGTAATAAGTAGTGGAACTTGTCAACTTCAACATTTTGTGGTATTTGATTTCTGTTTTAGTTTTTATCCATCTATTTTACATTTGTGATGTAATCAGCAATAGATATAATCAATTTCTTTATTTTTCAATAATTTTCCAATTCCTCGCAATTTACATTTCCAGCAATTTACAAGTTTTCTATAATTTTTTGCATTCTTGTTTTTGTTGTCAAACACTGCACAGAAGATTGACGACCTTCTGTTTTAGAGTATTGACAAATTTTGATTACTTGTTTTATCTCATCATTGCAAAAGTAAATAGGTTTCTCATTTAGCAACTCGTAATTAGGATTTTCCTTCTGCAAATCAATTAAGTCTCAATTTAGCAATTGTAATTAGGACTTTATTTCTCATAGACAACAATTAGTTTTTCATTCTTGCAAATAGATTAAAGTTAAATTTATGCAATTTAGGGATAGAAGTGACACAAATCCCCCACACAATCAATCCTACCAATAAAGACTTGCTCGCTCCCAAATGAGCTGAAATGCAACCTTGTTTGAACTTTCTATCGTAGACGACCTTGGACACCACCCCGGATTGATAAGATCTTTGAGATTTAATGATGGTATAACGACTACCCATCATTTTGGCGCCGTTGCCGGGGAACACGGTGTTGTTAGAAGGTGAAAAGCAGTCCAATAATTATTAAATATGCTAAGTTGTGAATTTTAGAGTAAAATCTGAATGTAATGACTCGTATAAGTAATTGTTATTGGTAAATTGTATTTCAGTCCATTTAGGAAATAAGCAAGAAACCACAAGAAGAAAAATTTCACAAGAGGTTGAAATTATGTCAAAAATGTCTAAATTTTTTATTTCCAAAAATGTTGGAATTTTCAAAGAATCCCAATCATCCACTTCCAAAACTGCAAGATCCTTTGAGAAATCATTACAAGGAGGAAAATTAAGTAGTTCAACACCATTTTCTCTTGACAAATCCATACAATCAAGAAAATTTGACAAGATTTATAATTGTTTTTGGGAACCTACAATGGAAGGCTCACAAGAGAATCAAGGTAGAGCCAACAATGTGCTCCACCCTAGTGCAACTAGTGCACCCGCCAGAACTTTTCAAAATCCCATCCAACTAGATCTTAATCAAAATGCTCCCATGAAGGTCATTTCACCTACAAGTATTACCAACTTTCAAGGGAATTACATCCGAAGATCCCGATATGTTTTTGTTTGAGTTTAAAATTGTATGTCAAGCTCATGATTACACTAATGACAATCAAAAGCTCAAACTATTTCCTTCCACTCTTAAAGAGTTAGCTCTACGATGGTTTATCACCTTAGCACCCGACTCAATTAGAACTTGGGATGAGATGGAAAACATATTCTTGGAGAGATACCAAGAATATTGTCAAGTCAAGAATCAAAATGATGAAATTCTTACAATGAAACAAGAGGAAAATGAAATCTTAGAAGATTATATAGACAAATTTTCTTTTGTTCATAAGAGATGTGGAAGTGTTGAACCTGAAATTTGCAAAGCCCTATTCTTAAGGGGACTACAAGATGAATCTAGGGATGCATTGGATATCTTGGGAAGAGGAGATACAAATGCACTTAAATTTGAGGAAATTATTAAACTCTGTAAAAATTACTCTCATTCAAGGCATAGGAAACACAGAATTGGTAATGAAAAACATGATTTGAAAGAATGCATAAAAGAGGCTGATGTTTTAGTACATGATAGAACATTAGATGAAAAAAATGAATCTATTGAATCTTCAACCATCTATTGTTCAGAATGTAAAAAGCAACACTCTCTTCATGATTGTCCTTTGAACAAAATATTTATACCTGCTACATGTAGCATTTGTCAATTAGGACACCCCACAGATCAGTGTAGTTTATTGCCAGAACTTAAAAGTGTCTTTGAAAAACAGTCTCAACCTATGAAAAAAACCAATTTTGTAGGACAAGGACAAGGGAATAATTTTCATAAATTTCCATATCAGAATGCTTCTCAATTTCCTCCACATTGGGGAAATAATCCTTGGTATATGCCATGGTCTGCTTCAGGTCCACTTCAACAATGTTGGAGTCAACCACCATGGGCATACTCCCAAGCATGGTCTCAACATGGATGGATGCAACAACAATGGAATCAACAACATCCACCATGGTTGCAGCCAAAATCACAGGGATATCAATGGGTACAACATCAAAATCTGTACAAAGGGCAGCAACATTGTCAAAAACAAAAATCAAATTTGTTGCCTAATCATATCCATAATTTCTATCATGGACAACAACAACAAAAATTAAAACAACCTCTATTTTCAACTCAACCTCGTGGTCAGTCCAAATCATGTTAAACAGGTAACCCCTGTCTCTCGTGGTTGAACCAAAAAATACAACCCTAATAAATGTTAGTGATTGTGTTAAAACTCAGTTGTGTTCAGGTGAACCACCGCTTGAACCTATTCCACTTATCAATGTAGAAAGTGAAGTTAAAAAGAATGAACATGAAAACAAATCCACACTAAAACAACATCAAGAAGAACAAGATACCTCATCAAATAAAGTATCATATTTTGAACAGTCTGAGATATCAAAAGTAACATCTTCACAATCAGATTTGATGAAGGAATTAGAACATTTAACTGTTACAATCCCTTTACCTCAATTTGTACCAATCATTATTAGGATTGTTCAAGAAATGTGTTTTAGAAAACCAAGAAAAAAGAAGAAAGTATATCCTAAAGCCATACAAAAAGGTGGAAAATTAGTTAACTTGCTTTCAGGTAAACTTATTACACCTAAGTATGATTGTACAGAAAGCCCACAGCTTCTTAGAACACATAAGGAAAATGAAAAGAATACTTTAGTTTTGGCCTCCATTGGTGTAAATAAAAATGTTTCTCCAAGAACCAATTCAAATAAGCCTGGTACAAAACAAACTCGAAACACAGCCAAAACAACCTTTGAACAACAATAGTTGGTTGACTAAAAACCAAGGAGCAAATTTGTTTGATATATTGGTGCAACATCCTAATGCTTTACTAACATTTTATGCATCTTTAGCAGTTGGCATTGAGTTGTTGCAGGTATAGAAAAAACAAATTTTGCAGTTGAATGCATTTGATGAACTTTGGTTGGAAGCACTTCACCAAATAGAGTTCACTCAACAAAAATGGAAAATGTGGCATGATGATCACATTAAGAGCAGCAAGGATGAACCAGGGGAGTCTGAGAATGAAGTTGTTCAACTTTCTTTAGTTGATGATGTAAGGAGGATATTAGTGGTGAATGGACATCTTTTACAGTTGTACCATAAACCACTAACAAAGGTGGAATTTGCTCGGTATTTCACACAGTTACATTTGACGGAAGAGGCTTCTTCTTCTGATGAAGATTCCAAATGATCATATCTTTGAATCTTAAAAGAAAAAGAAAAAAAAAATTAGAAAAAAATAGAAAACAAAAAGATGAATAAATTCTGGCTGTGAATTCCTTCATGGGCATGATTTCAAGGAAGTCATGAATTCCTTCACGGGCACAATCAGAATCAAAAAGACAAAAAAAAAAAAAGAGAGAAAAGGAGAGGTTAAAGAGAAAAAAAAAGAGAGAAAAATGAATAGCTCAGCAGTGAAAACCTTTTTCTAAGGCGCTACTGAGTTGGTATGCATGAAAACCAGTTTTCTCGGCATGCATAACCTTGAAAGTTCTGAGTCACCATTGTACAAATTCACCAACCGCACTTGTTTTTGAAGTGTTGCAGGAAGCCTCAACAGAATATCAATAGAAGTAGTCATCTTTCAAAACTTGCATTAACTTGTTTTAACCAGGTATATATGTTTCTTGCACTTTTCTCATTGTAAATATTTGATATATAGTATATGACAATTAACCATTAGTATAAAAGTGTTCATAAGAGTTGGCATAAACAAAACATGCTTGGAGAAAGAGAAAAATGTTGGTTTCTGCTATGTCTTCAGAATGACTGTTGTATCTTCAAATAACCGTGGTATCTTCAGAATGAAGGTTTGTCTTCAGAATGAAGGTTTTTCTTTGGAATGAAGGTTTATCTTCAGAATGAGGTTATCTTCATATTAAATGCCCAGCTTAGTCTTCATAATGAAACATAATCTTCGAAATGAAGATTTAACAAACATACCACCACCATTCATTTGATAATAACCACTCATGTGGGAAAATTTGCATGCAGAATGGAGGAGCTAAAAATAGTAAAGAAAATTTGATGGCAAGGATGTCCAATGATTGATGGCCAGGTGTTCAGAGCATAGAATAAGGAAGTGTGCCATATTTTCTTTCCGAAGACATATTTGCTAATGATTACAAGAAAATAAAAAAAAAAAAATTAAAATTCTTTCTGAAGAAGAACAAGAGCAAACCCTGTAGCAACCAGAAATCAGTGACCTAACAGATGATGTAGATGTTGTTGCAGAAGAAGAAACAACTGCTGCAAAGGCTATTGCAGAAGAAGAAACAACTGCTGTAGAGGCTGTTGCAGAAGAAGAAATAGGAACTGTTGTAGAGGTTGTTGCATAAAAAGAAACACACCCAACAGCAACAACAGAACCATCAAACTCACAGACTAAGAAGAGAAGAGCTGAAACTGACAGCAAAAAAATAAAATAGAAGAGGGTTCATTTTTCTAAAGATGTTATTTATCTGTCAGAATATAAGAGTGAAGTTCCTAGTGAAGAGCTTGAAGCTATCCCTACAGCCCCTGTTACCACAAGAAAATAGGGCAAGAAGAGAAAATATACATTAAGGACTAGGAGGTCTGCAAGACTCCAACAAAAAGAGCAAATTATTGAAGAGAAGACCAGACAGGATAGCCCTGATGTCATAGAAGTGCAACAAGCCACTACGAATTTGGATGTAATCATAAATAATTTCATGGAACCTCCTGTACATGAGTAGGGGTCTGAAGCAGAGGATGAGATCATTGTTGAGCAGCAAACTGCAGTTGATTTGTCAGTATTAGGTTCTGAGTCAAATGAAGAAGAGGAGGTGGACATCACAAAACAATTGACAACAGCCAAGAGTGTTATAAAAATACAAATGAGATGGATTGAGGAAAGAAAAGATGTTATTGAAAAACATGAAAAGAAAATTTGAGAATTATAGCAAAAAGTGGAGAAACTAAAAAGCAGTCTGTCACAAGTTGACTTTTGAAGAGGATTCCCAACCAGATGATCAGTTTGAATAATGAATCAAAAATCTTCATGAGAAATTACACAGGCATTAAATTGTTCTATGAAACATGGAATATGAGTATGGACATCTGTGACTCCATAGCCCACTGCAATGCATGAGGGCATGCATTAATATAAGTTGGGGGGATGATGAGGCCCGGATAAGCCTCATTTATAGCATGTTTTAAATAGTTAAAACTGCCTAAAACGCCTAAAACTCTTGTGAATTATCTTATATGCTAGTTAAGTTGATTTAATATGCTCTGTATTAACTGTTTGCATGATTGCAGTGTTAAGGACATTATATTCTGATTTTTAACAGTTTTTGTATAGTTTTATGTTATATTTTCATGCTTAGGTTGACAGCAGCATTTCAGTAGTCTTATTTTGATGATCATTAAGCATTAGTTTCTCTAAATTCAGCAAATAGTACAAAGACTTATTACTGTGCAACAGAAAACTGGTTTTTCCATATAAATTCCAGCAAGCTACCAATGAATGGCAAGGCATGGAATTCACATCCAAGGAAGAATGAAGACTATTGCAATCTGATCCTGAGGTCTAATACACTTGAGAAATGCAGCCAAAACCATTTGGAGTCAACATAGTTGGTCATTCTAAAGATCTTCGGAATGAACACAGTGTCTTCGAAATGAACAGATATCTTCGAAATGAGAAAACACAGTGTCTTCAGAATGAGAAGATCTTCGGAATGAGCGGATCTTCGGAATGAGAATTGCAGTATCTTCGGAATGAGCGGATCTTCGGAATGAGAATTGCAGTATCTTCGGAATGAGCGGATCTTCGAAATGAGAATTGCAGTATCTTCGAAATGAGCCACTTATCTTCGGAATGAAAACATAATGTACTTTTTGACCTGTTGACCGATTTTTGAAGCCGAAAAAAGGGAAATAAAGGTTGGAAAAGGTAAAGGGAAATATTTTCCATCTATCTTTGCCGTCATTGCCGACCAAATTCATCATTAAGGGAAAGATCAAATTTGATCCTATTCTAGGATAAAGCCAGGAAATTCTGCAGGATATCAGGACAACATATTTTATGTTTGTAATTAGATTTTAGGCATCTATAAAAGATAGCTCCCATAAAGGTTGAGCTATGAGGAAGAAGAATATTAGATATTAGAAATATTAAATATTAGACATATTAGAGATAATAGACCTGTAACAGATTGCAGATCTGTAACAGATTTCAGCAGAATTGTAATTATGTTTCTGAAGCAATAAAAGTGCGCTTTCATTCCATTTAATTTGTTATGTCTGAGTGTGAGTAAGACTTAGAGAAGAAATTATACCTTCTTCTGGAAAAGGAGGCCGGCCACTTTCAGATCTAGGAGAAGGACTAACATACAGGTTTTCGATCCTGATTTTGCTACAGCAGAATAAGTAGTGGAACTTGTCAACTTCAACATTTTGTGGTATTTGATTTCTGTTTTAGTTTTTATCCATCTATTTTACATTTGTGATGTAATCAGCAATAGATATAATCAGTTTCTTTATTTTTCAGTAATTTTCCAATTCCTTGCAATTTACATTTCCAACAATTTACAAGTTTTCTATAATTTCCTGCATTCTTGTTTTTGCTGTCAAACACTGCACGGAAGATTGACGACCTTCTGTTTCATAGTATTGATAGAAGTTGATTACTTGTTTTATCTCATCATTGCAAAAGTACATAGGTTTCTCATTTAGAAACTGTAATTAGGATTTTCCTTCCGCAAATCAATTAAGTCTCAATTTAGCAATTGTAATTAGGACTTTATTTCTATAGACAACAATTAGTTTTTCATTCTTGCAAATAGATTAAAGTTAAATTTATGCAATCTAGGGGTAGAAGTGACACAAATCCCCCACACAATCAATCCTACCAATAAAGACTTGCTGCTCCCAAATGAGCTGAAATGCAACTCTGTTTGAACTTTCTATCGTAGACAGCCTTGGACACCACCCCGGATTGATAAGATCTTTGAGATTTAATGATGGTATAACGACTACCCATCATTATAGAGCAACATTTAATTATTTGCACAAACAACGATAGTTTAAAATACCTTCTTGAGCAATGCATAACCACCCTTGAACAACAAAATTGGGTTACAAAAATACTAGGGTATGATTAGGAAATCATATATAAAAATGGGAAAGACAACATTATTGTTGATGCTCTTTCAAGAAATTTCAAAAACATATCCCAATTACATGTTTTATCCTTGCCTATTCCTAAATGGTTAGACCAAGTCTATGAAGAATGGCTTAAAGATCCACATATACACACATTAATTCAATGACTTCAACAAAACCCCACTAGTACATCCCATTATTCTTGGTGAGATAACATACTAAGGTATAAAGGGTTTATCGTCCTTTCTCCCACATCATCCTATCGAGAAAAAATTTTACATGAGTTACATGCCATGCCCACTATAGGATACTATGGATTTCTAAATATGTATAAGCGAGTAACTAGATCTTTTTACTAGGTAGGCATAAAAAATGATATCAAGAAATTTGTGAAGGAATGTGAGACCTACCAATGGCAAAAAGGAGAAAAAATGGGTACTACAAGTCTTTTGCAACCGCTTCCCATTCAAATAAAAACTTGGGTTGATATTTCCATGGATTTTATTGAAGGCCTTCCAAAATCTGTAGGAAAAACAACTATTCTATTTGTGGTGGACAATTTATCAAAATATGTCCGTTTTTGCCTTATATCCCACCCTTATACCACTAGTACCATCGCTCAAATTTTTATTGATAATATTTTTAAACTCCATGGCATGCCTTCCACTATAGTTAGTTATCATGATCCCACATTCACTAGCAAGTTTTGGAAAGAATTATTTAAACTTCAAGGCACTCAACTTCATATGAGCTCCACTTACCACCTCCAAACAGATGGTCAAACTAAAGTTGTTAACAAATGTTTGGAAATATACCTCCATTGGTTTATAGCTACTCAACCTCTTTGCTCGGTCAAATGGCTTTCATTATTTGAATGGTGGTATAACACGTCCTATCACACTACCATTAAAATGAAACCATATGAAGCCTTATACGGTACCATCCCTTACCTCTTATATTCCAAGAAGTACCAATGTACTTGCAGTGGATATGGAACATTCCAATAGAGATAACATTCTTTGAACTCTCAAAGAAAATTTACACACAGCCCAACATCGTATGAAGCAACAAGTGGACCAACATTGAATAGAGCATATTTTCCAAGAAGGATATATGGTATTTCTTCACCTTCAACCATATCACCAAACTTTTGTCAAACTCAAAGGTTCTCAAAATCTAGCCACTAAATTTTATGGACCATATAAAATTCTCCTACGTATTGGACCTGTTGCTTATAAGCTAGAGTTGCCTGAGACATCCAAAATTCATCCAATGTTCCATGTCTCATGCATTAAACCAGTAGTAGGCACACACATCTCAACACAAACTCAACTTATTGAGTTTAACATAGATGGAGCACTCATGGTTGAACCCGAAGCTATCTTAGATCATCGCATTCACCACATTCGCAATCACACTATAACTAAAGTTTTAATTCAATGGAAAGGCCTACCTATAGAAGATGCCACATGGGAGACACTTCACCATATCCAGCAACAATTTTCTCAATTCCATATTTGAGGACAAAGGTCTTTTAAGGAGGGTGGCATGTTAGGACTCTAGTCCTAACATTTACTTAATTAATCATTACTTATATTTATGGACAATCATGTCCTTTCACCAAAGGTTACAAACTTTAGATAGATATATAATTATATTCTAGGGTGTCTTCAAAGGTATCATTGAACAAAATATTTAATCCTTGCTTGGTATTCCAAACATTTAAAAATTGATTCAAAATAAAAAGTGATTCTATTTATAATTCCTGCATTTTAACATTTTGTCTTCATAGATCTATTAAATAACCTCTTGGTTCTTAGCATAATACCCCAACCAATTTTCAACGAGTTGTTCTGGCTATTTTTTTTAATTTGACCACTGAGTGTATTGAGATTTATATGGATGACATCATAGTGTATGGGGAAATCTTTGGCAATACCTTGGAACATATTGACAAGTTCTTAACCCGCTATGGAACTTATCATTTGTCCTTAAACCCTGACAAGTGCTTTATGATGATGGAAGAAGGAATTGATCTTGGTCATCACATTTCTTCTGATGGAATCAAGGTTGATCCTAAGAAAGTAGAAATGACCAAGAACCTTCCTCCTCCACAAAAAAAAACTGATGTTAGGAGTTTATTAGAACACATTGGCTTTTATAGATGATTTATTCAAAATTTTAGCACCATTGGAAATCCCATATTTTCATTGTTAACCAAGGATTTTGAATTAAATTAGACTAAAAATTACCAAGAATATTTTGATGCTTTAAAAGAGAAATTTTTAATCTACCTGTGTTACAAGGTCCTAATTGGAAATTACCATTCCATATCCAAGTTGATACATCTAATACTACAATTGGAGCAGCATTAGGGAAGATATAAAATGGGGAGCATTATGTTATCTACTACATAAGCAAAAATCTCACTAGAGCATAAAAGAATTACACTACTACTGAAAATGAATTTTTAGCAGTAGTATATGCCATTTACAAATTTCATCACTACATCACTAGTTATCAAGTATTTGTCGATATTGATCATTCAACTATTAAATACTTGATAAACAAACCCATGGTTGGTGTGAGAATAATTTGTTGGTTGTTACTATTGTAGGAATTTGACATCACAATAGTAAACAAACCAAGAAAAGCTAATATAGTAGCCGATTTCCTATCAAGACTAAATAACACAAGAGAAAAAGAGTTAGTGGAGGACACTTTTCCAAATGAAAAATTGTTTGCCATATCAGTACATTCACCATATTTTGCTGATACCACTAACTATTTAGCTACTGGAAAAATTCTTCCTCATTTTGTCTCAAAATAAAAGAAACAATTAGTAAAACAAAGCTCATTCTTCAAGTGGATCAAAGGTATATTATTCAAATGTGGACCTTACAATGTGTTACACAAGTGCATTCAAAGATATGAAGTCTATGATATCCTCAGTGCTTGTCATGATGAACCCTCAGGAGAACACTATTCAATGAAAAGTATAGTTTGGAAATTTTTGAGAACTAGTTATTATTGGCCATCCCTTCATAAAGATGTAAAAGTACACACAACATTGTGATGCATGTCAAATAATTGGAAAGCCCACACATATAAACAAAAATCCTTTGTAACCCTAGGTGGTTTTAGAACCATTTGATAAATGGGGGTTAGATTATGTGGGACCCATTGATTCACCATCTCAAGGAAATATACATATCTTGGTATGTATTGATTATGTGACTAAATAGGCTGAGGTACATGATTTTAAACATGCTTATGAAGAGAAGGTTGCTAATTTACTTTACACCTAAAATTTTTAAATATTTTGAGCTCCATGATCTATCACCATAGATCATAGACCCCAATTTTCCTCATGAGTTATTGAAGCTTTCACTAAACTCTATGAAATCAAGTATAGAAAGTCATCACCTTATCATCCTCAGGAAAATGGTCAAGTTGAAGTCACCAATAAGGAATTGGAAAGAATTTTAACCAAAATATTAGCTTCACATAGGAGAGATTAGTTAAACAAATTATCAAAAGTAGTTTGGGCATAAAATACAACATGGAAATCCACCATGGGTTTCACACCACGAACTAGTTTATGGTAAGAAACCTCTTTTTCCTATTGAATTTGAGTTACTAACACTTTGTACATATTTGGAGGTTGGTATTCAATTATCACAGGTACAAATGGATAGGATTATGCAACTCAATGCATTGGATGAACTTCATTTGGAAGCACTACATCACATGAAATTTATCCAAGAACAACGAAATATATGGCATGATAATCACATTCAACAAAGGAAATTTGAGCAAGGAGATTGAGATTTATTGTTCAATTCTCGTTATGAATATTTTCCTCACAAATTATAAACTAGGTGCATTGGACTATTGGACATTTTGAGTAGATAAGTTGTCATTGATGTCAAGAGTGAGTGGTCATTGATGTCAAGCTTTCAACACCAATCAGTGGTAGTTTCAGTGGGTAGCATCAGTTTTAGGTTCTCCAGTTTTAGTTGATCAAGACCCGGTTTCAAGAAGTCAGATGAGGTCTAAAGTGCAAAAAGCCCAAGTGAATAATATTATAATATTATAAAGGGAAGTTTTAAATTAATTAATATAATTTTTATTATAAATTAATTTATAATTTAATTTACTTAAGTTATTTAAATTAAAAATTAATTAATTTTAATATTAGTTATAAAGATTACTTTATATAAATTTTTAACTAACCCTAAGGAGGGTTATCAAATTATAATTCAAATTTTTGAAATTCGAATTCCAAGCACCAACGTGGGAGACAATTTCCAAATGTGTAATAAAAGGGGATCACCCCACCTTAACAAATTACCATGCCTTCAATTTTTAATTAACTGCGAACTTTGTAAATCATGTTGCATCTAAGTGGAAAGCATTGTGGTTTTTATGGGAAGTCAATGATGCACTAAGGCATAAGGTGAAGGAAGTGTTTCTTCCTTCACGTGGGCACCATTAGCCCACACAGTGGACTCCCAAGTGCTAAGGCTCTTAGGCTTGGGGGGACACGGATAGAATCATGCCTTAACCCCTTTTGGGGGAAGCAAAAGATATGCATTGAAATTGAGCACCAAAAATTTCGGAAGGGTTAGTTGAGTATTTAAAAATTAATTTTTGCATTTTTATATTGGTTTGTAAGGTAGTAATGGGAGTTATAAGGGTTATGCAAATTAAATTTTTGGTGTTATTTGCTTTATTTTTTGGAAAGGGTAGTAAGGTGTTTTAGGAAGATTATTTGAAGTATTATGGTGTTGGATATTATTTTAAGTTGGAGTTTATAAGGTGTATCCAAGGAATTATTATTTTCATGTATGATTTGATGGTTGGGAGCAATAAGGCATAGTTGAGCTTTGAGTATTTTTGTGTCTAAGGAATATTTGAGAAAGTGTTAAGAGTGAGATTTTGTCATCTAACCATTGAAATTGGAAAGAAGGAAATTGTGATTTAAGACAAGTTTTTCAAGGGCACTTCTACATCAAATAAAGGTATGGGCATATTCTTCCTAGTGAGTGATTTTTGAATTTTGTGAATGCTAAGTTGGAGTGAAAATAATTTGGTTAAGGTTTTCCTTGTTGAGTGTGTTTTGAATTAATGCTTCAAGGTTTTTTGGAATAAAGAGTTGTTGATAAAACCTTATTTTATAAGCATTGTTGTTGAGGTGATTAAGTTGAGTGAACTTGAACTAGGGTTTGTAAATATCATGAGTATCATTGTTATATGAATATTATTTTATAAGCATTGTTGTTGAAGTGAATGGTTGAGTGAAGGGTTTGAAAAGAACATGAGTATCATTGTTATGTGAGATTGGTTGATAAGCATTGTTGGAAACATTTGAGTGAGTGTTCATATATTTGGACTAGGGTTTGTGAGTAAGGATTATTTCACTGAGTGATTGGTTGAGTAGATTTGATAGAGCATAGTCAAGTGGATGTGTGAATTGATAGTTCAAGTTATACAAAACGAATTATTCTATATTTTGAATTGATTTGAGAAAGAGGTTGAGTGTTGATGAGTGTGAAGCATACTGAGTATCTAAAAATTATACATGGATAGAGATCCATTAGCCAGGGCAGTGAGGATAGGAGTCTTCAGTGGATAGATATCCATTAGCTAGAGCAGTGAGGGGGGCAATTATTCTAGAAAATAACTAGCCAGAGCAAGAGGATAAAGGAGTTCTCCTATGGATAAATATAAATAAACATGATTAGGATATTGTTGTCTCCTTTGGAAAGAGATCCATAAATATTGTAATAGGGAAAGGATTCCCAAGATATTGATTGAGAAAATTTTAGTAAAATATTTTCTTCATGGAGTAGCCCACATTGGGTGAACCACGTTAAATTGGTGTCTCTATTGTGTGTGGTGATTTGTGCATTGCTTTTATTATTGTTGTTGATATTGCTATCTTTACATTGCATAATATTGATTGGGAAAAAAAGTAAAAAGTGGTCTTATACTGTTCACCCTCCCTCTCAGTATAAGCTTGTGTTCTTGAATTGGTATCAGAGTAGGTTCCTTCAAAAGAGTTTAAAAGCTTGAAGGAAAAGCTTTCAAGAACACAATGGATTCTAAGAATGTTTCCTCAGATAATTCAACACCAATATTTTATGGAAGTGATTATATATTTTGGATTATGATAATGAAGATTCACCTGATGGCACTTGATAATGAAATTTGGAAAGCAATTGAAAATGGATACGTACCACAAGTTGATCCACCTAAAGATAAGGAAGGTAAGCTTCTACAACATTACAATTCAAAAGCAATAAATACAATTTTGAGAGGTTTGCATAGAACATAATCCATAAAAGTTATGCATTGTAAATATGCAAAAGGAATTTGGGATAAGTTGCAAAACATATATGAAGGAGATAAAAGTGTGAAAAAGGTAAAGATATGAAATCTGAAAGGACAATTTTAAGAGTTAAGAATTAAGGATGATAAAAACATTAGTAGTTATCTAATTCGATTTGATGAGGTTATTAATGCTATGCAAGGACTTGGACTTAATGTTGAATAATCAGATGTTTGTGATAAGGTCTTAAGATCTCTTCCAAAAAGATTTAGTGAAAATATTTCTGCTATAGAAGAATCAAAATATGGTGATTCTTTGACAAGAGATATGTTACTTGGTATTCTTATAGATTTTGAGTTAAGAACAAAAGAGGAACCTAATCACCAGAAGGAAGCAACCTTCAAAGAAATAAAGAAAACAAAGGGCAAGAAGTCAGATTCAAGCAATAAGTCATCCAGTAATGAAGAAGCAAATTACGGCAGAAAGAATGAGGATTCAAGAAGATTTAAAGATGCAAAATATTTTAGATGTTTCAATTGTGGAAAGTATGGTCACTATGAAACTAATTTTCAAGAAGCTAAAAATAACAATGATGAAGAAAAATAGGATCACGAGAACAGGGAATCAAAAAAATATAGGAACCAAAAGAAAGGTAAGGATGGACAAGGTAGATAAGGTTCAAAGTCAAAAGAGAAGCTACTATGTAGACAAGGCCAGTAAGTACTCAAGTGATAGTGATAATAGTTTCTCAGATAATGATAAATATGAAGTCCAATTTTTGATTGAATAAAAAGAAGAGGTTAAGAAAATGCCACCAATAATTCTCAAGTGTTTTAGATGTAGTAATTTTGGACATCTTGAAGATAGTTTTACAAGGAATGGTTTTAGTTTCAGTGATGATGAGTATGAGGATGCATTTGAAAGACCATAAGAGAATATTATAATGGCACTAGAAGAAGAAGAAGGTGATCCTATAGAATATAAGTCAGAAAAGAATGAAGATGTTGACAAAGGCAAACAAATACAGGAATAATTAGAAAAGGAAGATTTGATCTTGAGGGAGAGCTTATTTATGCTCTTAAAACTTTAAATAAGGTAAGAAATCAAAACTACCAACTTGAATTTTAGTTTCAATAATGTGATGAAGAGAGAGGAAAGCTTATAGAGGATTTAAACAAGTCAATGGCTAAGATAAAGAAGTTCAAGGATAAGTTAGAAGCAAAGGTCTTAGAATGTGAAAAGTTAGAACAAGAAGTAGCTCTACTAAGGGAAGATTTAGAAAAGTCCAAGGATAAGCTACACAATTTTGAAAAGAGTTCGAAGAATTTGGATAAGATGATCAAGGTACAAAGAAGGTCAACAAACAAAATAGGTCTTGGTTTTGAACAAGATCAAAAGAAACAAGAAGAAGAGTCAACATCAAGTTCTTAATAAGAAGAAACTTCAGAAGAAGATAGTGTAAGAGAAAGTGAGACTTCTAAGGATGAGTTGGACAACAAAAATTTCAACAAGGAAAGGTACAATGCACAAAAAGGAAATAGATGGAACAAGAACCAACATAGAGAAAAAGAGACTAAGAGACCAATGAGGTCAAGGCAAGGAAATTTCAATGGATGATGTTTCTCATGTCATGGATTTGGGCACATGGCTTCACAGTGTAGGACACATAAAAGATAGGACTATGGGAACTTCAAAAACAGGCAGCTTTTCCATGGGTATTGCTACTCATGTAATCAGTTTGGTCACAAGGCAATGAATTATAAGGTACATAATAGGAACAAAGATGACTTCACTAGGAGAAATCCCAATACATTTGCACCTCCAAGGAATAATAACATTAAGTGTTATAAGTGCAATAATGATGGACATACAACAAAGTGGTGTAGAGCAGATATTCCAGAACCAAGCATGAACATGAACAGGAATAGGAACAAGAATAGGAACAAGAATAGGAATAGGAATATGAATATGGATATGAACATGAACAATAATATGGATATGGACATGAACATGAATAGGAATAAGGACATGAATAGGAATAGGAACATGGACTTGAAAAGGAACATGGATATAGATAGGAATAGTAAAAGGAACCAGAAGGATCATATGAGAAGGAAAGAGGACAAAGGTAAAGACCAGTGCTTGCTGGGAGTAGAAATACTCCCACCTCAGAATTAGCCACCTCAAGAGGAGGTGGGGGAGGGGCTAAGCTATGAGACTCATTCTTAGCCCCGAGCCCCAAAGGTGACCCTTTTCCATTGATGTCAAAGGGGGAGAGATTTGAGTAAGGGGGAGAGTTTTGGTTTAAATAGAGAGCATTGAGTCAGGGGGAGCAATGTCCTAGGGGGAGCAGAATAGGAAAAAGGTCAAGTTTTTGGTAAAAATAATTTAGGTTACCATCAATGACAAAGGGGGAGATTGTTGGACATTTTGAGTAGATAAGTTGTCATTGATGTCAAGAGTGAGTGGTTATTGATGTCAAGCTTTCAACACCAATTAGTGGTAGTTTTAGTGGGCAACGTCAGTTTCAGGTTCTCCAGTTTTAGTTTATCAAGACCCGGTTTTAGGAAGTTAGATGAGGTCTAAAGTGAAAAAAGCCCAAGTGAATAATATTGTAATATTTTTTATAATATTATTTTTTATTTTTTTTTGTATTTACATGGTGGAATCGGTAGCCGCCACGAATCCAGGCAGGCTATTCAGCTTTTATGGCCGCCACATTATTCTGCGATGTCTGCCCCAGAAGCCCCCAAACAGATCTTCACGCAGTCCGCCCCTATAAAAACCATGCCACAATAATTTTAAACCTTTTATGCCACTGAAAGCACCAGGAAAGGGACAAGCATTCAGTCCGACGAGGCCCGAGATTTGAACCTTGGACCTCCGCCCCCTTATGGGGTTTGTATGAACCAATTGGTCTACACCTCGGACCTTTTTTTATATAAAATTATAAAGGGAAGTTTTAAATTAATTAATATAATTTTTATTATAAATTAATTTATAATTTAATTTATTTAACTTAAAGTTATTTAAATTAATTATTAATTAATTTTGATATTAGTTATAAAGATTAATTTATATTAATTTTTAACTAACCCTAAGGAGGGTTATCAAATTATAATTTGAATTTTTGAAATTCGAATTCCAAGCGCCAACGTGGGAGAAAATTTCTAAATGTGTATAAAAGGGGGATCATCCCACATCAAAAAAATACCATGCCTTCGACTTTTAAATGACTCTGAACTTTGCTAATCATGCTGCATCTAAGTGGAAAGCATTGTGGTTTTCGTGGGAATTCAACGGTGTTCTAAGGCATAAGGTGAAGGAAGTATTTCTTCCTTAATGTGGACATCATTAGCCCATGTGGTGGAATCCCAAGCGCTAAGGCACTTAGGCTTTGGGATATGGTGGATCGAATCACACCGAAACCCCTTTTGGGGAAAGCAAAAGATATGCATTGAAATTGAGCACCGGAAATTTTGGAAGGGTTAGTTGAGTATTTAAAAATTATTTTTTGCATTTTTATATTGGTTTGTAAGGTAGTAAGGGGAGTTATAAGGGTTATGCAAAATTAAATTTTTGGTGTTATTTGCTTTAGTGTTTGGAAAGGGTAGTAAGGTGTTTTAGGAAGATTGTTTGAAGTATTGTGGTGTTGGATATTATTTTAAGTTGGAGTTTATAAGGTGTATCCAAGGAATTATTATTTCATGTATGATTTGATGGTTGGGAGCAATAAGACATAGTTGAGCTTTGAGTATTTTTGTGTCTAAGGAATACTTGGGAAAGTGTTAAGAGTGAGATTTTGTCATCTAACCATTAAAATTAGAAAGAAGGAAATTGCGATTTAAGATAGGTTTTCCAAGGTCACTTCTACATAAAACAAAGGTATGGGCATATTCTTCCTAGTGAGTGATTGTTGAATGTTGTGAATGCTAAGTTGGAGTGAAAAGAATTTGGTTAAGGTTTCCTTGTTGAGTGTGTTTTGAATTAATGCTTCAAGGTTTTCTGGAATAGAGAGTTGTTGATAAACCTTTTTTTATAAGCATTGTTGTTGAGGTGATTAAGTTGAGTGAAATTGAACTAGGGTTTTCAAAGATCATGAGTATCATTATTATGTGAATATTTTTATATAAGCATTGTTGTTGAAGTGAATGGTTGAGTGAAGAACTTGAACTAGGGTTTGAAAAAAACATGAGTATCATTGTTATGTGAGATTGGTTGATAAGCATTGTTGGAAACATTTGAGTGAGTGTTCATATGTTTAGACTAGGATTTGTGAGCAAGGATTATTTCATTGAGTGATTGGTTGAGTAGAGTTGATTGAGCCTAGTCAAGTGGATGTGTGAAGTGATAGTTCAAGTTATATGAAACAATTTGTTCTATATTCTGAATTGATTTGAAAAAGAGGTTGAGTGTTGATGAGTGTGAAGCATATTGAGTCTCTAACAATTATCTATATGTTTTTGTAATAAAAAAAAGTTTGAAAGTAATTGAGCATTGTAAGTGTGAAGTATATCGAGTCTCTAACAATTCTTTATATGTTTCTAAAAGAGTAAGTGAAAGTGATTGAACATTGAGGTGAATGTGAAGCATATTGAGTCTCTAACAATTCTCTATATGTTTCTGAAAGAGTGATTGAAAGTGATTGAGCATTGTGATTTATGTGAAGCATATTGAATCTCTAAAAATTCTCTTTATGTTTCCATGAGATTGGACAAGTTATAGTGTGGACTTGTTGAACATATTTCAAGTAAGTCTTAGAGAAGACTTGTGGACTGATTTGTGTGAGATTTTTTGGAAGCTTACAATACATATTGAGAGAAGATTTGGACAAGTTGTAGTGAGGACTTTTTGAGAGAATATTGGACAAGTTATAGAGAGGACTTGTGGATAGATTAGTGTGAGTGTTCATATGTTTGGACTAGGTTTTGTGAGCAATGATTATTTCATTGAGTGATTGGTTGAGTAAAGTTGATTGATCCTAGTCAAGTGGATGTGTGAAGTGATAGTTCAAGTTCTATGAAACAAATTGTTCTATATTCTAAATTGATTTGAGAAAGAGGTTGAGTGTTGATGAGTGTGAAGCATATTGAGTCTCTAAAAATTCTCTATATGTTTCTATAATAAAATAAAGTTTTAAAGTAATTGAGCATTGTAAGTGTGAATCATATTGAGTATCTAACAATTCTCTATATGTTTCTAAAAGAGTAAGTGAAAGTGATTGAGCATTGAGGTGAATGTGAAGCATACTGAGTCTCTAACAATTCTCTATATGTTTGTAAAAGAGTGATTGAAAGTGATTGAGAATTATGATGAATGTGAAGCATATTGAGTCTCTAACAATTCTCTTTATGTTTCCATGCGATTAGTTCTAGTGTGGACTTGTTGAGCATATTTGAGGCAAGTCTTAGAGAAGACTTGTGGAAAGATTTGTGTGAGCTTTTTTGGAAGCTTACAATATAGATTGAGAGCAGATTTGAATAATTGTTAGTGAGGACTTGTTGAGAGTAGATTCGACAACTTATAGAGAGGAATTGTGGACATATTAGTGTGAGCTTTTGTGGAAGCTTACAAGAACAAATTTGTGCTAGACCGAAGGATTGTGTTTAGTACAGATCAGAGGACAAATATTGAGGATAAATTTGTGCTAGACCAAAGGACTGTGTTTAGTGAAAATTAGAGGATAGATATTGAGGATAAATTTATGCTAGACCAAAGGACTGTGTTTAGTACATATTTGAGGATATATTTTGATGTAGATTTAAGGATAGGTTTGTTCCAGACCAGAGACAGAGATTGAGCAGATTTGTGCTAGACCGAAGGACTGTGTTTAGTGTAGATTTGAGATAGATCTTTGAAGGTGATAAAGTATAGAAGATGACAGTCTCCAGTGGATAGAGATCCATTAGCTAGGGAAATGAGGACAAGAGTCTTTAGTGGATAGAGATCCATTAGCTAGAGCAGTGGGGACAGTAGTTCTTCTAGAATATCACCAACCAGAGGAAGAGGAAAAAGGATTTATCCTATGGATAGAGATCCATGAACTTGATTAGGGTGTTGGTGTCTCCTTTGGATAGAGGTTCATAAACACTATAATAGGGAAATGATTCCCAAGATATTGATTAAGAAAATTTTAGTGAAATATTTTCTCCGTGGAGTAGCCCACATTGGGTGAACCATGTAAATTGTGGTGTCTCTATTGTGTGTGGTGATTTGTGCATTACTTTGATTACTGCTATTGATATCGATATCTTTACATTGTATAATATTTATGGGAAAGAAAATTAAAAAGTGATATTATATTGTTCACTCCCCATCTCAGTATAAGCTTGTGTTCTTCATGGAGCATATTTTATTGAAGAAGTGTTTATAAATGGAGCACTTTGTATTTCTCCCATTGATGATTCAAGGAGAAAGTTAGTGGTAAATGGACATTGCCTTCGAGTATACCATGAACCATTAACTAAGGAAGAGTTTTTGAAGCAGATTGCATAGTTCGAGTTACACATTCAAATTGATGTGAAAAGTTAAAAAAAAATAGAAAAAACCACAAAAATAAAAAGAAGAATAATATTGATTGTAAAATTCCTTCATGGGAACAATTTTTGAGGAATATTGTGAAATTCCTTCATGGGCACCATCAAGACAAAAGGAAAAAGAGAGATGAAAAAAATGAAAAAAAAATAGAATAATTTAATGGTGAAAACCTTTTTGGAGGCTTTATTGAATTGAATATTACATGAAAACTAATTTTTGGTATGTTTGCCTTCTTGGTACTATTCATCATTATATAAAAATCACTCACTACACATGATATGTTTCTGATTTTAGGTAGCCTCCTAACAATCATAGGAAGTAGTATATTGTAAGATGTATGATAAACTTTCAGGACATTAAGATATGGGTTTCTTACATTTAATCATTGTTAGCATTTAGTAAGTAATGTATGATAATTGAGTATTTGGCATACAAAATTTAAAATTGGAAATTACAAATGGAACACCCTGTTTAAATTTTCAAGAAGCACCCTTGCCTACCCTTGGTTGCAAAAAAATTCAGATCTGACTGTAAACAAAAGTAAATAATTGTAGAGCTCTAGAATGATCTAGAGCTTCAGAATGAGGTCTGCAAGTTCAAAACTGAACAATATATGAAATTTTGAATTTCACCCACGCACGTGTGCAAAATAAAAAATAAAAATAAAAAATAAAATAAAATAAAATTCCCATGTGACTCACCTCACAAAGCTTCCATGAATGCATGCTCAAATATCTAGGTCCACATGGCTATCGTCAACTTGTATCCTCCAACATGTCCTAACATGATTAGCATATATATTTTTCATAACTAGTTTCAATCCCATGTGGTTGTGGTACTTCGACACATGAGATTGTCTGGATCAAGGAAGTGGGCATCCAAATTTATTGCATGGAAATACTGAGTCAACCAAATCATATTATCCATATCAACAAATAGTTTAAATGATGTGCATTGTAATCAACAAATTGATTGACCTGCCACCCGCAATTTATACCAAAAATCAAAATTTTAAAATTGAATTCAATATTTGGGCACCACGTGTCCAGTTAATGCATGCAAAATAAGTGTGTTCTGCACCATATTTCAGAGCTCATTTCACATGCCAAATCCACTGACTCCTAAGCTTTGTAACCACCCAAATTTTTAGAAGTCGTTGAAGTGACACATAGGATATAGATTTGTAAAACTTAGGCATTGTATTATCAAAAATATTTTTTCAAAAAATTGTCAAGTTTATAGGGGAGCTACCAGCCAAACTAAGGAATTGTAAAAATTTGCAGTAGACATAACACTGGTGCACTAGTTTTTTTCAGCATGGGGAATAAAAGGAAGGTTGAACCTGATACCATAGACGAGTTTTGCAAGTACCTTGAGGTGGTGCAAGTTTTTCAGCAGTCAAGGTTGATACAATTTTTGGAAAAATATGATGGGAATTCTGAGGGTTTAGCAACTAAATTTGCTCGTACCCTCTAGAATAATAGAGTAACCATCAATAATATTTGGATTGAGGTAACAAATTTTGTCTTAAGTTAAATCATTGAATTACCTTTACGAGGAACAATCATTACTAGAACTACCAAAAATATACTCCCTAGGGTAGTTAATGCATTTTTAGAAGAGGAATATGTGCAACATGTAATGCAGATTAACAATAATATTTGTAAAGGTGTCACGACCCTTTCCCCTAGACCCCTTGCATAAGGCTACTAGTTGGTTAGTAGGATGGGCTAATGGTTAACAAAAGAGGGTATGGACCCTAAAGGATACCATACAATTCCAATTAAGGAATTTTGGTAAGTTATAGAGAAGGATTTATTATCTTTCATAAAAATTAATTTAATTAGAAAATAAATAAAACTTTGGTGAAAGAAGAAATAGAAAATAACTTCTCACCAAAATTTACTACAAAGTAGTAAATTAGGTAAAAGGACCTACTTATGAAATAATTAGGTTCTCACCAAGTTTATCCAATTTTAATTGGATTAAAAAGGGATTCTAGAATTTTAATTATTCTATTGTTTGAAAATCCATCCCTATTTTCTACATGGGCCTAATATCATTAATGGAGATTAGGTGGACATTATCCTCTTTGTCTCTATTAATCTTAATTCTACACCTAACCTATAGGTTAGCTAGGAAGAAAACAAAACCCACCTACCTTTGGTGGACTCTCTTTTCCACTCTTTGAAATTTTCTCCACATAAGATATAATTGCTTATCTAAAAGGTATGTGGACCATAAGGAGCACAAGACAAAACAAGGCCACCTACCTTATCCCTAGTTGGATCCTTTTGGATTATTCTCTGCATGACATGATAAGTCTTAATGGGACCAAGGAATCTTTTAATAATAAAATAATAAGGCCACTATTTGGCCCATGAGTGGGGAAGTTTTCCTATAAATAGAGGACATCTTGTGAAGAAAGGGGATGAAATATTGGAGCTTAGGGAGTATGCTCTCCACTTTCGTGGATCAAAAACCAAAAATCTTTGGGAAAGTGCTAAGTTTTAGGTAGAGAAATTTGGCCAAGATAATCTTGGGAGTATGTGAGGAAATCTTGGAGATTAGGGAGTATGATCTCTACTTTGGTGGATCAAAAACTAGAAAGCTCTAAGTTTTAGATATAGGTATTTGGTCAAGAACCTTGGGAATATGAGAGAATTATTGGATAAGCATGAGGAGAAGATTGGCTAAGAGGAAGAGAACATGGGGTAAATTTGGGAGACCATCTTGAAGGCCAATATTTGGAGACTAAAAGGAGATTTCTATTTCAACCCAACTTGGTTTATGAGGTTGGATCTCTCCTTTGTAGAAGTTATGTTATATTTTATTTTGTAGGATAAACAAAATCATGAATATTCATATTTTTAATGTATTGTGGAAATACTTAGATAGTAGACTTTTAAAAGTATTGCGGAAATACTTAGATGATAGTATTTTTAATATATTATGGAAATACTTAGATATTAGTCTTTCTAAAGTATTTTGGAAATACTTAGATAGTGGAATTTTTAAAGTATTGTGGTAATACTTAGATAATGGACTTTATGATATATTGTGGAAATATATCGTTGATATGCATAGATATATTGTGGAAATATATTGATGATATGCATAAATATATTTGTGGGAATACATTGCTTATTTGCTTAAAAAAAAGAAAGCATTGAATATTTAAGTGATGTGGGGTCCCTCTATATGGAAGAACTAGGAAGGTCTTCCTTGTATACTGACCAACCTAGGGTGAATATTAACCCATGGTAGGTTAAATGGATGGCCACATGGTGGCTAGGAGCTAGATGTGAAAAGGAGATTAGGTAGCCAATGGGGCTATGTGAATAATGAATAGTGTATAGTGAATAGTAAATAGTGAATAATGAATAGTAAATGAAAAGTGAATATGAATAGTAATTCTAGTACAAATGACTAGAATTTGATGTCTACACATGTCGATTATGTGTAGGAGGATGAACATGGAGTTCATTCTATAGTGAATAATGAATAGTGAATAGTGAATAGTAAATAGTGAATAGTGAATAGTAAATGAATAGTGGATATATAACCAAATGATAGGGAAGGGAGAAATAACACCCTTTTACTATATTTTAATGCAATCAAATTTTTTGCAAATTCTAGAAGAATGATTAGAGGAAATTATGGGGTTTCCTCATTGTATTCAATCATATAATTAATGACCATATATAGGATTTATAGACTGGTGAAATTGGTATGATTCGAAAGTTAGAGTGGATGAGTGGAGATTGAATCCTCTCAAACCATGAAATATATAATAAATGGTTAAGGAAAGAATAGACAAGGTTCTATTCTTGGTTTGGCATAAATGTATAGCAAATGTGAGATAGATACTACGTTAATGGTATTAAGGTTCTAAATGTTGTTGTGTGAGAATCCATTCTTGAGAAAGTTATAAATTTTCTTCTTCATATACTTAGTATGGTTACTTAACAAAGGAAAGAATGGATTTGTATTCATTCTTGAGGGAATTTATATGGTTCCCTCTAATTTCGATAATACTTCTCCAAAATATGATTCCAACGATCATCATAAACATATGTAAGAATTTATAAAATTCTTGAGATGAATTAGAGAAATGAATTAGTGAATTCCTTAATTGCATCATGAGATTTAAAAAAATAGATGGATTCCTTAATTAATTAATAATGATGGCTTAGAGAAAGTAATTAGGAAATTCCTTAATTACATCATGAAATTAAAAATGAATAGTTGGGTTCCTCTACTTGTGTAATGTTTTGAAAGGGATCCGTAGATGCCCTTCTACATTTGTATTAATTACATCATGAGTTTATGAATGAGAGGAAAGTACATATTTTGGAGGTTGGGTTTATTCTCCATGAGGGTTCCTAGGATAAACAATGTGTCACTTTAATTGTGGTTTGATTTTTTAATTCTTGTGCATATTACTTTTACTTTCAAATTGAGAATGATATAAGTTCTGAAATGTTAAATGCTTTGATGAGATAGTTATGCAATTCTTTAGATTATGAAAATATATTCATTTGGTAATTATGATGCAAGGAATGTATACTTATCTTAATGTGTTGATGATTTAAAGGGATTTGATTATGTCATGTACTTTCTAAAATTCTAATGGTTAACTAAATTATTAATGATGTATCTTCCAATAAATGACACTTGTTATAGTTAATTATAGAATGGACATAGAAAGTATGATAGAATGAAACTTCTATCTTGCTCAATTGGTTCTCTCATGTGTTATTACAAAATTAAGACTATAATGTAATGGATTCTATTCATTAATGCTTAATTGAATTATGTTCACCTCATAAACACTCATGTATGGTTTAACTTGAAACACAGAAGTAATAAAATGATCCGAGTTGGAACTCAGAGTGGTTGAATCCCACAAAAAGATAAATTGGACTTGAGTTGTAGATCTAGTCCAACCTTATATTTTGTGTTGATAAAAGAATGCACATTAGGGGTAGATACTCCCATGATAGTTAAACAATGCCCATTTTGTAATGAACTTAATTGATTCATTTATTTAACAAAAAAGATGCCTAAATAAAAGGATGAACAAATAAGCCTTAAGAGGTATAAGGAAATATAACCATGCTTAAGATGACACTCTAAGGATTATGTAAGTTTTTTCATGTATAGTAAATTTGTTATCTTAGTGATCTCATCGAGAAGATGTGGGTTGGATCTCATATTTATGAATAACCCTTGTTGAGGTTATTTCATTTATGATGGTTTTCCATATTCAAGGCAATCGCCTATATAGGGTGATTTTCCCTTTTTTTACGAGGAATGAAACCTAACACCTTGGACAACGTTCTCATACCTGAGTGGTATGAAGGTTTAGTAGAAGCTAATAACTTCTACTCAAGAGTGACTTTGATCAAGTCTTAATATGTCTTGATGCTATTTACCTTGATAAATTACAATCTAGTTGGAATGATTATATCTTAGATCATGATTATGATCCTTAATCTTAGATGATAAATAAATGATAAAAAAAATTGGATGAGTAGTAGTAACAATTGGGGGTTGTTACAGTTGGTATCAGAGCCCAAGATAACTAATAGATTATAGATAGATCTAGGTTAATAAAATATTTGGGAATGAAACGAAGCATCTGATAAAACTCAAAACATAAATTCCAAAATTCTAAACAATGCACACTTTGTAAGGACAAGGTCACTACTTGAAATTATCGATGTCTGCGTTTTTTTCTTCCATGAATAGATCCACAATCATTTGAAAGTTTAAGAGCTAAGTGAGCCCTCCTTCTATGGGTTTAAGCAGTGTACCTTAGAATATTTTGGGAAATTACTCGACATCTATATATTTTGACTTACTTATTCCTTATTCTCAAGTGTGTATGAACCAGAGGTTCAGATTTACTAAGGGATCACTTGAATTATGATTGTCAAACTATTATGGACAACTTAAATGACTATAGTCATGTATAGCAGTGAAACCTTATGGGATACAATCATAAGTTAAACCATGTAATCTAGTTGAAAACTAACTAGTGGGTATTCAATATCAAAAGATAAACAAAATAATGTTTTTATTATTTTTATTTTGATCAATGTTACAATTCCTCTCTAATTTTCAACTAGAGTTAAGGTGAGGGAAGGACCATAACTCTGGAGGTCATGGAAACCGTCCAAAATCACTAGAACCATCTTCTAGCATGAAACCCTAGTAATGCAAAAGAGATAAAGGATAATTTTAAGCATGGAAACCACCCTAAAATTCCACCAAAAATATCATACTTTTATTGAAATGAAATTTTGGGGTGAACTATATCAGAACTTCGTCAATAAGCTCCGATAATCCATGTATCCTATCTAAGTAGTGAAGTATACCACTCGACCACCTGGGTGGTGGTCGAATTTATTGACGTATGCTACGTTATTTAAATCAGGAACTACCCATTATACCTGTTAGCGTATGTTATATTATTATGCATATTGTTGTTATTAAATTATTAGTGAGTTGTTAATATTGTTGCAACTCCTACCTAAGATGGATTGTTAGCTCCATTTGTTTCAGGCTAATCTAAGTCGTAAGTGTATTATTTATGCATTCATTATCAATAGCATTATGTTTGATTTGATAACATGGTATCAAAGCCTCATATTTGTCAAGGCTTATTCGTAGTATTCGTAGCTCGATACTTTTGATAGCACCTCAGGTATGATTCCCAAGGTGCTTGACTGGAGTCCTTTGAGGACCTAGCCTTACGAGGAACCCATACACATTTATGAGAAGCTGAACATTACAACCTTGACATGGTGGATCAAAGACCCTACATGGAGGTAGAACCCTAACATAGGATCCAAGGGATGCTACCTATGGGGTGTAACTCGTGGATCGGACTGCATGATTGGGATGCGGGCAGACCCAAATGGATGTGTAGTGAGTGCTGACATGACCAGCTCATGGACATCCTAACCACTATTGCTCACACCTAGACCTTGCTAATGCAGAAAGGTGGCCCAAACAAATATGTGGAAGGATCCAAGCATAGAAACAAATGGGTGTGACATGGTGATAAGTTTTATGCAGGGGCAAGAGACAAAAGGGCACCATGGGGGGTCATCCACCATAAGGTAGACATCCAAGGATAAGTGGTTTATTTATTTTAAACTACTTTATGCGATTACCACAACACATGTGGGATAACCACTTTATCTAATGCACAACATTGGGATAGGGCCAAAGCAACCATTAATGGCTGACATCTACATCTTGTGAATGAAGGTGTGTAGATAATAAAAAATTGCCTACCTTTTTACTAATATGCAATGAGTAATAATGCATAGGATAACGAGGATGCCATACACCAATTTGTATTAGTGGACAGAAGGTAGGCTTTGCAGGCCCAGTCATGAGCAGATCTAATAAACCACGTTGAATTCTCAAAATGATGCATGTCATCAGCTCGTGTGGAGGATGTTGTGAGCATAAGCGACAGATGCTGTGTTGATTTTCTATGGTTAATAATGGCATGCCAATCGGTAGGTGTTTTTTTTTTTGTATTAATTTCCTAAGAAAACTAGAACATAAACCATCAACAATTGGATAAAACATAGAAACCCAACAACTGAAAATTTTATTAATAGAAGCATAGACTAACACATAAGAATACTATAATAATGGAGCTCTTATCGGGTGTCATTTTACCTAAATCAAGAGGTGCACGATTTCCTTGGAATTTATTTAGAATAGTGCAATATTTAGTTAAGGACTTAGTTGTATATGCATGGGCACCAGCATTATTGGGTCAAACCTATAGGGAGTTGTTTGAATTATGAACAATGATGAAAAATGAATTGAGTTGTAGCACCCTAATACAAGTTTAGGCATGAGATCGCATAGCAGTAGCAAGACCCCAAGGGCTACCATATGATGCAAATAAATTTATGGGACCAGAGATACCCTATGCATTAAGGTGGAAATGGGAGAAGGAATGGTCTAGCCATAGACCCCTTAAGGGTAATAGAGAGTGATTCCACTCTATTTGGGAGAATCTAAACTCCTGAGATATTATTTGGAGACCATGGAGAGACGGCCCAATTTGGGCAAAATATGGATTACAACTCGCTCATGTAAGATGAGCAAGGTGGTTGATTGGATGTACAAGTATGCAATATGAGTATTTTTAGTATATTTCGATATTGTGATAGTTCGATATAATTCGGTATTGTGATAGTTCGGTATACAGGAGAAGGACCATCCAACATAGGAGGAGATGAACCAGTGAGAAAAGTGCAACACAAAGTGGAGGCACTGAAGAAACAAATTTGACTGTTAGAGACCCAACATTTGAAGCCAGTTGATAAATGGGTACAACAAAGGTTTAAGTTGGATACTCTGAGAGAAGCTACCATATCAGAGTGAGAGAGGTCTCAGATAGAATTAACACAAATGCACTACGGGAGAGATACAGTAGTAGCAGCCTTACAAGCAGAGAATTCATAGTTATGTCGAGCAAGGGATGACTACAGAGTTGCATTATTGGATTCTTATTTTGATGCACTCATGAGCCATGGGTTAATTTTTCCATCTCAACCAGTTGGTTGTGTACAATGTGAAAGGGGGCAGTACAACTCGAGAAACCCGGGTGATAGCTCAAAATAGAACTCGAGCCACTTCTCGATCAATTTCCCCAGTAGTTTCTCAAACTAGTGAAATATCCAAGGAACAACAACCTTGAGATATGAAGTCACTACTCTATGGACTTTATGGACATGTAGTATACCAAAGGATTTGGTAAAATTTAATTACACACTTCTATTTGTAGAAAATAAAATACTTTGGGTTCATGGTAGAAATAGAAAATGAACATTATGTGAACTTGATTGTGAAACTCAGAGTAGCTTATTAATATAACCCATAAATTTAGGTGACTTATAGATTTTATTTGTATTCATAATCATGAAAAGTGCACTTATTTAATTAAATGAATTTGATTAATGGATGG
The DNA here is from genome assembly GCA_028583015.1 of Wollemia nobilis. NCBI lineage: Eukaryota > Viridiplantae > Streptophyta > Pinopsida > Araucariales > Araucariaceae > Wollemia > Wollemia nobilis. The sequence goes on from JAQPPZ010002998.1 coordinate 23,756,878, forward strand.
GTGTCCATTCTTGGATAAGGTATGGGACTTCTCCATGATTTTTATGATATAAACCAGGAGACATCTAGATGGATGCTCTGGTGATTGGCAAAAACATTGCCAAAAAGCATATTAGGATATATGTGAATATCCTAAATTGAGATTATGAAATTATGACATGTCTTTGTTGACACTTAATTTTATCAGGTTAACTCATGTAAGGGTTAACAAATTATACTGTGATACTCCTTGGTGGGAGTTTTGATAAAATTAATAAGAATTTTTATGTCTAGTATCGTACTGAAGCATAATTTCATGATATATTTGTAGCACCATTTTGCAAATTCTATTATTGTAGTGCTTTGAATTTACAATTTGTGCAGTAATAGATGGTTTAAAACTGTAATCTTTGTGATGAGATTATGTATTGATGATGTTTTCAATACTTGTTATGTAAAATGGATGTTATATTGTTTATAAGGACATGATACTATTGATATCTTACATTTTTGTAAGTCTAGGTATTCTCATGGATGGAAGATGAAGCTTACCATCAAGGATGAGATGCTGAAAGTTAAGAAAAAATTGATGACTCAGATTGTAAAATAACAGGACAAATACTAGCATTGCTAGATAAATATGCTCACTAAGGTAATTGTTTAAACATAGAGGATTGTGTTTAACCTAAGGGGGGGTGTATGTCGTGATCCGTTCCCCTGGATCCCTTGCAGAAGGCTACTAATTGGTTAGTAGGATGGGCTATTGGTTAACAAAATAGGGTATGGACCCCAAAGGATACCATAGAATTCCAATTAAGGAATTTTGGTAAGTTATAGAGAAAGATTTACTATATTTCTTAAAAGTTAATTTAATTAGAAAATAAATAAAATTGTGGTGAAAGAAGAAAAAAATAACTTCTCACCAAAATTTACTACAAAGAAGTAAATTAGGTACAAAGGACCTAATTATGAAATAATTAGGTGCTCACCAAGTTTATCCAATTCTAATTGGATTAAAAAGGATTCTAGAATTCTAATTATTCTATTTTTTGAAAATCCATCCATATTTTCTACATGGGTCTAATATCATTAATGGAGATTAGGTGGACATTCTCCTCTTTGTCTCTATTAATCTTAATTCTGCACCTAATCTATAGGTTAGTTGGGAAGAAAACAAAAACCACCTACCTTTGGTGGACTCTCTTTTCCACTCTTTGAATTTTTCTCCACATAAGACATAATGACTTATCTAAAATACATATTTTAATATTAAAGGTCCATTTTATTCTCTTCATGGTCTAATTTGGTTGGTGGAAATAAAAGTGAGATTCTCTCCTCTATTTTTAATTAGGGATGCTTTGGTGGGATGTGGACCATAAGGGGCACAAGACAAAACAAGGCCACCTACCTTATCCCTAGTTGGATCCTTTTGGATTATCCTCCACATGACATGATAAGTCTTAATGGGCCCAAGGCATGTTATAATAATACAATAATAAGGCCACTATTTGGCCCATGAATGGGGAAGTTTTATTATAAATAGAGGACATCTTGTGAAGAAAGGAGAGGAAATATTGGAGCTTAGGGAGGATGCTCTCCACTTTGGTGGATCAGAAACCAGAAAGCTCTAAGTTTTAGATAGAGGTATTTGGTCAAGAACCTTGGGAATATGAGAGAATTATTGGATAAGCATGAGGAGAATATTGGATAAGAGGAAGAGAATAGGAAGAAAAATTGGGAGACCATCTTGAAGGTCAATCTTTGGAGACTAATAGGAGACATATAGTTCAACCCAAATTGGTTTATGAGGTTGGATCTCTTCTTTGTCTAGCTATGTTATATTTGATTTTGTAGGATAAACAAAATCATGAATATTCATCTTTCTAATGTATTGTGGAAATACTTAGATAGTAGACTTTTAAAAGTATTGCGGAAATACTTAGATGATAGTATTTTTAATATATTATGAAAATACTTAGATATTAGTCTTTTTAAAGTATTTTTGAAATACTTAGATAGTGGACTTTTTAAAGTATTGTGGTAATACTTAGATAATGGACTTTCTAATATATTGTGGAAATATATTGTTAAGATGCATAGATATATTGTGGAAATATATTGATGATATGCATAAATATATTTGTGGGAATACATTACTTATTTGATTAAAAAAATAATGCATTGAATATTTAAGTGATGTGGGGTCCCTCTATATAGAAGAACTAGGAAGGTCTTCCTTGTATACTAACCAACCCAGGGTGAAGATTAACCCATGGTAGGTTAAATGGATGGCCACATGGTGGTTAGCAGCTAGATGTGAGAAGGAGATTAGGTAGCCAATGGGGCTATGTGAACAATGAATAGTGTATAGTGAATAGTGAATAGTAAATGAATAGTGAATATGAATAGTAATTCTAGTACAAATGACTAGAATTTGATGTCTACACATGTCGATTATGTGTAGGAGGATGAACACGGAGTTCATTCTATAGTGAACAATGAATAGTGAATAGTGAATAGTGAATAATGAATAGTAACTAGTGAATAGTGAATAGTAAATGAATAGTGGATATATAACCAAATGATAGGGAAGGGTTTACAATTTTTTAATGTAATCAAATTTGTGGTAAATTCTAGAAGAATAATTAGAGGAAATTATGGGGTTTCCTCACAGTTTTCAATCATACGATGAATGACCATATATAGGATTTATGGAATGGTGAAATTGGTATGATTCAAATGTTAGAATGGATGAGAGGATATTGAATCCTATCAAACCATGCAATTTATAATAAATGGTTAAGGAAAGGATAGACAAGGTTCTATTCTTGGTTTGGCATAAATGCATAGAAAATGTGAGATAGGTACTACCTTAATGGGATTAAGGTTTTAAATGTTGTTGTGTTAAGAATGGATGGATAATCCATTATTGAGGAAGTTATAAGTTTTCTTCTTCATATACTTAGTATGGTTACTTAACAAAGTAAATAATGGATTTGTATTCATTCTTGAGGGAATTCATATGGTTCCCTCTAATGTCTATAAGACTTCTCCAAAATATGATTCCAATGATCATCATAAACATATGTAAGAATTTATAAAATTCTTGAGATGACTTAGAGAAAGGAATTAGTGAATTCCTTAATTGCATCATGAGATTTAAAAGAACAGATGGATTCCATAATTACTAAATAATTATGGCTTAGAGAAAAGAATTAGGAAATTCCTTAATTGCATCATGAACTTAAAAAGGAACACTTGGGTTCCTCTACTTGTGTAATTGTTTGAAAGGGATCTGTAGATGCCCTTCTAAATTTGTATTAATTACATCACGAGTTTATGAATGAGAGGAAAGTACATATTTTGGAGGTTGGGTTTATTCCACAAGAGGATTCCTAGGATAAACAATGTGTCACTTTATTTGTGGTTTGATTTTTTAATTCTTGTGCATATTGCTTTTACTTTCAAATTGAGAATTATATAAGTTCTAAAATGTTAAATGCTTTTATGAGATAGTTATGCAATTCTTTAGATTATGACAATGTATTGATCTGGTAATAATGATGCAAGGAATGTATACTTATCTTAATGCATTGATGATTTAATGGGATTTTATTATGTCATGTACTTTCTAAAATGCTAATGGTTAACTGAATTATGAATGATGTATCTTCCAATAAATGGCATTTGTTATATTTAATTATAGAATGGAAATAGAAAGTATGATATCATGAAACTTCTATCTTGCTCAATTGGTTCTCTCATGTTTTGTTACAAACTTAAGGCTATAATGTAATGGATTATATTCATTAAGGCTTAATTGAATTATGTTCACCTCATAAACACTCATGGATGGTTTAACTTGAAATACAAAAGTAAAAAAATGATCCGAGCTAGAACTCGGAGTGGTTGAATCTCATAAAAAGGTAATTTGGACTTGAGTTGTAGATCCAGTCCAACCTTATATTCTATGTTGTTGAAATAATGCACATTAGGGGTAGATACTCCTATGATAGTTAAACAATGCCCTTTTTATAATGAACTTAATTGATTCATTTATTTAATAAAAAATATGCCTAAATAAAAGGATGAACAAATAAGCCTTAAGAGGTATAAGGAAATATAATCATGCTTAATATGAAAATATAAGGATTATGTAAGTTTGTTCACGTATAGTGAATTTGTTATCATAGTAACCTCATTGTGAAGATGTGGGTTGGATCTAAGATTTACGAATAACCCTTGTTGAGGTTATTTCATTTATAATGGTTTTCCATCTTCAAGGCTATCACCTATATAGGGTGATTTTCCATTTTTTATGAGGGATGCAACCTAACACCTTGGCCAACGTTCCCATAACCGAGTGGTATGAAGGTTTCGTAGAAGCTGATCACTTCTACTGAAGAGTGAATTTGATCATGTCTTAATATCTCTTGATGTTATTTGCATTGATAACTTACAATCCAGTTGGAATGATTCTATCTTAGATCATGATTATGCTCCTTAATCTTGGATGATAAATAAATGATAAAAAAAATGGATGAGTAGTAGTAACAATTGGGGGTTGTTACAAATAGAGTAAAAAGGAGTAGCCTTCCACCACTATGGGACCAAGTTGATTTAGATCATCAAAGTCTATTACAGAGGAAATAGTTAGGGCAAAAAAAATGAAGTTTGAAACACAGACCCAACTACCTTCACCTCCTCCTTTACAAAGGATTTCAAGGAGGAAACCATAGAAAATAGTTGCAACCATTGAAACAACATCTTCTACACCATACGAATACAAAAAAATGAGAAGGTTAATACTATAGGAAGATGAATATATGAATATGTGTTTGTAAAAAACACACCTAAACAAGAGGAATAATCATTTGAAAAGGGTAAAAATCTTGAAGAGTCACATTCACCTCCTGCAATGAATTTCCCTACATATTCTTCTTCAAAATATGAAGAATATGAGGAATATGAGTTAGATGATCATGTAAATCCTGCCAGGGTAATATTCAAAACTTTAAAAACATAGATTGAGAAAGGTGAAGCAAAAATCAAGGAAAAATATGAATATATCGATCAGTTGTTGCAAGAAATACAATAATTATAAAGAAGACTAGCCCCATTAGAGGCACTACCCATAATTCTGGATTTTGTTAGGGAGATAGCAGAAATATTACTATAATTAGTAGAGTATGTTCCAAAAGGAGCAATGTAGGAATACATCCCACAAATACCTCATATAATTGAGGATGATAACTTAGAACATGCACCTAAAATTTATGTCCCTATTCTGATTGATGTTGCAACAACATGAGAAACAATGGTGAAATTGTTCTATTGATCAACAATGCATTACATAGCTTTATAGTTCTTGAAAGAACTAAAAATAGACATGGTGGTTGAGAGAAATCCTCAAAATTATTACAAAAAACTAACTTAAAGATAGCTCTTATCCTAACAACATGCTAATCTTGGACTATGGTCAAACATTAATTAACCAAGCCAAAACCTCAATGTATGCTAATCAAATTAACTAGAAATATGTAAATCCAAACATTAAACTAAAACTAAATACTAGGACTTAATACTTAGGACTAAGGAGGCAATGTTGAAAATATTCCAACATTCTCCCCCTTGATGCTAAAGACACTCATGCAAGAGTTCTTTAAGCATCACAGAGTTGGAAGAAAAATTTTCTCTTACGTTTCCTCCAATCTTGAATCAAGAAATCAGAATTTACAAAATACTTATGGTGGCACTCCTTCCACTCTTTATGTGGGATTTCTTGCAAATGCTTGAGTGCCTTCTTTTGTTGATTAGCTCCCCCTTCAACAAAAGTATCTCCTCTTGTGGTTTTCAGCAACCACTCTCTTACATCTTTATCATTATGGTCTTTAAACCATGCTCTCACATTTTGATATTCTTTTACATATTCAACACTAAATAATACTCCACATGAGTATTTACAATTAATCATCTCACATAGATGATTATACCATACAACTCTTTCACATATTTTCACACAAAAAATCACAAAAAATATGGCCATATAATGACCAACTACATATGCAACATAAAGTTGCTCCTCACACAAATATTCTCTCACAACGATGACTTTACAAGAATCCTTCTTCCAAGGAATTTTGAACACATCATTTTGATCCATGTTATCCAAGTTCTCCATCACTGTCTTCTCTCCACGAAGAATCTTCATCAAAGTTGTCTCAATGAGACAATCACCTCTCAATAATGCCTTTGGAAGACATTCTCCTTTCTTTTCATTCCTGCTCACAAAAAACAAATCATTAATCATAAAAACATTACCTTTAGTATGAGTAGATTTGGTGCTTTCCATAAAGCTATTTTGTAGCAGTTCTCCTTCATTGTATGGTGCTTCAATATCAACCATCAACTCTTCACTAATAGTTCTCCTCCTTTTTTCAATCCATGTTGGTGTGTTGAAACACCATTCATTCAAGCAATCATACATAGTTGCCTTTTCAAGAAAACTCTCTTTCTGCAATGTAGTCACTCCAAGTGAGTGATATTCATCCATGAGTGATGTTTCCTTTGCCATTACGATAAGAAAATCAGCAATCTCATTTCCATTTTCTGTTTCTATCTCATTTTTCACATTCTTCTCCCCTTTTAGAGGAACTCTAACAATTTTATCTTCTCCTTGTAGGAGATCTTCATTTTCTCTGTCAAGAGAGCATACATCCATTCCAAGTGAATGGTATTAAAGACAATGGTCTTCCATAAACATTGCTTCTCCATCAACATGCCAACAATTTTGGTTGATCCTATTATCATCTTTATTCTCTCACATGAGAATTTTAGGTGCAGTATCCATAATACACTCTTCATTTATCTCCTCCATGAGATATTTTTTATCACTTTTTCTTCTATCAACAACAAATCCTCTTCTTCCTCCTCGTCCTCTTGAGGAATACACACCTCTTCTTATCTTTTCATCAAAAAATTCAGCAACATATGCTTCCTCCATGAAGCATTCTTCATCTTGTTGGTTTTCTACATACAGGCCTTCCTCTCGCAAGAAATAATTCTCCATTACAAAGCATGGCTTCATATGAGTCTTTACAAGACTCTTCAAAAACTCCTTCAAAAGGATCTAATTTAGAAATTGCTTCAAGGAAGCAAGGCTCCTCCTTGCTTAAACAATCTTCATGATTGTCACTCATGGCTTTATGGGTATCCTCATCAAACCCATAAGCATCCTTTAACACTTGCCATGCCATTGTAGCTGATCTACATTGGCTATGAGAGGAAAAACATTCTTTTCCATTCCTCTCCTCAAATCCATAAGAGCTAAGCAATTTGCATATTGCTGCTCCTTCTTCTCTTTTCTCTCCTCACCTTGTAGCTTGCTCCAAGTGGGTTCCTCATAGCCTTCTTGAACTATATCCCATAAGTCTTGAGCCTTCAATAAGGTCTTCATCATTATGCTCCAAATAGCATAATTATCTCCATTGAATTTGGGTACTTCCAATTCTTTATACATGGTGGCCATTCTGCAATCCACCATTCATCAATATTCCACCTAGCTCTCAGCCACTCCTTTCTTGTAGACTTCTGATATACTTATCTGAAAATCCACTAAATTTCAGATCCAAATTCACGCAAATGAGAAATATGTGATCAATTTACTTTTGCCCTTTCTAGATCTTAGAGTGTTTTTGAGACAACCTCAATGTTCTTCACATAAAACAATCCATATAACCCCAAAATTTTTGAAAATTAAACTCTGTATTCTTGAGACAATAATATGAAAACCCTCTAAATTTCAGAAGAAAAATCATAAAGGTGAAAAATATGTGATCATTTACTTTTTCCTTTTTTATCACAATTCTGGATCTAGGATTGTTGAAGGAAAAATAAATATTCACATAAATCAATAAATACAGATCAAAATGACCTGAAAATTTGTCTGAATTATTATTTTATCTAAATAATATTGCTCCAAAAATTTGAAAAGCAAATACCCTGTATTCCACCTTATACAACCATTTTATTTAAAAACTCAAAATTCTAATAAAATCTGTAAATTAGCTCCAAATAACCTGAAATTTTAACAGACTCCTCTTGATACAATTATCTAATAACCCTTAAAATTTCATAATCAAATACCTCAGGATTCGTGAGATATTAATGATTTACTCGAGCTCTTCCTTGCAAATCTGCTGAGTGCTGGCCACTTGAGTTTCTCTGACAAAGTGTGTGCTTCAGATCTCTTCACACCACTCTCCATAGGTTTTGATCCGTTTGATCAAACATGCTCTGATACCAAATGAGAAACAATGGTGAAATTGTTCTATTGATCAACAATGCATTACATAGCTTTATAGTTCTTGAAAGAACTAAAAATAGACACGGTGGTTGAGAGAAATCCTCAAACTTATTACAACAAACTAACTTAAAGATATCTCTTATCCTAACAACATGCTAATCTTGGAATATGGTCAAACATTAATTAACCAAGCCAAAACCTCAATGTATGCTAATCAAATTAACTAGAAATATGTAAATCCAAACATTAAACTAAAACTAAATACTAGGACTTAATACTTAGGACTAAGGAGGCAATGTTGAAAATATTCCAACACAAGACAACAAAATTCAGAAAAATAAATAACACCTAAAAAGAGGGATAGTAAAAAAATTATAGATGTCATAGAGAGCTCACATACTCTGGAGATGGGTCAGCAATAGAATTTTCATTAGAACTTTGAAAAATAAGCCATTTCAACACTTTTGAATGCAACTCTAGAACATTCTAGGACAACTTCAAAACATTTTGCAACTGAATAGGCACATTCCAAAGTAGCTCTGAAATATATGAAAACTATGTCAGAATGCCTAGATACAAATCCAAAACAACCAAAGGTGCAAAGCACATCATCAAGTGAAGTACCTGAAGTTCAAGCAATCTAATTACAAGTAAGTACATCACAACAAGCATATATAAATCAAGTTTTTGCAATTTTTGTTCAAAAATTTCAAAGAATAGAGATAGAAATTCAAGTTAATTTATTGTTTTGAGTATAAAACTCCACTAGTAGCAGTGCGTTTACCTGAGATGATCCCACTAGCAAATTATAATAAAGATATTGCAAGGTGGATGGCATGCTACCAAACCCTAGAATTGCTTCTTGTAGCACTAAAACCCTTGAAAAGCAAAATGAGACACAAGCTACAAAAATTGCTAATTTATAGGTTAAAGTGCAGAGTTTATGTTAGATTACATAATGTTTAGTATAATGCAGATGACCTACCAGGTTGTATAACTTAATCCTTAGAGAACTATTCCTAATATGGAAGGTAATACGTATCTACTCTGGTTTAACCTATGATTTAACTATTGCTCAAGACTTTCTAGAGGTATACCTGCAGAGTCCTAAGGAGCAGAAAAATCTATTGTTTGAATTATTTTTGCACAAATATGTCATGGTAGAGGATGTGGAATTTCTACTAAAAATATATATAGGTTATGTACAACTCTGATACTTTATCTCTATTTTAAACAATCAACTATATTTGAATTAGAAGAAAAGATAGCATAATGAGACTGAATTAAGACTTGAACTGTTGTTAAGACATATCTAGACCAATCCCTTTGTATTGATAAACCAATATTTTAATTTGATGAATAGTCCAGATATAAAGATCACATATCTTTGGAATCTTCAAGATAGTTTGACTTACTTTCATCAGTACTATGAGGTTAAAATTTTTCAAGCTCCTTAGCAACATGTAAGAGCAGGTGGGCAAAATTACCATATCTTTATAGAAAAGAGAGCCCATATCATCAACTAACCTGCTATGGTCACATAGGAGGATAGGGGTAGTGATGCAGATGATTCTATCATTAAAACATCAGTGGATAGGCTTAATATTTAGGCCACCCATCATTATCACACCAATTCCATTCTACTTTAACTTTGATCCTCAACCTGATCAACAATTTTAGAATTAGCTAAAGGAGTTAAAGTAGAATAGGGGAGACTATCCTAGAAAATACAATTTTTTGGAGAATTGATATAAGGAGTTGGATCTCAGTGCCTCTGTAGCCCAACAAAATGCATGAGGGCATGCATTAGGTCAAGTTGAGGGGAATGATGAGGCCAATAAATACCTCATTTTTGCTACATTTTTGACACATTAAAACTACTATTTACCAATATTTAATATAATTTTATACCAAATAGTTGATTAAAGTATGTTGTTGATGTTTGCATGATTGAATGTTTAGGAATATTGTACCCATATTTTAACTATTTATTATGCACTTTATGATTGTTTTTGCATGGTTTTAGTGAAGAATTGCATAATAAAATTGACAATAAATAAAATATGTTGATATATGTGATTTATTGAAGCATTTAATATGTTTTTACCATATTAAAGATGATTCATTGAAGTGATTTGACACCAAAAAACCCACTTTGTTGAAAAATAGGGTAGTACAGCTATAAACACCATACAAAAATCAATCCCTTGCAACTTTAAAGGAAGTCATAGACCATGTCAAAAGTAACAAGTGTGAATGGTTGGAACGTGTTTATAAGTATAAGAAAGAACTGATTTCACACCTGGAAGCACTCCCACATGATCTAAATTGGTGGCAACAATACATTCCTACTATTTTGCCTTATATTTCAGAGCTCTCCAGAATGAAGGGCATAAACAGTCAGTTTCAAATGGAAAAAGGCACAGTTTGCATTTATTTTGTAGGTAATATAAGGATATAGCATGAGGATAGGTGTAACAACCTTATCTCACCTGACATTTTCCTATTAGTTGAAGATGCATGGATAACTACTCTAGCAGATTTTATCCTGAAATAGACCAAGTCTGCTACAACAACATAAGCATATCATGCATGGAAAACACACAACATTGAATTGGTATTTGAAAATATGTACGTAGAAAAAATATAAATAGTACTACCCCCTCATTGGTTGAGTTAGTCAGAATATGAGTTAAAAATCAAAAAGTATGAATTGTAACAGTCACCTTTTGTAATAACATTTTTCAATAAAGTGTAATTTTTATCCAATTATGTTGATTCATGAGTTTGAGAGTGTTTAGTATTGATATTTTTGTGTGAATAGAGATTATTCTATACCAGGGAGCAAGAGCCCACTCTCAAGGTTGGAGGAAGGAGCATTTTTTTCAAGTTTTTGATAGTTTTCTGTTTAAGCAATTTTTATCAACTTTCTTGTTTAAATCTTGTAACAACAGATTTCCTTGTTTATAGCATGTTTCTAAATGTGTTTTAAATGTGATGTGTGTGAATTTATTTACATATAATTGATCCCTATTTTTTAAAGCTTCTATTTCCCCTGTCTAGTGCATTTCAATTTCAGCAATATTTTTCTAATAGTTTCTTGTAGCAACATTTTATGATAAGTTTTTTGATAGTTTTTTTGAAAATTTTTTGCATTTTCAATTTAGCATGGTTGAATCAAGTTGGTTTTATTTTATCATTTTCAATTAATTTAATTTCAATTAGAAAATGTAAAATAGTTCTTTTTCAGCAATTTCCAATTTTGCAAATTAAAAGTAATTTCAATTCCTACAACTTAAGTTAGTTTTAATTATACAAATTAGGAGTTAGTGTGACCATTAAAGACCAAATGAACCTTTTTTTCACCAAATAAATCTTGTAAACTAATGCTTGGACTATAACTTGCCAAAACCTTCTATCGTAGACAGCCTTGGACACTGCCTGGGATTGACAAATGTTGAAAATTAAATGATGATAATAACGACACTCATCACATAGATTGATTTATCTAATGTTAGATATTAAATTAATCAACTGAATGATTAATTGTCCTATATTTAAATGTTAGGTTAATCCTTAGAATAATTAATCTAATGAGTGATTAATTGTTTAATAATATAAATGTTAGAAGTTATGGAATGCTTTTAATATTTGGTTTATGATCATGCTCGACGTGAGTTATTTTCTCCTTTGTGGTGGTGTTATCTATGTTTTGGTGCTACCATTGCTCTTAATTTATCCTTGTTGTTCCTTTGCATGCTACGCATAGCAAGAGGCTTGGATTGGTGGTTGATGTATAACACTGGTGTTACTCCATAGTGGAGGCACTTAAGCTATTTTGAGGCTCTTCCTTTGTCTTAAATAGAGGGATGTTGGTCATTTGGAGGGTTAACACACAAGATATAGAAGAAGGAAGCCAAAGTGGAGGAATAGTAGCAAGGAACACTAAGAAGCACTAGAATGAATGTAGGGTAGCATCGATCAAGCTAGGTAATATTTGTTTTTGCTTGACATTGTGTGCTCCTCATGTTTTATTTACCTTATCTTTTAGTATGCTTTGTTTGGTTTGATAGTACATCTTGGAATTATTGTTCCCCTACCTTGGAATGAGTTATCTTTGCATGGTGAGAATGTGTGATATTTGGAGAACATTGGGTTTTTTGCATTGGAGGTACCTTAATCTTGGACAAGCATTCAACGAAACATTGATGAATGTCCTCTCCCATGTTGAGCATAGAGTCACCTTGCTGTATTGCTTTGTTGTTGGTACTGATACACCCTATTGTTGACTATTTGTTTTTTCATATGCATGAATGTACTTTCACATAGGGGTTAGAGCTCACACATGCCTTACACAACATGGAAGTATGGATAGCTAGACATATTTTTAAACCCTAATATTGGCTCAATTGATTGATATTGAGAGTGCTAGTTTCACTATAGCATGTGCTTTGTTGTAGGTTAAACCTTAGATTTATTTAAATGATTAAATGATCTAGGTTTTATTTTAATAATTTTTTAAAGAGGTTCATAAATGTTCCTTAAAATAATAACCTTAGATTATTATCTAATGAATGATAGTTTAGATTTTGAATTAATGTAATTATTTTTTTGGTAATTATTATAATATATTAACAGTGGGTTTTTATAGAGGATCCCAAAACCTTATGTACAAAATTAGCCAACTTTCTAATGATGCATCATACCTCTTGGCTATAACAATAAACCTAAATGAAAATAAAACCATCCTAATGCTACAGACTTGAAAATAGCAAAAAGGGCTTTTAGGCCTGGAGACCAACAACAAAAAGAAAATAGGACAGACCCGAGAGAAACCCAAAGAGAGGCCAAGAACAAAGATACAGACACCACAGGATGGGGGAGGATAAACCTGACCATGAGCCACCTCCCACAGTCGACCCAGATCCAATGTCGCAAGCCACGGTCACAAAATAAAGGTGCCACGCAAATCCTGAACTTGTCTCTCCTTTGTCTAAAAAAGCTACGTGGTCTCGCCACCCTTTTAGTCATAACATCACCAGTATTGCATGCACAGGGAAGATTGAGAGGAGCATGCCAAATCCAAGGCAAGGATATGACAAGAACCAAGCCCAAACAATCTCGTGAACAGCCAATAAACCACACACACGTGGGCATCGTTGGAAAGGGGTACTTTGAAAAGCCAACCGCGAACCAATGCCAGGATCGGACAAACCAGATAATCCGCCTTGGTGGAGAAACAAGAGTAGAGAGTCTACAGGGCGCCAACTCTGGAGAGTCCTGGATACTTGAAAAAAAAATGCTTTGGGAATAGGGGTGCGCATCACAAGACACTTGCACCCGCACTCGCCCAATGGAGTAGACAAAAATGCCATGCCACCCCAAAACATGTCGAAATGGGCCTTCCAAAAACTGTGCAAGGAAAACATCAATAAGGGATGTCTGCCCTAGCCAACCTTTCCACCTCAGAAGGGAAGCAAGACTGCCACACAACCGTGCATGTTGTCACGAGCCCTTTATTGGCCATGAGGTCAGCCACACGATTTCCTTCTCTCAAAATATGATTTGCTTTCCATATAATGCGATAGGAGAGAAGAGATCTAGCCTCGAGGATGATGTTGTAGACTTTCCAAGATAGATTTTTGGTGCCAAGAAGGTAATTCATGATGTTGAGTGAGTCACCCTCAATGATAAGAGGTCGGGGATCCTCAGAGAGAATCTGAATACCATTCAGAGTGCCTCAAGCTTTAGCATAGTGATTTGTTTGGGAGCCCAAATATTCACAATAGGCCATCACAATATTCCCTTCATGATCACGGACAACCCCACCAGCGCCAGTGGGCCCAGGATTCCCCTTAGCCACTCCATCAAAGTTTAATTTAATCCACCCCACGGGGGGTTTGGTCCACACAACATTCCTTCGACAGGGCCCTTTAACAACCTCCAAAAATGGCTAGAGATTCATCATTTTGAGAATAGCTTCTTCGCTTAGAATATGGGGACGGGGACTGGGAACAACAATATAATTCTCAAAGGCGTAAGATAACGTGTTGGAATATTTTCAACATTGCCTCCTTAGTCCTAAGTATTAAGTCCTAGTATTTAGTTTTAGTTTAATGTTTTGATTTATATATTTATAGTTAATTTGATTAGCATACATTGAGGTTTTGGCTTGGTTAATTAATGTTTGACCATAGTCCAAGATTAGCATGTTGTTAGGATAAGAGCTATCTTTAAGTTAGTTTTTTGTAATAAGTTTAAGAGGATTTCTCTCAACCACCATGTCTATTTTTAGTTCTTTCAAGAACTATAAAACTATGTAATGCATTGTTGATCAATAGAACAATTTCACCATTGTTTCTCATTTGGTATCAGATCAGGTTTGCTCAAATGGATCAAAACCTGTGGAGAGTGGTGTGAAGAGATCTGAAGCACACACTTTTTCAGAGAAACTCAAGTGGCCAGCACTCAGCAGATTTGCAAGAGCTCGAGTAAATCATTAATATATCATGAATCCTGAGGTATTTGATTATGAAATTTTAAGGGTTGTTATATAATTGTATCAAGAGGATTATGTTAAAATTTCAGGTGATTTGGAGCTAATTTACGGATTTTATTAGCATTTTTAGTTTTTCAATAAAATGGTTGTATAAGGTGGAATACAGGGTATTTGCTTCTCAAATTTTGGGAGAAATATAATTTTGATAAAATAATAATTCAAAAAAAATTTCAGGTCATTGGGATTTGTATTTATTGATTTATGTGAATATTTATTTTTCCTTCAACAATCCTAGATCCGGAATTGTGATAAAAAAGGAAAAAGTAAATGATCACATATTTTTCACCTTTGTGATTTTTCTTCTGAAATTTAGAGGGTTTTCAGATTATTTTCTCAAGAATACAGAGTTTAATTTTCAAAAATTTTGGGGTTGTATGGATTGATTTATGTGAAGAACATTGAGGTTGTCTCAAAAACACTCTAAGATCTAGAAAGGGCAAAAATAAATTGATCACATATTTCTCATTTGTGTGAATTTGGATCTGAAATTTAGTGGATTTTCAGATAAGTATATAAGAAGTCTACAATAAAGGAGTGGCTAAGAGCTAGGTGGAATATTGATGAATGGTGGATTGCAGAATGGCCACCATGTATAAAGAATTGGAAGTACCCAAATTCAATGGAGATAATTATGCTATTTGGAGCATAATGATGAAGACCTTCTTGAAGGCTCAAGACTTATGGGATATAGTTCAATAAGGCTATGAGGAACCCTCTTGGAATAAGCTACAAGGTGAGGAGAGAAAAGAGAAGAAGGAGCAACAATATGCAAATTGCTTAGCTCTTATGGATTTGAGGAGAGGAATGGAAAAAAATGTTTTTCCTCTCATAGCCAATTGTAGATCAGCTACAATGGCATGGAAAGTGTTAAACGATGCTTATGGGTTTGATGAGGATACCCATAAATCCATGAGTGACAATCATGAAGATTTTTTAAGCAAGGAGGAGCCTTGCTTCCTTGAAGCAGTTTTTGAATTAGATCCTTTTGAAGGAGTTTTTGAAGAGTCTTGTAAAGACTCATATGAAGTCATGCTTTGTAATGGAGAATTATTTCTTGCAGAGGAAGGCCTGTATGTAGAAAACCAACAAGATAAAGAATGCTTCATGGAGGAAGCATATGTTGCTGAATTTTGTGATGAAAAGATAAGAAGAGGTGTGTATTCCTCAAGAGTACGAGGAGGAAGAAGAGGATTTGTTGTTGATAGAAGAAAAAGTGATAAAAAATATCTCATGGAGGAGATAAATGAAGAGTGTATTATGGATAATGCACCTAAAATTCTCATGGGAGAGAATAAAGAAGATAATAGGATCAACCAAAATTGTTGGCATGTTGATGGAGAAGCAATGTGTATGGAAGACCATTGTCTTGAAGACCATTCACTTGGAATGGATGTATGCTCTCTTGACAGAGAAAATGAAGATCTCCTACAAGGAGAAGATAAAATTGTTAGAGTTCCTCTAAAGGGGGAGAAGAATGTGAAAAATGAGATAGAAACAGAAAATAGAAATGAGATTGCTGATTTTCTTATCGTAATGGCAAAGGAAACTTCACTCATGGCTGAAGATCACTCACTTGGAGTGACTACATTGCAGAAAGAGAGTTGTCTTGAAAAGGCAACTATGTATGATTGCTTGAATGAATGGTGTTTCAACACACCAACATGGATTGAACAAAGGAGGAGAACTATTAGTGAAGAGTTGATGGTTGATCTTGAAGAACCATACAATGAAGGAGAACTGCTACAAAATAGCTTTATGGGAAGCACCAAATATACTCATACTAAAGGTAATGTTTTTATGATTAATGATTTGTTTTTTGTGAGCAGGAATGAAAAGAAAGGTGATTGTCTCATTGAGACAACTTTGATGAAGAATATTTTTGGAGAGAAGACAGTGATGGAGAACTTGGGTCACATGGATCAAAATGATGTGTTCAAAATTCCTTGGAAGAAGGATTCTTGTAAAGTCATTATTTTGAGAGAATATTTGTGTGAGGAGAAAATTTATGTTGCATATGTAGTTGGTCATTATATGGCCATATTTGTTGTGATATTTTGTGTGAAAATATGTGAAAGAGTTGTATGGTATAATCATCTATGTGATATGATTAATTGTAAATACTCAGGTGGAGTATTGTTTAGTGTTGAAGATGTAAAAGAAGATCAAAATGTGAGAGCATGGTTTAAAGACCATAATGATAAATATGTAAGAGAGTGGTTGCTGAAAACCACAAGAGGAGATACTTTTGTTGAAGGGGGAGCTAATCAACAAAAGAAGGCACTCAAGCATTTGCAGGAAATCCCACATAAAGAGTGGAAGGAGTGCCACCATAAGTATTTTGTAAATTCTGATTTCTTGATTCAAGATTGGAGGAAACATAAGAGAAAAATTTTCTTCCAACTCTGTGATGCTTAAAGAACTCTTGCATGAGTATCTTTAGCATCAAGGGGGAGAATGTTGGAATATTTTCAACATTGCCTCCTTAGTCCTAAGTATTAAGTCCTAGTATTTAGTTTTAGTTTAATGTTTTGATTTACATATTTCTAGTTAATTTGATTAGCATACATTGAGGTTTTGGCTTGGTTAATTAATGTTTGACCATAGTCCAAGATTAGCATGTTGTTAGGATAAGAGCTATCTTTAAGTTAGTTTTTTGTAATAAGTTTAAGAGGATTTCTCTTAACCACCATGTCTATTTTTAGTTCTTTCAAGAACTATAAAACTATGTAATGCATTGTTGATCAATAGAACAATTTCACCATTGTTTCTCATAACGCCCTTTGAGAAACAGAAGGGGGCCCTCTAGGAGCTCTACCAAATATTCTGGCATTCCTCTCTAACCAAATTTGCCAAATTAAATGGTGGAAGGAGGCCTCGAGGAGGAAGCGGATCTTGGGATTCTTAAAAGGATTAGGCCATTGGTGAAAAGCATCTCTAAGGGATTGGGGAGAGCACCAAAGGATCTGGAAGGAGGATAGGACAATGCTCATAATAGAGTGGGAAAATGGGCAATGCAAGAATAAATGATCCCTCATCTCACAATCTGCTAAACACAAGTAACACCTATTGGGGAAGGCAAAACCTCTCTTGTGAAGGTTGTCAATAGTTAAGGCTTTATTATGGAAAGAAATCCACGTGAAGAAGTTGATTTTAGGAACAACTCCTTTCCTCCAAATAGTATTCCACCTGTAGTCCAGAGTAGTCTTGGTGGTGAGGAGCTCATAAGATGATTTAACAGAGAAACGCCCATCCTCCGTACCACTCCAGATGATCCTGTCATTTCTCCTGGAAGAAGGAATTAAAATCGACTGAAGGATGTTATCGAGGAAGGTAACCTCATTATTAAAACCCTCCATAACAAGAAGCTTCCACAGAGGGAAACGGGTGCTCTGATCTATGAAACCCGCCACCCTGAGTTAGGCGTTAGGGTCAATCAAGCTTCTTAGCCCAGCGAGGTCTGCCCTCGACCCAAGGGATTCTTTAGTCACCCACCTGTCCTTCCAAAGGAAATGTAGTTGCCATAACCTAGAATCCAGCAGGCTCCCAGACTGATCAAATGTCAGGTTTGGAGCACAAATTTCCAAAATATCAATGCCACGGAGGATGTTTCAGCATCCAATAAGGGAGTGGGGCCAAGATACTTTATTTTAACTAGCGTAACCCACTCCACCGGGTCGTTAGACATAATCCTCCAAGCGTGCTTCGTGATCAGAGCCAAATTCATAAGTCTTGATCTTCTCAACCCTAGGCCGCCTTGATCAATCCTTGAACACACCTTGTCCTAGGCTACAAGGGGAAGTCTAGACTTCTCTTCATTACCAGACCAAAGAAAGGTCCTCTGAATCTTCTCAATATTGGAGTTAACTACACTCGAAAGCATGAACACCGACATAAAGTAGGTCGGGATCCCCTAAAGACAGGCTTTGGTAAGGGTGGCTTTCCCAGCTTGCGATAGGAGTTTGCCCTTCCAAGTGCCGATTTTCCTATGAAGGCGCTCAAGAATCGAGTTCCACGTGTCCCCACTGGTGCTCCCACTATAAGATAGAGGCAACCCCAGATAGGACATAGGCAGGGAATCAATAGTGCATTCAAGAATTCTAGCAATCTGAATTTGTCTGTGTAGAGGAGTGTTAATAAAGTAAATTTTTCTCTTGATGTAATTGACCTTTTGCCCTACAGCTTACTCATAACGGAATAGGATCCTCTTGAGCGAATTGGCTTGAGCAACGAATGCCCCAATGGAGATGAGGGTGTCGTCCACAAATTGCTGATGAGTGACAGGATTAATTCTAGAAGTCGGCAAGATGCTAGAAATCTTGTTCTTCCGAAGAGCCTCTTTCATGGACCAACTCAGAACCTCCGCCAAAAGAATGAATAGGATGGGAGAAAGAGGATCTCCCTGTCTAAGGCCTCTAGAGCTTTGGAAATACCCAGCTGGGGACCCATTGACCAAGAAAAAAAAAAAGGGAGTGGATATACAACTATAGACAAGGTCAATCCAATGGGGATGAAAGCCGAACTTGAGGAGGACTGCACACAAAAAATTTTGATCGACATGGTCGAAGGCTTTGTTCATGTCGAGCTTAAGAAAAAGAGTAGCATTCTTAGAGCAGTAAGTGGAATGAAGGGTCTCATGAACAGTGATAACACCATCAAGAATGTTTCTGCCTTTGACAGTGCTTCCCTGACAAGGATCAATCAGGAGGGGGAGGACTGTTTTGAGTCTATTGGCTATAGACTTGGTAAGGATCTTGTAAAAAACATTGCACAGGCTAATGGGCCGATAGTTAGAGAAAATTTTGTAGGAAGGGGACTTAGGAATGAGGGCAAGAAAGGTGGAATTGAGTTTTGGGTGGATAGATCTGGACGCTTGGATAACCCGAATAGCATCACACACATCCGGGCCCACGACCTCCCACATGACTTGGAAGAATCGGGGGGGGGGGGAAACCATCGGGCCCAGGGGACTTATCTGGTTGCATGGAGAACAATGCTTCCTTAATCAAATTAATGTAATTATTTATTTAATATTAACCTTAGATTATTAACTAATCCAAATGATAGATTAGTTTTGAATTAATCTAATGGTTAATTTAATGTTTTTATTATCTAATCCAAATGATAGATTTGTTTTGAATTAATATAATGGCTAAATTTTTATAATCATTAATTAGCCTAATGATAGATTAATTGGTAATGAATCTAATGTTAGATTAACTCTTTAATATTTAGATTCAAATTAATCCAATGATAGATTAATTGGTAATGAATCTAATGTTAGATTAACTCTTTAATCTTTAGATTCAAATTAATCCAATGATAGATTAATTGGTAATGAATCTAATGTTAGATTAACTCTTTAATATTTAGATTCAAATTAATCCAATGATAGATTAATTGGTAATGAATCTAATGGTAGATTAATCCTTTTAATATTAGATTTGTAACCAATCCAATGATATATTAGTTTGGTAATTAATCTAATGATGGATTAATTCTTTGACCTTTGGTTTTTCAAATTAATCAAACAATGGATTAACTTTCTATTAAGCTAAAGGTAGATTAGATTGATCAAAAGATAGATTAATCTTTGGACTTGCAAATGATTGTCAAGACTTACTTTTAGGGGGCTAGACTATAACTATCAATGGAATGATTTGGTTATGGTTTCGGTTGGACTTAAATATTTGTGGAAAATATTTAGGAAATAAGTATGGGCTTCTTTATTGGAATGATTTAGATATGGTTTTGGCTAGACTTATATTTGTGGAAAAGTTTTAGAAAAGAAGTATGGGCTTCTTTATTCTTGTGCTTGCTATGCATTATTGAAAATGAATCATACAGAAATACATTTCTAAGCTTTAGAAAGAGATTAGAATGGATTGAAAATATTATTGAAAATATTTTGGAAAGAATTATGGGCTTCTTTATGCTTGTGCTTGGTATGCATTATTGAAAATGAATCATATAGAAATGCATTGATAAGCTTTGGAAAGAGATTGGGATGGACTGAAACTATTTGTAGATGTTTTTTAGAAAAGACGTATGGGCTTCTTTATGTTTGTGCTTGCTATGCATTATTGAAAATGAATCATATAGAAATGCATTGCTAAGTTTTGGAAATAGATAGAAATGGATTGAAAATATTTTGGAAATAAGTATGGGCTTCTTTATGCTTGTGCTTGCTATGCATTATTGAAAATGAATCATATAGAAATGCATTGCTAATATTTGGAAAGAGATAGAAATGGATTGAAAATATTTGTGGAAAATATTTTGGAAAGAAGTATGGGCTTCTTTATGCTTGTGCTTGCTATGCATTATTTAAAATGAATCATGTAGAAATGCATTTCTAATATTTGAAAAGAGATTGGAATGGATTGAAAATATTTGTGGAAAATACTTTGGAAAGAAGTATGGGTTTTTTTATACTTGTGCTTGCTATGCATTATTGAAAATTAATCATGGGCATTTCTAAGATTTGGAAATATATTGGAATGGATTGAAAATATTTGTGGAAAATATATTGGAAAGAAGTATGGGCTTCTTTATGCTTGTGCTTGTTATGCATTATTGAAAATGAATCATATAGAAATGCATTGCTAAGATTTGGAAAGAGATAGAAATGGATTGAAAATATTTGTGGAAAATATTTTTGAAAGAAGTATGGGGTTCTTTATGCTTGTTCTTGCTATGAATTATTGAAAATTAATCATGTATAAATGCATTTCTAATCTTTGAACAGAGATTGGAATGGATTGAAAATATTTGTGGAAAATATTTTGGAAAGAAGTATGGGCTTCTTTATGCTTGTGCTTGCTATGCATTATTGAAAATGAATCATATAGAAATGCATTTCTAAGCTTTGGAAAGAGATAGAAATGGATTGAAAATATTTGTGGAAAATATTTTAGAAAGAAGTATGGGCTTCTTTATGATTGTGTTTGCTATGCATTGTTGAAATTGAATCATATAGAAATGCATTACAAAGTTTTGTAAAGATATTGAAATAGAATGAAAATATTGTTTGGTTTAGAAGAATATATTAGGGAAATATATTGCTTGTTTGTGAAAAATCTATTTTGACAATATATGGTTTTGTTAGAGGAATATATTGTGAAAATATATTGCTTGTGAAAAATATATTGTTTGATTAAAGGAATAGATTGTGGAAATATATAGCTTGTTTGTAAAAAGTATATTGTAGAAATATATGGTTTTGTTTAGAGGAATATATTGTGGTAATATATTGCTTGTTGTGAAAAATATATTTTTTGACTAGACGAATATATTGTGGAAATACATTGCTTGTTTGTGAAAAATATATTATAGGAATATATGGTTTTGTTTAAAGGAATATATTGTGGAAATATATTGTTTGTTGTGAAAAATATAATGTGGAAATATATTGTTTGATTAGAGGAATATATTGTAGAAATATATTGCTTGTTGATGAAAAATATATTATGGAAATATATTATTTGTTTTAGAGGAATATATTGTGGGAATATATTACTCTTTTGTGAATAATATATTGTGGAAATATATTGTTTGGATTAGAGTAATATATTGTGGAAACATATTTTTGGTTTTGTGAATATATTATGTAGAAATATATCACTTATATATTGCGAAAATATATTTCTTGTTTTTCTTTGAGGAAAAGAAATCTTGGAATGTTTATTTGGATGTGGAGTCCAATAGAAATAAGGAAATTATGGGAGGTTTCCTTAAGTATTTGGGCATGGAGTCCATTTTTAAGTGAAATATTATGGGATATTTCACATAATATCTATAAGTAGGTGTGGAGTCCATCTATAGAGAAGAAATAAGGGGATTCCCTTATTTGCTTTGTATATTTATAAAACATGGAAAAACAAGTCGATAATGGAGTCCATCTTGGATGAAGAAATTTATGGGGTTTCTTCATGTGATTGTTTTAAAATAAAATAGAAATATAAAGGATTATTTCTATATGAATACTTGATGTAATGGATTGAGTATGGCTTGTTTGTTTCCTTTATGTTTGCATTAGATGCATAGAATATGAAATAAGCATTTGGGAATGCATTCATACCTACATATGAGCTATTATGATCCCTTTATTCCTAACAAGATGCCACAGAGGTCAGAGGATGAAGATAGTATATCAATATGGTTAAATTCCTCCTTGTATTATGTGTCAATATGAAGGATTAGTGTAAAGATCAATATTGGAGAAAGAGTATTTATTTTAATAGAATTCAAATACTATTCCTTTGTAATCTAGACCTTTAGTTGGATGAATATATGGTGCCATGTTGATGAAAAGTTTTTATCCATGTTATTACTTGATCTAAAGGTTATGTTAGATTTATTTTGCAAGCTTAAGATGATTATATTTTCTTCCATATTAGAAGATGCTTTTGTTTAATGCTTGCAGAGTGAGAGAGTTATTCATGGTCTTAGGGGTTACTTTGGGATGAGTTGTAGAGTGAAACTTGTCTAAACTCTCCTTTTCAACTTGGCTTGTTGTGTGGGGTAGCAAAACCTAGTTCTTTTGTCAATGAGAAGATAATCACATGGAATTATTGTTACTTAGATGTCATAATGGAGATGTGAAAGACAAGTAAGAAGTTTAAGAGATCACTATGGAGGCATAGTTAAACTAGACTAAGAAATTATGTGTGATGGACATAGCATAGATTGAATTACTAATGGAAGAATAAATTGGCATCCCTCCTACCTAAATACTAGGAAGGTATAATCCTAATTCTAAGGTCAAAAGGTCTACATTCATGGAGAATGACAAAAAAGTGGGAATACCTTTTAAGAGTGTCATCTATACCATGGAGGTATACGAGGTAAACCTTAGTTACCTACAAGAGCTTAGCCTCTCCTGTCCATTTGAGTGATGTCTGCAACATATTAGAATCAAAATATGGGTATGTCTAATCAATATGTGTATTTAATGGATACTCTTATGAACCTTAATTAGTTCTTAAAAAATCTCTCTTAGGTTGGTTAGCATTTGGGGTTGTTATAGATAAGGAAAGAGAGTAATTAACTAATTAGAAGTTATTTAAAATTTTTGAATATTAAATAGAAGAGATTGCTTTGTTCACTCCTATCTCTTCCTTTATAGACATCAATTTGGTTGGCATAATTTAGGGGTCACTTCTCAATATACCCAAACCTTCCAATATACCTAACCTTCTAATATACCAATCAATATGTGGAATAAGCTAGTCCTCTCGATATATGTGGTTGTTCATGAGAGAGACCTTGAGGTATATGAAATAATTTGATACATTGAATGGCCACTCCTAGATGACCCATGATGATACATGAGAGGGTATATTATTTTTTATTCTTGAGTAGTGTGAGATAATCTATTCAAACAAATATGACATGGTCTTGCTTAAAATTTTAACAATTTTTTATCTTCCATTAAGTTGATGTTATGTTCAAGAAAATTTAGACCTATGAGGTGTTCACATTGGGTTCACCAAAATGTGAGGGTACAACAAGGGACCCAAAATACCTAGGTCACTCCTTGGTTCTCACCTTAATGTTTATTTGCAACTTAGAGATAAATGGGTGGAACATTATGTGTTATGTCCAATATTTTTATTTCTACAAGTTCAATTAAACAAAACACCTAGGGGTATTCTAAGGAAATCTAAAGAAATTATATTTTCTAGTAAATTTTATAGACATAATCTAAATCTAATACAAGATAAAATGCAAGAATACAAATTTAGTGCAAGAATACAAGAACTATCCTATATTTTTTTTTCTTTGAATGATTACAAGAAATTAAAATATTTTTGTTTTCCTTTTATAAGAGCAAGGGAGCAAGAGTGTATGCAACAAACAATATTATCCTAAAATTCAAGCTAAATGATCTTAAATTTTATTGTCTAAAATAAAAAATAAAATGATATTTCCTAAACTATCTAGGTTCCTCTATTTCCTTTACTTTTATGTCTAAATAGTAAAACAAAAACTTATCTTACAAAAAATAGCACATAGAGTAATATTACAAAATAAAAATTAAATATGTAAGAATAGGGTTACCTAGTTCGGTGTCTAGGACAAAAATTATCCCTAGAAATGAAATAGCACCGGGAGGATATCATTCCATGCAATCCTACAACCAATGATTTCATTCAGCCTACAAGAAAATAACAAAATTCAAAGAATATATTAATTTTTTGGGGCTTTCCAAGTTGAGGGAATTAGTGAGCTTTATGGATTGATTTGTTACACCCATTTAGTTATTTGATAAAAGAAAATTTAATATTCAAATAGGATATAAATGCATAAATAACAAAATCATTGCTAGCCTACTCGTGATATTGTTTTAGTAAATTTTGATAGGAGGACCAAATGTAAAATTGTGTTAAACAAATAAAATAACAAATTATGTGTTATGAAATAATTTTTGGGGAGGTGGTAATTTTATCCCTACAATTTGAACAAAAATTTAGAATACACAATTGTAGCAAGGAGATTTAAGAGGGATTTGTAAATGATAAAATCACTTTTGGAGTGATTTCATTCCTAAAACGAAATTAGAGTGATAAAAATAGGATTATAAAAATTAGATAACTTTATGATGAAATTAATTCTTATGTAGTAGCAATTTCATTACTGTAAACTTTAAACCAGAAATTTAAATTTTAAAATTATTGCAACAAAAAGTTACAAAAAACTATTTACAATGAAATTGTGGCACTAAAATTATAGAAACAATGATTTTGTTCTTGTAATAGATATGGATAGTTAGAAGATAAAATTTGGCCTAATGTGTCTCAAGGAGGTGTTTAAGTGTTTCCATAAACTCCTAGATCCTATAAAAACCTAAGAATGCTATAAAAAATAAGCTATCACTCAAGCATACAATGTGTTAGAATTGCATATATGGAAGAAAACAAGTGTTGTTAAACTATAAGACCAACAAGAATAGAGGAGAAAAGAGGGTTAATGATAATAAAACAAACAAAAAAATTATAACCAAAATTTATCAAAAGATAAAGAGAAGGTATCACCAAGTGTTTTGGCTTTTCTTCTTCCTTGCCCTCTTTTTTGAATACTTAGTAAGCTTGGATCCTTCAAAGAGCTTGAAAAGTAAATAAGAGCACAAGAGAGTAGATTAGAAAGTGGATTGAAAACATTTTGGTGCATTGATATTGTGTTGTTAAGATCTATCCCAAGGGTCTAATTTATAGAATTTCATGGCCTTAGGGAGGGATAATAGAATTCATGGTGACATGAAATGGAAGGTAATATTTTGAAATCCATATCTAGGAGGACAAAAGAGTTATATCACTAAAATGAAAAGCTTTGAAGTTTAAAATATATTAGGTTATGTCATGGATCTGAGGCAAGATCAAGTAATTAATGGTGAGAGGCTTGAAATGGGTGTAAAATATAAGATTTGAAGCTTCTAGTACTTGACAAAAAAAATAATTGCTTGTCAAATTGCATCTATGATTTCATCAATCAGTGATTTCATAATATTTATAAGTCAAATTGGGTGAGAGAAATTGAAGTTGAGTGGGAACAACAAAAAATTTATTATCCAAAATTCCTAGATCAAATTTTTCAAATCAACAATTTTGCATTTAAAGGAAGAAAGCTCATATTTTGGACTAGGGTATCTAATTGACCACTTTAGTTGTTTAATGGATGCTTACAAGTTTGGTGTACCAAAATTAGGTGTGTACAGTAGCCAAAACATATGTAGAGAGTTATTCAATTTGCTTGGAGATGCCCCAAATAGTTACAAGGTCGTCGTTATATAGACCCAATAAAAATATTACAAAAATAGATCTAAGATAAAATATTATAAACTCATATCAAGATAAAAAATTATAAAATCATATCCAAATAATTTATTTTTAGCATGCATTGCAATTAAGATAAAATATTATAAAATCATATCTATATAAAATATATTTTTTGACATGCATTATAGTCTAGACAAAATATTATAAAATTAGATCTCACTAAAATTACAATCTAGATATAATCAAAAATTCTTTTTCAGCTATTAAATTCTCTTTTTGTGGATGTTGATAGATTTATCGTGAACCTATATGCTCCTCCATCATAAATTCCAAGTAATAAAAATGTACCATGACATGTATCTCATGAAAAGTTTGTGAACTTTAAAACTGAAGTCCCATACTTAACAACTTTAGATGCACTCATCCTTAGCTAATAATAACTCTCACATAGTTGTTCCAACGTTTTGTCCAACCCAAAATGTATGGGTAGGACTCCACTATGCTTATATCTCACCAAGTTATCCCTTATTTAAATATAAGTTATGCGTAAATATTACCCCTTGAATAGAAAACCATCTAGAATATGATAATCTATCCATGGATTTCTATCCCTTTCAGTTGGATTGTTACATGCTTCTCAAGCCTCCTTAAAATCCACATCTTCCTCAAATAACTCTATCATGAATTCAAATCCATCAACATCCATATATATTTTATTCAATAAGAGGCATATTCTACTTAATTAATCAAGTACCTTATTCTATCTACCACTCCCATGCTTTAAAACAAATGAATAACTCTAAAGAAACTCAACCCACTTCATAGAACTTATGATGGATGGTTATACCACATGAAATTTCACATGGACTATGATGTAATAACTTCCAAAATACCCTCCTTATTTTATCATAGTCATATCTCTATCTCTAGCTTATGACCACAAATAATTTCTAAGGTGATGCTAGAAGTTATAGATTTGAGAGAGAAATCCTTCTCTCAATATAGACTTTTTACTATGATACTTAGGAGTGTTAGGTTCCACTGATCATGCACTCTAAAACATATTTAACACAATAATTAATAATTATAAATTCAATGCATGAAGTATGTGCCTCATTCAATGTCTTCATGTGAAGTATGTGCTATCATTCATCATGTGTTGAGCATTGAATTGATTGGTCACCAATTTGTCTAACATGTGATGGGAAGAAGGTTGAGCATGAATTATTTTGTTTCTTCTCCTTCTTCTACTTTGTATTTCTTCTATAATGATCAAATTATGGATTATTTACAAGTTCTCCTTTTATCATTAGTTATTTGATATGATAAATAGGGTGTATAATTTGGTTACAATATTTAGCAATATTGCATACTTGTTTTTGCCCCTTAAATAATCCCATAACTTCCACCATTTTTCCTTGAATAAGAATGTAGCAATTTGTTAACTACTCAATATAATTTAGAGTTGAACCATTAAGGCCAAATATTTATTAATTTTATCTAACAAATCTCTCTTTATTTCATATTATGTTGTCAATTTTGATGATATCACAATGCATCTTATCATTTAGTATCTTGATTGCTTGTAGTGCTAGTACACTCCTTGACAAGAGTTTTATGAGATCCTAGGATTTGATAATGATGTATGGATATATTATTTTATGATTTGTAAAAATAGATAATATTATCTTAACAATATCGAGTTTACAAGATATGCCATGTTTCTTCAAATCTCTTCTCACAATAGGCCATTCATCCTGCAAATGTTTCTCTCTGTACTTGGAAAAATGAGTGGACAAAAAATCAATTTTGAACATAACATATTCATTCTAGGAGGTATTGAACTTCTTAGCTTGAGAGGTATCCCTTAACTTCTTATTTTCATGGTTTCCTTTGTACCTTAGTAGTGTTCCCTCCTATTGGTTCCTTAGCTTTGAGCGAACAACTAGTGTATTAATTCCTGTATAACAATTTGGATGATTTGAATGTATCCAATTTTCTTGAGCTATCATAAGTTTGGGTGCTTTAGAATCATACCGAACACTATTGAGCTGACTTGGTTATGTTTGTGTAATGAACATATATTCTTCTTCTTCCTGATATTTTTATTCTACTTAAATGTGGTTCTCTTTAGCTATATTATTTTGTTGTACACTTTTCCAAATTTGTTTTGTATTTTCTGATAACGATGTCTTGTTGTTGGTTTAACTCTCATGAAGGAGATCCATTTATAAATATATTTTACAACATTTCTTGATTGTATAATAATTTCTACCACAAAGTTCATGCATATTTTATATGTGAAATTTATTTATTTAATTTTGATATACTTGAGAATTAATAGTTTGATTTTGATATTGGTAGGGATCACGTTACACAAGCAACACCGAACAAATGATACACAAGTGTTTCTCCTTTGAACAACTCAGAGAATCAAACCTTTCCTTACTTTCATGCCAGAAATGAGGATACAAAAGAAAATCCCTTTTACAATTTCAAAAATTCCCTCAAATACCCTGTTTTCCCCTTTTCCCGCCTAAAACCATCTATTTCAAATTTGAAATTTGGGGGCAACTTGTCGAGGTCGTAACTTCGCGCTCGTTGACCCGATTGACTATTACAACATATTTTTGGAAATGGCATGAAACGAGCTAAGCGGGGCGATCCTTGGCTCTTCGTGCCAAGGCTCGTGTCTAGCCAAAAATCCTCAAATTTGACCTCTAAGACCTTCAAAAATCTCCTGCAAGTTAAACTAGTTTTACTAGTTTTACAAAATTAAACAATTACAATTTTTTTTGGGTGATGCAAGATCACTCTTACACCACTGGATGCTCCTGCATCAGACACCTAGGGTAATTTTGAGAAGTGACCTTCACTTCTCTATTGTTGGAAGAAAACCAAGGCGTTCAACCTCAGCCTTCGACAACCAAGATGAATCTTCAACAGGTCTGCCCTTCCACTTAACCAGATATTCTGCATACTGCCTATTTTTGGTACTTTTGCCGATGCGGGTATCCAGGATCTCTTCTATCTCTTTCGTCTCTGGAGTAGATGCTGGAATATTCCATAATTCTGCTACTGGTCCCTCACCATTGTCTCCTTCATGGTATTCTGCCAAATCTGAAATGTTAAAAATAGGTGATATGTTAAGCCCACTTGGCAATTCCACTTCATATGCATTTCCTGAATCCCATTTTTCTATGATTCTGCATGGTCCAAACTTCTTCATTTTCAGCTTGTTATAGGTTTTAGCAGGAAACCTTTCTTTTCTCAGATGGACCATAACTTCATCTCCCACTTCAAATTCCTTAAACCGTCGCTTTTGGTCTGCCCTTGTCTTGTACTGAGTATTCATCTTAGTAATATGCTTCTTCACTTCTTCATGCAAGCTCTTCAGATGCTCTGCAAAGTCCTCAGCCTCAGCACTATTCTTTTCCCCTCTGTCCATATTTCTCAACTCAGAAGCATTCCTTGGGCTGCTCCCATACACAATCTGGAATGGGGATTTATTAGTACTTCTATTGACAGAATTATTGTATGCAAATTCTGCCTATGGGAAAACCAAGTCCCAACCCTTGGGCTTATCTCCTACCAAGCATCTCAGTAGATTACCCAAACTCCTGTTCACCACCTCCGTTTGCCCATCAGTCTATGGGTGGTATGCAGAACTGAATTTCAGATCTGTCTTCAATTTCTTCCATAGGGTCCTCCAAAAATACCCAACAAACTTTGTATCCCTATCGAAAACAATACTCTTTGGTAGACCATGAAGTCGTACCACCTCTTTGAAAAACAACCCTGCAACATGAACTGCATCATTAGTTTTCTGGCAGGGAATAAAATGTGCCATATTTGAAAACCTGTCAACCACTACAAATACGGAGTCATTCCCCCTCTATGTCCTTGGTAGGCCAAGAACAAAATCCATGCTGATGTCCTCCCATGGTCTCTCTGGTACAGGTAATGGATGATATAATCCAGTGTTCTATCTCACACCCTTGGCCATCTGGCATACTCTACAACTTTGCACAAATCTCTTCACATCTTGTTACAACTATGGCCAATAGTAGTTCTCACTAACGAGGGCAATGGTCTTATCCTGACCAAAGTGTCCAGCCAACCCTCCACTGTGTTTCTCCTTGACTAGATTCTCCCTCATTGAACTCCTTGGAATGCATAATTGATTTCCTCTAAACAACATTCCATCTTGGATCAGAAAATCCAACCACTTAGTCCTGTCCAAAGTAACAGGTGCCAAGCAAGCCCTCCAAGCCTCTCGCAAAATCAGGATCTTTAGGGTACAAACCCTTAAGTTCATCAAACCCTACAACTTCCACCTTCATTTCTGTCAACAAACACTACCTTCTACTTAAGGCATCTGCAACTCTGTTTGACTTTCCGCTCCTGTGCTTCAACACAAAGGTATAACTCTGTAGAAACTCAACCCACTTCAAGTGCCTCTGATTTAGCTTCCCTTGGCTATTAATATACTGTAAGGCCTGATGATCAATATATAGAACAAACTCTTTTGGCAACAAATAATGCCTCCACTTCTTTAGAGCCTGAACTATAGCATAAAACTCTTGATCATAAATTGAATACTTCTTCCTAGCATCATTGAGTTTCTCACTAAAATAAGCAACAGGTTTACCTTCTTGACTCAATACAACTCCTATGGCACTACCACTAGCATCACAATCTACCTGAAATACCTTATTAAAATCTGGAAGTGCCAAAATAGGTTGCTCTATGACCTTCTTCTTCAACATATCAAAGCTCTTATCTACTCCTAAGGTCCACTTAAATTCTTTCTTATCCCCTCTCATTGTTTCTGTAAGGGGTGCACAAATACTGCTAAAATTTCTAATGAATTTTTTGTAAAAACTTGCTAGACCATGAAATGATCTTACCTCAGTTATGCTCCTTGGAGTAGGCCATTCAATGATAGCCCTCACATTTTTTGGGTCCATTTTTAGACCTTCGGCTGAGATGACAAATCCCAGATACACTAACTCCTTCTTCACAAAACTGCACTTCTTCAAATTAATCAGCAACTGCTCCTCCCTCAACTTCTCAAAAACCCTTCTGATATGCATCAGGTGCTCTTCCAGGGTCTTGCTAAATATTAAAATGTCATCCAAATAGACAATGACAAATTTTCCTAAAAACTCCTTCAATACCTCATTCATCAGCCGCATGAATGTGCTTGGTGCATTGGTTAGCCCAAATGGCATGACCAACCACTCATACAAACCCTCTCTGGTCTTGAAGGTTGTCTTCCACTCATCTCCTTCTCTCGACATGAATCTGATGGTACCCACTCTTCAGGTCAATCTTTGTGAAGTACTTGGCTCCACTCAAACAGTCCATAATGTCATCCATCCTTGGCAATGGGAATCTATATTTTATGGTGATCTTGTTAATAGCTCGGGAGTCTCTACACATTCTCCACTCTCCATATTTCTTTGGTGCTAGTACTGTAGGTACTGCACATGGACTCAAGCTCTCCCGAATCTGTCCCTTTTTTAGCAACTCTTGGACTTGCCTGTTTAGCTCCTCACTTTCTACAGGAGTCATTCTATGGGCTGCCTTATTGGGTAAACTAGATCCTGGTACCAAATCTATATGGTGACTGATCTTCCTCACTAGTGGCAAACCCTCAGGCACATTATCTAATATAATATCTAGAAATTCTTCTAACAGACCTGAGACTTCCACTGGGGTATCTTTGCATTCTTCTTCCCTAACTCTAGGAATTAATGCATAGCACATATGCTCATGCTTCAAACCATCCAAAAACCTTCTACCTTCAACTAAACAGATTCTAGCACTACTACATACCTTTTCATCCACCTCCTTCAGGGGCTTCAACTTATGGCGCACTCCATTCTTTGTCAGGGAGTAAGTGTTGGCATGACCATCATGCACTGCACACCGATCAAACTGCCATGGCCTTCCCAACAGCAAATGGCAAGCATCCATAGGCAGGATGTCACACAGGACCTCATCACGGTAATTCCCAATATTAAATTTTACCAAGCATTGCTCACTGACCAAAGCCCTATGGTCCTTCTGCAACCACGCAATCCGATATGGATGCGGGTGTCTCTTCCTCTCTAATTGCAATTTGGTAACCATTCCTTCTGAAACTAGGTTATCTGTGCTACCATTGTCTATGATAATATTACAGACCTTACCTGCACATTTACACCTTGTGCGAAATAAGCTCTTCCTCTGATCTGGGTCTCTCTCCTCATTCAACAAGGCTCTCCTTGTGATCAACACTTCTCCTCTTTTTGCTTCTTTAGAGTGCTCAGATTCAACATCTTCATCAACAACAACAGCTCGGGCATTACCTTTGGGTCTCTTATTTGTCCTCTCTTGGTGTTGTGGACACTCGTATGCTCGATGTCCTTCTTCCCCATAGTGGAAATAGGTTCCATGAAATCCTCCTCTTCCAAACCCTCGTCCAGACCTTCCTCTTCCTCTCTAGTAACCATTGTTTTGATCACGGGGCGGTAAGCATTATCTCCCTTTTGGTCCTGACTACTGTTGGCTTCTCCATTCTTCTTATGATCTTCATTTCATCCTCCATTTGTTCTTCCCAACGTTCTTCCACCATGACCTCTTCCTCTTTGCTTGCTCTCAAACCTTCTGTTCAACTTCTCTTCAACCCTCAGGGCAAACTGGTAAGCATCCTCTATGGTGGTCATCCTGACCAGACTTAACTCCTCTTGAATACTTGCTCGTAACCCATTAATATAATGGGCTACCTTCTCCTTGTTGGCCTCAGAATGGCCTGTTCTGATTAAAATTTTATAAAACTCCTCTGTGTATTCTTTGATAGACTTACTTGACTGCCTCAAACCTTGCATTTTCTTTAGCAGATCCAACTCGTAGTCAGCTGGAATGAACTGCCTCTTCAACTTCTCCAACATCCGCTCCCATTTTGTTATCCTTTCTTTTCCTCTTTTGTTTCTGTCTAGTTGCACTCCCTTCCACCATATGCTGGCATGACCCTTCAACTTGGTCTTAGCAAACTTGACCCTATCAGGATCTTCAACCTCCTCATACTCAAAGTATTCTTCCAAATCATTGATCCAGTCAATCAACTCCTCTGGATCAAGATTTCTAGAATACGTAGAAACCTCCATCTTCGGTCTCTTTCCAATCTGAGATATGGCTCTGTATAACCTGGCTTGTGCAGGATCTACCGCCTCTTCTTCTTCCTCGAACTGGTCCTCTTCTTCTTCAACTTCATCTTCACTGCCATCTTCTCTCCTTGGCTCAAACCCTCTATGCAGCTCCTCTTGCAGAGCCTGAACTTGCCTCTACAAAGCTCTGAAATCTTCTTCTGGCACCATATTTCTCCCACCACCATGGTTTCTTCATGGAGGCATTCTGCTCACTTCTCTCACAAACCCTAACCATAGATCCTGGTGTAAACTACCTCACGTTCGATGATCTATTTACACACTCAGGAACTCCCACTCTGATACCACTTGGTAGAGATCACGTTACACAAGCAACACCGAACAAATGATACACAAGTGTTTCTCCTTTGAACAACTTAGAGAATCAAACCTTTCCTTACTTTCATGCCAAAAATGAGGATACAAAAGAAAAAGCCCTTTTACAATTTCGAAAATTCCCTCAAATACCCTGTTTTCCCCTTTTCCCGCCTAAAACCATCTATTTCAAATTTGAAATTTGGGGGCAACTTGTCGAGGTCGTAACTTCGCGCTCGTTGACCCGATTGACTATTACAACATATTTTTGAAAATGGCATGAAATGAGCTAAGCGAGGCGAACCTTGGCTCTTCGCGCCAAGGCTCGTGTCTAGCCGAAAATCCTCAAATTCGACCTCTAAGACCTTCAAAAATCTCCTGCAAGTTAAACTAGTTTTACTAGTTTTACAAAATTAAACAATTACAATTTTTTTTGGGTGATGCAAGATCACTCTTACACCACCGGATGCTCCTGCATCAGATATCCTTGAAAATTGTTTCTCTGTTTTTGGAAGTGTTGCTGAGGCCATATACCTATTTTGAATGGTTGCTTCTCTTTTTTATTTATAATAAGTACTTGTTCTTCTTCTTGTCATGAATGTGAGGCCTCTACTTTTTAAAGTAGATTCACCAAATTTTCAATGCTTGGTGTTTGTTTTGTGATATTTAATCCTATCACAAATGCATTGTATTGAGAAGGGAGAGATCTTAAAATAAGTGGATCTATTATTTTATCATAAATATTTTCTCTTGATGCATGTAATGATGCTTGTAATTCAACAATTATCCTCATGAAATATTCAAGTTTCTCTTAGCTCTTCATATTCAAGCAATGGAGCTAGCTGTAGAGAGTTCTAGTTCTTTACTTCAAAATATGTCTATAGCTTCTCCCATACATCTTTAGCTATGGATGAATCCCAAATTTATTCTTGAACTTCATTTGTTACTCCAAACACGATGCTTAATCTTACCTTTCTATCTGCTTTGTCAAACTTTATTTGATCCTTACCTTCTACAATAAGATAGTTAATGATTTTCTACAAATTTATATATTTCTTCAAAATTGAGTTGTGTTCTAAGTTTGGTCTTCCATGAAATGTAGTTATTCCCTCTTAGTAGTTGGGAATTAGGAAATTATTGGTGCTCTACTAATCATAGTAAATCTAAAAAAATAAGATTTTTCTCATTGAATCAAACCTCAAAATATACTTTTCAATGAGTATATATATTGCCTATACTCATGATTTAATTAATTCCTCAAATTGTGAGAAATGTAGTGTCTCACTAGGAAAAACATTATATAGAAGGAATTTTCTTTCTATAGGAATATTCTTTGGAATGTTGTAATGTTTGAAAAATGCCCTTTTACTTTTATTTTTATTGATAAGTAGGAAATAACTAAATATGGGTTTTAATAAAACCCCCACAATTCATGTGGGATAAAAGAATTTTAATTTAATTTGCTAAATGCAAAAATACCTTGCTAAATGTCATCATATTTTTTATAAATCAATTTAATATTGCTTGTGGCTTCCTGCTTGATAAATATTTTTATGAATACCATTGGTCTAGATAATAATTTGTCCAAGCAAACTAAACTATGTTCTCTGATGTAAATTATTTTGCTCTATCCTTAAAACAAATGAAGTGCCTATGATCATGTATTTCTCTAAGTTCAAAATATGTCTCTCATATCAAAGTGTCTCCTCTTATTGCTAGATTATGGATAATTGTTCTCAGGAAAATGTATGTTGAGGTCCAAGCATTGATCTGATAGCATGTTGACTCAACATGTCTATCCTTCTCATTTGACATCATTCCTTCATCTTAGAGAAATTTCTTACAAAGAAAAAACTTGAATCAATCCATCAATAGAATTGTCTGTAATCCTTTGAGGTATGCATTTATAAGGAGATAATCCTAGTTATGTTAGAGACTAAAAAACTCACAAAAAATATATAGTTCTAAGTTTACAATTTTTTTTAGATGATCTCTACTTTTCTCATCCACTTGATACATCTTACTATCCACACTTCTTATAGCCTCTTCTCTTTTTTGTATCTATATAACCTCTTGGTGTTGTGGTTGCAATACGTTGAAACACAGATCACTCATGGAATAATATTGATGTTGAAATATGTTATTTTTTGTTAAACCTACCTTGCTTTGTACCCATGTTTTTTTTGGTTTGTCAATACCTCATGGATGATTAGCTCCAACTATTTTTAGAACTATGTAAAAGATGTGTTACCTCGTGGGAGTATTTTTTCTCTCTTGAAGATTTTATTTGTAGTCTACTTGCTTTTATTCTACTTGAAAATATATTTTTTCTACTTGAAAACCTTTAGTCTTGGTGCCTTGATTGTCTTCAATTTTTTTCTTGCAAGTTTATAAAACTTATCTTGCTTCTTTTTCACAATATTTAAAAATATTATGGGGAAATGTTTCATGGAGTGAATGGTTAACACTTTATTTTTAGGTTAACCTTTAATTAAACTTTGATAGGGTTTTTTTACCCTTGAAAAATCCTTTTCAATAAAAATATTTTTGAGGAATATCATTTGATAATATATAAATTAAAATTCTTTGTAACAACCTATAAATTTTAGTTGGGTAGTCGAAGAGATTTCTGGTTACTGTGGATTTGAAGACAAGATTGCTACCCTAGGAGGGTCCAATGGGGACACCTTCGGATCCTCTTCTAGAGAGACATAGTTCTTTTGCAGATTTGTTAAAGGATAAATCTCCATCAAATACTGAAGAAGCACAAAAAACTGCATTAAAAATGCTCTTTACGACTGTTGGAAATAGATAACATCTCAACGAGTTAATGGATTCTTGCCACAGTCAGAATCAAGGCCAAAGATTGTCATTGAGCAAAGGATGGTTGAAGAAATAGTTTTATATAGAGCCAATCATGATTTGATCTGTAAATTCATGGGTATTCGCCCTACCCTAAATTTTTTGCATTCCTGGGTCCGGCAAAACTGGGAGCCTCTTGGTGAGTATTCTTTGTGGTTTATTAGAAATGGATATTTTATTGTTATTTTTTCTTCACTTGCCAATAGAAATAGGGCTTTCGAATCAGAAAAGAGGAATCATGGTCCGACAAGATTATTTGTTCAACCTTGGAGAGTGGGATTTGATCCTCGAATTGAACCCACTGTTGTCCCGGTTTGGATCCGTTTGTATGCACTTCCAATGGAGTTTTGGAGTGAGAAGGTATTGGAAATTATCAATAATTCCCTTGGAAGAAATTTGGGTGTTTCCAAAGACACAATAGAAGGAAACACAACTTTTTATGCAAGATTATGTGTGGAAATGGATCTTAGCCAACCTCTACCGATAGAGGTGGAACTTGAACTTGCAAGACTATCTTGGATTCAAAAACTAGATTATGAGGCATTGCCCTTCAGATGCAAATTTTGCCACAAATATGGGCATTTGGCCCGATCTTGCCCAAATAATATGAACATAAAAATGGAGGCTCCTCTAGGAATGTCAAATCTTCCTAAGGAGGGTAAGTCAACAATCAAAAAAGAACCAACCAATATTTCTCAGGGTAAAGAAGCACAGGGAGATGGTTTTGAACAGCCCAAAAGAAGGAGAAGGCAAAAGAAAAAAGATGGTAAAGAGCAAACCCAACTCAAGCCCTCCAATAGGTATGAGATATTTAAGACACTAATGGACCAAGAAGAACAATTCATGGAAGGAGTGGATGGGAATAATGAAAATAATAACATCCATGTTCAAGCTCCTCTTTCATCTCCCCCCATCATAGAGTAGGTAATTGAGTACAGTGAGTTACCGCAGTTAGAGAGTGTAGGGGCATTGATAGTGCATAACCAAGAGCAACCAATAATTAAGGATGTCAGCATGGGCATAGCATAAAAGAACAGAGAAAGGCCAAATTTAGGCATAACTCAGGTGGAAAAGAGATCAAAAAATAGCAACTCTCAAGGAGTGGGTAGAAAATCAAATAAGGAATTGATAGTAGTTCAAGGAGACAAATTGATCACTGGAGGATCGATGAGGCCAATATATTTTTACTACTCTCAAGGTAACCAATGATTATACAATCATGGAATGTTAGGGGTTTAAACAATAGAACCCATCAATCTGTTATTCGAAGACTCTTAGAAAAATGTAAAACAAATTTTTTGCTTATCTAGGAGACAAAAATATCGTTAGATCTTATGTGTAAAACAGTTAACAAAATTTGGAGGGGTGTTGGTCATATGGAAGTGGCTGCCCAAGGTGCCTCGGGGGGATAGTTACTCTTTGGAACTCTCTTGAATGGACTACAATAGAACATATATCTTGGAGGGGTGTTCTCACATCACATTTTAGAAATAATGTCACAACTGAACATGTTTTAATCACAAATTTTTATGGGGCTCAAAACCTAGATGGTCAGATGCATCAATGGAAAGTTGTGCATAACATGAGAGTCTCAAGGGAAGATTTAGACTGGATTATTGCTGGGGATTTTAATGCTAAATTATCCTCTAGAGATCAGGAAGGGGGAACCCCAATTTTGGACCCAGGGGATCGACTTATGATTGCCCAAGTCTAGGCATTACACTTGGTGGATATTAAATGCCCTGGAACCAACTATACTTGGACTAATAAGAGGAGGGAGCCACATAGCAGGAAGGTGAAGTTAGACCATTTTTTGGTTTCAGAGGAGGCATTTGTAAAATGGAATATAAAATTTCAGATTTTGGAGGGTCCAGTTTCAGATCACTTTCCCATTTTGTTGGAAGGAGGGATCAAGACAGTGCAGCATCACAAACCATTTAAATTTGAAAACTTTTGGTTACAAAAAGAGGAACTTCGAAAGAAAATTCCATAGTGGTGGGAAGGTCGCCCA
Organism: Wollemia nobilis; assembly: GCA_028583015.1. Lineage (NCBI taxonomy): Eukaryota > Viridiplantae > Streptophyta > Pinopsida > Araucariales > Araucariaceae > Wollemia > Wollemia nobilis. The sequence goes on from JAQPPZ010002998.1 coordinate 23,795,875, forward strand.
AAGCATATGGGACTGTAGCACCCTAAAATTGGCGCAGTCAAAATTATAAAAATTACATTCACCTTAGTAAATAATTTAAAAATCAAATTTAACCTCCCAAACCGCCCGTTAACCGTCGGGAAATCCGTTTCCCCCTTTTTCGTGCCATTTTTAGAGGTTGTTTTGACCGTTTGACGATATCGTCGCCGATCAGACGATATCGCCCCAGATTTGATGATTTCGTCTGGACTAGGACGTCCAGACGATCTTGTCGCAAAACTGAATTTGCATAGTTGGAATCTGTTCCAACGGGTCTCCAATCTAGGCAGAAGCGTGTCTGCGCCGTTGGGACCCTCCCCCGTTGGAGATCTCCCAAATTGGGATGATCTCCAACCTCCCAACAACTCCCCCTAAGCCTATTTAACTTCTAGGATTTTCCCTCCCCAACCCCTGGCTGAATTTATCTGCAAACTGAATCCCTCTGCGTCAAAACATCATAATCTTGCTTTTGCATTAGTCCCATAGCAATTTTGATGCAGGTATATCATTGATTTTCAGTCGGAGCCAGCACCCATCGTCGTCGACGAACCTGTTCAAATCGGAGGCGATCCTGTCGAATTCGAGACGATTTCGTACTGATGCGAGACGATCTCGACTGCAGCCCACATCGAGGCAATCAGTGCCTGGAGTTTGCTTTTCTCAACTTTTTCTCCGTATTTTTATTTTGCAAATTAGATAATATATTTAGTTTTTATCCTATTTTGCATCTGGAGTTCACCCATTTAGCTTAGATTGCATGCTAAGTTTATGATCTGCCATTTAAGTACAGTAATTTGCATTAATTTCTGTTCTTAAACATTGTTCAGTATTCATATTGCTATTTGGTGTAATTTGCCTCTGTTTGCACAGTAGGATTTTTTGTATTTTGCATCTGTTTTCGGTTTTGCAGGTCTCTGACGAATTCGTCTGACGAATTCGTTAGATCTCAGACGATCTCGTATGATTGCAGACGATTCTGTCGAATCTCAGACGATCGGGACTGCTTCAAAATCAGAATCTTCTTTAGACATCCGGATCAGGTATTCCCCGTTTTCCTCCTGTAAATTCTCTATTTTTTGCTTTCAAATCTGTCTGCTGTATTCATGGAACTTGCATTTTCATATAGTTTAATTTAGTTTCATTCGGCCAAACCTAGGATGAATGTTTAAGATTAAAACGAACTCATTAAACACATTCCAAAAACCTAGGCGTGGAAACTGCCATTAAATGTTTCCTGGTGAACCCACCATCCATCGAAAAATCACCAAAATACACCTCCCTTGAGAGGCGGGACCTTCGCAAAGTCCTCTCGTCCGAGGTACCGCATCATCCTTTTCCCATCCTCCTTCCGGGCGCGGATCCTATAGCCTGAAGGTAGGGATGCAAAAAATTTGGAGCGATACATTTTGGTGAACCCGACGTGAATGCATCATAAACCTTTTGAAAACAAAAACAAAAAAAAACAAAAAATATATATGTATACAAGAAAAACAAAAACAAAATCATCATTTCAAGTTTGTATGTTTTAGATTCAATTCTAAATAGTAGATGCTAAATATTACTTTTAGAAGTACTAAAGAAACCATGAGTTTTTACTCAAATCAATATGAGCCCATTAGTAATGTTGGAAGAATTCAGCCAAATACATTTGTTGATTATGACCAACCTTATCCCTATTCAACATCACCTCCATCACACTTTTCTCATTTTTCATCCATAACCCAACAAAACAATCCCTTTGCCAATCCTCTTCATAATGATATTATCTATTCTCCCATATATCCATATTATGTCTATCAATCCACATATAATCCTCCTCCACCTTTTCAATACTCTTCTTTCAATACAACACATCCATTTCAACAAGAAAATACTTATTCTTCCAATTCTACCATGCACTCACCTCCTACTTCGCAATCTTCCTATCATCATTCTACCCATAATAAAGAAAGTAGAGGTGAGAAACCATTAGGTCCTTTTATGACGAAATTCCTAAGGCATTTATCAAAAACCTCTCAAAAACCTTCATCACGTAAATTTACTAAGCTCAATCAACCAATGGATATAATTCTCAAGTATTTACTTGACACAAATAAGATTGAACTCCCTTCCATAAGACAACCTGATACCACATCAGATTGGTTTAAACCTGAGCTACATTGTGAATATCATAGAGTAGATGGACATATGACACAAAATTGTAAAGATTTAAGATGTGCAATTCAAGATTTGATTGATAAGGGTCTTTTTAATATAAAGGAATTACAATCTACAACTGATTATAAATCTCCAGTAAACAATCAAACTCCTACACAACAAATACCAATAATCAATCAAGACATGGGGATCTCCCAAGAACCCCTATTCAATTATCAACAACAAGAAACCAATCAAATATTGCATGTTAATGTGTCCCATCATGATGATATTATTAATATTGTAACAAAAACTACAAATGAGCAACCTCAAGTTCAATCAACTCAATCCGATATTCAAGATATGGATTCCTCATTTGACCAACCTTCAAAACTATCTTTGGCTCTAGAGAATGATCCAAAATGGAATGTAAGCATAGAAAGCTCATCTTTAGAATCAAAATCTCAATCTGAAATCCACTTTGATAACCAACAACAAGTGATTAATCCTCAAGCAAAGATATCCCTTTTAGAAGTATTACAAATTTCTCACAAGGAAATTTTGTTCAAAATACCTAGCCAACAATTTGTTCCTCATCATATTTTCTCTAAGAACATAATTAATGGTATAAACCCTCTTGAGGTTAACCATATTTCATTCTATGATGAGGATATTCCTTCCTCTACTCCACAAGAAGACTCCTATCTTTACATTATCGGATCTAGTAAAGAAACACTTGTTAGAACTATCATGGTAGATAATGACTCCTCTCTTAATTTATGCACTTATCAATTATTCCAAAAACTCAAATCAAAGGAAGAAGATCTTAATGAATCAAATGTTATTATAAAATCTTTTAACAATGAAATTCAAGAAGCTCAAGGTACTATAATTCTTCCCTTAATATTGGATCCAAGATCCTGGATACTTTATTCTATGTAGGATATTGTCCTTCACCTTACAACCTACTTCTCCAGAGTCCTTGGATTCATACGATGAGGGTTTTCCCTTCCACTCTTCACCAATGTTTGAAGTTTGAACTTGCAAATAAAATTGTTACCATACATGGTGACCCAACACCATTTGAAGAATATTTAACGATTGAAACATCAAGTTCTATACATTCTCTATTATCACAATTATCTTCTATCCATCACTTTTCTTCATCCATATATGATCATCCTTGTTTACCAAATAACATCCATGCATATCTTTCACATATACTTTCTCCATCTTATCAAGACTTGGAATATAATAATAAGAATGAAGAACTTTCTTATCCTTCTTACATTTTATTTTGTAACATGATCAATTTTACACATATAAAAGTCAAATCTTTTGCTACATTATTCTACATTATAACAAAGCTTTTGTTATCACTACCTTTTATTCATCACCTTCTATTCTTACCTTCACCTCAACCAGATTATCCTTCAAAACCTCCTTTGATTTTGAAGCAACCTTAGACATGCTATACTCAAATAACCTTGTATAGTGTATATAGATCATCTTGTATATACCACCAATTTCAATTCATAAATTAAAATCAAAATACAAAAAAATCAAAATCCTCAAAATCTTCAAAAAAAATACAAATGCAACTAAGGAACTTAAAGGTAAATTTGAGCCCAACTGGCTTGGACCATACATCATTACTGCTAAATTTGAATCAGGAGCATATAAATTATCTACCTTAGATGGTAAAGAACTTAAAGAACCCATGAATATTTTGCATCTTAAACGTTACTATGCATAAATTTGGTCATTTCATCCATGTATATATTTGTTCAAAATTACTATCTTGTATTTCTTTCAATTTACTCAAAAACACCAAAAACATTCATAAATCTCCAAAAATCTTCAAAAACTATCTATTGCATTTATTTAAAGCACTTGTTAAATTCTTTTGCTCAAAAACAAAAATCAAAATAAAAATCTAAAAACAACTATATGCTTGACTCTTTCGAAACCAAAACAATATACAGAAGAAAGAGAGAGTCAACATTCTCAAAACTTCTCAAAAGTGTTTATATATATTTTTCTTACAATTATTGCATTTATATGTTTTCAACTTATTTTGGATAAAATTAGCATTTATTTTGAATCCCTCACTTGCACACTCACAACAAATAAATATCTTGATTTTATCTGGCATGATTACTAATCTCTCTTATATCAAAGTTCACAAAATTCAATTAAATAAAGTTTGAGCATAGAGAATTGATCTTGTTATTTACTTAAACCAAGCACATCTTTTCACAATAAAATGATTATATTTGTAATTTCCATGTTTTGCTACATAGTAGAACTGATTTCTTGAGTGAAAAGTTTCCCCTGCTATCCTATCATGCACATGGTCTAGAATCTTTGAGAATTGGCAAAAGGACAAGCTCACCCCTACCCAGAATAAAAATCCCTTGCTCTACAGCTAATCCGAGCAAGTATCCCTAGCAAAGAAAAAAAAAAGAAAAGAGAAGAAAAATTCAAGAAAAAAAAGAGACAAGAAAAATGTTATTTCAGCAATGTTCCAAGCATTATCAAGCAAAAGAAATACAAAAAGAAAAATAAGCAAAGTTCAAAAGAAAGCAAGAAAGCAATAAAATCCCTTTCCCTACCCTTTGAAAAGAAAAGAAGGGTTGATGAGCTTGAATCCCCGAAATTCTCAATTATTCGAAAGCTGTGAGGTAAGCCCCATAACAGGTGGTTTGTGCCCAACTCTGCTTGGCCTTGGGTAACTCCTAGCGTGGCGATATGTCTGTCACATTAGCGACCTTCTTTTGTACAGACCTATGTCTGCTTATGGATTAGCTAGCTCTTGATAATCCGATCTACATAGTAGTCTAATATGGTTATATGCATCTACATCATGGTTAATGAACACTTATTTGGTTTCTTCAAATCACTTGTATCATAGTATCTTGCTCAAATCTGGTAAATGAACAATGCAATTGCACACACATTTGTATTTGAGAGATTTTGTCTATCATTATGATAAATCAAGATCGGAAATGAATTCACATATGCACATAGGGATTCCTTATAAATCTAACTTTTGTCTTCAAAATACTTTGAAATATTATTTTTGCAATTTGTTTGGAATAAATCAAGTACAGTTGTTTACCACAAAGACAACTATATAATAGAAAAATCAAAAATTTCTTTCAAAAACATATCATATATATCGTGTCGACTTTCGCGACGATGGTATAGTTCCACAACCAAAATTGGAATTTTATGCCTAGCGCAAGTCCTCATTTTCATATTTTCTGTTCATCAAACATCAATCATGCAATAAAAATAACCTTTTTTTGGATTTTCGCGATGATGGTATAAGTCTATACCTACATATTCTATGCCTAGCGCAAACCATTGTAACAATTTTTATTCCCCATTTATTAAAAATCATGAAAACCATATGACTTAAATCATTATGTTACACAAATTATGCTTTTCAAAAGCAAACCCATTTTTCACTATTTTATGTCATTATGTCAACCTTTAACTTTGCAATGATGGTATAATTCCTAAGGAATTATTTACAAATTTTATCACACTTAGGGATTTATGCCTAGCAAAAATCATTTTTAACATTATTTCATGCATAATATTTTCATGAAAATCTGAAAACAAATCATCATCATCACCATCATTTTTCATCATTGCACCAAAGTCTTAAGACAGTCTCTTAAGCACTCTTTTTACTTTTAACAATATTTCTATAAATGGGACTAGCTTGACGACCGAGTGAGCAGCGACTCCATGAAATGGTCTATAATAGCGACAATGTCCTTTGAAATTATTGTTAGAAGTCTCTTTTTATTTTTATCACATTTCATTACAAACAACCAATTTGTTACATCAGATTATTTCATTTAAAATATTACAAGCATGACATTCAAATTATAATATTTCCAATGACATAATTACATGAAATCAATCAATCAAACATTAAAAGCATCATAAGCATCACATAAGACACAAGTCATATGATCAAAAATATCTCATCTATATATGTCACAAATATATGTACATCATCAAAACCGGATTGGTATGCCACAATCTGTACCTCGGCATACTCAATCCTCTATCAAACAAAAAATATATATAATACAACATCAATGTCCAGCCCTCTAGCCTCGAGAGCCCCTCGAGCTCTCTGCCTCATCTCCTCCCCCACCCTGAGGTGGACGAGGTGGCCCCATCGCAGTCTGTGTAGTCCTAGTCCTCGACCGGGACGTGGTCCTCGATGACCCGATCCTGATCGGATCTGCGATGTTAGCTGGCAGGGGTAGTCTATCTACCTATGGCACCAGCTGGAAGTACTAGTGTCTGATAGAATGTCAACTGGGCGATAGCCCGTGTCAACTCTCCAGAGCTCGCCCCTCCGCCCCGTGCCCTGAGGCGTGCAATCTCATCCCGTAGCTGTGACACCTCAGCATGGTGTCGTGCAGCCGCATCCTGTAGCGTCTGCACCTGAGCCTGCAGACGATCTCTCTCCGCTCGGAGAGTAGCCATCTCGCTACTCTCTCCTGTGTCCACACCCTTGCCCTTATCGGGCGATGGTGGCCTCTATGGAGATGGGGGTCTCTCCTCCCTCCTCTCCCGCTGCCGTGGCCTCTCCTGTGCCTGTGGTCTCCTCTGCTCTCTCCCGCCGTGACCCTGGGCCGCCTCTATCGCTGCCTGGCACCGCCTCCCTATCCGACGCACGACCGCGTGGATCGGACCCTGAGCCCTCGTCATCCGAGGAGGGCGGATGCCTGCGTACCAGGCATCGTAGCCGTCAGCTACCCCTGCATCGTCTCCATCCACTGGCTGGATGGGGGCATCATCCGCATCCTGACTCCAGAATCGCTGCATGTCTGGAGCCCCGCTAACCGTGGTGTTATCCCGGACAGTCCGAGAAAACTCATAATCCCTGAGAGATGGGATCCCCTACTGTAGACCGAACTGCCTCAAAACTCGGTCGTAGCGGTGGAGCTCCACCTCTCCCCTCTCCATCCTCAACCAGCAGACTCGCCTGATGCGAGCCAGCTCCTGTCCATCCTCGGCCCACCCTGGGTGCCCTCTCCATGGTCTCCAGGTGATCTGATCCGGGATCAACTCATCTAGCAGTCTCCGGGACATAGGCAGGTCGATCCGTCACTGTGCCCCTCTTCGGAGCCACCAGTAGAAGACTCGGGGCCTCTCCCCGTCTACCCCTATCAGTGGAAGCCCTACCGGCCTCCGCACCGCAATGTGCTCCCAGCACCAAACCTGTAGTAGCGATGTCATCACCAGACATCGGCCGCCCTTGTACACGACCCCATACAGGATCCTGTACAATCGGCATAGTACAAAGCTGCCCCAGCAAAACCTGTACCCATGGTCCCGCATATCGCAGATCACATCTGCGAGCATCCATGGTACCCTGCACCCGCTCTGGTGGCACAGCAGAAGTCCACCAACCACTCCTGCTAGAACTCGTGTGAGTCTGGATGCCCCAGGCATCTGGCGTAGTGCCTCGATGTTCACTTCGCCCTTCTCCAGGGTGAAGCTCGGGTCACCACATAGCCGTCCCATAGCGTGGCCCTGGTTGGCCGTAGGAGTGATCATCCGTCCTTGTATGGGGATTCTCAGAATCCTCCATACATCCTCCAGTGTGGGAGTCATCTCCCCTATCGGTAGCCGAAAATAGGAAGACCCCGGATACCATCTCTCTGCTAGGGTTGTCAGTAGCCCCATATCTGTGGATATTTGTGGCATCTCCGCCACATGCTGCAAGCCGGCCTGTGCCAGCAGATCCCGCTCTGCCTGTGTGAGCGCGGCCAAGTCATCTCTCAATCCTCCATATTTCCATTCTCTGCTCTTTAGCAATCCTCTCTGCAACATAAACAATAAACAACAAATAATCATTAATCAATAATTCAAATAATCAATAATGCAAGTTAAAAATTCAATTTTTTGCAATTGATGATATCGCCCACTATTGGACGATATCGTCCCAAATTTGAGCATAATCGTCTCCGATTTCGTAGTTCGAAATCGTCTCTAATTTGACGAAATCGTCCCCCTTTCGACGATTTCGCCCTCGGGCGAAATTGATGAAATTGAGACGATTTCGTCGAAATCGGGACGATTTCGTCCCGACGACGTCGACGGCCCAAAAACGGCCGCGATGCTCAAAATTCATCTAAAAACTCACTTAAAAAGCATGTAAATTCAAATTAAATCAGTTCTAGATCAGTCTAGACCCTTACCCGTAGACCGCGTCGGACCTCTGCTGATCTGTGCGTCGTCTCCACCATTTTTCGCTTCAGAGCTCTCAAAACAGTAAAAATGAACAGTAACAATGAATTAGGGTTTTACCCTATTTTTCTTAATTTTATTCAACAATAATTTTTTGCTTTTTCGTGTTTTTACCTCAAACGTTCGATTTGGGTAAAAACACGGAGGGGGCACCATAGTAAGCTGTCGTACGATTCGACCAAGAATCGTCGCCTAAAAATGGGTATAATTTTTTGCTTTCTCGTAGATCGAGAAGAACTCATCTTTAACGCATTTTCTTCGAAAAATTCGCTAAAGAGGGGGCAAAATGTAGCACCCTAAAATTGGCGCAGAAAAATTATAATAATTACATTCACCTTAGTAAATAATTTAAAAATCAAATTTAACCTCCCAAACCGCCCGTTAACCGTCGGGAAATCCGTTTCCCCCTTTTTCGTGCCATTTTTAGAGGTTGTTTTGACCGTTTGACGATATCGTCGCCGATCAGACGATATCGCCCCAGATTTGACGATTTCGTCTGGACTAGGACGTCCAGACGATCTTGTCGCAAAACTGAATTTGCATAGTTGGAATCTGTTCCAACGGGTCTCCAATCGAGGCAGAAGCGTGTCTGCGCTCGTTGGGACCCTCCCCGTTGGAGATCTCCCAAATTGGGATGATCTCCAACCTCCCAACAACTCCCCCTAAGCCTATTTAACTTCTAGGATTTTCCCTCCCCAACCCCTGGCTGAATTTATCTGCAAATTGAATCCCTCTGCGCTAAAACATCATAATCTTATTTTTGCATTAGTCCCATAGCAATTTTGATGCAGGTATATCATTGATTTTCAACCGGAGCCAGCACCCATCGTCGTCGACGAACCTGTTCAAATCGGAGGCGATCCTGTCAAATTCGAGATGATTTCGTACTGATGCGAGACGATCTCGACTGCAGTCTACATCGAGGCAATCAGTGCCTGGAGTTTGCTTTTCTCAACTTTTTCTCTGTCATTTTATTTTGCAAATTAGATAATATATTCAGTTTTTATCCTATTTTGCATCTGGAGTTCACCCATTTAGCTTAGATTGCATGCTAAGTTTATGATCTGCCATTTAAGTACAGTAATTTGCATTAATTTCTATTCTTAAACATTGTTCAGTATTCATATTGCTATTTGGTGTAATTTGCCTCTGTTTGCACAGTAGGATTTTTTGGTATTTTGCATCTATTTTCGGTTTTGCAGGTCTTTGACGAATTCGTCTGACGAATTCGTTAGATCTCAGACGATCTCGTCTGATTGTAGACGATTCTGTCGAATCTCAGACGATCGGGACTGCTTCAAAATCAGAATCTTCTTCAGACATCCGGATCAGGTATTCCCCGTTTTCCTCCTGTAAATTCTCTATTTTCTGCTTTCAAATCTGTCTTCTGTATTCATGGAACTTGCATTTTCATATAGTTTAATTTAGTTTCATTCGGCCAAACCTAGGATGAATGTTTAAGGTTAAAACGAACTCATTAAACACATTCCAAAAACCTAGGCGTGGAAACTGCCATTAAATGTTTCCTGGTGAACCCACCATCCAGTCGAAAAATCACCAAAATACACCTCCCTTGAGAGGCGGGACCTTCGCAAAGTCCTCTCGTCCGAGGTACCGCATCATCCTTTTCCCATCCTCCTTCCGGGCGCGGATCCTATAGCCTGAAGGTAGGGATGCGAAAAATTTGGAGCGATACAGGGACAACAATGTTTAGATTCCACAAATAACTTCATTATGTAAAAGATCAACTGAAACAATGGAGGCGAGCTAACAAGACAGACTTCCAGGTCCAAAGAGCTCCATTGGTGGCCAGATGGGATGAGGTTCAAAAAAATTTAGGGAAGGAACAATTACAGAGCAGCTCAAATAAGAGGATGATGCATTACGTAAAGCGGTTGAGGACATTGACAACCAAGAGGAGACCTACTGGAAACAGAGAGCAAGAACCACTTGGTTATTAGAAGGTGATAAAAATACCAAATTTTTCCATCGGATTGCTTGTGCTAGGAGACAGATGAACAACATGGAAGCTCTTCAATATGAGAACGGACACTCCTTTGATACAATTCTAGGTATGCATTTCCATTCAATGGATTATTTTTCTAAACTATTTAAGGAAAGTATGGTGCAAGATGAAGAGGCTCAAAAAGAATTTATTGTTGTCATACCCTCTTGTTATCTCTGAAGAAGAAAATCAGGCCCTACTTAAACCCATTGATAGAGAGGAACTGAAGAATGTAGTCTTTGGAATGAGCACCAGAAAAACACCAGGTCCAGATGGCTTTCCAATTGAGTTTTTTCAGGCCTTTTGGGATAACTTGGAGGAGGATATAATGGTTGTTATAGAGGAGTCCAAAGGTAGTAAAATAATGCTTAAAGCATTAAATCATACTTTCATTACCTTAATTCCAAAAGGGGAGGAGGGGGTACATATTTCAGATTATAGACCTATTGCCTTATGCAATGTCATATATAAAATAATCACAAAGGTAATGGTTGAGCGGCTAAAACCTCTTCTACATAACATTATCTCCTCAGAGCAAGGGGGTTTTGTAGAGGGTAGGCAGATCTTGGATGGTGTGGTTCTAGCTCAGGAGGCAATCCATTCAATGCAAACATCTGGTAATAGAGGAATGTTCATAAAATTAGATATGTCAAAGGCTTATGATAGGGTGGAGTGGAGCTTCTTGTCAAAGATGATGGCAGCCTTTGGTTTCTCTCAGGATTGGATAGAATGGGTCATGAGTTGTGTTTCTACTCCGACATACTCAATGTTAATCAAGGGTCTTCCCTCACAACCGTTTGGAGCTACTCGAGGCCTTCGTCAAGGAGATCCTTGCTCTCCCTATATTTTTCTCATATTGGCTGAAGGATTGGGTAGACTCATCTTGAGGAGAAGACAACAAGGTTTGCTAATAGGTATCAAGGTGGGTGAGGAAGTTTTGACTCACCTATAGTTTGTGGATGACACAGGATTGGTGGGAGTGGCCAGCTTCAGGGAAGCAAGAATGATTAGAGATACACTTAATGTCTACCTTAGGGCTACAAACCAAGTCATCAATGATAAAAAATCCAAAGTGGTCTTTTTCAATCTTGATCAAAGGCTTCAGGACAGAATTTTAGAGATCTTGGGATTCACAAGGACTTATCTCCCAGTGGTATACTTGGGGGTCCCTTTGCATTTTAAAAAACTAAAAATAGATATCTGGAGGAATATTTTGGATTGTATCAAGGACAAAATTAATCATTGGTCTCACAAATGGTTAAGCTATGGGGGTAGATTAACTTTTTTACAGTCAGTCATTCAAGCCATGCCAATTTATAAATTTTCTATCCTTGTTGCCCCACATACCATATGGAAAGAGTTGGACAAGATGGCTAGAAAATTTTTATGGGAAGGAGTAAAAGGAGAGAGGAAATGGGCCTTAGTAGGTTGGGATAAAGTAAGCCAGCCCAAGGTAAAAGGAGGTTTGGGACCGAGAAGATCAAAGTTAAATAATAAAGCTTTGGCTGGAAAGCTTTACTGGAGGTGGATTTCCCAACCAACTTCTTTATTCAGTAGAATCTTAACTAGTAAATATTTGGGACATGTAAACCCAAATGAGGTGGGTCATTTCCCTTTGGATGGTAATGGATCCTTAGTGTGGCAGGCTCTCAAGTTAGGATCTCAGGTAGTAAAAGATAGATTATTTTGGAAAGTGGGGAGAGGGGAGAAGGCACGATTTTGGACAGATTCATGGGATCAATACCCACCTATCATTGTTGAATTTCCTGAATTGCAACCAATAAAAACAACCATAGAAACCAAGGGATGGGTCCAAATTGAAATTTATTTCAACACTAGTCAACTAGGGGATTATAAGTTTAAGCAGTTTAAGAAGTTGGATGAGTGGCCAATTTCAATCCCTCCGGATTTGACACCCATCATGACTAAAATCTTGGCAAAAATATTTCTCACAGGTAGATACGAGGAGGATGAATTAGCTTGGGGCTATGGGAGCCTTGGTGTCTACATAGTGAAGGACGGATATGATAAGATCCTTCCAGAGCCTCCTCCTCATACATATCAGGTTGAGGATTGGAGAAAGATTTGGTAGTCCAAGGGTTGGCCGAAAGTAAACTTTTTTGCCTGGAAGTTCATGCATAATGGAATTCTTACTTTTGATAATCTCAGATGCAGGGGAATCATTGGTCCATCTCAATGTGTTTTATGCTACAAGAGTGAGGAAACAACTGATCACTTGATGTTTGAGTGCCCATTCACGCGCCAGATTTGGGAGAGATGGTTTTTATATTATAAAATTCAAGTTAATGGTGATTTGAATCGGATTAATATTTGGGAAATATGGAAGAGGGGTAGATTTAAATCTAAAGCTCTTTGTATTGGTTGGGAGCTTGGATTAAACTTTATTTGGTGGCAAGTGTGGTTGGAGAGAAATGCTAGAATTTTTAGAGAAACTTTTTCTTCTTTAGATGGAGTTTGGCAGGTCATTTGGAGCAAAGTCACAGAAACTATGGCAGTCTATGCTAAAGAGGAAACTCAGGTTGTTATTGGGGCAATGGAGAAGGAAGTTGAAGTGCAAGAGGGACAGGACAGAGCTAGTTGGAAACCACCCCTAGAAGGTTGGATTAAAATTAATACTGATGGAGCTGCAAAAGGCAATCCGGGTAGAGCTGGAATTGGAGTGGTTTGCTAGAATCATGTTGGAACAATGCTCTATTGGGAACTGCAAGGCTTGGGAAGAGCCACAAACAATGAAGCAGAAGCCTTAGCTATCAAATATGCTTCTATTTGGGCAAGTAAAACAAGGTCACAGGAGGATAATCCTAGAATCAGATTCTCAAATAATGGTTGGAGCTCTAGATTGCATGAGGAACTTTGCTTTGAAAACATGGAGGTTGAGGATTCTTGTCACTCAAATTAAGGAATTATGGAGGGAATTAGATGATGTGATTCCAGTTTATGTGAGTAGAGATCTAAATAAAGTGGCAGACTTCCTGGCTAAGATGGGTACCGAGAAGGAGGTAGGGGTTCAGTGGCATAGTGACATGGCTATTGAGGATGAGATGATTAGGCAGGTTGGTGAGCAAATCCAATGCTTAGCTAATTTGGATAACCATTCCAGAAATACTGTTTAGGAGATTTATGTTTCAATGTAGATCTTCTTTTATAGTTGTAAACAGGTGAACAATCATTGTAGAAATATGGTTTAAGAGATTTGGCTCCAATGCAAATCTTCTTTTACTGTTGTAAACATGTGTTCTCTCTGACTAAGGCTGGGAAAAGTCTCATCCCAACTTGTAAATGATCTTTGTTTTAATACAAGTTTTTTCAAATTATTTTTCAAAAAAAATAAAGATATTTTTGAGATTCTCTTGACTGAAGTCAGAGGAGGATCAAAAGGATAGTTGGTTCTTCCTACTACCTGCTTTGATACCACATGTTATAACTAAATGCTTTGATGATTTGTATTATGAAATAGTAGATATTTAAACACATAGAATACCCAAATTTGGCATAACAACCCACTAACTAAACTTGCAACTAACTTTATCCTATAGTACATGCATAGACCTTGTCATGGGTGGTTAAACCACATGTCATATCACATGGACTATGATGTAATAACTCCCAAAACTAGCTACTCCATCATGTTTTTTTCAAAATCTAAAATATATTCTCTGCTATAATTGTCCAATTGAATTTATTTTTACCATCCTTCATTGTTTTCATGATAAGTGCATAAATACCACTAGATTTCTAATGAATTTCCTATAAAAACTTGTCAGACCATGAAATTTCATTTCTCAAGCATGATTTTTAGCAATAGCCACTTTACAATAGAATTTAATTTCTTGGTATCCATCTACAAACCTTCTTACTAAATTAAAATACCCAAGTACACTAATTCCCTCTTCATAAAACTACATTTTTTAAAATTAATTAGCAACTTTTCCTCCCTTAATCTATGCAAAACAAGCATCAGATGCATCAAAATGTTCTTCTTTACTTTTGTTACCTATCAAAATATCATTCAAATAAAGAATTAAAAACTTACCAAGAAAATCTGCATGTGTAGAGCAGTTGGTAAATGCCCTGGGTGCTGGTTGTGGCCGACCCAGGTTCCATTTCCACTGTTTCTACCTTGTTGGATATGTAGGCATAGCTGGTAAATGTATTATGTGCTGGTAGAGGCCGACAAGGCTCCATTTTCCCTATGCCCAACCTGTGGATGTATTAATAATTCAACCCCCTTGTGATTGATGCCATGTGGTATACCCGGATGGGACAACTACGATTGGCCATAGAACTAGGTTCTTAGGGCTTCTAAACTACCCAAATTTTGGAAAAAAGTAGAGAGGGGAGGGTCCCGATCCCTTCCCTGCTCCCCCTCCCCTGGTTCCTGCCCAGTCCTTGGCTCTTCCCAGGTCATCCCTCCTTGGGATTGTTTGTTGTAGATGATCTCCTTAAGGGAGATCCTTATCCTCTTTCTGCACCTCTCCCAGTGGGTCAGGGTTCCCTTGTTTGAGTTTTTGGCCTGGTGCTTCCCAGGGTTCCTTGCTGTTTTTGGGATACCTTCCCTTTTTTTCCCTTAGGCTTCCCCCTCAGGTTTTCTATAGGTTTTTGGCATGGATCTGGTTCCCTACGGTTCTCTATGTGGTGGGGGTGATTGGTTGGGTTTTTGATGGCTTCCTAGGGTTTCCTTTGAGGTCCTTACTGCTTTGGGGGTGGTCTGGGGGGGCCTCTTTCCCCTTTTTTCTAGTGAATGCTCTCTGGGATCCTGTGGCTATTGTTGGTCCCGTCCCTGTGGGGAGGTCCCTCTTTGATTTCTCGCTTGGAGGCTTCTTCGTGCTGGTTCTGCTCCTTGGTGGACACCCTAGGCATTTTTTGGCCTTGGGGGGGGGGCTTTTTCTCTGCCTGGTCTGTTCCCAGCCTTAGTCCCAGTTCCCTGAAGTTTCTCCTGTGCAAGGATGGGATTCTTGGCCCCTGTTGTTGGGGTTCTCTGGGTTCTACTGTATTTTTCAAATCTTGGGGGATCTGATCTATGCATGCAGACCCTGGATCCCCTAGGCTAGGCTCCTAGGGATCCCATATTTGTGGTTGTTACCTCTTCCCGCCTGGGATCCCCAGTCCCTATATCCCTGGTCCCTTAACCTGTTGTCTTTTCCTGCTGGTTGTCCTGGGGGCGGGATTCTCTTGGTGGTGCTTTCTGGCTGCTTCCTGATGGGCAATATCTCCTCTTTGATGGTTTTCAACTGCTTCCTACTGGGCGGGATTCCCCCTTTTTTTTGGGCAGGATGGTTTCCCGCTGGACGGGATGGTTTCTCGCGGGGCAGGATTCTCCAAAACCGCTGGGTTTCCCGTTGGGCAGGTTTTTCTCATGTCCTGCTGGTTTTATCGGGAGGAGGGATTCCATTGGTAGAGGTTTTTGTTGCTTTCTGTTGGGTAGGATCTACACTGGGATGGATTTTTGCTGCTTCTCGCTGGGCGGGATTCACTCTTTGGTGGTTTTTTGACTGCTTCCCGCTAGGTGGGATTTATATTATAATGGTTTTATGCTGCTTTCTGCTGGGCGGTATTTACACGATGGCGGTTTTCATCTGCTCCCCGCTGGATGGGATCTTTGAACTTACCTTCCTTCAAAATTGGTGGTTTCCCATTGGGCGGGATTGTTCAAATTTACCTGTTCCCACTGTGCGGGATTTCTGTTTGTTTTTCATTTTCATGGTATTGGTGCCTTGGGCCCAGAATTTTGTTGTAATGGCTTATTCTCGACATGTTATTTCCAACTCTTATGTAATCAGGTTTTGGTATCCTAGTTAAAACCCACTGTAAATACAAACGCTACTTAACAAAAAAAAAAAACTTACCAAGAAATAACTTCAACATTTCATCCATTAATCTCATGAATGTGCTTGGCAAAATTGTCAATCCAAATAGCATAGCAATCCACTCATATAACCCATCCTTTATATTGTTTGCGGTCTTCCACTTATCTCATTCTCTAATATGGATTTGGTGATATTCACTCTTTGAATCTATCTTCATGAAATACTCAACTCCACTTAAGAAATCCATCAAGTCATCCATTAGTGGTAATGGAAATCCATATTTTATGGCTATCTTGTTAATGGATTGTGAATCCATGCAATATGCCATTATCCATCCTTTTGGTGTGTTAGTAAAACTGGTACTATGCATGGGATCAAAATCAATCCCTTGTCGAACAACTCCTAGACTTATATTCTCATCTCCTCATTCTCTATAGGTGGCATCCTATAGACTACCTTGTTCAGTAAACTTGATCTAAGAATAAAATCCATATAGTTGTTGGTTCTTCTCATGGGTGGCAACCCATCCGACAACTGCTTTGATAGGATATTGACATACTCCTCCAACATACTTTTCACTTAATATGGAATTTCATCTACTTTATTCATTGCCCTAAATTTTGTAGGTTTAGCTATGAAAGCAAAACAAGCTTCATTTTTGTTCATCCCTTCTAGAAACCATTTTCCTAATATTAAACATACTTTAGTACTATTGTCCACTTATTGTCCCTTGTCTTTCAATGGACTAAATGTATATTTCTTTCCATACTTCACAATAGTGTAAGTATTAATTTTACCATCATGCACAATATTTCTATCAAATTATTTCCAACAAAATATGAAAAGAATCCATGGACATAATGTCAGGTAAGATATCATCTTTATATGAAGCAATTTGAATTTTTAGCAAACACTACTCACTTACCAAGATTTGATGTCCCTTTTGTAACCATGCAACTTTGTATGGATTTGGGTGTTCAATCCTCTTTAGTCTAATATTCTCTACCATATCATTAGATACCAAATTATCTATGCTTTTGTTGTCAACAATGACCTTGCAATATTTACCTCCTAATTTATATATAGTTCTAAACAAGCTCTTTCTTTGTATTGGCTCATGCTTCATCTTGGATGGTTTAAAAATACTCTCTTAATCATGAGAGATTATTCTTGCTCCAGTTCCTCCATGTAATTTAGTGAAGCAACACTCTCTTTCTCTGCTTGAGCAATGTGATTTCTTGCTTCATTTTCTCTATTTTTATCTTTTTTTACTTGCAAAAACTTTAATACCCTATGACGAGTTTCTTCACACCTATAACAAGATCTAGTGAATCATGTACCTCTTCCTTTTAAGGAAATTTTCTCCCTCTTGTATTTGAAAGAAATTATTATTTTGAGAATTGTTGGCTTCTCCTTCATGCATATGCCACCCTCTACCACTATTTGATTGCACTCATTCTCTAGAGAACCATTCTCTTCCTTTGGAATTATTTTATTTCCTTTGATACAACTTCTTTTCCATATTCAAAGCACATTGATAGGCTTCTTCTACTAACCTCAATCTTATCATACTAAACTCATCTTGAATAGATATGCAAATTCCATTAACATACCTTGAATTTTTTTCTCTATCATCCCGTATATGACCAATCCAAATAGTGATTCTGTGAAATTTCTCTGTGTACTTTTCAAACTCATCTCCTTTTGCTTCAAGTTTTGTAACTTCTTAAATAGACTCATCTTATAATCTAATGGTAATAATTTGACCTTCAATTTAGCAACCATTTTATCTATCCCAATATTTAGTTTTCTACTTACCTTTTCTTTGTCTCTCCATTTGTACATGATCCCACCACATGGATGCATGACCCTTTAGCCTAGTGCAAGCAAACTTCACCTTTTTTGGGTCCTCCATCAACTCATAATCAAAGTATTTCTCCATTTTTGTGACCTAGTCTATAAGATCCTTAGGATTTAGACTTCCATTATAGAAAGGAGTATCCAACTTTGGTTTACTACCCATCTTCAAAATTACCTTCAAAAATATACTCTTAGGCTCATCCATTTGGTCTTCTTCTTTAGGCCCTTTACCTTCAACTTCTTCAATATTACTTACATCCTCAACATGTACTCCCCTTCTTTGTGTTGTCTCTATTGCATCCAATCTATAGTAATAACTCTCAACATCTCAATTATATCAACATTTCTAGGTGCCCTCAATATTCCTCTATGTGTCATGTCTTCTCCTTGTTGGGCTCTAATACCAAATGATCCAATCTAAATAAAGGGGTCTCATCAAAGATGACCTCTTTTAATAGCCTGAATATCTCACAGTAAATTCACAAACTAGAAAAATGAACAATAAAAAATTACTTGCATAATTTTTTTTGGGAGATGTAGTAGCCAATACATCTCTAATTTGCTTGGAGATATCTCAAATTGTTACATGGTCATATTTTTATAGACTTGATAAAAATGACATAAAATCAAATCTTAGATAAAATATTATAAAATCAATCAAATATAAAATATTATAAAATTAGATTAAGAAAAAATACAACTTTTTTGATCTAGATAAAATATTATAAAATAAAATATGTATATAAATATATGCATTAAATATTTTGTTTCCCATATTGTAATTTGAATAACATATTATAAAATCAAATCCGACTAAAATTACATTCAAAATAAAATTAAAATTTCTTTTTTTAGCAATAAAATTCTCCTTTTATTTTGAAGATGCAAGATTGCTTCTTTTTCTTTTGAAGATGCAAGATTGCTTGTGAGCCTAGATGCTTCTCATTAAAAAACATTAAAATGTAGATTGATGTGGATTTTCCTTATGCAAAACACTCTTTGACTTTAGAGTAGAAAATGATAGATAATCTCTAGATGATATATATGTGGTGATATGGATATTACTTATGTTTATTTTGTTACTCTATGATAAAATTACTAATACTTTGCTTATATATTCCTTTAATGTTTTTATAATAATTAAATAATATGTTGTGATTCTATATTTTTTAATTGAGGTTAATGTGAGAAACCCCCTACGACGCTCAAGGTTAGGCATCCCTATCCCAACCATGACCTCTCACAAGGGTGAGAACTCAACTTATCAATAGGGATCAAACACACAATCATACATACACCCTCTCACACACTCACTCATGCCCCCGTTTGAACCACACTTGCTCACACCCCTATTTGAACCTTGAACCTCCTTAAGAAAAACCAAAACCTATACACTTATGTTATCCTCTTGGACATACGTTTTGCATCTTCACAACAATATTTTTTAACAAAATGCTTTATTTATCAATTTAATAAAAATTTAATTAATTAAATCACCCACTCTATATGCACATGCAATGACGAATCTCGCACTCCCTAAATGGGTAGAAGGCACGTGTCGAATTAAAACTTCCATGAAGTTGAGTTTGGATTAAATTAATATTTTATGGTACATTATGCAATTAAACTAAAATCACTTCTTCGAACTTAAAACATTAAATTTTTTAAAATCCTCACAATTAAACATCATATCAACACATAAACTCTAAACGAAAAGTCTGGCCTACCATGTATCTTGCAAGACGATACATCCAAATGCCTCCTTGACAATATTGTTCATATTAACTATAATCCTTGGCTAACCGTCTTAGTCTGTCAAATTATTATATCATTTTCCAATAAATATCTTAATTTCATACTGCAATTAATCAAATTTTCTTTCCAACGATTTAGCCCATAAAATAAATAGCCATTCCCCCCTGGTGCGTAAAAACATATGACAAATGGGCCGAAGAACTCGGCTTGATTGACCGATATTATTTCGCTATTCATAATCTTTTTAGTTAAACCCAATTAATTGTTGGAAAGATTTGTGTCAAAGTTGGCTCAATTGTCCGGATCTGCAGAGCATGCGATCCTGAACGCCGGCAATCTCCCGGGGGCTGTTATCGCGAAATTGGATCGAATTTTAGCTTGTGTTGATCTGAGAATCAAAGCACAGGGATGGGGTCCTCGGGCGCAGCAGATGAATTAGAGTACGATTATCTCTATAAGATTGTTCTGGTCGGTGACAGTGGCGTAGGGAAAACCAATCTCTTAACGAGATTCGCCATGAACAGGTTCAGAGAAGACTCCAAATCAACAGTCGGCGTAGAGTTTGCCACGCGCACAGTGAAGGCCGATGGAAAGGTTATCAAGGGCCAGTTCTGGGACACTGCAGGCCAAGAACGGTGAGTAATTTATTATAGGTAGATATTAACATGAAACCAAAAAATATTAAACCAATTTTTAGATCGGTCACTATCTCTGATAGATGCAAATTTTAGGTAATTTGTATCTAAAAATGATAGATGCAAATTTTAGGTAAACAAATTATGATCATCAGCAATACTATCAAGCTTGAATTGGGCTGTAAGATCACTCTTGTTTTATTGTCATGAATGTTGTTTGATTTTCAGAATTTAAGATTTAATGCTGGATAATAAAACTGGCACCGATGTGTAAATATCCTCTTTGCAAAGGTTTTATTTCAATGGCATTCCTTAAAATTTCTGTAAAAGCTAAGTTTCAGTGGAAATTGTGTCTAGGCAGACCCTCTTCCGATCATGGTTAATCCTTTAAATCAAAACAAATATCCTTAATTTAGTTTTATTTAGCATTGCATTTTATTGGCCATACCAAGTTTTAAAAATATAAATTTTTATTGTTTACACTAAATTTTACCCAGGTTCAAATTATTTACATTGAGTTTCAGGAGATCAAAACTCAATTTTGTTTATTTATTAAGTGCAATTCCAATTACACTCTGGAGTAAGAGATATAAGTATGCACAGGTTTCCTTCAATTTTATTTGAATGTCTTAAAATTTAGAAATAAATGTTCAATATTAAATAATTGAATACATTGTTATATGTTATATAATATATTACTGTTTTTCGAGCTGTTTATCTTCCATGAAGGGGGGCACTGGTTTTAAAATTTTCTTGTGAATTTTGATGGAACTAGATACAATTCCGCTGGGGCTTGATCTATGTGTTAGCAGGCTACAATAGCTTTAGAATTGTTCTCCTGAATTGAATTTTGATGGAATGAGATATGGATAAAACAAAGTTGGATCTCTGTACTAAAGAAATTTACTTCATGAATTTTTTATTTAATTTTTTGGGTGTTTTGTATAGACTTAAAATAAAATATGAAAGACACATAAAATATATAAAAACAATCTTACATGTAAACTGCATCTTAAACCTAATAAAAAAATTAATATTTTTAATATATATTTTTTAATAGATTATATGAGATTAGAATCATCCCACCTTATTACAGTGACATTATAACAAAAGCTATCGTTTAGCAAGATTCCAATATAAGTCTTCTCCTTTTTAAGAAATTTAACCAGTTAAACTAATATCACTCCATAAATCCCAAAGAGAGGGGATGCTGATATCGCCTGAAATGTGCAAGGGATCTCACCTGTACAATAAATCTTGGACCTGAAAAACTACATAGTTTAGTTTCCAAACATAAAGCAAATTATTGAGAATTATGTTTATTTAATAGGTACAGTAGGGTTACGCCATGGTGGCATATATGTTATACTGCTTGTGAATTTTTATGATTGAAGGTAAGATTGATTAATTTTTTTTTGTGGGGAAGGCTTTCTGGTTTTTTTCTTTAATTTTGGTTTTGTGGGTTCAGATATCATGCCATAACAAGGGCCTACTACAGAGGATCTGCAGGAGCCCTACTTGTATATGACATAACGAGCCAGCTGAGCTTCGAGAATGTGCGGAGATGGCTCCAGGATCTGAGGGATCAAACGGACCCGGCATTGATGATCATGTTGGTGGGGAACAAAACAGATCTGAGTCGCATCAGGAAAGTTTCTATGGAGGAAGCCAAGAGTTTTGCAGAGAAGGAACGCATGTTTTTCATGGAGACCTCGGCGTTAGAGCCTGTGAACGTTGAGACGGCATTTACGGAGGTTCTTACCCGGGTCTATCAGAAGGCGGTGAAGGGGAAATACATGGACTCTAATGGTGAACAGGAAACAGGTTTTCGCAAGGAAGGGACGCCCATAAATCTCGACTGCGTTGAGCTCGGCGAGGACGAACTGCCACAGAAAAACCGCCGATGTTGTAGCGAATCATAGCGTAATATGGGTTGATTTAGGATTTTTTTCTGGTTCGATACTTGGGTTTTACAGATCAAAATTAAACTTCTTTCATCATAAGATGGTAAGAAGAATTCTTATTACTTACAGCGAAAGTTATTGTTTGGATGTTCATTGCATGTAGATAACGATGAGTTTGGTGAGAATTTATAAAATTTGTTTGTGTAATACCAGTATGTTCCCTACAGTGTTTTCCAAGGTTTTTAAGGTATCATGGAACTATAAAGAGAAAATAGGATCTGCTAACTTTTGGGTTATTAATTAGGCTGAGGATCAACATTCATGTATATTTGAGGCGTCCCACAAGAACCGATAATATTATCAACAGATTTGAAGTTTTTAATTTTCCAAAAAAAAAACGTTTAAACCGCCCAGATCTCGTGGTTTACTTTTATTAACTGAAGTTGAACAAGTATTTTGATAGTTTGGAATCTTTCAAAGATGGCTATGAATCTTGTAGATGGGGCAAGCCGATATCTCGCGAAATAAGCCGGGCAGAGTGAAAAACTGATTGGATGCTAAGAAATTGAGATTCTCATCGTCTCACATTCATATGCTTTAGAAAAATAAAATGTTGAGGATGAGTACACGTTAAGCTCCAATTTGCCTTTTGTGTGATCTCATTTACACGTAATAGAACATCTTACGCATATGGTGTGGTATTAATAATTATATCAGGGGACAGCTTAATGAATCGGTTTTTGATTTTTTTTTGTGGGAGGTTCAAAGGTTCAGCCCACTACGAGTGTATGGTTGTTTGTTTGGTTTTTTATTATTATTAAACAAAGGAATTGACAACAGGTAACAATTTCCGCCATATTACTAGTCGATCTAGGTGGACCTAGTCGATCTAGTACGTCGGCACATATTGATAATCCTATATTAATAAGTTGAACGCTCTACTTTATGAAAATTCAAGGCTAGGAGGGGACTGCTCAACCCTAAGCATCAATAGTAGAAATTTCTTACGCAAATTTAATAAAATAAAAAAAAAGGTTTTTGAAAGCATGGTGTATGGGTAGCTCAAACCCATCATATAGTTTGAACTTCGGTTTCTTTGATGAAAACTCATCAAGGACTTATAGTTAAGTTGATTATTAATTATATTGTAAAATGTCATAAATCTAAAAATGATAGAGAATAATGTTGATAAATATAATATAAAATAAGGTTTATATAAGTTTTAATATTTTTTTATATTATACATATTTATTAACATTAAAAATAAGTTTTTTTTTTTTTCAAGAGAACGTTTATAAATTACATCAACAACCACCCTCAAGGGGTTTGAACACAAGACCACTTACAAAATAACCACCATCTTTAGCCACTAGGGCAACTACCAATCAGTCACAATATTAAAAATAAGTTTTATATCTTGATATGGTGGGAATTAGTAGGTCAATCAATCATATGAATTATAGAAAAATATAAACATAAACATTTATTATTATTTTTTTATATTTTCATGTAACTTGAGTACAAGTCAAACATACTATAAAAATGGATTCTAATAATATCTTGTTATATTATAGGATATTGAATTATATTTTAAACTAATAGTAGTCAAATAATTACAAATAATAACTATTGATAAATGAAATATAATGGTATTGTTCAAACCCACTATATGGTTTGAACTTAGGTTTTTTTTTTTTTTTTTTTTTTATTATATGAAAACTCATTCCAACGATGACTCTTTAATTAAATTGATTATTTTTAATTATAGTGTAAAATGTGGATTATAGATAATCTTCTTGATAAATATAATATAAAATAAGGTTTATATAAGTTTTTAAAAAATTTCATGTTATGCATGATTATATACATTAAAAAATAAAACTAGGATTATAGATAATTTTGTTGATAAATATAATATAAAATAAGGTTTATATAAGTTTTTAAAAAATTTCATGTTATGCATGATTATATACATTAAAAAATAAAACTAGGATTATAGATAATTTTGTTGATAAATATAAATATAAAATAAGGTTTATATAAATATTTTAGGAGAACGTATACAAATTACATCAACAACCACCCTCAAGGGGTTTGAACACAAGACCATTTAAGAAACAACCATCATCTTAGCCACTAGGGCAATTGCCTGTCGGCTAAATTTTATTATTTTTTCATGCTATGCATGATTATATACATTAAAAAATAAGTTTTATATCATGATATGGTGGCAATTAGTAGGTCAGAATCAATCAATCTCTTAAATAATAGATATATAGGTATTAATATGCTACTAGACTTGCATCATCACATTAACGGGTTAGAAAGTAAGAGAAATATAAACATAAACATTTATAAATTTTTTAATATATATATATATTTTTTATGAGGAACCTTTTATATACAACATATCCGCAACATGTGAGGGGAAAGATTTGAACCTGGGCCTCTAGATAACTGGAGAGTTTTAATTACCCACTTGCTCTCCAACTCCTCTACATGAGAGGACAATTTTTTAATATTTTCATGTAGCTTCAATACAAGTCAAACATACTATAAAAATGGATTCCAATAATATCTTGTTATATTATAAGATATTAAATTATATGTTAAATTAATAGTACTCAAAATATTAAAAATAATAACTATTGATATATTTTGTATAAACTTAGGCTTACGAGGAAATTTAAGAATTGAGACAACAATGCACTACTATATTGTCATTGTATTTTATTTTTATAGTGGAAGGAGCCACTATAAATTATATCTTTCAAGACCATATGAGAGGCCCACTACTAATATTAAACAAATATAGTGATAAAGATATGTGATCATCAATGTCATTAGAATAATATGACTCATAGTAATCCTTTAGTTTCAAGGAGACCCCTTGGGAGATGTAACACATAGATTTAATTTTTCTTAATGTAACTCATATTTCCCTTATAATTTGCACATGAAACTCCATATGATTATCCATAAATTTTGAAATAAAATTCACATAAAATTCAATATAAGTTTAACTTTGATAAGAATAGATAAAAGTGTCTATAAATTGCCTATGGAAAGTGGAACAAGCCTCGAAGTAACTATACTAAATTTTTTTGATTGCATATGAATTTGGAATTTTGTATAAATTTTATACTTGCATTTTGAATTTCTATCAAACATCAAGGGCTTATTAGGTTGAGAGTAAACACTACACAAAAATTATAAAATCCTGTGATACTCGTCTCAAATTTATTTCATTTATATTTTGATCTTAAAAATATACATGGTCAATCTCCTACTTACTAAGAATTAGGTTGTGTACATAAAAAAAATAATAATTTGGATTTAATTTTTGATCTTGTATAAAAATTGATATTAGGAACATATATGCATAGTGACAACCCGTTATTAACAAGACATTATAGATTTTTATCATACCAAATTCTTTATCCTAGTTTCAAAACATTTAAGATCATTTTAATCTAAAAATTAGGTATTACATATAGGTTTCTTTGTAAAACTTACGATGAAAGAAGATAATTTGGCATCCATCTAATCAATTTTACATCCATGCATGGAAGATAATGATAGTATAGTGTTGATGGTATTCATCCTACCTAGATGATAGTGAATATGTAATCAGTTATAATAAATCCAATTATTTATGAGTATTTTCTTCTAAATTTTACTTAACATTATTGATCCATTTATATTTGTTAATATTTTTCTCTTAATATAGGGAACTATATCTCAATTTTGATTATGTATAAGGTAATTTGATTTCTTATGCATATATTTTTTATTCCTTTATTTGCTTTTTAACTCTAAGGTTCAAGGATGTTAGACCATATGTTAGGTAATTTTGATAAGGATGTTTATTTAATTTTTAACTAAAGATATGAAAAAGACCATACATCCAAGCACATAAACATGAAATATAACAATAACAATGAAATCACAAGGATCAAGAACAATATATATATAATATAAAAGATGATTTCCTTTTATTAACAATGATATCCATTCTTTATCATGAGATTACAATAAAATCCCTCTTAGGGATGTGCTACCCTTCTTGATACAATGATTACAATAACAATCCTTTGGATGTAATACACAGGATCTTCTTCAATCCCACAAACTAATTTGGAGAGGAGTTTCTTGTGACCTCCGCAATGTAGGATGGTGATGGATGAATCTTTATGTTGTAATTCCCTTGCAAAGACCTGTAATCTGCACACAAAGAAACTCAAAATACATTAATAGCATTTGAAGAGCCTTTCAAGATAAGGCCCATTATCCATGATAATGAAATGATAAAGAAAGCTGAAATATAGTAAAAAAATGCATAAAATTGAAATCTAACTATGCTAACTAGTAATTGAAATGTTGTTAAATCTACTAAAAGTAAGAAAATAGGGAAAATAGATCGTTTTAGGATGCCATCCTTGAACAGGATGGTGGCACCTACAGGTCATCTCGAGGTGAGATGATTTCTAAATTGTGAATGAATTCTTTGTAACTGATGCAAGGCGATGTCAGGCTTGATCCGTTGGATTGATGTTCAAGTGTGCGCTCATGGATAATGACTTAGTGGTGGGAATTACCATGAAATAAGAGCTTTGGTAGTGCAAGGAGTGCAAATTTGATTTCAACCTTTGAATTGATTCAGTGTCATATTTTGAAGCTCCATGGTTGAAATCTGACAACACTTCATTGCTTATGAGAATGAGATATCTCTAGTTATATAATTTGATAACAATTCGATGCTTGAAAATTGGACCCTTAATAATGAGGGTAAGGTGCTCTTAAATAAACTTTCCAATGAGAGTTTAAGGCTTCCTTGAGAAGCCAATAAGCAGTTGGAATTGTTATATTGTTGCTTATAGCTGGTACTTGTAACTACTCGAACTGTTGCTCGATGCTCGGGTTTCTTTTTTTTTAGGTGCATCCATCCCAAGGTAGGGTGATCGTGACTGCTGACCACCTCAGGGTAGGGCAACCTCTGGAGACCATACTTTGGTAGGATGATCCATGTTGCAAAAGGTCATTTTCCCCTACTTGAGTGGTAAAAACCACTATTAAACCTTAAATTTACCCAGGGTGGGTCATATGGCTTGAAAATGTGTCCATATAGGTAGTCTTCTCAAAATGATATGTTTTAGGTGTCTATAGATGCCCTTTGTGGGATGTGTTATGTGAAATCACAACACGAAGCAAAAATAGATGACCTAAAATCAAGTTGAGGGTTGATGGTGTTCATTGATCTGATCAATGTTAGATTCCCCAATCATGGAAAGGATGAAATTCATAGAATCATTGCTTCTAACAAGTTGAAAAACTTGAATTTTTGGGAGACTTTTCAGCCATGGGTAGATTTTATTAGTCTGCTAGTGATGATAGTTGACTTTAGTTGTGGGTAGACCTTTTCAATCTATAGATAATGAATTCAAGTATACCAAATAGTTTTGTTTGAGATTATATTTTTGCTTGATGTCTACCCCAAGAAATGATATGATTATCTTTGGCAATGATTCTTGGATGAATGCAATTTTGCATGTTTGAGTGTTTGATTATCAATTTTGATTATGCATTTTGTGATTTTATGACTACCCCCTCAAGCGACGAATCGATGAGGAGATGAAAAGTGATGAAAGCGATGAGTTGCTTGACCAAGATGACTTGTTTGGGTTTTGTAGGAATTTTGTAAATGTAGAAAAGGATTTTTTTTCTACACTATGATTTCAACCATTATTGGTAATTGTACATCTCTATCCCTTGGAGTAGTCTAGTCGCATGGCTTTCTTAGGGAATTAAGATGATAACAATTCAATTTGTTTCAAAGGTAAATCATTGTATTCAATGATATCTTGATATTAAATAGAAGAATGCAATGTACACCACTATCTCTTGGAGCATTCTAGCCACATGGACTTATTAGGGAATTGATATGATAACATTTTAATTTCGATTGGAATTTTTTTTGGTTCAAGTGACCTTATGGTAACTTACCCATCCAATTGGATTGCATAGATAAATTAGTCGCTACAACTACCAACTGTATAGGGTAAATCACTAGGTTCAAGGATCACTCAATATTTTTTTTTTGTTGATTTTTAGGTGATTTTGAAGTTTTTGAAGAAGATGAACCATTAAATGTTGTTAAATATCCCAATTGATGTTAATTATGCTTGCAAGATGCTTACATTTATTACCATTTTAAGGCCATCCTAGTGTAGTATGGTGGTACTCCGTAAATTTTGATGCCATCTCGGGCTAGGATGGTCTCACTGAAATGCGACCGCCTCCCACAAGGGTGGTCTCAAAATTTGAAAATATAAAAATAAAATTTCCAAATTTTTGATGTCATTTGCACTATTGGTGGTTGGAAGAGAGGAGAGGTGAGGAGGAGAGAATATTTCTGATGTAAAATGCTTCCAAAGTACCAAATCAAACATACAATGGACCAACCCAAGGCTTCGATGAACGAAGGAGCCAAAGCGAGAAAGGTATGCACTCGGGTTCTATCCTTGTTAATTGGTAATTTAAAAATGAGCTTCATTAAGTAATGCAGGAAATTGAATCTCATTAATTAATGGGAAAAATGAACCTGATGTTAGATAATGATGTAGTGTAGATTAGCTTAGGTTTGTTTTTTTTTATATATTTTTGGCACCAATTTTAGGGTCATCTCGGGTGGAGGTGGTTCCATTTTGGCAATTTGGGGGCCATCCTAGGGTGGGGCGACCTCGTTTGAAAAGCCAACGATTAAATTTTGATCTGGAAGGACCATTTTGGGTTGGTACGGTCTCGCCTATAGACCATCTCGACCTAGGATGACTGAAAATTATTTTCTTTTTGAAAAATTGAAATTTTTGCAAATGTTTTTTTTTTGTTGATTTATGTGCTTGTTGGGCTTCAGCTATTGAAGTTCGTATTTCATACACAATATGTGGTACCTATTCCCTTATCTTTCAAACTTGACTTCCAATGCACAAACAATCATAAAGAGTATGAAGCCTTAATATTAGGTCTTCAAGTAGCCATAACTATGGGCATAAAGCGTATAAGGATATTTTATGACTCCCAACTTGTTATTCATAAAATAAACAAAGAATACCAATGCAAGGAACCAACAATAAAGCTTTACCATGAAGTAGCAATGATATTACTCACCAAATTTGACTAGTATTAAATTAATATTTTACCACATTCAACTAATATATTTGCAAATAATATGGCCTCTCTAGGATCATTGATTCCAAAGAACTCCATAGGAGAGGTACAACCACTCATTATCACAATGATATCTATTTTTGCAATTGTCCGTGTTGAATCTAAGTATGAGAAGGATGTTTGATTTATCCATAGAGAGTCGTATGAGCCTTGGTCCAACCAAATAATATCCTTCCTCAATTTTGAAATACTCCCATCAGACATGTCACAGACTGTTAAACACACTTTCAATCAAAAGGCAACTTGTTTTACTCTCTTGGGAGACGTGTTGTATAGACATGGTTATGATGAAGTCCTCCTTAATTATGTCAAGCCTACAAAGGTATAAAGAACCATAGCTGAAGATCATGGTGGTACATGTGGTGGTCATTTTAGTGGAATGGCCATTGCAAACTACATTCTATGCATGGGTTACTATTGACCCACCATGGAATATGACTGTTGCACTTACGCCAAGCATTTTCAAAAATGTCAACAACATGCTAATTTAACTCATGTGCCATCACAAACATTATAGCCTATTCAAAGCCTTTGGCCCTTTTCACAATGGGGTCTTGATTTGATTGGAAAAATCTCACCTTCTTCCTCGAGACAACATACATTCATCATCATGGCCATTGAGTACTTCACAAAGTGGGTTGAGGTAATTCCTTTAAACTGTATGATAGGACCTCAAATTATGGAGTTTATACTTTATCATATCATCTATCATTTTGGTATTCCATCAAAAATCATCTTTGATAATGGTAAGTCTTTGAAAAACAAGGATGTTCAAGCACTTTATGAGAAATATAATATCCAACACAGTTTCTCGACTTCTTATTACCCATAAGCAAATGGATAAGCTGAGGCTACCAACAAGACTTTAATTGCTATTCTCAAGAAACTAGTAAAAAAAAGTTATCGATATTGGCATACTCAAATCCTCTTGGCATTATGGGCTTATTGAAAAAGCATCTACATGCCTACTAGAGCAACACCATTTTCACTAGTCTATGGAGCAAAAGAAATTATACCTCTTGATATTGATATCCCATCATTGAAAATTTTATAACAGGAATTCATAGATGATGATACTGCTAGACAAGCATATTTTGACCAACTCACGCTTCTTGATGAAAGGTATGTCAATGCTTTAGAGCATTTACGAGTTTATCAGAATCACCTAAAGAATGCTTACAACACCAAAGTTCATCAATGTGAATTCCAAGTAGGAGATCTTGTTCTTAAGGAGAATCAACAAGACACCAATGCATTATCACATATTCATGATAAATTCATGGTTAATTGGCTAGGTCCATACATTGTCACTCAAAAAATGGGTCAAGGAACTTATAGGCTTGCCATTCTAGAGGGATTCAAAGAGTATGAACCACTTAACATCATCCACTTGAGGGCTTTCTATGCTTAATGTGATTTATATATTTATATATACATGGCTAATTAAAAAAAACACACAAAAACAATGTGCATATCCATTGCATCTCATACATTCATCCCACATTCACATTCATTTACATTTTCACACATTTAATTTCATATTAGGGGGTTATTTATTCAGTTTAGATAATAATTGGTCCAATAAATTTTTGTTACCTTAATTAGGGGCACCTTGAACTCACCATCCATTTAATTGCACCATTCCATAAAGTCAAATTGATATTTCCAAACTATATTTCCATAATCCCTAGGTATTTTTGATCATTTAGCCACTCCTAGTATTTCTAGCAACCTCCAATGCATGTCGAGTTTTCTTTAAGACGAAGACACATTTTCACTAAGAAAATCTTGAGTTTTGGTAATTGACTCTAACACTTTTGAACCAAACACAATCACACATATTAAAAACATCGTGTGTCAAAGAGAAATAATACCATGAATGGGTTGAAACTCGAAGTAAAAAAGATACCCCTCGCTTGTTCCATTATGGACATAGTCCAAAAAGAAAAAATAGTGGTTTTCACCACTATACAAATTATTTCCAAAAAAATAAAGAGTAGTAAGGATAAGGTTATATTCTCATTACACATTGGTTCACAATTTGATTCTCCAAGCCAAAGCTCTAACTCTTTCACATATCACACACCACATATCCTCGAGTTGTAAGGATAGAACTACATTTCCATCCATATGGCTAGGTAGTCTAAATCCTGAAAGATTAGAGATCAGATAATTGGACTATGGAGCTAACCTCTATCAGGGCTATAGACACTTGACTAGCAGTGGAGTACACTCATGCATGATGATACATCTCTCTTGAAGAGACCTATGACCATACAAATGGACAAACTAGCTTTTTGATCTTATTCATAATAGGTTTCACCTCAATTTACTCAATATGGGTTAATGAACTCACTTGCACACACATTGGTTCTTGATTACCTTGAGTCACTACCATGCTCTTGATTGGTAACTGAAAAATTCATTGCACACATATGTGGTCTTGGATAAATTAGACAAAATTTAGTGAGTTTGTTTGATATCAGGTAAAACAATCAGTTTTCCATATCAACATCCATATCATCACCCATACTATTACATGAGTCTTTCATTTCATATGGCACAATTTTGGTGCCCTTGATTAAACAATAATGATAAATATGGTCAAGAAAAAATCTAAATTACAAATGATAAATAGAATGCTAGTTCACTTGCATCTACATAAAGCATTTACATTATCATCTATAAAATTTATTTACACATACATTTACACATGTATCCACACATACATTTACACATAATACAAAAATAAAAAGCCATGTATATATATATAATATAATCACATGTTACAATGAATACCCAAAGGCTATATACAATGGAGCGCCAAGGCTCATACACAAAAAGTGCTACGCAACACTAGCTGATATCTAAAAGCAAACCCTTGTGACCATGAAGGAGTCCTATACCTAGAGTCACTATACCTAACAAAACCCACTATTGAGGAAGAGGTTTGATTTGGCAACCCAATGTGGTGTTGCATCAATAGATCCTCCAAATCCTGGAAGTGTCCCTCTCAGGATTGAAGGTGTAGTGTATCATGCCTCTGATGATGATCCCTTTGTGCTATCTCTACGTGGAGACTTGTGATCAGGGTTATGCACAGCGACGAATATTCGCCAATTGAGCTAATATTTGAATTTTTGAAAACTCAAATTGGTAATTTTGTGGTACCTGGAGGTCAACCTTTTTGCCTTAAATTTTTGAATTTTTTTTAAGGTTTCAGTTCATCGTCCGTTGATAATAGTATTATGAATTTTTACAAAAATTCGCCATCATTTTTTACCAGAATGAGGACACTTTTTACCCAAAAATTGTAAAATTATCCTACCAAACTCGCAAAGTATACAACTATATATAACTAACATGACAATGATACTTTTCCACTTAAAACATTCAAACCATTACAAAATCGAGAATTCCACCAAAATTTAACTGTATGCAGAAACCAGTTGATTTGGAACAAAACTCTAAGTGAAACCAAGTCGGACCTTGATATACATTAGATCGACATACAAATTGTGTTCTACAATAGACTGGGCTCAGTTCTACAATAGACCGATATCCAAATCTAGTTCTACAATAGACCGATATTTGGAACCTGTTCTACAGTAGATTGAATCTAGTTTTGCAATAGACCAAATTCGAATCTAGTTCTACAACAGATCGATATTCGGACCCTGTTATGGAGAAATACAATATCCAGACCTTGTTTCGTAGTAGACCTAACCTAGTTCTAGAATGGATTAGACCCTTTTCTCCAACAATCCGAACTCTATTCTTCAAAAGATCGTTGCATCAAACCAAACTTGGTTTTGAACAAGGTCAAACACTGAACCCCATTCTGCACTAGTTCAAACACTGAAACTAGTTTTGCACAAGACTGACACAGGCTCCCTATTTGCACAAGGTCGACACTGGATCCTGATTTTCACAAGGTCAACATCATACTCTGATTTCCACAAGGCTGATTTCTAGACCATATATCTAGCACTAGGATTGACTGTTAGATCGTGTTCTACACTAGGTTATTTGTTTCTTTTAGGACATTCTGAATATAAGTTGAAGCACTTATAGTAATAAGATTTGTTTTTCTACTAGCTAATTACAAGTTTTTGTTTTTTTTATCATTTATTGAAAATATGTCAATGCTCTATTTTTTTGCTATTTTTCAGTATTATAATATGTCAATGCTCTATTTTTTGCTATTGCAGGTTTTATTTTGCTATTTTTGTGTACTATAATATGATATTGTTCCATATATGTATCTCTAGTTATTTTCGCATAGAGAACTTATTTTTTGAATTTAATTTGAATTTATATATTGCATATTTTTGTGCTCTTATCAGTTACAAGTGTTATCACAAGAAAATGCAGTAGTGGCATACACTAATAAAATCACAATAAAATATGGTAGGAAATAAGTATTTATTTTCTAGTGACTGACCATCTATTTATTCTAATTACAATATTATCTTGAGGCCTAAGATAAGTTACATCTCTTTAACATTTTATTACTTTTCTAAAATGAAAAACACTTTCTTTACAAGTAAAATGTCACCCACCGAAAATGGAAAGAAGGGGGCCAAATCTTCTATTGAAAAGAGTATCCTCAAATATTTTAGCCATACGCCGAAAATAAACAATCCATCGATATCCATAGAAATTTGAGGTACAAATTATTTTTGACTTATAAACAATTAGTTGTATATTTTGTACTTATTTTCAATATTACTTTCTTATTCAAAAGTTAGTTATCATTATATTTTGTACTTATTTTCAATATGAAGTTTTTTTTCTGTCTATAAGTTTTTTTTTTTAAATTCCAAAAATGGTAAAGAATATTATTGTATGCTACTACGCAGAATACCTTCTTGACCCTAAAAAGCATTCACTTGAAGACATTCCTCACCAAGAGATGTCTTCTAAAGAAAATTCTCTTACCAATGACATCCAACAATCACTTGAAGATATTCCTGACCAATATATGCAAGTTGTAAATAAAAGCGATAAATCATATACACTACAAAATTCTTATGAATCTTTAAGCAAATATTCTAAAAAGAGGAAGACAGATTCTAAATGGATTATTGGAAGATCATTTAAGAACGAATGGGTAGAATTTTTTCCTAAATTGAGGTGGTCTTGACTGCAGACAACCAAGTCAATCAAAAAGAATGTAAATGCATAATTTGTAGTCAGAAACTAGGTAAGGATCATAGGCTACAAACTAAGAAAGATACAATAGAAAAACATGCTGACAAAGTATATGTAAAATTTATAGGAAGTAATGGTAAAATTACAAAATATGTTAGGTGGAAGAATGCATCAGAATGTATGCATTTCAAATATGCAATAGATTATGAAAATTACTTAAAGCAACAACAATCCCTTGTTGAGAAAGGTGGAACGTTTGAAACCCAATTTCATAAAATGCAGAAGACCATTTTAACTTCAAAAAGTTTGTAGTTTGTTGTTGTATTTAGTATTCTCAAAAAGGGTAGACCCATGTCCAATTTTATTTATTATAAGCACCTTCATCAACTAGATGATGTGCAAAACCTTCCTCATTCCCACAAGTCAGATCGAAGTGGTTGGAAAATGTTAAAATATCTATATTTAGTTGATAATGAGGACCTGAGGGAGAAAGTATAAATTTTCATATTAATTTTACTTTATTTTAATTAGGTCATGACTATGGACAACACATCCTAGATTTACATGCATGTGTACACATTTTAAAATCATGCGAGACAACCTAGTTTGCTAGGATTACATAAGATGGTAGAAATTTCAAATGCAAAAAATATTTATAATATTGTTTTGACCAGTTTAAAGGAAATTGTGGGAATGAATGATATCGACATAGCCTCAAAGTTAATTTGTGTTGGAGTTCATGGTGCTACTATAATTCAAGGGCACAGGAATAGCCTATGTGTTCAAATCCAAACATCAATTGCACCATATATGATACCCATTCATTGCATGGCTCATAGAGTGAATCTTGCATATAAAATCATGAGCACTTTTGAAAATTTTGGTAGAGTTAAATATATCATTCATGAAATACATTCTTATTTTTCTTGCAGTCCTAAAAGGTTCGCAAAGTTTCAACAGTTTGCACTAGGAGTTACAAAAGGAAAAAAATTATTGAAAGATGTGGATACAAGGTGGATTTCATTGTACCAACCTACACTCAAAGTTTTTATAGAATATAAATATTTAATAGTATTTATGTACGTAAATAGTAGGGTAATTGATAAGGCAAACAATGTGTTCTATTTGAATATCTTGAAAACTCTTTTAACATTATGTGGTATTCTTTCAATGTTACAAGAAATGAACAGATTGACTAAACTTGCACCAGATAGATCCATCTATAACATTGATTTCATGAGAATGAGAAAGCAAATATGCTTTATTATTGATAGGTTATATGTGTCCAAACCATATTTTCCAGATCCCTTATTTGAAATTTGGAAAACATTGATAAACATGAAAGATGCAAATAGTTTTTTGAAGTTTGACATTAATTATAATATTTGTATTAATGTTCATAAAAATATGATACCCCTATATTGTTATGAAAGACATTCAAGTATAGTTACTGATGATGTTGAAAAAAATTGTGTAACACAGAATATATACAAAGTTGTTTTACACAATACAAAGAAAAAATTGTTCAACATAGCAAAATCATTGACAAAAGAGATAAGAGATTGAAACCGAATTAATATAAAACAATGTGAGAGAATAATATGAATGGAGAAATAAAATATTATTACCACTTTATGAGGGCTAAGTCCTTGTGAATACATAAATCAAATTCAAGATGAAAACATGATCACAAATAAATAAACCTACTTTTATTTATTATTATATATCAATTAATAAGTGAAACTTAGAAATATAGTTGACATGGCCATATTGGTGTTGTAACATGGCTCCCCTCCTCAGAAAGCTTTGTCCTCAAAGCTAGAAATGACTCAAAAATACTTTATGTTTCCCATGTAGCATCTTCTACTAGTAGGTCCTACCATTTGATTAGGAATTATTTGATGTGGTAAGATCGAAGATGGCATGATATGCTTTGCAATATTGCTTCCAGTTGAAGATATATACGTCCTTCTTCATCAAGTACTGGAAGCTATGATTGAGAGTGTATTCTTTGTCCAATCACATTTTTGAGATATGAAACATGAAACACTGGATGTATACGGGATGAGGGAGGAAGCTCAAGTTGATATGCCACTTTGCCTATGTGACGCACTATCTTGTAAGGACCATAAAATCTTGGAGTCAACTTCTAACTAGTCTTGATATTTAATGAAAACTATTTGTAAGGTTATAGATGTAATAACACCATGTATCCTATATTGAATTGTCTTTCTGAATGATGTGAATTGTCTCATCTAGAAGATGTCCAATTTTAAAACTTCTTTTCATCAAGCTTAGAAATACTTATAGTTTCATCCAAAGTGTATGGATCATGTAAGTCTACTTTGAGTTGAATATTTTCTTTTAGACCATGTCAAAAGGTAGAAATCACCATAGAAGCATTTACTTATTCCATGTAAGTGAGAATAATTGTGAACTCTGAAACATAATATTGGACAGAACCAAATTGTTTGAGACCCAATAGGGGAACAATGTAGGAAGAAGAATTACCTTCGTCAAATCTCTTGAGGAAAAGATATCTAAATTCTGGTCATAATATGGGATGATTATATTGACGTTGCTACTAAGAGAACCATTGGTAAGATTTTGTACCCAATTTGGAAGAGGCGTAAGAAACATTTTTGGCTTCAAGAATACAATATAAGTGTAGGATACCCTCCATTTTAGCTAACCAACCACGTGGATCCCCACCCTCAAAGGTGGGCATATTAGTATGTGGAACATTAACACCTGTAGACCATATTGCATATTGATAAAATTATTCTGTATCTTGATCCACATTATCATTTTTTTTATGGTAATTATTTGGGGGGGAAGGAGCTTCTTGGTTTTGTTTATTTACTAGGAATCCGAGAATTATTGACATATTGTTCATATTAGTAGTTATTTTAGTCAAACATGCTTGTAATTCTTGGTTTCATGTAGTGGGTATTACTATTTCCTCATGTGTGATATTTTCTTGGGATGAGTTGGATGATTTGGAAGGAGCCATGGGGTTAGTAGCAGGATGTTTGGGGTTAAAACTATTAATGCATATTCGATATTTATGTTGCGTACCTTTATTTCACGGTAGTCTTCTTGGTGAATTTGAGGGTCCTTCGTTTATATTATTTTTGCTAAATAATATTCCGTTTGACCCTTTATTCCACCTGCCACTCATGCTCTTGCTGACTGCCTAAAAATGTATACTAGAAAAATATCTGAATAATTATGTTTATGTCTGCAATAATATTTTTTATGAAATTTTTTTTGTTATTTTTCGTTCAAATTCACTCCAACTATGAGATGAAATTTGAATTGTAATGACTATTATTGTATTTCATCCAATAACTATTTCCTTTAATTATTACCTATGTGAGCCAATGACTATTTTGAATTATCCCTCCTGAGCCAACGACTATCTTACACGACCAACGAATAGTTTGAACAACCTTAAAAGCATTGATGGCCAACGACTGGTTTGGACAACTTTGAAAGCATGAACAACCAATGGCTAGTTTGGAAAACTTTGAAAGCATGGACAACCAACGGCTAGTTTACACAAAGTTGGAAGCACTGACCTATGAGCACTAAAAACTAGGGCAGGTAACAACTAGTTTTAAACAACCTTGAAAGCACAAAACTATGAAAGCACAAAATTTTTAGCATTGAAAACTAGGGCAGCTATGGATATTTTGACAACCATGAAAGCATGAACTTGTGAGCACTAAAAACTAAGGTAGGTAACAAATATAACTAGGAACCTTGGAAATGACAAAAATTGTGCACTCTTGGCAACAGACGAAGGAATGAGCGATGTAGGATGTGACAGGGTTAGGTATTGGGTATGTGCAAAGGGAACAAACAATGAAGGATGTGACCACTAATGGTGGTCAATATGAAAAGTGCTCATTGGTGCTAATAAATCACCTTGCTAGATACCTTATCCTAAATGTGGGATAATTTTTTGATGAATAAACTATAGAACTGAATCACATGATTAAAATTATACCATTTTAAGCAATTTTTGCCCTCGAATCTCTTTTGGACACTTGGCAACTATTCAATGGAGTATGAATTAGGTTTAAAGCAATTATAAATAGGATGAATTGCATGATTAAAATTATACTATTTTAAGCAATTTTTGCCTACGAATTTGCTATTGATTATAGCAATATTTAATTGATGCCATAAATAATGTATTACTAGATTATCAAATGACGCCTTTCCTTACGCTGCTAGGAATTATCAATGATGCTTGAAAAATTTCTTCTCTTCTAAACCTCAATACTACTTCAACCTACTAATGTTCATATTAATTCTGACATCTATTTTACGTGAGCTCCGTGGTGCATTAATAAAAAATTAAAATTGTACCTTAGGGAAGATTGATTCTTTGAAACTCTAATATCACTATAGACAATCAGTGAATGTCCGTATCAAAGAAAAAAATTATTTTGTTTTCTTGCAATGATTCTTATTCAATTATTAATCTTTCGCTATTATTACTATTGTTTGCATACGCTCGTTTTCTTTAGCTCGATGATATATCTTCTATTGTAAAAACTTGAACCAAGCTATCATGAAATGGTGAGGGATATAACTGTGTGTACCTTCGTGATACAAAATTCATTGATTTTACTTGTACCTCCAAATATCCTAGATCATGTTTCTTCAGTGATGATTACAATAACTAATCAAAAGACTTAGAAGAAATTGCGTAGGATGAATAGGTTATGATACCACTTGAAGGTGAATTAATATAAAACAATGCGAGAGAATAATACAAATGGAGAACTAAAATATTATTGCCCATTTAGGAGGTCTAAGTCCTTCGTCACTAGGGAGGGCTAAGTCCTTGGAAATACGTAAATCAAATTCGAGATGAAAATATGATCACAAATAAATCAACTACTTCTATTTATAATAATAAATCAATCAGTAAGTTAAACTTGGAAATATACCCGACTTGTCTATATTGGTGTTGTAACAGAGATTGGTTTCAAAGAAATGAGTCACTTGACGCCATGGGTGTTGTTAACCCTTTGTTTTGGGATTCTTTCAATGATAAAAAATCTACACAAGAGTTATTTATTTTATATATGGACAATCTTATTGAGCATTTTAGTAAAAGTGTGGAAGTCAATGGTGTTGAAATAAAAGGTGTACTCGACAAAGATATTTTAAGACAACAATCACAATATTTTGAAAGAAAAATGGTTCATCAAGTGTCACTTTTGAGTAATATCCATGAGATTGGTTCCATTGCATAATTGTGGTAAAAGTTATATCTAAGTAGTATCTTACAAGATACGATTAGTGAATACATTTTTTATATGAATTATGTCAAAAAATGATTTTGGGATCTGTGGAAGATGAGAGGGTTTTTAGTGCACTATATTTTGTTCAATATAAGCTCCAAAATAGGCTAAACAAAAATCTAGAAAATTGTTTAAGAATTTATGTGTCATCATATCAACTGGACAAATTTCCATATGAAAAAACATTAGCATACTGGAATTTAATTGCAAATAGAAGGGGTATCATGAATAAGACCGATAAGGAGGATAATGATGCTTTTAGTGATCAAATGGTGGCTTCATAGATTAATTCTGGATAAGTTAAAAACTATTCGTTTCAGCTACCTGAATTCTAATTTTTTGGTATTTCACAACAATGTAACATTTGACTTTCTCTATTATCATATTTCATAATATTTGTTTCAAAATGCATTATGCTGAATATTTGTTTCACAAGTTGAGAACTGTTAATTCCATATTTCACAATTGTTCATTCTATATTTCACAATGTTGTTTTAGATGTACAAGATTTCAAAAATTAACTTTTTTCATAAATGTTATATTTTATATCACATAATGCTTTTAAATATTGTATGTTTTATATCACATTGCACTTTTAAATATTGTATGTTTTATATCATACTGTTTTGACTATCTTGATAAATTTTTATCTTATATTTTATATCACTATATTGGTATTGTATTATTAATGTATGAATTTTGATCAACAAAAATATTCTTTTGTTTTTTGAGATGAAGATAGTAAATAATATTGGCGAGTAATACTATAAAAGTAACACAAAATTATAAATGCAAAAAACCTTTGAATGACTAAAGACACAAATTTTGAAAATATAGTTTTCATTAATACGATTGGAAATATAATACATTGTACAAAATTGTTGACTGCAATCAACTTCAAAAAAAATTTACATTGTAAAATACCTTATTTTGGGATAGTTGCATCAAATTCGCTTGCAAAAATGACTTCTTTTCCTTTATATCTATTCTTGACACCTTATTTTGGTAGCGCACCAAGTATGACTAGGTTTTCTTACACTTTCACAATACTCCCCAACAATGCACTTTCTTGCTGGTTTAGATCTTCAAGTATCGTTGGAAGTTTTTTTTCCTTTCTGGTATTGTAGTATGACGTTCGAATATTCATGGAGCTTCTCCCTTATATATATTCCCAAACAATTATTATCTATCACTTTTAATTGCATTTTTTTCTTCATTTCCATTGCATTTTGCAAAAATATTTTTTACGCATTGATATTAAGTTGCATGCTATTAACTTGCATTTTTAGGTTTTCACAATTTGACTGTTAAAAAGAAAATGAAAACATCATTCAAAATAGTTATATAAGAATTATTACTTGTTTTAAAGAAAATTAAAATATGAAAAATAAACTGCAAAAGCAAATTAAAACATAAATAAAAATTTTCTTATCTCAGCCACATCCTTGGCAAACTTAGCAAGTGCAACTTTTTCCTTATTAGAAGCCCATTGGTTATAAAAATATCGGGCTTCAATATTAATATTCTCTAACTTGCTAACAACAATATTTAAAACATCATCATCATACACAATTTCAGAATTCACTGTTCCTATTGTGGCATGCTTCAGCAGGCCACTAAGCTTTTCTAGTTTATATTGAACCAAAGAATAAATTGAATCTATTTTTATATAATTTCATATCAGGTATTTATTTTCTTTATTAGGACCTTGGCCCAATATTCCCAATCCTTCATTTCTTACAAATTTTGAAGCACAATTTGTTTCATTGTCACTTCCATATTTTCAACCATTAAAACATTCTCATCAAAATTAATAATATCATCCCCAGATTGAGGATGAGTGTCATTTCCTTCAAGAGCTATAAATGATCTCTTCTCAGGTTTAGGTGCTTCCTATTGTTGTGCTTGACCCAGTGGATTGTGAAGCACATATGTTACCTTAAAGCCTAAAATGTTTCCCTGCAACAGAAAATCATCATCAAGTTGGATATTATCCAATCCAACGTATGAAACCTCTGGTGCTTGTGAAGAAGTGTGAAATGAAAAATATGAGAACCCAGGCCCAAAACATTGTTTCAATTATGATATCTATGAAAAAATTTGTTTTCCACATCGAACCCATGTTTGGCCTCTCATATGTGAAGGCTATGTCTATCGTTGTTGTTGTGAACACAGACACTATGATGGAACTTGTTGCTACTATTGTAGAAACTGTTACTGCTATTGTGGAAGTGGTGGTTGTGGTGGAAGTAGTGGTTGTGGTGGAAGCTATGGTGCCATATGACCTCTCATTATTGTAGTTTGTCATTGAGAGGCGACTAAAAACATATAAAAGTTTTATTAGCATTATTCTAAAAATTAAATAGAAAATACCATAATTAAAAGTAAATACACATTGTTTTACCTAACGATGATGAAATTTGTTGAATTTTGGTACCGATGGGGTATCATGAGGGGTGGACACATTAGATTCAGCCTACACATTTTGTGCATACCTAGGCATACGAGATCCACCAGGTGAAGGAGCTTGCCTCAAACATTTTGGTGGTCTCTATAATGGTGATATTTTTGATCCAGTATCCTCGAACCTTATTATACATTAGAACC
Organism: Wollemia nobilis; assembly: GCA_028583015.1. Taxonomy (NCBI): domain Eukaryota; kingdom Viridiplantae; phylum Streptophyta; class Pinopsida; order Araucariales; family Araucariaceae; genus Wollemia; species Wollemia nobilis. Next base: position 23,838,610 of record JAQPPZ010002998.1, read on the forward strand.
ACCACCCAAATCTTGTTATGCATCATATTTGACACTTGAATATTATTATGCATCAAATTTGACACCCAAACCTCATTATGCATCAAAACCAACCCTCGAATCTTATTATGAATCAGAATCAACCCCCAGACCTTATTATGAATTAGAACTGATCCACAAACCTTATTATGCATTAGACTTGACACAAATATTATTATGCATTAGACTCAACCTCGAACCTTATTATGCATCAGGAGAGATCCTCGAACCTTATTATGCATCAAACCAAACCCTAAAACTTATTATACATCAGGCTAGATCTCCAAACCTTATTATGCATCAGATCGGACCCCCAAAACTTATTATGAATTAGGCTAGATCCCTATTTCATATTATATATTAGAATGAACACCAACCTTATTATGCATCAGGGCATATCCCTAGACCTTATTATGCATCAGACTAGATCTCAGACCTTAGTATGCATCAGAATAGATCCAGAACTTAGTATACATCTGACTAGATCAGAAACGCGTTTTCCACCCGGTCTGACCAAAACCGTCAAAGTCACAATTTTTTTCTAAACTTTTTTTAGAAGCCAAAGTAATTCACCATTTCCTTCGACATGAGGTTGACCAGGATTTGTCGTATCAAAATGGATTCACCTATTTTTTTACAAGTACATTTTGGATTTGACCCCTTATGCATAACCCTGCTTGTGATCATATCCTCCCCTCCACCTACAATAATTCGTACCTCTAGCTCTACCCATATTCAAGCTCTCTCTAAAACTCACTCTGCCACCATATACTGGAGCTGATCATACTCTACCTCAATCTCAGCCCTCTCCTCACTATAACCTAGAGGTCATTGTAGAACCTCCATACCATCCATACCGTCATCATCACCTCCAATATCTAAATGCTACTCTGTTGCATCCCTCACGTACCTCTTGCCACCTGAATGTTACCACTACCAGACCTCTGATGTCTTTAACAATGGGAAGTTTCCTCTGCCTTGGCATCTACCTCATCATCATCTCCATTGTCCTCATCCATTACCTAATTGGATATCCATGGTGGATGTGCAGTGAACCATGCATCATACTTAGCGGTAGTCCCTATGTCATCCACATCTGGGATATCTATCTCCTCATCATACTCATAGGTCACCTACCACTCTATCACATAAGATAGGCTCGTCTCATCATGATGATGCCTATATAGCATTGGTTCCTCAGGTACCCCTACCATAGCCTAAACTACCATAGCACCCATGAGAACTGGATCAGCTCCATCTCACTCCCAAGACATCCAACCATAATCTAGACTCCAAAACTCACCATAGTTACTTCCTATCCCTAGTACACCTAGCACCTTGTCATGGTCTCCAATGTACCAGATTAGATGTTGATATTACCCACATATCTATGTACTCTTGGCCACTATAGCTTAGGATGAATCAACTAAATCTCCTTATAAACCCACCACCTCAAAGCATAGGGTTTCTCTCCATCCCATGCCTCACTAGATAGGCCCATAGGCCAACCCACACTAATGTGCTTCTAGAACCAACATTGCAACAATAAATTGTAACCTATCCCCTTTTGCCCCTACATCCTCACCTTGTACAACTCTAGGTACATTTAATCTAGTAGATCATGTGCCCATGCATACACCCGAGGATCATCAATCATATCATACACCAGCCTTATCATGTTCCATTGGAATCGACAACTAGTGTTGTTAGGCAACACTATGTTGGCTAACAGGAACATGACCAAGGTGGGCAATGCCTCTAGATCCTTCTTGGCATACATGGCCAAGTACATGATCCCTCCACCCTTCACACTCAAACCCCTTCATCGATATTGAATTATCCAGCCCATATCATGCTTCTTATCATGTCCAAGCTTGACATATAATGCCTCCACTACCACTCAAAGAATATGATATACATCCTCGAGAATCACTGTCACCTCACAAGTCAGGAGTTAAATATCCCTCATCATCCCTCACCACCTCAATCCATGCAGCTCCAGTCAACCCCATGACTTCCAACCACTCCCAATGCTCCTTTGTAGTGCCTTTCTCACCCTTGGTATGATAGGTGAGAACCAATGTCAAGCCTCTAAGATCCTCAATTGCAACACAATAAAAAAACCAATACAAATACATTAATGTCACATTCATTGTATAATTAAAAAAATACAAGTCCAAACAAAAGTTCCAAGGGCACTTACCTCAGCCACCTACATCTTTGCTCTTATTTCCACATTCGCTCCTTCCATCACCATGGCATTCTCTCCACCACACTCTTTCACTCACTCACTCTCCTTCAGATATAGTTTCTACAACTTTTGAATGCAATAATGAAATTAATTTGGTACTTGCATAACTTTTATAATTATTTAGAGCACACTCAAATACCCTTGGATGTTTTCTAGGCACACCCAAATGTCCACCAACATTTGTAGCATGGTAGATGCTTGCTCGCATTTATCCAAACATGAATGTAGGTAGATGTTTATCCTAAAAACATTGTAAAAGGTGTTGAAAGGGCCTCAAAATGTAGCTTACCCCCACAAAATCATTCCATACTTCATCCATGCATTCATTTCATCATCATATCATGTTTTGTGAAAGTCCAAACTGATTTGGGCACTTAATTTTTGCTTACGATCAAAAGTCATGAAATTGCATTACAAACTTCAAAACACATCAAATAGGTTCAGATTTTTACAAAATGACCACATTCATAATTATAATAATCTACATAATAATTTCACCACTCTTTGTGATAACATGGATTTATTTAGGCGATTAATTTTTTGCAAACAAAAAGCTACAAAATTATCCCAAAGTGCTTTTAAAAATATCTGAAACAATGCAAAAAATTCACAAATTCATGCAATCCAATCATAAAATGTATTCTTCATCAGCACATATCATTTAAAATCCATAAAAAATTATATTTACATTAAACATTTGCCAAATTCACCTACAATTTCAAGTGAACCTCATATCTAGTGCTCTACTCTACTTTCTTGGTGATGGTAGCGATTGGTTGTCCATGCAATTCTTTAATATGAGTAAATCACCATAAGGAAACTTGCCCATAATAATTCAACACCCTCTTTTTTGAACACAAAATAATTTTGGCTTACTCATTTCTCAAGTGAGACTATGCCCAATTTAACATGCTCAAAAAGTTATCATTGATGGCCTTGTTTGTGGGGTCTGAAACACAGACAAAAATCACATCTCAAAATTTTTTTTACATTGACAATCATCATGGACACAGGACCTTCTTAGGTTTATTGGTTCCAATTTATGGAATTATCCTACATTCACTAGTCGATCCTCCAAGGTTGACTCTTTTTATTTTTACATCTTTGCATTTCAATGACATCATTGGCATGTTTTCCAATAGCATGGAATCACCCCAAAATTGGGGTAGCTAAATTTAATTTTGAGTTCCCACATTGGGATACATCATTCATATCACACATTATACATCTACATTTGACAAAAACCTCTTTTTTTGGGGGTAAAATAGAATTTATTTACATCATTCATCATACATCTACATTTGGCACAAATCCCTTTTTTTTGGGATAAAAATAGAATTTAGGTACATCCACACTTGGCCAAAACTTTTTCTTTGTTAGGGAAAAAATAGAATCAACCATTTGTATTATACAAAAATATTTTCTCCGTTGGGGAAAAATGACATCAATCATTCATATGCATTACATCATTCATATCATCCACATTCATATCATCCACATTTACATCATACACTTGCACTTACACCATTCACCTACATCAATATCCATGATTCTATCAATTGGCTCATGAGACTCATTTTTCACTCATTCACCAATTGAAGGGTAAGCTACACCAACAAATTCTTTATCTCCAAGATCTTTGTGCTCTAAGGAAATAAAGTTGCTTCACCACACCAAACTAGGTGTCTTGTATTTTTGCACTGCATTGTGTTCCACGCAACGTGATATAAAAAGAGACATTTGTAGACACCAAAATCTAACAATTAATCATCCATTTGTATCCTCTAATAATAGCCATTCATTATATATATGTATTTATTTTATATATATAAATATTAATATATATATATATTTAATAAATATATATGTATTTATGTGAATAAATCCTCGTCATCCACAACAACTTAATCTCATCCACCCATCCATATTAATCCATATCACATGCTCAATTTCAATCTCAACCCTTCCTCATGTTTTAATATTGACCATTCATTGGTGTTATCAAAACCCTAACATGATCAAGGGAAAATTATAAAATATGATTCATTTTTATGAATCAAGGTCCAAAAATTTAATATTCAAGAGCATCCGAGCATTATATCCACTCCAAAACCCTATCCATTTTGCTTGAAGATCATAAGCTTATACTGAGAGGGGGGTGAACAGTATAAGACCACTTTTTACTTTTTTTTTCAATCAATATTATGCAATGTATCAATAGCAATATCAACAATAGTAATCAAATAAATACACAAATCACCACACACAATAGAGACACCAATTTTACGTGGTTCACCCAATGTGGGCTACTCCATAGAGAAAATATTTCACTAATATTTTCTCAATAAATCTCTTAGGAATCCTTTCCCTATTACAATTTTTATGGACCTTTGTACAAAGGAGACACCAATCCCTTAATCAAGTTCATTGATATCTATCCACAGGAGAACTCCTTTCTCCTCTGCTCTAGCTGATGATATTCTAGAAGAACTATTACCTCCACTACACTGGCTAATGGATTTCGATCCACTAAATACTCCTATCCCCATTCAAAATACCTGTCCTCACTACCCTAGCTAATGGATCTCTATCCACTGGATACTATCATCCTTTATACTTTGTCACCTCCAAAGCCTATTCTTAGCTCTGTCTCAAATATGCACTAAACATAGTCCTTTAATCTAGTACAAATTTGCTTAATCTTTGTCTCTAGTCTGGCATAAAATTATCCTCATATCTACACAAAACTCTGTCCTCAAATATGCACTAAATATAGTTCTTTTATCTAGCACAAATCTACTCAATCTTTATCCTCAAATCTGCACTAAACATAGTCCTTCGGTCTAGCACAAATCTGTCCTCAATATTTGTCCTCAAGCCTTAACACAAAGCTTGACTCAATTACAAATCAACTCTGCTAAATCTGCCCCAAAACTTAACTCAAGTTTTGAACAAATTAATCAATGAACTCTTCTCACAAGTCTTCTCAAAGACTTATCTCAAATATGCCTTGTAAGCTTCCACAAAATATCACACTAATCCGTCCACAAGTCCTCTCTAGAAATTTTCCACTCTACTCAAAAATATTTGTCCTCAAATATGTATTGTAAGCTTCCACAAAATCTCACATCAATATGTCCACAAGTCTTCTCAAATACTTACCTCAAATATACTCAAAAAGTCCTCACTAGAACTTGTCCAATCTCATAGAAACATATAGAGAATTGTTAGACTCAATATGCTTCACACAACAATTCTCAATTACTTTCAATCTCTCTTTTTTACCATAGAAACATATAGAGAATTGTTAGAGATTCAATATGCTTCACATTCACAAACACTCAACCTCTTTCTCTAATCAATTTAGAATATGGAATAATTTGTTTCATAGAACTTGAACTATCACTTCAACACATCCACTTTATTAGGCTCAACCAATTCTACTTAACCAGTCACTTAATAAAATAATCCTTGTTCACAAACCCTAGTCCAAACATATGAATACTCACTTAATTATTTCCAACAATGCTTATCAAACAATCTCACATAACAATGATACTCATGATATTTGCAAACCCTAGTTCAAGTTTTTCACTCAACCAATCACTTCAACAACAATGCTTATCAAGTGATCCTCACATAACAATGATACTCATGTTCTTGGTACAAACCCTAGTCCAAGCATATGAAAGCTCTACTCAATATTTCCAACAATGCTTATAAAACAAAGTTTTTATCATCCACTCTCACTTAGAAAAACCTTCAATAATAAAACTCAACAATGCTTGTCAAACAATCATTTTCACTCCAACTTAGCATTCACTTTGATTTCAAAAAATTTATCAAATCACAAAGGATAACTTGACCTAGTCCTTTTCACTCCAAAATTGTTTTCAGAAAACCTCAACCATTCAATTACTTCAACCAAGGAAGAATGTGCCCATACCTTTTAATTTATGAAGAGAATATTTCAAAACTTGTTTTAACAATATCAAACTTTTTTCCAATATCAAGGGTTAGGTTACCACAACCTTTTATAAGATCTTCACAAAATAATTTTTACACAAAACATCAAGTCCTTTTGTACACCTTATAATCTCCAAACTCAATATTTTAAATCAAAACTTTCATCAAAATAATATACATGGTAATTTCCTTGTACACCTTATAATCTCCAAACTCAATATTTTAAATCAAAACTTTCATCAAAATAATATATATGGCAATTTCCTTGTACACCTTATAATCTCCAAACTTAAAAAAATTCACCACATACAAAAATCACAATGAAAACAATTAATCTTTTCACCTTATAAATCTCTATCCATAAAAATTAAACTTTAATTCTTACATACCTTTTTAACCCTTCACTGGTTTTGGAAACTATCACCATAGCTTGGACCCTCCAAAGGCTGGGTTACAACATGAGGCACCTTGTGCTCTCCTTCCAATTATTTGATGTCATCGATCATGGCTTCGGCCCTCCAAGGGTTGTGTCCTCACGACACTCAAATTCCAATGATTCGGTGTAAAACACGATGATAAAAAACCTTAGGTGCAAAACAAAATTTTTGTGCTTCCCCTTAACGATGCCAACTACGGGAGTCAAAATGCAAACACACCACAAGCCAAAGCCTCAATAAGTCTTAGCTTTCTACCTGCGCTACCGCTATAGGTGGGATATTCATGTCTGCATTGTCCAATGAAGCTCTCAAGCCTCATGTGCAAGACAATATAGTATTTCCTTCAGATGCGGTGAATGAAACATAACATAGTGTATATAGTATTGGAGACTTATTAAAATTGCATTGAGATACTTTGGAAATAAAATCATTTTAATATTTATATGTATTGGAGGGTTTCTTCAACCATGTCGGCACTTTCCTCTTTGAATTTGAATTGATTTCGAATTTCAAATTAAATTAATTAAATATGAAATTTTACCTTAGGTAAAATATTTAATATTTAATAATTTAAACATTAGGACAATAGTAATATTTGCATGGATATTTTTTTTGAAGAAATAATAATTTTATTATTTCGTATCCTTTGTTTCTCCTTCCTTGGGTCTTCATCCTTTGGGCCCACTTGGGTGTATAATATTTAAAAATAAATATTATAACCTATTTCTTTACAAGTCCTTCTTGCTTTTGGAAGAAACACATAATGTCCTCAAAGATGATGAACATAGTATAAAATGCTTTTGACATAAATGACAAAAAATCTACTCAAAATGTCCAAAAATATACCCCTTTGTCATTGATAGTAACCCAATCATCTTTTCAAATTTCCTTAACCTTTTAATGTCCTGCTCCCCCTGACTCAATGCTCTCTTCAAATCTCTCCCCCTTACTCAAATCTCTCCCCTTTGACATCAATGGAAAAGGGTCACCTTTAGGGCTTAGGGCTAAGAATGAGTCTCTTAGCTTATCCCCTCTCCCACCTCCTCTTGAGGTGGTTAATTCAGGGGTGGGAGTATTTCTACTCCCATCAAGAACTGATCTTCATATTTGTCCATTATCTTCTTCTCTTGATCCTTCTGGTCCTTTTTGGTGTTCCTGTTCTTGTTCATATCCATTTTCATGTTCTTGTTCATGTCCATTTTTCTATTCTTGTTCATGTCCATTTTTTTTCATGTTCTTTTTCCTATTCATGTTCTTGTTCATGTTCATGTTCATGTTCGTGTTCATGTTCCTGTTCCTGTTCATGCTTGGTTTTGGAATATTTTCTCTACACCACTTTGTTGTATGTCCATTATTATTGCACTTGTAACACTTAATATTGTTATTCCTTAAAGGTGTAAATGTCTTGGGATTTATTTTGATGAAGCCATATCTATTGTTGTCATGGACCCTACAATTTATTGCCTTGTGACCAAACTGATTACATGAGTAGAAATACCCATGAAAAAAATACCTATTTCTGAAGTTTCCATATTCATGTCTTTCATGTGTCCTACACTATGAAGCTTTGTGCCCAAATCTGTGACATGAGAAATGTTTTCCATTGAAATTTCCTTGCCTTTACCTCATTGATCTCTTAGTCTCTTTTACCCTGGGCTGATTCTTGTTCCATCTATTTCTCCTTTGTACATTTTTTCTTTCCTTGTTGAAATTTCTATTGTCCAACTCATCCTTAGAAGTTTTTCTTTCTCTCACACTGTCTTATTTTGAAGTTTCTTCTTCTTTAGAACTTGAGGTTGACTTTTCTTCTTGTTTCTTTTGTACATGTTCAAAACCAAGACCTGTCTTGCTTGATGTAGGCTTTTGTGTCTTGATAATCTTATCCAAATTCTTTGAGCTTCTTCCAAACTTGTGTAGCTTATCCGTAGACTTCTCTACTTCTTCCCTTAGTAGAGATACTTCTTGTTCTAATCTCTCACATTCTAAGACCTTTGCTTCTAACTTATCCTTGAACTTCTTTGTCTTAGCCATTGACTTATTTAGATCCTCTATAAGTTTTTCTCTCTCTTCATCACATTCTTGAAATTGAAGCTTAAGTTGGGATTTTTTATTTCTTACCTTCTTCAATGTGTTAAGAGCATAAATAAGCTCTCCCTTAAGATCAACTTCTCCTTTTTTTTATTCTTCCTCTATTTTTTTACCTTTGAAAACATCTTCATTCTCTTATGACTTGTTTTCTATAGGATTACCTCGTTATTCTTATAGTGCCATTAGAATATTCTTTTATGGTCCTTCAAGTATATCTTCATATTCATCACCACTGAAACTGAATCCATTATTTTTACAACTACCTTCAATATGTCCAAAATTACCACATCTAAAACACTTGAGAATTATTGGTGACCTTTTCTTGACTTCTTATTTTTCTTCTGTCAAAAATAAAACTTCATCTTTATCATTATTTGAGAAACTATTATCACTATCAATTGAGTACTTACTTGCCTTGTTTGCATAGTAACTCCTCTTCTATCTTTAAAAGAAATTCTTTCCTTTCTTGCCTTGTCCATCCTTACATTTCTTTTGGTACCTATATTTTTTTGATTCCTTGTTCTTATAATCTTGTTTTTATTCATCATTACTATTTCTATTTTCTTGATAATCAGTTGCATAGTGATCATACTTTCCACAATTGAAACATCTAACAAAATTTTCATCTTTAAGTATTCTTGGATTCTTATTTCATCTGCCATAATTTTCTTCTTCATCACTGGATGACTCATTCCTTGAATATGACTTCTTGCCATTTGTCTTCTTAGTAGCTTTGAATGCTGCTTCCTTTTGGAGATTAGGTTCCTATTTTGTTCTCATCTCAAAAGCTATAAGAATACCAAGTAATACATATATTGTCAAAATATCACCATATTTTGATTCCTCTATAGTAGATATCTTTTCACTAAATATTTTTGGAAGATATCTTAAGATATTATCACAAACATCAGATTATTCAATCTCAAGTCCTTGCATGGCGTTAATAACCTCATCTACATGAAGTATATAAGTACTAATGTTTTACTCATCCTTATTTCTTAAATATTTAAATTATCCTTTGATATTTTGTATCTTTTTCTTTTTGACACATTTATCTCCTTCATATATGCTTTGCAACTTATCCCAAATTCCTTTTGCTGATTTGCAATGCATAACCTTTATGAACTTTGTTCTATGCAAACCTCTCAAAATTTTATTCAATGATTTTGAATTGTAATGATGTAGAAGCTTACCATATTTATATGTATGTGGAGTAGCTGGTGGTGCGTATCCATTTTCAACTACTTCTCATATTTCATTGCTAAGTGCCATTAGGTGAATATTTATTCTCATACTCCAAAATATATAATCGATTCCATAAAATACTGGTATTGAATTATATGAGGATCCATTCTTATAATCCATTGTGTTATTGTAAGATTTTCCTTCAAGTTGTTAAACTTTTTTGAAGGACCCCGCTCTGATACCAATTGATGAACACAAGCTTATACTGAGAGGAGGGGTGAACAATATAAGAAAACTTTTTACTTTTCTTTCCAAATCAATACTATGTAATATATCAATAGCAATATCAACAACAGTAATTAAAGTAATGCACAAATCATGATACACAATAGAGACACCAATTTTACGTGGTTCACCCAATGTGGGTTACTCCATGGAGAAAATATTTCACTAATATTTTCTCAATAAATATCTTGAGAATCCTTTTCCTATTACAATGTTTATGGACCTTTGTACAAAGGAGACACAAATCCCCTAATCAAGTTCATAGATCTCTATCCACAAGAGAACTCCTTTCTCCTCTACTCTGACTGGTGATATTCTAGAAGAACTGTTGCCTCCACTACACTAGCTAATAGATATCTATCCATTGAAGACTTATGTCACCACTCAAAAGACCTGTACTCACTACCCTGGCTAATGGATCTCTATCAGTTGGATACTATCGTCCTCTATACTTTGTCACCTTCAAAGCTTATTATTAAATCTATCTCAAATCTACACTAAACATAGTCCTTCAATCTAGTACAAATCTACTGAATCTCATTCTCTGGTCTAGCACAAACCTGTCCTCAAATTTCCACCAAACTCTGTCCTCAAATCTGCACTAAACACATTCCTTCAGTCTAGCACAAATCTACTCAATCTTTGTACTCAAATTTGGACTAAACACAGTCCTTCGATCTAGCAAAAATATATCATTAATCTCTATCCTCAAGCCTAAACACAAAGCTTGACTCAATCAAAAATCAAATCTACTAGATCTACCCCAAATATTAATTCAAGGTTTGAACAAATCAATCAATCAACTCTGCTCACAAGTCTTCTCAAAGACTTTTCTCAAATCTACCTTGTAAGCTTCTAAAAAATCTCACACTAATCTATCCACAAGTCCTCTCTAGAACCTATCCAATCTACTTAACAATCTCTCTCCTCAAATTTTTATTGTGAGCTTCCATAAAATCTTGCATCAATATATCAACAAGTCTTCTCAAAGACTTATCTCAAATCTGCTCAACAAGTCCTCACTAAAACTTGTCCAATCTCATAGAAACATATAGAGAATTTTTAGAGACTCAATATGCTTCACACAATAATTCTCAATCACTTTAAATATCTCTTTTTTATCATAGAAACATATAGAGAATTATTAGATACTCAATATGCTTCACATTCAGAAACACTCAACCTCTTTCTCAAATCAATTTAGAATATGGAACAATTTGTTTCACTGAACTTGAACTATCACTTCAACACATCCACTTGACTAGGATCAACCAATTATACTTAACAAATCACTCAATAAAATAATCCTTACTCACAAATCCTAGTCCAAATATATGAATACTCACTCAATTGTTTCCAACAATGCTTATCAAACAATATCACATAACAATGATACTCACAATATTTGTAAACCCTAGTTCAATTTTTCACTCAACCAATCACTTCAACAACAATGCTTATCAAGTGGTCCTCACATAAAAATGATACTCATGTTCTTGGTACAAACCCTAGTCCAAGCATATGAAAGCTCTACTCAATATTTCTAACAATTCTTATAAAAAAAAGTTTTTATCGTCCACTCTCACTAGAAAATTTATCAAATCACAAAGGATAACTTGACCTAGTCCTTTTTACTCCAAAATTATTTTCAGAAAACCTCAACCATTCAATTACTTCAACCAAGGAAGAATGTGCCCATACATTTTACTTGATGAAGAGAAGACTTCAAAACCTATTTTAACAAGATCAAAATCTTTGCCAATATCAAGGGTTAGGTTACCACAACATTTTATAAGATCTTCGCAAATTAATTTTCACACAAAAACATCAAGTCCTTTTGTACAACTTATAATCTCAAAAATCAATATTTTAAATAAAAACTTTCATCAAAATAATATACATGGCAATTTCCTTGTACACCTTATAATCTCCAAGATCAATATTTTAAATCAAAACTTTCATCAAAATAATATATATGGCAATTTCCTTGTACACCTTATAATCTCAAAACTTAATAAAATTTACCACATAAAAAAATCACAATGAAAACAATTAATCTTTTCACCTTATAACTCCCTATCCATAAAAATTAAACTTTAATTCTTGCATACCTTTTTAATCCTTCACTAGTTTTGGCAACTATCACCATGGTTTGGTCCCTCTAAGGACTGGGTTACCACGTGAGACACCCTGCGCTCTCCTTCCAATGCTTCAACATCGTCGATAATGTATTTTGCCCTCCAAGGGCTGCATCCTCATGGTGCTCAGCTTGCAATGATTCGGCATAAAACACGGTGATCAAAAACCTTAGGTGTTAAACAAAATTTTGGTGCTTCCCCTTTACGACACCAACCATAGGAGTCAAACTACAAACACACCACAAGCCAAATCCTCAACAAATCTTAGCTTCCTGCCTGCGCTACTGCCACCGGTGGGATAGCCATGTCTACACTATCCAATGAAGCTCTCAAGCCTCACGTGCAAGAAAACACAGTCTTTCCTTTGGATGCGGTGAACGAAACATAACACAGTGCATATAGTATTGGAGACTTATTAAAATTGCATTGAGAGACTTTGGAAATAAAACCATTTTTATATTTATATGCATTGGAGGGTTTCTTCAACCACGTCAACGCTTTCCTCTTCAAATTCAAATTGATTTTGAATTTCGAATTAAATTAATTAAATGTTAAATTTTACCTTAGGTAAAATATTTAATATTTAATAATTTAAACATTAGAACTTTAGTAATATTTGCATGGGTCTTTTTTTTGAAGAGATAATAATTTTATTATTTCTTATCCTTTTTTTCTCCTTCCTTGGGTCCTCATCCTTTGGGTCCACTTGGGTGTATAATATTTAAAAATAAATATTATAACATATTGCTTTACAAGACCTTCTTGCTTTTGGAAGAAACACTTAATGTCCTCAAATATGATGAACATAGTATAAAATGATTTTGACATAAATGACAACAAATCTACTCAAAATGTCCAACATTGCTACCATCTTCCTCCCTCACTTCCACCATTGCACCTTCTATTTTTGCCACCACAAAACCCTCATGAACCAAATCCAATTATACATCACTCCCATCCACCCCCGAACACCTCCTAAAGTTCATATAATGTTGTTGAGAATTCCAAGAACGCTAATGAGCATTCACAACCCTCCTAGAATTATTTTGGATGTTTCCCATGACTAATTTGTAGTCCATAAACCCCCAGGTGCTTTTGAGCATTCACATGACTTCTAAACACAAAAACAAGAGCATATATCAACATCACAACTATTTTCTTGACAATGTAAGATATTCATTTGCATCTATTTAGGTTTCTATTATTTATACTTTAATATTATAGCACTTAGTATTTTGTAGGTTTTTATCATTCATAGGGCCTCACGTAGTGGAGCCCACATAGGTTCTATTAACCCTTTTGGTGTTATTTTCTATTTACAGGTAAAGGAACTATATTTTTTGAAGTTGTTACATCTAGGGTGGTCTTGAAGGGATACACAAGCCCACCCACACACTTATTTGGAGCAAAATTTCATAAAGACACACCACTATTATTTGTAACTAGGGTTTAAAACCCTATTATTTGTAACACAGTATCAAGAGCAAAATAAAAGCATATTGTGACCCATATTTGGGGTATATTTGTTGTATATTATGGAGATATAGACTCCCTAGTCGTATATTGATAAAATATTTCATCTTTGTGCAATATTGTGTTTGATTGATTTTGGTACATTGTTGTTATTGGTATTAGTTGATTTTTTGTTTTACACTACTAATGTAATAAGTTGCTCGTTCCTTGTTTTGATCATCATTTGAACTAGCATAGTCCCTAAGGCTTAGGCTATAGAATCTATATAGAGTAATAAATTCTTGTATGGATTGAGCACTATGGGAATAGGTAAGGAAGTGAGATATATTTTGAGTTTATCAAAAGCTCTTTGGCACTCATCATCCAATTTATATTCCATATTTTTATGGAGGAGCTTAAATAAGAGTTGAAACTTTTTAGATAACTAGGATATAAAATACCTAATGGATTTAATCTTACCTTACAAACTATGCAACTTAGTAAGGTTGCATGCAGTATGCATATCAGTAATATCTAAGATCTTGGTAGGATCTACTTCAATGCCTTACCCAGACATAATTAAATGTAAGGGCTTTCCAGATGTGACTCCAAAGACACATTTAGAGGTCTTAAGGTAAACTTTGTATTCTCTTTATTTTTCAAAGATACACCTTAGGTATTGTGTATGAGTTTTGCAACAAATGGGGTGACCAATGAGATCATCCATATAGTCCTCTACAATGTCATGCATTAAGTCATGGAAAATTTAAGTCATAGCCCTTTGATATATGGCACTTACATTTTTAAATCTAAAAGACATAACTTGCTAGCAAATGGTGTCTCATGGAGTGAATGAAAGCAATATTGGCTTGGTCTTTAGGGGTAATTTTGATTTGGTTGTATGCATGAAATCTACAATAATGTCTATGTTGGGCAAGGGAAAATTATCCTTGGGATAAGATAAGTTAATGTCTTAAATGTTAGTACATATTCTGATTATGCCTTCTTTCTTGGCATAGGAATAATATTTGATATCCAATCAGAATAAGAAATAACTTTGATAAAACTTACATCAAGAAGATTTTGAAGATCTTCTTTGACCAACAAAGTAATATTAGGGTCCATATTTCTAAGATTGTTCTTAATGGGCTTAACATTAGGTAAAACTACTAAATGGTTTATAACCAAAGAAGGGTCTAGCCCAGGCATGTTAGTGTATGACCAAGAAAAGCTATATTGAATTTGTATAATAAGTTGATCAATTGTTCTTGCTCTTTAATAGAGAGGGCTTACCCTAATTTGAGTATTTTAGAGTTTTCTAAATTTCCAATGTTGATGTCTATGGTTTACTCTATGAGGATATGAGACTCATCCTCATAATAAATAGGGGTAGGAATGAATAATAGCTACTCAAGATCTTTAGGTGACATAAAATAATTGATCCACTTGAGGGTTAGTAAACTTGACATGGGTAATACATGGAATTGAACCATCAAATAAGAAGCTATTTTGGAGAATATCTTGATGACACATATCACAAAAAGTATCTCCTTTATCATATTCTCCTTGGATTGCAATCAGGTTCTTCATCCTGATCACTTCAATCTAAGCCATGATGATCTATAAATTTATCAAAAGTTATAATTTGATCACCATATAAATTAGTGGAAAAAGGTTAATTTTTGTTATGGATGTAGCCAATGCCACACCTCCTAATAAAAATCTCAACTTCTAAATGTTATTTTATTTATTTTTGTTTAGGGCCCAATCCTCTGCCTTGATATCCCATATTGGTTAGGATTTGCTTGGGTAATGGGTAATATTTAGAGAGGTAACAAGTTGCAAATGGTTTCTCAATGGGTAAGGGATTACTACCACTAATATTTTCTTTGTGAGGGGTTCCTATGTAATTAAATGTACATATACCAATGTGCACCATTTCACCCTTCTTATGGGATAAAACCAAGGTTCATGGTGAACGTGTTAATGTAGAAAGATCTATAAGAATATTTGGAATAGAATGATGATTTGATAATTAGAAGGAATTATTTGAGGTTCTTCATTGATTTTCAATATTGTTAACTCCTTTTTGATTTGAGGAGAATAAGGTAGAATAAAATAAGAGGAAGAATAAAATACATTTAAATATATCGAAGGAAAAAATTATCTTAGCTTGGGCTTGTTAAACTATTGAAGAATATTAGAATGGGTGAGGGTTACTCATAATGGTTATAAGATGATTTTAAAATATTTATTTAAGACATAATTGAAGAGTTAATGGTATGAACCTCATTGCATGTACCCAAGGGCATCCAAGAAGAATATTCAAAGAAGTGGAACAATATAATGCATAGAAGAGAGTGCTGAGAATTTTGGGCCCTATTTTGAGAGGGAAGGAAATAATATCGCATGACTCCTGGGATTCATTACTGAAGTATTTTATGATGACATCATATTTTTCAATATCTTCCCCTCATCCAATTTTTTGGATGAATTGAAAACTACATATATTTAGGGATTAACCATTGTCTACCAATATCATCTTGAAAAATTTATCCCCAATGGAGCCTATAATGTAAAGGGGTAATATCCTTGTAAGGTTGTGGGAGGTAGATCATATTTATAGAAATAAATATGGTTGATCCCAAGAGTTTTGAAAACATCAACAAGATTATTTGGTGAAATTTCTTGAGGGACTATTTATTGGCTCAATAATTTGATTAGGGCTTCTCTATAGGTAGAAGAAGTTTGGAGAAGATCTAGAAGAGAAAATTTTGCTAGTGTATTTCCAAGTTCTTATTTGAGATCAAAATAATGTTTTGGTTGAGGTTTTATAACAAAGGGTGGTTTTTTAACATTTGTATTTTTTTAGTGTTGTTCTTAAAGATCAATGGTGGTATAGAAGGTTGATTGGATGTTGTGTTTTCTTGGTTTTGAGGTTTTTGGGATGGTTGTGATTGGGATTATTGTCTTGTGGTGATTGATATAATGCTAACCATATTGTCATAATGAGGTGGGACAACAATGTAGGTGAGGGAAAATATTCAATCTAACCATGTCAAACATGTGTGGGGAATATTCATTGGAATATCTACTTTCCCACTTAAGGATATCTTTCCAAAGGAGACCCTGAGGATATGAATACCCTCTACACGATTAGACCTCTACTCAATGTAGTTTTTACGGTATAAGTATATATGTAAATGCTTGTAGGTCAGTGTTTATATGGGTTTATTCATTCAATAAAAACACCTAAAGTTTGGATTGTTATATCTTGACTCTTTTTCAAGACTTAAATGGTTATTTAAGACTTTAAGGCTAAGATCATATAAAATGCATGTTAATATTATATCACATTAATGCAAGAAAATAAGAGCTAACTTGTATTCTTTTCATTTTGATGATAGGCTAACTAAAGATAATTTGATGTTTCAAGGAAAACAAGAGATGATAAAAAAGATAAGTTAACCTATAGTGCAACTATATTATTTTGACTCCTTACCTATGTACTCATGAAATTGAAAAGAGAATTAAGATTTTGACCTAAGATTCCTTGATTTTTCCCAATGGAAATGATTTTTGTAAATAAAGTCAAGCTAGATTTGGGTTCTTTGTCTTTCCAAATTGAAATGTGATTTTTGATGTAAATATAGTGATATACAAAGAATAGAACATGCAAAACTACTTAAAAATAGAGTCCAAAGTGGTGCCAAGTGGTAGAATTACCTTTATAGATGTCTGAACAAAAACACCATTGTTGCCAAATTTGCCACTAAAGAATTTGGTCCTGGTTGGCAAATTTGGTACCTACACAAAATAACCAAAAAAAATATATGACATATTCCTTACACCAATAAGGTCTTCTTACCACCAATATCCCTTTGCCTTGCTTGACTAGCCTCCAAAAATGCTTGCAAATGATGAAAAATACTTAAAAATGCTTGGAGATAAAAATGTTGAAGAAGAAGAGTTGCTAGAAGAATCTTAACATAGTCTAATTAGTTCTTATAATACTTACTATGCCTAGACCCAAGGGATATTTAAATAGGATTTGAAATATGGATTAGGAGGAAAATTATTTAGGACTACTTTGAATTTTGTAGGTCTCATCCATTTTCGGATTGTGTGAGGTTAGATCAAGGAGTTGAAGGATGGAATCAACATGCCCCTAGTTTTTTATGAGATATTTTGATTGCTAGCCAAATTCACCAATTATGACAAAATTTGCTAGTGGTAATTTTGATTAGGGATCATATCTTACTGATAGGATTTGATTTTGTGAAGCTTATCAAATTCGCTAGTGGAAAATTTGGTTATGATGGTTTATGGGAAAGGTTGAAAAAGGTGCCCAAATTACTAGGTTTGGGCCATATTGATGTTTTTTTTGTGTGTAACTTGTTTGGTATCTTTTGCTTTGCTAATGTATCTAAATTGGGTTTCTATGTTTGGCCCCGATTTTGATATGATGCCTGTGATATTACATCAAAATTTAAGTAGTAAAACTCTATTTTGACACTATGATGTATTGTTGTTGTGTTGTAATGTTGATATGAAAAATGATTATGATTGCATCTATTTTGATTGTTTTGCATCATTACTGAATGTATACCTCATTTTTTATGATGTATGCCTTCTTGATGTTGGAAACCATTACCCCATTTGAAAAATATTTTTTCTCTATGGTGCCCCCTTGAGAATGAGGTGGCAAATTGATGATTTAGGATGAATTTCCAAAATGGGATGTACTACCGAGGTAGTTGGAAATGGGTAGGTGGGGGTTAAAAGAGGAAAATGAGGTAAAATTACTTTCACTTTTACCTTACTCTTTTGCTAAAATTGGAGAGAGAGGAAAGTGCACTTTTGAATATGGTGAATAACTAGAGGTGGGCACATCGTGTGAATATCATTCAAGGGACAATGTAGGCATCAAAGTGAGCATGATAGGTATACCCTTGATCTTGACCAATAATTTTTATTATTAGGTCAAATGAGGTTTTTTGACATGTGTGGTGAATCTGGCACTAGTGGTAAATTCTGCACTAGTGTTTTTGGTACCAGTGACAAATTTGGCACTAGCATTTTTGGTACCAATGGTGAATTTAGCACTAACCAAAAATTTGAGTATGAGATTGTCTAACTATGCTTTGTATGTGGTTTTGATAGGGGATGCAACTTTTAGTGAGTCAAGAGTACTACTTGAATAGTATGAAGAGCATATTAGAGAGAAAGCTTGATGCAGGGGAAGTGGGAGTGTTGGTAGTGATGAGGCTATACTATATGGTGTACATGCCAAAGTTAGAGTTTGATAGATATTTATTGATACCTTTAGTAGAGAGATGGTACTCATCACTGAATATTTTCATATTTTCAATGGGGTAAATGACTGTGATGTTGGAGGATGTATGATGCATCCTTTGAGTTCCTATTAAAGGTGAGCTCATTCATCTAGGAACAAATGTTGATGCTAGAAAGTTGACCTTTTAAGAGGATGATAACTTTTTTGGGATGAAATCATGGATGGGGATCAATAATGCCTATACAAGAGGGCATATTGATTGGTTAACCATGTTGTTGGCATCTATAGTAACATGGTTATTGATGGGTGATACTAGTAGATAATTTATGCAATGGGGATAAGGAGAGATTATGGCCATATTGAGGGATAATCATATTATCTATACCTAGTCTACAACAATTTTGGTAAGGTTATATCATACTTTGTATAGGGTGGTATATAGTCAAGGTAAAATTTTGGTATGCTAAAGTCTGCTCTAGATCTAGGCATAGGAGCACATAGTGGTTAGGCAAACTATGGTAGTGGTGAGAGGATATAGTCATGAGAAACTAGTAGTCTATATATGGGTAGCATGTATTCAATATTTTTACAACTCATTAGATTAGTCATGACATTTAATTGATGAATTGAGGCCTACACACATTGTTTGGTAATCATGGAGGGATCTCTATATATGGATAGATGATGGCAAGGAGATTTTTAGGGTGAGGCAAACATGATGGTTGGATGATGAGAATCAAGTATATGAGTTATACTAGTATGATCACATGTTACACCAACATGGATAGGTACAAGGTGTACCAACCATAGGAAAGGTGTGAATGTGGTGAGTCTAGGATGAGACATGGTGGGATCATATGGATCCTTATATATTTATAGAGGTAGATATGAATGATCCCATAGTCATAACTCCAATGAGGTATTATATAGGGGTGATAGAAAACTATACTACATGGTATGCAAAATTTAGGCCTCATCAACTAACAACTAGCCCACCATCGAGGGACCAGGCATAGGATTTTTAGGATATAATTAGTGCTCTAAGGGGGGTTAAGTGATGAATCAAGTGATATTAGAAGGATAGGGTGGCAACCAAATGGGTGACCATAGGGTATGGATAGGGAGGTCCATCAGTTAGTGCCCCTTTTGATGTGTCCCCATTATCTATGATTCAACTTTTGATTACCCCATCTAGTGGAGTGGGTTCTAGCACTTCAAGGGAGGTAGGTCCCAATAGGACTACAACTAAGAGTATGAAAATGAAATTAGAGGATATTTATTAGACTCTAAAGGAGATATTTGGTGGCATCCAATGTTATGTAGGTGGAGGAGGTGACTAGGATCAAGGAGGATATAGCTCAGGTGAGAGCTACGAGTGGGGAGACTATTTCTTGTCTCCATTAGAATTTAAATTAGGTTGTTGAGGAGCGAGCCATAGACTAGATAATAATTAATATTCTATATTTAGACATAGATTATTTATGAGGGGAGAGATATGAGGCTCAAGTAAATATTAGACAAGGATTGGATGTCAATATAGTGGGCATGATTATGGGGCCACTAGAGTGAGAGTTGTAGGGTTTCAAGATAAATCTAGCTAGTGTGTTGAAGAGGGTACAAAATGTAGAGCTTCATGCCAAGAGGGAGTAGGGTAGGACTAGCTATTATCAGTAGTTGTACCACAAAGATATTCCTACAAAGTTATAAGCACAATTGCCTTTGCAATCATTATCAAGAGCATAGTCGATGAGTGACTTGTCGTAATGATCTATTGTCTTTTTTTTGTTGTTGCCTCCACCAGGAGTTGGGGGAGGAGAGACTAGCTTTAATATTTAGGTGTTTTTAGGAGTTTTCTTACCAATTTTGAGATGTGGTACATCCTTATTTCATATGGGTTGAGTGTACCATTTTGATTATTTGTGATACACCTTCTTCAAAGACATGTATGTTTCAAGGTATATATATAGTAATGACATATTGGTTTTCAAAAAAATTTTGTGATGATATAATTTTATGATTTAAATTGTTATGTGTAGAATGTATTGATTATATATTGTGTTGATATTATAGGAAGTAAACCCACCTCCTAGAAGAAGAAGTGGAAACTAAATTTGCACAATTTTGTTAGTTTTGCCAATTTTGTTAGATGTGTGGTTTGCAAAAACATACATATGTAGGGTTTTGTCTAATTGTACAAGTGAGAAATTAGAAAATGTACAATTGGGTGTAATTGTACAAAGTTATAAAATGTGCAATTAGAAATTAAAGTAAAATTTAGTTAAAATGTGCATTTAAGGTGAATTTGATAATAATTAAATTAGACTTAGGAAGACCTTAATGCAAGTTGGTTGTCTTACGAGGATAGTAGTTATAAATAGTGGTTATCTTAGGAACCACTTTATAACAGACCAGGAAAGCATTATAAATAGTTCCCATTTATTTTGATGAGGTTCTATTTTGTTCATGCATGTTGATCAATAGTTGTTCATACTTATGTAATATTGTTCATGGAGGATTGTTCTTCATGTATTGTTCATGGTTGTTTTTTATGGTGATTCATATTGATAATTGTAAAGCCATATTCAGAAATAATAATAGCAACAACATTGTATATTAAGAGTTATTGTGAATTCTCTTATGCATGTGGATAGTAATTCTATATTGTGTACGGTGCAAGTATGGCAATATCAATATGGAAGATAGATGTTATGGTAATGGAATTGCATTATTTATGATCTCATAACCTTAGATAATGTTAGATAATTTATTCTATGCATTACTATTATTGTACAAGGACATTAATTTTTTGTTGTATGTTTTCTAGAAATGTTGGTAATGATATTAATTCCAATATAGTGAATCAGGGTTTGCATGTTATGAAACTATGTTGGTAATTGCACTAGAAATATAACCCAAATATTCCCTGGAGAAGAACAATGTGCAAATTAGAAAATCTATAATTAAATCATTTAGAAAGGGTTTGGTAAAGTATTTAAACCACCAAACCATACAACCGATCATTTTCCCAATTTGGAAGTGCAATTGTGTAGTTTTAACATGCAAATCAAGGAAAATCAGGGTTTAAGAAGAATAATTACAAAACTAAACAATATGAGTTACAAAATATCTTTTAGAAAATTAAACAAGTGGAAAATAATACATGTAAGTCTTTTTTATAATTTAAATCATACAAATATATGATTTGGAGATTGTACAATCATTTTTGTGGAAGTTGCAAATCGTTCAAGGGCAAATTGTACACTTGTACAATTTGGGCAAAAGTTGTTATAAAATATTGGAATCCATATCCAAACATCCAAAATCACCTCTTATTCTAGTAATAATCTCCCCTGTGCTACATTTGATATGATTACCTAAGCAAAACTTAATAATTTTATCAAAATTTTGTCAGAATTATCACAATCAAGGACTTACAAGGTGATTGAGTAAGAACTAATTGAAGGTGAATGATAAATATAATTTTGTGAATATGTAGAATATGAGATCAAGGAGAGGAGAAAATCCCAGTTAGAAGGAGCATGATAATTTCTCAAAGGGAGACCATGAACAACTCTATGAACAAACTAGTAATCGAATAAGTATGGACTTCAAGACAAGGAGATACTGAAAGGTAATATATATTATTGATAAATATGGGAGAAAGGGTAAAAGAAACACCAAAAATCGATAAGAGCATTGATGTAAGGGAATACATTTATGAAAAAATTGTGCAAGAAGAAAGTGAGTGGATTGTAACATCTGAAAAAGTGACAGGAAGGTTACAAAGGGGTGTAGAGGATGGGAGTCAGGCACTAGAGCAATAGAACATAAGATCTCAAGAAAAATAACTAGGGCCACAATTGATATTCTAACAAAGGAGGTTACGAAGTTAGGATGCACATGAGGTTAGGAAATGACTATTTGGTGAAAATAAGGTGTGATGGATAGAAACGTATAATGAAGAGTAGTGTAGTGGATCACCCACCCAAATAATAAATCAGTTAAGGATTTCAGAATATACCTCCTGATATGATGAGGAAGGAAATCCAGTAATGACTAGTGTAGCTACAAAATTAGGGAAAGAGAGATGCCCACCCTTAATGGGGGAAGGGAATGAGGACCCAAAAAGACACATCAGGACATACATAACCATTTGGAAAGCAAATGGTGTGAATCAAGTATATGAATAGTTGTAATTATTTTTTTCTACACTATGAGGACTCGTAATGAATTGGTATCTAAAGAAAGAAAATACAACACCATTCCAAGCATGGAATACAATGAAGAATACCTTCATAGAAGATTTAAAAATCTCAAGATATGATGGTGATATTATCATTGAGATATAATCCGCAAAGCAAGTTGTTGAAGAGGATGTAAAGACATATAACCATCAACTAAAGTAATTGATCAATAAGATGCAAATACCATCAGTAGATGTACTGGTGAAGCGATGGTTTCTTTATGGTATACTACCAAGATACGAAAATAATATGAAGGTATTAGCATCCCCAAAATATGAGGAAGTGCTATAAAAATCAAAGAATTTTGAGAGTGAAAAAAAGTAGACAATAGTAGGAATCACGACACATACTAGGTATGAGGATTCAGACAACAATGAAGAAGATACAATACACAAGACCACTCAATCATTTTGAAAGGAATTTTATAAGATCATAAGGGTAGCCAAGAAAGATACACGATATAAAAAGGATATATGGTGTACAAAATGTAATATCAAAGGGCATTCACTATCCACGAAATGAATATTGCCACATATGTAATGTGTTAGGACACAAAGTAGTAGAGTGTTCATTTAATGCAAAATTTTACCAACAGATCCTCACAATCCAAGATCAACAAGAGAAACCAATACCTTAAGAGAGTGAACATGCTAAAAATAGTGTAGGGTACATTAATAGTCAAAGAGAATGAAGGCCAAATCAAGGTAATCGATGAGGAGGCCAAAGTCGATTACAATATGATTTGGAAGGAAGATCGATCATACAATATCATAATTTCCAAGAGTGGTGGCATTGTGTGAAGAATTGTCTTTCTCCTTAGATAAAGGAGTCGACACAAAATAATGCTACATATGTGCATATGGTGAGGTTGATGGAACCACAAAGAAGTTAATTGTTCTAAGAAATCATGTTCAATTGGCTTGCAGAATATATATTTCTTAGACATTGATGTACCCTAAATAATGAAAGAGAAAATTGAGGAAGGAGTACTAGCCATGATACAAAGTAAGGATAAGAAATACACTAAACTAGAACCTACCAAAAAAATCAGATGTGGTGGGTGGTGAAGAATGTACTTGAATAAGAAGCCAATAAGGCTAAGCAAGTAAGGCTTGTGGAGAAAAAGGACTTACACATCATAAGATAAAGCAATGGCACACAATTTGGCAAAATAGGTTTTTAATACAACCATCGAGATAAATATGGCTAGTCTATTGGAAGCCATACCATCATTACATAAGGTGATGGAAGAGGAGGTACAACCACAAAAGGTGATGGAGGTCCAAAGCCAATTGGATTTGGAGGAAAAGCTACTAAAATTAGGATTTTACTCTAAAAAATCTGAATTGTTTTGTATAAAATGAATTGGAGGTCAAATTTTAAATTGGAGGTTTTAGGGTTCTAATAAAAACATATAAAAAAAAATTCCCATGGTGAAAAACATGGCTAGGGTTTGAGTTAATTCCAAAAAATAAAGACAAGTGAAATATTACAAACCCTAGGGTAGGGAAATTTATCTAGTATAAAAGTGAAGATGTCTCAACACTTGCATGTAGAAAAGCATAAAGGAGAGAGTCATACAATAGTTACACTTAGGAAAAATTATAATGTCCTGGTAAAAAGTTGCATCATGAGAAGAGAAAAATTGCCAAGGTTACTGAAAATGCATCAAAAAAGGGGATTTGCATAGACAAAGTAAAGTTAATGGAAAAAATCAAGCAAGCTTGAAAATTTTATGGTAAGTGAAGGCCTAAAATGTAGTTTATATTATTTAGGATGAAATTGTATGATTTGGAATATCGTATGATTTTAGGAGAAGATTATGAAAATCAGGGACCCAATTGAGTAATTTAGGTGTAATCACAAAGTTTTAAGTGCAATTGTATGAATTTTAACACAATTATATAAAGTTAAGGTACAATCGTATGATTTGGGGCTCCTTTTACAATTTCATAGTGAAATTGTATGATTTGAATCTTACCTTGTATGTTTTGGCTGAATCGTACGGATTTGAACTGTAGTGTATGATTTGTGAAACAGTTGAATGATTTCGAGGGTGTTATATGATCTACCTAGGTACTTGTATGATTATGGATAGCAACTATATGATTTTTTAAAATAATTGTATATTTTTTAGAAGCAGTTTTACATTTTTGAGTAGATTGCATGACTGGTAATGCAATTGTTCAAAGTTGCTAAATTGAGAAATATTGGTAGTGAAGTATTTTTACAATGAGGAATGGTGGAGAATGAACAATGAGAGGGAGTTTTGAGATCATTTTTAATGGATTACAGCAAGAAGGATTGATCTTTCACCATATCCATTACACCAGAGGGACTCACAACTTAGACAAGGAGTGATCTACCTAGTGCAAGATCAAGGACAAGGGTTTCAACCTCAAGAAGGATACAATTATCATCCTCGGAGGATAAGAGCTTTTAAGCTATGGATGGGTCACAAGAATTGGCATGGTGATAGGAGAAGGTCCCAACCATAATTTTACAAGGAGGTAATAAAACCACCTAGGGCACACCAATGAGAGCTTCATAATGAGGTGCATAGAGAAGCTACCCCTAAAGAGAAGACAAGTGGAGATGAAGGAGGACAAGTGGATATCAAGGATATCACCTTTGTACAACTGAAAAGATATTTTTGTTATAAATGGTAGGAGGAGAATGAGGACAAGCATTTATTGAAAATGACATTGTGAAAATTAAGAGTAAGCACCATAGCACAAATACCACCACAAGATAAGGTATTCTATAATGAGTACCTACTATAGATGGTACAATCATATGTATCCAAATATAATTTCACCTATGTGTGTATTAGCAACTACCATATTAATGTGGAATTCTTAGCATATGATTTTCAATGAATATTTGGATTTCCAAAGGAAGGACACCCTATTAAGAAAAATATTTTGGACTAGATTGAGGCCCACCACTTGATTACATTTCTCACAAAGCTCACATCTCCATTAGTGATGAAGTCTTTTGGTCTAGGAAGAAAGGGATCAATAAGAGCATGTTAAATATTAATGAGCTAGAATGTGTGATGAATGTGGTCATATCTTGACTATCGGGAGAAGCATACTCTTTTGAGATGTCAGTTTGCATGGAACAATATGTAGAAGGTGTTTTTACAGGAGTGTCGTACGACTTGGCACAATGAATTCAGAGGTTACTAGTGAAGAGAAAGAAGACATTTTCCATGACCCTCCATTCCATATCTCTTATATTGGATGTTGTTTCCAAAGTTGGTATTCCATTTCTTAGTCTAACACCATCACATGATTTTCCATAGGATCATCCTTCTATACAACACTGGGTAAAGTTTGTATCTATACAGAAGACAACACCAAAAAAATTAATATAGAAAAAGAACTTAACAAAAACTTGAAACTTATAGGGTTAAGGAGAATGAGAATTCATCTAATGAGAAAGTCCACCCTTGAAGAAAGAGACATAGACAAATACAATTGGAATCTAATTCAAAGCAACAGGTAGCTACACAGTGGTTGTAGGTGCAACCATCATTTCAAAGGCAATAGGAGGTAGTACTATAGACATCCAGTCTAGTGAGGATTAGGACTCAAAAGCGAGAAAAAAATAGATGAGCGAGAAGACTCTTGTGCAAAAGGAGCAACTAGAACCCTTGACCACCAATATAGATGGTATGCACTTGGATCTGAAATACCTAGATTTGAATGATATACAAATGTGTTGATTGTATGATGCATTGATGTGTTTATTGTATTGACTACTAATACAAATATTTATAAATTTATTGATTGCTTAGTGATGACCTTACGAGTATGATGTTGACTAAATGCTAAGGGAGAGCAATTACTCTTTTGAGAGATGAATTAATGTTTGATCATAGACAATAATCCATATTTTTGCTATGAACGACGGCCTCTAAACATGATAAAGATAAACACTCATGTGATTGATTCCTGAAGGCTTATCCTTTGAGCCTGGATATCCCTTTCTTGTTTCATAGGAGGAAACATGATCTTATTACACTTAAATGGTTGCCTCATGAAGCCGCATACATGAAATAATTTAATACATAATGAGGTAACTTTAATATGTACAAGAAGTATGTATTTGTGGTTAGTAAAGTTAGTTGTTAGTAGTTAGTTTCTACACACACAATTGTATATGCTTAAGTGAACGCAAAGAATTTTATGCAAACCTAAGCAATTGTATATGCTTAAGTGAACCCAAAGGATTTTTTTGCACACCTAACATATTGTATATGCTTTAGTAAACTCAAAGGATTTTTTTGCACACCTAAGAGATTGTATATTCTTAAGTGAACTTGAAGAATTTTTCTACACACCTAAGTGATTGTATATGATTAAGTGAACCCGAAGGATTTTTCTGCACACCTAAGCAATTGTATATGCTTTAATGAATCCAAAGGATTTTTTTGTAAATCTAAGCAATTGTATATGCTTAAGTGAACCCAAAGGATTTGTCTACATGCCTAAGCAATTGTATATGCTTAAGTGAACCTGAAGGATTTTTTTGCACACCTAAGCAATTGTATATGATTAAGTGAACCTAAAGGATTCTTTTGTGCACCTAATAAATTGTATATGTTTAAGTGAACTCGAAGGATTTTTTTCACACCTAAGCAATAGTATACGCTTAAGTGAATCCAAAGGATTTTTTATTTTGTAATGCTTTGTAATGTTTTGATGCATGCTTTGAGAGCAAAACCTGAAGGATTTTATGCTTTTGTAATGATTTTTAATGTTTTGATGCACACTTTGAGAGACTTTTTTCAAAGGATTTTATTCTTTTTAATGTTTTGATACATGCTTTAAGAGGTGTACCCAAAGGATTTTATGCTTTTGTAGTATGATTTCGCAATATTCTAAAATGTTTTGAAAGATAAATGAAAACTTTGTAGTATGATTCTATAATGTTTTACATTTTTATGAAATACTTTGAAAGAGATATGTAATGTAACATTTGCAATATGATTTTGCAATGTTTTGCAATGTTTTGAAATGATTTGAAGGAGATGTAATGTAATATTTGTAGTATGATTTTGTATCATTTTGTAATGTTCTAAAATGCTTTCAAATAGATATGTAATGTAATGTTTGTAGGATGATTTTGCAATATTTTGCAATGTTCTGATATGCTTTGAAAGAGATATGTAATGTAATCATTGTAGTATAATTTTGTAATGTTTTGCAATGTTCTAAAATGCTTTTAAGAGATATGTAATGAAACATTTAGAGTGTGTGAAGAACACAAGCTTATACTGAGGGGGGTGAACAATATAAGACCACTTTTTGCTTTTCTTTCCTAAACAATGTTATGCAATATATAAATGGCAATATCAACAACAGTAATCAAAGCAATGCATAAATCACCACACATAATAGAGACACAAATTTAACGTGGTTCACCCAATGTGGGCTACTCCACAGAGAAAATATTTTACTAAAACTTTCTCAAAAACTATCTTAGGAATCCTTCCCTATTACAATGTTTATAGACCTCTATCCAAAGGAGACATCAATCCATTAATCTAGTTTGTGGGCACCAACCCATAGGAGACATCAATCTCCTTTGTTGGTTCGTGGATCTCTATCCACAAGAGAATGCCTTCTCCTCTGCTCTTACTGGTGACCCTCTAGAAGACTACTACCTATAATACATTGGCTTATAGATATATCTCCATTGAATACCTCTATCCTCACTTAGAAGACTCTATCTGTAGACACCAAAACAACACCAATTCGATTATGTGACTACAAAAACTGATTGAATTGGCATACATACCCCCTAGGGCAACCTCCAGAGGTTAAACAGTGGTCCTACCCACTCCCAAATCAATTTTGGAGGGTCAGAGGTCAATTTGGCACCTTTTAAGCACTCTACTCCCTATTCATCCCACCCTGGGATGATTAGAATCCTATTCGCCCCACCCTAGTATGATTAGCAGCAATCGCTCCAGGGTGGGGTGAATAGCAGGTTTGACTGGCAAAAAGTCAAGCCTTGACAAATAACAACTCAGATTTGCTACTCAACTTTGCCTTCAAGGCATGCAATTGTGAGGAACGGTTTCAAATTAGAGAGAGGGACTTCAGTCAAGCATACCTTGATCATTGAGGCCCTAAATCAGGGAGGAATCTTCTCTCCCCAAGAAAGGCATGGTGAGCCAAGTGGCGTCCTCACATGCGCATTCAAAGGATACCACTGAGGTCTATAAAAGGGTGAGCCTCCTCACCCCAAAAAGGAATAGAGCTGGAGCATTTGGAGCAATGGAGTGCTGCCAAATTGTACCCCCATTCCCATTTGTGCTTCCTACATCCCTAATTTCTCTTTTGGAAGAGAGGTTATTGGGTGAACACTAGGAATGCAATCTTGACCCAAAATCCAAGAAATCGACCACAATACCACAACAAATTCATTGAAACAACCCCCTAGGAGGTTTTGGACCCATCCCAATTTGATTGGTGCCAAAAATAAGCCCCAAATGGTGGTCATCCTTCCCTTGGGCCCCCCTCGCACTACTGCAGTCCTAATCGCCCCACCCCGGAGTGATTAGAAATTTGCAAAGGATTTATCTATTGTTATTTTTGCATTCTATCATATTTCATGTACTTATGCTGTTGTTCAAGTTTCATGTCATTTTGACTTGATTTGACTATGTTTTTATCATTTTATGTGTTTACTAACATACATGGAGCACTTTCGGATACAAGACAATATGGGAAGAATATGCAAAATATGACCTTCTGGGTCATCCCAAAATGCCCCTTTTAGCCTAAAACCAAGTATTTAGGAGTTTTAGAGGCCTCTGGGTAGGACATTTGCAAGGTTTCTTTTGCACATTTTGTGACAGTCCTAATCGTCCCACCCTGGAGCGATTAGAAATCCATGCATGATTTCCTGATTGTTCTTTTTGCAATGGGTCCTTGATGATGTATTGATGCTTTTTTCAAAATTTGGGTCCATTATGACATGTTTTGACCATCGTTTAATTCCTTTTTATATTAACCGACCAGAGGCTTTGGGGATTGCATGTTTTCCTAATATCCTCATATGCTATTAACTATTTGCTATTTATTTGGGCATAGGATCTCACCACCAGGAAAATTGGAGGGGAAGTAAGGAACCACAAACATATGGATGCAAGAAGCAACAATTTTTGGCCTACCCATTTCAAATGTGGGCATGCAGAAGACATTGGAAGCGTACCATCCATTGATGTAACAAACTGTATCAAATGTTCTGAGCCTTAGAGAGGGGATGCATTGTAACCAGATTGAAAGAAACATTAATAAAAGAGGCCCCAATTTGTTTTACTTACATCTCATCTCATTTATGCTTTATTTCCTATATGCATTTGTTCATCACATTCATAGGACTTAGCATCTGCACCTCATATCTATTTCGTTTGCATAAATAATCTGGTACACCATCACTCTGCATTTGAATTTCAATGGAGATCACGGTGGAACCTATCCCATGCTATTAATATCAGGTTTTTGATCCAAGTTTTATGGATTCTTTGCAGGTGTTACTCATTCGGGCACTGGATTTCTACTTGTGCCACCCTGTGATGAATATAGACATGCTATTCATCCCACCCTAGGACGAATACATATTTGCCCCACCCTATGATGAATACAGACCTTCTATTCATCCCACCCTGAGGTGATTAGAGTTATGTGCATTTTCTGAGCTGAAACTCAGGAACTTCTAGTTTGGACAGAGAAGATGTAGGCCTTCTGAACATCCTCTGTGTTTTTTTGTTTTTTGTTTCTGTATATTTCTATTTTTTCTTTCCTTCTTGCAATAAGAAAAGGAAAATAAAAACATAGAGTAACTTAAATAGAAGGAACCTAATTAGGAATGCATTCTTCTCTAGTTTTCTTGCATGATACTTGCACCAATGGTAGGTCCTCATCATAGGTTTCAGTTCTAGGTAGGTTTTGTGATTTCCTTCTTGCTGCTAATTGTTTCTAAAAGATAAAATGTATTTTAAAGCATTGCATTAGTGAAAATCATCTTTTGCTATATGTTTCCTTTCTCTACATGATTAAAAGGAACCACACACACACCACCTAATAAAATTAACATCAAGGAGTTGGTCTTAATACCCCAACACTTGATCAAGACCAATGGTGGATTTCATCACCACCTTAACTTGGATTTTGCATACATTTACCCTAATCGCGACCGTTGCTAGACGTAAATCCTGATGAAATCTGACCAAGTGTAACGGGGATGATTCCCCATGCATGAGGATAAGTCTTCTATGGTAGGTTTCAAAAACAAAGTGATCCCCCTTTCGTATCGCCTATGTTCCACATACTATTTTGCTCTTGCGTACCAATAGTTTCCCTCACTTAAGGGCAGGTATATTGAGAGGTTTGGCATAACTGTCTGGCAATGGTATATTGAATGGGCGACCATTTTTGGAGATACAGGAGCCCTCATTTTGCATGCATAACAAACTTTCCTTTACGAGATTCACACAACAAAAATCAAACACATTAGACCAGATCTAGGACACACATTTAATCTATAAACGAGATAATCATTTCTTTGCTTGTGTGGTCCCCCTTTGTTTGGTATAGCATAAAAAGTTGTAAAGGAGATAAAAATACACATATCTTTCTAAAAATACCACCACCATGGTGTATACCCATAGCCAAGCCCAATCATGGGCAAAAGTTGTGGAAAGTGTACAAGGAGGCACAAGTCACCTCCATTACAGCCCCAAGGACTTGGTCATACCACCTTGGCAGCCTAACCCACAACGTGGTCCACACTATGCCACTACAGAAAAGGACTATAAAGGAACCCCTTTGAGGGGCACTCCCGTTCAATACAGACCCTCTCAAGAGGAGTACATACATGGCAAGGCCCCCTTAGACACTCATTATGAGTGGCCACTACGTAATGAAGCGCTAGAGCAACATAGGGTTCATAAGGAGGGACCACATGATTATATCATTCCTCCTCTACCCCTCATTACTGTTAGAACTAATAGGCCAAATCTAGAGCACAAGGCTCTTTAGACTAGGTGAGCCAACTTTGCCCGTCCCTTTCACATGTATGAGAGGGAGCACAAGGAAAATTAGTATATTCCTCAAGAGCAATACATATCACGAGAGTAATGTGCCTCCACACTAGCTAATTATCAAGATCACCTATTGAGGCCAAAACCTCAGGTGAATGTTGCTAACCTCGATAGAGGAAAGTGACCCATAGAGATCTCGGATCATCGTGATCAAGATGGATATGTAGGGGAGGCATCTAGGCCTCCTAGACCTAGGACGACAGAACAAATTGACTTGGAATTTGCCAAACATGCCACCCACCAAGCACAAATAATGTAGCTTAGGCAAGATCAGTAGCAGTTAGAGCAACTGTATCATCTTAACAAAGAGCACATTCAGTTATAGATAGATGAGTTTCTCCAGAACACTATGCATGAGAGGATTCCAACCCCTTGCATGCATAGGACATAAATTTATGAGAGGCACAACCCCTTAGTGCGGGACAGGTCTTCGCGACCTTATCAAGTGTTGCCTCCAAGACCTCCAAGACCTGAATGGGAGGCCACCCCTAGAACCAATGATAGGCACCTTCCTCGGGCACCTATCCATGTTTATAGGTCACACCTAGAAACTCCTCAAGATGCCTATGGGTAGAAGAAGAGAAGGCTGAAACGCCCTACCAAGGCAAGGGGGCGCTATCTGGATATCCCTCCATGGGCCGCAAGATCCTCGCAATGCACAACAAGAACAAACCAAAGAAGAGGAAATAAAATCCTCTGATGCATACAAAGCACTGCTAGAGCACTTAGAGTCTATGGATACTAAGACTTCGGGGCCCCAAAATCCCACCTTATGCCAGCTCCGCAGTCACCCTATGCATCCTTCAGTTTTGACACCCCTATACCTCGACCACTTCAAAATGCCTCAGTTGGCAATTTTCAGAGGGGATGAGGATGCCCAAGAGCACGTAATGATATTATTGAGTCAATGCTTTAGAATTTAGGACAATGATGCATTGCTTTTGAGAATGTTTATAACCACGTTTACAGGCCTTTCCTCAGATTGGTTTACCTAGTTTCTGAAGCATAGCATCAACAATCTAGACCAGCTAGTGGACACGTTCCTTGAATGTTTTGCCTTCAACACCAAGAATGCATACTTAAGTGACTTATCTAGCCTTAAGTAGTATGATGATGAGACCATAGTCACTTATGGAAATCGGTGGAGGACATTGCTTTCAAAGCTACTTTACCTCCTGCCCATTGTCGACATGGCTCAGATGTTTTCAAAGAGTTGCATAAGGTCGATCTCCATGCTATTGAAGCTGTAGCAATATGCCACCCTAGAAGAAGCCTTGGTGCAAGCTAGGATAATTAAGGAGATCAAAATTCAATACGATGAGATTTCCAAGCCACGCAAGGAGTGGACCAAAAATACCAAAACTGGGCCCACACAATCAAAACCCCCCACGGTCAATCAGGTTGCCATAACTGTACCATCACCTACACAAAAAACATAGCCCCCAAAGGCTAATTATCAAGTAGTTCCTCTTGCTAACTATGAAAAGGAAAACCATAAACAAGAGCAAAATCAGCAACATTGCCCTAAGCGACAATTCACACAGTTCACGGAGTCTAGAGACTCCTTGTTTGACCGCTTGTTCATGATAAACATGATAAACCTATTGGAAAGTCGACCCATAGACCCCAACACGCCAAAACCTAAGGGCTATAGGGAAGATTTATATTGTATATTCCATCGATAGAAAGGACATGACATATTAAGTTGTTGGAAATTCAAAAACTTGGTGCAAGAATTGATAGACAACAAAACGCTCACGATGGATAATCCTGTAGCACTGAGCAACCAACATATGGAAGTCTTCAAAGACCCCCGCCTTCCCATGACACACAGGAAAATACTTTACAAGTAAATGAGGTAACACAAAACTGCCCCATACAAGGGTGCGTGGGGATGATAAGCATCATGACACAGAGCAGAAGATACCCAAACACAACTACACCCACTACAGATACAGGAGATATTCCATCAACATCACAATATCCATAATGCCCTACACAACCTCCCCCGCCTAGACCAGTGGCCACAATTTGGACTAAGCTTACTAAAAGTTTAAGGACCAAGTCAGCTAGACTTTCTATTTATGAGCTCATCCAACAATCACCATCCCATCGGGAGGCTGTAATGGAGATACTCAAAGCCATCAAGCTATAACCCCATGAACCTAATTCTTTCAAAAACTTTGTGGGACATGTGAGACAATGCACAGAACTAGTCATAACCTTCAGGGAAGATGAACTGAAATTGGTGACTGGTGATATGGTGGATCCACCCCTACACATCATCGTGTGGGTCAATGGGATTCCATTCAAGAGGGTTTTGGTGGACATTGGCTCGTCCAACAACATAATCATGATAGCGGCATTAAAACATCTTAAGTTGCCAGCATCCCACATTGTGGCATCCACCTACACTCTTTGAGCATTCAACGACATGTTATGCTCGACGGTTGGCACAATTGTCCTGCCCATCCAAGTAGGACAAAATACCATTCCTACGTTGTGTCACATCCTGGAGGGTGAGATGGACAAGAATATCTTAATAGGCCGGCCTTAGATCAGGGACATGAAGTGTGTCACTTCAATAGCCCATCAATGCCTCAAGTACACATACAAAGGGCAAGTACATGTAGTCCTAGCAGACTTAGAGCCCTTCAAGTTTTGCAATGCGGTGCATTTGATGCCACAATCAACCCTCCCATTGACACATTTGGACTTTCAATTGAATCCATCCACTTGGATTTTGATTTTGCCTACATCCCTGCTGTTGAGTCCCTCAAGTAATCGACCTAGTCCATCTTCATCGTCTGTCCCTTCACCAGCAATGCCATCTATGGTGGCCACACCGAAGGACAATGGGAAGAAGCCCTTAGAGGAGGCACCACCATTAGTCTCAACCATCTCTACCAAGGAGGTACCTAGCCGAATGGAAGTCGAGACACCTGACTCAGCCAACATGGAGTGGACTCAGGGCGAAC
The DNA here is from genome assembly GCA_028583015.1 of Wollemia nobilis. Taxonomy (NCBI): domain Eukaryota; kingdom Viridiplantae; phylum Streptophyta; class Pinopsida; order Araucariales; family Araucariaceae; genus Wollemia; species Wollemia nobilis. The sequence goes on from JAQPPZ010002998.1 coordinate 23,874,069, forward strand.
TCCCATTCCCTCCCCCTCACCCACCGATGATTACCATTGAAATGGCCAATATGGGCCTAGGGGAGTACCTAGTGTAGAATATAGTGGCAACACCCAAACTCGAATCCATGCAATATATGGGGAGACCTCGCCTCCCCATCGACACTATCATCCCTCTAGGTTACCTGCCAAATCAGACCAACTTTGTATATGGGTGCCTTGAGAATGACCTGGAACCCTACCTAAAAGAGGAAGAGGACAAAGAGCCATTTGCTAAGAATGTTGATTATCTATCCAACCCAAACTTCACCTTGAAATACCTAGACCAATGTAATTGGCATGTATATGGATTGGGTAGATACAAACAAGGAATGCACACTCTTTGTCAACCAAGATACTAGATACCATATGATAAATCAGGAGTAGGGTTCAACCACCCTTTGCCCCTCAAAATCTTGGTAGAAACAATGCAAGGCTTAGGTCTAGGCAACAAGAATGAGTTGGCACAATATCCATATGCCAATCCCAAAAATACATACACATTGGGGAATTATTTCCCATTGGTAACAACAAACCTTGTTGACCTCAACACCCCCTCCCCTTGGATCGAGAAAGGGGAAAGTTCAAGAGGTAACTTCCAAGAAAGATATGAAGAAAATCAAGAGAGCCCTTTGGAAGATGAGTCTGATTATGAGGTAGCACCTTGGGACCCATTTGATTCTGATAGCAATCACTCATAGGTGACACCCATTGATGACTATCAGGAGGACTTCATGGTAATGTTCTGATTTAATGTTCCAATCGGGCAATTGCCACCTCTAGAGAATCCAGCCCTCTCGTAGAGAGCGACACAACCCAAAATGGGCCAAATCAACATGCTCGAACAAAACGAGCCTCCCATGCCAGCCATAAGGCCAAGTGATCAAGAAATGCCTAATGAGAGGTTATACCAACCAGAGGGGCACACATTTGTCAGAGCCAATGAAGGCCTATGGATCTCCAATAGCGACTATGAGGGTGAGACTAAGATGGCATATCTTAACCATGTGGGGCAACAGGAATACCCCATAGACATCGATGACATGCTTGAACATATGAATATGGTACCAAGGCATAGGTGGCACTTAAACCAAGTATAGCTAAACCAAGTGCTTCATCCACCACTTCGGGCATACAGAGAGCACCTCCCACCTAGAGACCCCATAGGACCATTAGTGCCAAGGGTAGACCCTATCCTTCTATCCGTACACAGGGCCGATCCTTTTGTGCCAGTATCCAGAGAGCCATATTCGAGGTACGAGGATAACCAATAATATCCGAGTCAACACTCGTGCGGTAATGGAGACCAAATTCATTATATCAACATGATATCCATTGATTTAACCACCCCCATCCACAATCTAGCCGACCCAACATGACCATTGTATCTATACCTAGATGCCATAGACTGGGATCATGCCGACTCACCACCATCCTCATCAGAGTACTGGCCTTGCGGTGAGATATTTAATTTCACCCCAGGATAGACTCAGGATATCTTCCATGCTAAAGAGGAACCCGACATTCCCAACATAGATATAAATTCGATGAATGATATTCATCTAATCTCGACTCCACACCAGTTTGAGGATGGATCCCACATGTCAGTCGAAGAGACGATTGACACAGACATCGGTTCTGATCCAATAAATCCATAAATCATTAAGTTGGGGGTAAGTCTATCCCCTGGAGAGCAAGCTGATTACATTGCCTTTATCAAAGATAAGAAGGAGGTTTTTGCATGGTCCTACAAAGACATGTCGAGGCTAGATCCATAGCTAGTCACGCATAATCTAACACTTGATTCGATAGTCAAGCCAGTCAAGAAAAAGCTACATAAGATGCACCCAATAGTGGCCTTAATGGTCAAATATGAGTTTAAAAATTTGTTGGATGCATAGTTTGTTATCTGCGTGGATTACCCACCATGGCTATCCAACATGGTACCCATCAAAAAGCTTGACGGGAGGATTCACATATGCACCAATTTTTGAGATCTAAACAAAGCGAGTCCCAAGGATGATTTCCCCTTGCCTAGCATCAATGCATTGGTAGACGCTATAGTAGGCCACTAAATGCTTTGCCTCATGGATGGTTTCTCAAGATACAACCAGATTCGTATCAATCTCGATGATCAACTAAAAATAGCGTTCACGATGCATTGGGGAATATTTTGTTATAAGGTCATGCCCTTTGGCCTTAAAAATGTTGGCGCAACCTACCAACGTGCTATGACATACATCTTCCATGATCACATGCATAAAATTTTGGAAGACTATATGGATGATTTTTTTGCCAAATCACTTTTGTACCAAAATCATCTCGATGACTTATGCAAGATCCTTGATTGCCTCATCGAACACAAGGTTAGGCTAAATCTCAAGAAGTGTGTATTTTGCGTCATTTAAGGAAAACTCTTGGGCTTCATAGTCTCAAAATGATGCATCGAGGTAGATCCAAATAAAGTCAAGGAAATCCTTGAAATGCTTCCCTCAACCACCATCAGGCAGCTTAAAATCTTGTAGGGTAAGGTCGCGTCTATCAAGCACTTCATAGCACAATTATCCGACAAGTGCCAACCCATGAATAAATTATTACACAAGGGGGTAGCATTTCATTGGGATGACGAGTGCCAGTCAGCCTTCAACGACATCAAACAATACTTGGATTTGGTGCCAGTATTGGCACCACCTATACTAGGAGTGTCATTCTACTTATACATCTCAGCTATTGAGGTGGCACTGGGTGCCATGCTAGCCCAAAAAAATGAATTACATAAAGAGTAGGCAAATTATTATCTTAGCCACACCCTGGTCAATTACAAACTTAACTACGCATACATTGAGAATCTATGCTTGGCAGTGGTATTTGCCACCAAAAATCCATGCCATTACATGCTGAGCAATACGACGTATGTTGTGTCTAAGGAGAATCCATTATGGTACATGATGATTCGTACTTATCATAGTAGTCACACGACAAAATGGATCATGTTGTTGATAGATTTTGACATCAAATTCATTGGAAAAAAGTCCATCAAAGGTCAATTCATTATTGATCAACTAGCAGAGGCTCCTCTCAAAGATGATCAGCCTCTAACTGTAGAGCTACCCGATGATGGGGTCTTCCATGTCTCAGAATCACCAGATTCTGATGAGCCTGAGTCGCAGGCTGACATAACCTTATTTTTTGATGGTTCTAAATGTTAGAAAGGGGGTGGCGCAAGAATCATGTTTTTCACACCGCAAGGGGCTCCAATGCCTTTATCATTTAAACTTGATTTCCCATGCACAAATACCAATGTTGAATACGAAGCCTTGCTCATAGGTCTTCAGACAGCCATCACCATGAACATCAAATGCTTGAATATCTTTGGTGATTTGCTATTAATTGTTAACCAAGTGAAAAGGGTATTCCAATGCAAATGCCCAATTTTGTAGGCCTACAAAGCCCTTGTGGATAAATTCTTGGCAAAGATTGAATGGTACAACATCGAGGCAGTTCCTCAATCATCAAATCATTTTACAAATACTATGGCCTCCTTGGGGTCACTAATCCCTCAAGACCCTTCTGGTGAAATGACAACCATTCAAGTCAAAACATTATCACAATCCATGATGGAGCGTGCAAGCTCTAAAATAATGCCAGGAATCCACCTGATCCAGATTGAACCATCTCAGGATAGGTTCTCTCGAGTCCATTATAGTCTGAATCATGCCAACTGGGAGTCTTTGTTCTCCCCAACCCCTCTTAATAGCAACATAATGTCATTTCTACAAGTTCTTTCCCGCTCAGATTTTTCTAGGGACGAAATTCAAGAGGGATTGACTGTTCATACCATCGAGGTTTCTAATCAGCAAGATTGGTACACACCCATAAGATACTATCTCAAGCTAGGTATCCTCCCACTTGGATTGTTGCATGCCATGAAAAGATCATTCAAACAAAAAGTGGCAAAAAATGTCTTGCTAGGAGATATTTTGTATCGTCGAAGCTACAAAGGGATCCTCCTCCATTGCTTGGACTAGAAAGAGTCCACTTGGGTGATCACCCAAGTGCATGATGGTACGTGTGGTGGCAACTTCAACGGTATGGCCATCGCCAAGTGCATTCTTTGCATGGGCTATTATTGGCCATCTTTAGAGTGAGATTGTTGCGCATATGTGTGGAAGTGCATGAAGTGTCAATACCATGCTAACTTGACACACGTACCTTCTCAGGCCTTGCATTCGATCCAATTAGCTTGGTTGTTTTCATAGTGGGGCTTAGATCTCATCGGAAAGATCTCCCCTGTGTCATCAAGTCATCACACATTTATCATAATGGCCATAGAGTACTTCACTAAGTGGGTGGAAGCAATTCCGCTTACCTCTATGACTAGGCCCCGCATTGCGGAGTTTATTTTACATAACATCATATGTCATTTTGGCATTCCATCCAAGATCATCTTGAATAATGGGATGTCATTTAAGAATAAAGATGTGCGTGCTTTTACAACAAAGTACAAAATTCAGCATAGTTTTTTGACACCTTATTATCCATAGGCAAATGGGCAAGTAGAGGCATAAAACAAAATGCTAGTTGCCATCCTTAAAAATATGGTCATAGATAATCATAAGTATTGGCACATCCAAATACTACTTGCCCTGTGGGCTTATCGCACTAGAATTCAGACACCCATTGGGGCAACTTCATTTTTGCTAGTGTATGGCTCCAAGGCAGTCATGCCTCTTGAGTTGGAAATACCCTCCCTACGCATATCAATGCAAGAGTTCATCGATGATGACACTACGTGACAGGCTCAGTTAGACAAGCTTACATTACTCGATGAACGACGCTTTAATGCTCTCGAGCATTTACGTATCTATCAAGAGCGACTTAAGAAAGCATACAACATGAAAGTTCACTTGAGGGACTTTCAGGTTGGTGACCTGGTATTAAAATAGAACCAACAAAATTCTAACTTGTCGCCCCATTTAAGAGACAATTTCATGACAAATTGGTTGGGTCCTTATGTAATCGACAGTAAAATAGGACCTAGAACATACCGGCTCGCATCTCTTGAAGGAATCAAGGAACTAGAACCCTTGAACATCAGTCACTTGAGGCCATTCAACATTTAGAGAGCCACAACCCACCCCAAAAGCTCCAAGGATTCCTGTAATCACTTGGTCAAACCCAAAACGCCCCAAAGGTTTCCATAATTCCTTTGGTCAAACCAAAAGCCCCAAGGGTTCTTGCAATCACTTGGTCAAACCCAAAATGCCCCAAAGTTATCCATAATCCCTTTGGTCAAACCAAAAGCCCCAAGGATTCCCGCAATCGCTTGGTCACCCAAAATGCCCCAAAGGTATCCATAATTCCTTTGGTCCAACCAAAAGCTCCAAGGGTTCCCACAATCACTTGGTCAACCTCAAAAATGCCCCAAAGGTATCCATAATCCCTTTGGTCAAACCAAAATCCCCAAGGATTCCCGCAATCGCTTGGTCACCCAAAAAGCCCCAAAGGTATCCATAATATCTTTGGTCCAACCAAAAGCTCCAAGGGTTCCCACAATCGCTTGGTCACCCAAAATGCCCCAAAGGTATCTATAATCCCTTTGGTCAAAACCTCCAAGGATCCGTAAGAATCACTTGGTCCGCACCCATTTGGGTTAAACCACCATAAAAAATATTCAAAAACAAAAAATAATCAAAAATAACAAAAAAATTGCATCTCACTTTCATGCGTATTCTTAAAAATCAAAACACCAAAAATAAAAAAAAAGTTGCATTAGGCATCCCATACATACATTGCATATTTGCTAGTCACACATGTCAAAAGCACCATAGACTGTAATTACTCGGTAATTCCATCATTTTCCAAATTCAATCCATTTTGTAAAAATATCCATCAAGAATAACGCCCTTCACATTTTCGCCATATCATAGTCAGTTGTCTTCTAATGTCTTTAGGGTTTCGTCATTCAGCTATCTTTAGATTTCTAGTCAAATGTTGTACAAAGTTAGACAAATTTTTTACAAGGTAGAGTTTTACTTGGATCACGCCTTGTTACATAGCATCCCAACATAATATTAAAACACATAAAAATTCCCAAGTTGTGTGAATGCAAGACGAAACCTACAAAGCAGTCTAGGGTACCATAGGTGAAATATTATCCTGCTCATCCCCCTGTGCGAATGGTTCAAGAATGCTGAGAATTGACAAAAGGACAAGCTCTTCCCCATCCAATTCCCCACAATAAATAGTGGTTTTCACCATTATTAAAAACCCCAAATACCTTTGATCCCCAAATTCGTAAGGATTCATACTACACACCCCTGAGAAGGATGGGTAGTCATCCCCAAGGCCTAAAAGGATCAATGCCATTCACGAAGAAAAATCCCAAAATTTCACTATCAAAAATTCCAAACACCTTTGATCCCCAAATTCATAAGGATTTGTACTACACACCCCTAAGAAGGATGGGTAGTCATCCCCAAGGCCTAAAATATCAATGCCATTCCAAAGCAAAATTCCCAACCACCTTTGATTCCCAAAGTCGTAAGGATTCATACTACACATCCCTAAACAAGATGGGTAGTCATCCCCAAGGCCAAAAGGATCAATGTCATTCACAAGCCAAAAACCCATGAGCTCAACTTGGAAATCAAAATTCCAAATCTAAATCCTCAAAAGGTAAACAATAAAAAAAAATAGTAGTTATCACCACTACTCAAACCCCTTGCTCAAGAAAAAAATAGAGAAAAATAAACAGTTATTTTCATCACTATGTATGAGAGCAAGAATTCCAACAAGTTGAGCAACCAAAAGATGCCTGCGTTTGAATCCCTAGAATTCTTAGTATTTGACAAAATATTTGGGTGATCCTCATTACGGGTTTGGTGGACAGCCTACCTGGCAATGGTGGTATCCTAAACACATGATGATATGTCTATCACATTTTTCGTGTGTAGACCAATTTTTGCATGTGGATGAGCTAGCTTATGGTATCATAGATTGCAACATGGATTAATCTTACTAAATACAACAAAGAAATTAGTGGAGCTAATTAGGTGATCCTCAGTACAGGTTTGGTGGACAACCTACCTGGCACTGGTGGTATCCTTATGAATACCACATAAACAAACTCAATCGCACACACAGGGATGTGAAATAACTTGGTCAAAATCAAGTCTAATTCGTACCTTGTTTGAAAGTCTTATAAGATAATGTACAGTATTGATTAGTTATTTAAAGCATCTAAGTCTCATAAAAACCTTAATTACATTTAAAAATAATAGTTGTACATTTCATTACTCACATCACCATCAAAAAATACAAAACAAAAATAACAAATGCACAGTTGTTCCATAAAGCAATCACATAGTGCAAAAAACTAGTAAATCCTATACAGTCTATGGTGCCATCGCCTATAAACCAACAAATCATTCCATCCATTCCATATGCATACATCCATATCATTTAGCTAACATCATTCGCAGTCATAATAGCATATGCATACATCAACATAAATAAATATGCATAAAAGAAACAATAAACCATGACAAGCATATCATCAAACCAAAAATGAGTCATGTATATATATCGAGTCAAAATGCCCTCAGGCTACAATAAGAAGGTCCTTTGACCTCACAAAAAAATCAAAAACTCAAAATCCCCTAAGCCTAGGGAGTCGACCACCATGATCATGTAGGATCGGTGCGATTGGAACTACCCCCAGTAGTATGGGTCCTATGGGACCTCTCAGGGCAGCTACTTCCAGCCCGTGCACCATGCGCACCAACACTACCCTCATCGAACTGCTTGCGACGAGATAATGCAGACTACTCAGTCTCACTGCCTCTCATGTAGTGTGTCGAGCCACATCCATCGAGCTTAGGTAGTTTCCCACCAAGGCGGATGACCTCTATCTCAAACTCTACCTGGTACCGCCCCCACTCCACATCTCATCGATGGTACACAGCCAATGTGTTGTCCCACTGTGCCAACTGAGCCCGCAGGACATCCCTCTCCTGCAATACATCTCTATGCTCCTCATTTCATCTCCATAAAATATCCTTCAATCATGCTATCTTAGCACAAAACCTAGCCTCCACATCCCCTGGGATAACCTGTGACATGGGCACCTCTGAGATGGCCTACTGCTTCGACACCCACTACTTCGAGACATCCTATACATTCGGCTGCTTCGAAACCCCTACATCATCTCCATCACCAGTGAAGTCATTGACCTCCACCATGTCTACATCATCCAATAAATCCCTCCAACACTCCGTCGGTGCCTCTACACCTCCCACCTCCTACTGTTGCTGCATCTGCGCCCCCAAATGCCCCTCACCTCACCATCGTCGCATAGTCCACCATCGGTCATACTCTGCAATTACCTTGACATCATCCACGTTGGGTACATCAATAACTGCATCATACCCCTCATCTAGCGGCTCAATGATCGGCCAGACTAGGGTCCTCTCATCCCTGCATCATCAATAGATCAAGGGATCACCAGGAAATCCTTGGCACACCCCAAATTACCATGTCACCCAGACATATAGGAAGTACTCCTAATCTGTCTCGTGATGCCCAATCAACCACCTAACCCTATGTACACGTCGAAGCCACTCTCTAGCCTCAGGCTAGGATGGACAGTCTCGATACGATCACCAAAACACCTGCCCTAGCATTAGATGAGAGAAGGCATTAGTATAGTGACCTACGTCACCTGCACATCGTCGACTCTATCCATGCTCCTCTGACTGTCGCCACAGATTGGCATACCCAATCTCCTGATCCACACTCTCACCTCGAGTGGTCCAAGGCAAACCCTGTGGCTGCTCCACAGCTATGTGCTACCACCCCTAGCACTACAAGAGATAGTTGCACCCGATCCCCTTCCACCTTCGGCAGTGGACCTCGTACAACTCATCATAAAGTTATGCTAGCAACGTCTGACCCCATCTCATAATAAGTGGAGTTGATGTCAGACACTCCATGAAAGTGAATATCAACTCCAACAGGTTCTAAGGGAACCTCATGCCTAAATAGTCTAGAAGTAGCATATTGGAAATGAGGGCCATGAGTAAAGCATGCCTCACCCCCAATATGCTCTTCTCCAGCCACCACCGCACCAAAATACCCCCTATCTGGTAGTCAGCCTCTACCTTCTCCACAACCCTCTCCACCCCATATCCCCCGCCCGACCAAAACACCATGTTAGTACTATTGTTCACTGGTCCCGATGGGTCGTCCAGATAGGAAGCCCATCTATCAGAATCCATAGAATCTGATACACATCCTCCAGAGTCACCATCATCTCCTCTGTTGGGAGATGAAAAGTATTGGTTCAGGGATCCCATAGATTGATCAGGGCAGTCAAATATGCCCGATCCCCCACCACAGGCTCCAAATGTGTCATCTGCTTGAGCCCAAGGGCATCAAGCCACTCCCAATCCCCAACTATCAAGGCCTCCCAAGCATCAGATAAAACAGTCAGCTGGCAGTACTGACTCTTCACAACCTAAAAAACAAAAAAAAAAGCAAACAATATTAAGTACATACTTCATATCAATAAAAACAATTCAATAAAACTGTACAAAAGAAAAACAAATTCAAGGAAAACAAAATTACATAAAAAGTACAAAACAATAAAAGTATAGCAAAAGTACAGACAAACAAAAGTAAAATAAAAGTACAAAAACATTCAAAACAAAATGTACAACAATGATCGCAGACATTAAAATAACTGTACAACAACAAAAAATCAAAACAAAAACAAATTCATCCTAGGGTTTCAACCTTAGTGTGAACAAACAAAAATAACTGTACAATAAAACAAAAAATCATCCTAGGGTTTTAACCTTAAGGTGAACAAAAAACATCACAAAAACAAATTCATCCTAGGGTTTAAACCTTACTATGAACAAAAAACATAACAAAAACAAATTCATCCTAGGGTTTCAACCTTAGTATGAACAAAAAAATGAAATCAAACAAAAAAAATTGCCCTAGGGTTTTAGCCTTAATGTGAAAAAAATAAAACAAAAACAATATAAAATATAAAAATTAATACTAGAGTTTCAACCTTAGTATTAACGCCAAATAAAAACAATTATGTGCAAGTTTTTAACTTCATATAAAGCAAAAACAAATAACAGGAAGGGAGAAGGAACATCATACCGGTCTCACCTCGGCTCCTCTGCTTGAAGATCCGGTTCTCGCACTCATGATGTCCGTGAAATTTTGACAGCGCTCCGCTATGCAAACTCACACTCCTCCTCACTGCTCCAAATCGCCAAAAAAAAAAATTGTTGCAAATGAGCCCAAAACCTAGTTTTGGTCCTTTCATAGACTGTTATTCCTGTAATCGTTCCACCCTGGGATGAGCGCTCTAGTTAGCACTCATCCCACCCTGGTACGATTATCAAATTGGTATTCGTCCCACCCAGGGACAATTACAGAGCAAGAAATAAAGCAACAAAAATAGAATCCAAAAAAATGCACCAAAAACAACAATAAATCTACCAGAAAAAGGTGCATTTGCACCAGATATTATGGCACGCAAAACCATCATCGGGGTCACAAATATTCACTATCCTACTCCCTAAGAAGGCTAGAATAACTGTATCGCTCCATGGGAAGGAGGATTTTTGATAATTTCTACCCAATCGGCATCACAAAAAGGGTCAAAACCCACCAAAAATAGGTTCGATTGCTGGAAAGCTGCTAGGCATTCAACAACAAACAACTGCAGGCACCCTTACAAACGTCATATTAGGTCAAGCAACTTGTCACTTTTCTCATCTTGGTCATTCCCTCATCGATTCGTCGCTTGAGGGGGTAGTCACACTTAGGCACCAAATCAACAAATACACACCCAATCAAGGAAATGGCATGCATTCAAAGAATCATTGACAAAGACAATCACGCTCCTGCTTGGGGTAGCAAACAAGCAATAATCACAAGTTGAACAAACACTTGGTATTATAGAAGCATGAATACAAGGTTCCTTAGACAAAAGGTTGCACCCTTTACCTATTCATGACTGAAAAATGTCCAATATCAAGTACACCTCACCAAAAAATATTACACTTGAGTTAAGCTCCTTAGATCTTCAAAAGCAAGGATTCAAGAATGCATGCTCTTTCCATACTTAGGGCATCAAAAGTTAGTTAGGTTACTTAGAAATCCTAATTATTAAGTGCTTTGGTCATCTATTTTTTCTCAGCATTGCACCACACACATCGTATCCCAAAAATGGGCACCTATAGACACCAAAATAGCACCAATTCGATTATGTGACTACAAGCACTGATCGAATCGACATACATACCCCCTAGGGCAGCCTCTAGAGGTTAAATAGTGGTCCTAACCACTCCCAAATCAGTTTTTGAGGGTTAGAGGTCAATTTGGAACCTTTTAAACACTCTGCTCCCTATTCGTCCCACCCTGGGATGATTAGAATCCTATTCGTCCCACCCCGAGATGATTAGCAGCAATCGCTCCAGGGTGGGGTGAATAGCAGTTTTGACTGGCAAAAATTCAAGCCTTGACAAATGGTAACTCAGATCCACCACTCAACTTTGCTTTCAAGGCATGCAATTGTGAGGAACGGTTTCAAATCAGAGAGAGGGACTTCAGTCAAGCATGCCTTGATCATGGAGGCCCTAAATCAGGGAGGAATCTTCTCTCCCCCAAGAAAGGCATGGTGAGCCAAGTGGCACCCTCGCATGCGCATTCAAAGGAGACCCTTGAGGTCTATAAAAGGGTGAGCCTCCTCACCCCAAAAGGAACAGAGCTAGAGCATTTGGAGCAATGGAGTGCTGCCAAATTGTACCCCCATTCCCCTTTGTGCTTCCTACATCCCTAATTTCTCTTTTGGAAGAGAGGTTATCGGGTGAACACTAGGAATGCAATCCTGACCCAAAAACCAAGAAATCAGCCACAATACCACACCAAATTCATTGAAACAACCCCCTAGGAGGTTTTGGACCCATCCCACTTGGATTGGTGCCAAAACTAAGCCCCAAACGATGGGCGTCCTACCCCCGGGTGCCCCCTGCACTACTGTAGTCCTAATTGCCCCACCCTGGAACGATTAGAAATATGCAAAGGATTTATCTACTATTATTTTTTCATTCTATCATATTTCATGTACTTATGCTTCTGTTCAAGTTTCATGTCATTCTGACTTGATTTGACTATGTTTTTTATCATTTTATGCGTTTACTAACATACAAGGAGAACTTTTAGATACAAGACAATCTAGGCAGAATCTGCAAAATTTTACCTTCTAGGTCATCCCAAAATGCCCCTTTTATCCTAACCCCAAGTTTGTAGGAGTTTTTAAGGCCTCTGGGCAGGACTTTTGCAAGGTCGCTCTTGCACGTTTTGTGACAGTCCTAATCGTCCCACCCCGGAGTGATTAGAAAACCATGCATGATTTCCTGACTGTTCTTTTTGCAATGATTCCCTAATGATGTCTTGATGCTTCTATCAAAATTTAGGTCCATTATGACATGTTTTTACCATCTTTTAATTCCTTTTTATATTAACTAGTCGGAGGCTTTGGGGATTGCATGTTTTCCTAATATCCACATATGCTATTAACTATTTACTATTTATCTAGGTGTAGGATCTCACCGCCAGGAACACCAGAGGGGCAGCAAGGAACCATGAACATATGGATGCAAGCGGTGGCAATGTTTGGCCCACCCATTTCAAATGTGAGCATATGGAAGACACTGGAAGTGTGCCATCCATTGATGTAATGAAATGTATCAAATGTTATAAGCCCTAGATGGGGGACGCATTGTAACCATATTGAAAGCAACATTAATAAAAGAGGCCCCGCTTTGTTTTTCTTACATCTCATCTCATTTATGCTTTATTTCCTATATGCATTTGTTCATCGCATTCGTAGGACTTAGCATTTGCACCTCATATCTATTTTTTTTGCATCAATAATCTGGTACACCGTCACTCCGCATTCGGATTTCACTATCCTTACTACCCTGGCTAATGGATTTCTGTCCACTGGAGACTACTGTCCTCTGCTCAGTCACCTCCAAATCTTGATCTCAAATCTGCACTAAACATAGTCCTTCAGTATAGCACAAATCTACTCAATCTCCATCTCAAATTTGCACTAAACACAACCCTTAAATCTAGCACAAATTTGCTCAATATTTGTCTCAAATTTGCACTAAACATAGTCCTTTTATCTAGCACAAATCTGCTCAATATCTATCTCAAATTTACACTAAACATAGTCCTTTGGACTAGCACAAATATGCTCAATATTTATCTCAAGTATGGACTAAACACAGTCCTTTGGTCTAGCACAAATCTTCTCAATCTCTATATCAAATCTACACTAAACATAGTCCTTCGATCTAGCACAAATTTGTTCAATCTCTATCTCTAGTTTGGCATAAAGTTGTTCTCAAATAAGCACCAAAATCTGTCCTCAAGCCTTGACACAAATATTTATCTAATCACAAATCAACTCTGCTAGATCTATCCCAAACCTTAACTCAAGGTTTGAAAAAATCAATCAATCAACTCTGCTCACAAGTCTTCTTAAAGACTTGCCTCAAATCTATCCACAAGTCCTCTCAATAACTTGCTCAAATAGCTTTCAATTCTTCACCAAGAATTAAATTAAATCTGCATTATAAGCTTCCACAAAATCTTACACTAATCTATCCACAAGTCTTCACCAAGACTTACCTCAAATCAGCTCAACAAGTTCTCACTAGAACTTGCTCAATCTTCTCAATAAGTCTTCACTAATACTTGCCTCAAATCTGCATTGTAATCTTCCACAAAAGCTCACACTAATCTGTCCACAAGTCTTCACCAATACTTACCTCAAATATACTCAACAAGTTCTCACTAGAACTAGCTCAATCTGCTCAATAAGTCCTCACCAAGAATTGCCTCAAATATACATTGTAAGCTTCCATTAAATATTACTCAAAGCAGTCCTTAAGTCCACTCTAGGACTTACTTCAAATCTGATCACAAGATTTCACAAAATCTCGTTCAACTCAACTCGATCTATCACAAAAAACCTCTTCAATCACACAAACAATTTTCACACATAATCTTGTTTAATCTCACAGAAACATATAGAGAATGGTTAGAGACTCAATATGTTTCACACTCACAACAATACTTAATCACTTTCAAACTCTCCTTCAAATCAATTTAGAATAAAGAACAATTTGTTTCATAGAACTTGACCTATCCCTCCAACACTCTCAATCAATAATGCTCATCCAATTCCACTCATCTATTCACTCAATGAAATACAACATACTTACAAACCCTAACCAAGTGTTTCATAATACTTCCAATAACTCTCACTATGGAACTCAACCTTGACTCAAGATGATTCTAAATTCACATAACAATGATACTCATGATCTTTCACAAACCCTAGTCAAGCACATAAAAGCTTACTTAAATATTTCCAACAATGTTTATCAAATAATCTCACATAACAATGATACTCATGATCTTGCACAAACCCTAGTTCAAGATAGTTTTCAATTTCACACTCAATTTTTCTCACAAACATTCATCAATCATTCATGTGAAAACTCACTCAATCATTTCCAACAATGCTTATCAAACAAAACCTTTTCACTCCAACTTGCACTTCACAACATTCAATAATATTTCAGTCACAAGGATGATATGCCTATACCTTTTGTATTGAAGAAGTTTTGACCTCAAGACTTGTCTCAATCACCATAAACCTTTTTGACAATCTCAATGGTTAGATGTAAAAAATCTATCCTCAATAATTTCCTTCAAAATTATTTCACCATGCCAAAGTATTAAATCTCAACTATACCTTATTTCTCATTTCAAAACAATTTTCATAATATGACTTTATTTCAACATATAACATATAACATTATTTGCATACCTTATTACTCCTTTTATAAACTTTAACCACCAAAAATTAAAACAAAATATTTAGACTTTATTTTCTCTTCTATCTCCCTCAAAATCTTAAACCTTTTTTAATTTTTCCCACTATGCAATTTCCAACTTAATAAAAACTTTGGATAAATTAAAAAATAATCTATTAATTTCCACACCACATGATTTTTAGATTCACCATAACCTTAGCAAAAATGTGAGCGCATACCTTTATTAATCACACCAAAAGAGCCTTGGCGGGTTTCAAAAAATTGATCACTTCTCTCCAAGAATTTTTGCATAATGCGCACCCACCAATTGGGCTACGTGCCCTCACATAAAAGGAAAGGTTCACACCTTCCTTTTATTCCTTGATCAATGGTGCAAAACAAATGAACTTCTACCTTGCAAAACAATGATCGCGTGGATTAAACCCATGACCTAGCACCTGCGAGTGTCTTAGCGCAGCCCTTGGCTACAAACTATTCTACTCAGTGCTTAGAACAACCATTGGCACTCCCACTTGCTTTTATGTCTTCGTCTACCCTCCTAAGTCTTAAGCACATGCGAACCTTTCTTTTACAAACACACAATGCACGATTTACTTGGACAATTAATCATTTGTATGGATGAAAGTTTAAATTAAAACTTGCCTCCTTTTATATATAATGTGCCATATATCTAAAACGTCGTCGATCCTTGAAATTCGAATTTAATTCAAATTTAAATTTGTCTTTGGTGCCTTAATTTATTTAAATTTAAATATTAACCTTAGGGTTAAAATATTTAAATTTAAATAATTTAAACCTTAGACTTTAAAATTTGTCACATGGGTCCTTTGAAGGAATTAGAATTTTATAATTCCTTGGCCTTCATTTTATTTGAAACCAACCTGTAACCCAAAATATTATAATATTAGATATTGTAATATTATTAATTCCATTGAATTTGCTTCTTTGCCTTGTTGGAAAAACCACTAGAAGACATTAATAACACTGAAACTTGGACATCACCCTTTTGTCATAAATGCATGGATGACACTGAAACTTGGTCATGATATTCTTGACATTAATGACAATAAATCTTGCTCATATTTCCAATAGTGTGACTCTGCAATGAGTGATTTGTAATATCTTGAAATGCTTTGAAAAAGATATGTAATAAAAATATTTGTAATATGATTCTACAATGTTTTGTAATGTTCTAAAATGCTTTGAGAAATATATGTAATGAAATGTTTGTAGTATGATTTTGCAATGTTTTGCAATGTTCTAAAATACTATTAAAAGATATATGTAATGTAATGTTTGTAGTATGATTTTGTAATGAGTGATTTGTATGCTTTGTTGTGATAGGTGTTTCTTATATAGGTACTTTGTAGTAGTGATATATAATAGTTGCTTTATAAATTTGGATATAAAGAGATATTTTTGTCAAAGCAAGTTGCCTCGTTTGTTTGAAAGTAGATGCTTTTGTAAAGATAATGATATTCATGTTATCAAAGCATGTTGCCTCCTTGATTTGCAAAAATGATGATATGATATTATATTTTGTAACACATGGGAAAGGGTAACAAGAGTATATAATTTTGTTACCTAATGCATATGCAAAAATTTACATGTACGTGAGGAAGTGGACTTAATAATCATTGTCATGTGTGATGTGTTAGAGCAATTGAATGAGATTGTACTGTATAATTTACTAGTACGATTTATCTTGAAGATCATATGTCTAGAGTTGGCATATTTACAATGTAATTGTAAGTATTCAACTTATGGGGATATGATAGACAAATTTACCTAAGATATAAAGTTTTGAATTGTGTAAAATGATTTTGTTTAAGAATATTTACTCCTTCAATTTTTGAATGCATAAGATAGAACTCCAGGAACACATACCCATTATCTAACACATGTGTAAATATTTATTGATACGTGAGGCATAGAGTTGGTACTTGGTGCACATCTAATGTATTAAATATTTGATAATTTGTAAAACAAATAAAATATTTCAAATTTAGGGTAACATGTTCGTATGAAAAATTCGAGAGAAGGAGAAGCTCTTCTCCTTTTCTCACTGTGTGTACAAAAAATTGTATATGCACAGAATGTAGGAAATAGAAATCCTCTTTTCTAGGAGGTCCATATGATAGCATGGACTTTAGTCTAAAGGATCTTGTTGTAGGTGAAAGAAGAACATTTATGCTAGATTATAGACCATTAGGAAGCACACACATGAATTTTATAATCGACTACTTAATGCAATCATAAATGATTATGTAAAATACTGATCATCAAATCCTAATGTTTTCAAAGGGTCTACAAATTAGATAGGATGCTTTTGCTTTATCAGATATAATGATTTATGAAAGGAAAAAGAAATGATATTTTGTTTTAGTATATCAATATGGAGGAAGTTCTCTATCTATTTGATGATATTTGTATGAACAAATAGAGAATATCTAGTTGTCTTAATAAGTACTTATGTATATTTTTGAGATTTTGTTGTTATTGCATACTTGCATAATAAGTTAGTTAGAAAATAGAGTTCTATTAATCAAATGGTTTATTAGATGAGTAGCTAGTGAAGAGAGTATTATTTGTAGATGGTCTATTATTGTATAGACCAGGAGACTATGAAGACAACATTGATATAGTGTTTGGTGAAACTCACAAATAATTGTGGGCTCACAAGGCATTTAATTTATGGAGCCTCATAGTCGTACTAAACTATTTAAACAATAGTTTGTGATATTTTTATTTTTGTTTGATAGAATGATAATGAAATGAACCAAGCAAATAAGAGGAAAATATTGATATCGTATCTGATGAAGCTTACAAATAATTGTGGGCTCACAAGACATTAGATCGAGGGAACATATTAGTCTAATTGATCTATTTAGACAATACTTTGTGAGATTTCAATTTTTTTATGGAATGCCAATGAAATGAACTAGGTGGATAAGAAAAAAATATTGATCTAGTGCTTGGTAAGATCTTAAAATAATTGTAAATCTATAAGACATTGGATAAATGAATCCTTCTTAATCCATATAGTTTATCAAAGACAATCGATAACATTATGATTTGAATGTGATATCATGCTTATACAATAAATCAAGAGGAAAGTAAAGACACCATTGATGCATTGCCTAATGAGATTTGCAAGAAATTACAAACCTATGAGATATTGAATCAAGGGAACAATATGATCCTTATGATTTATTGAAAAGATAGTGCATGAAGATTTGATTTGTGTTTTATTATGTACTTAAATGATAAATAAAATAGAAAAGAGGACCCAATTTATTTGTTCCCTTATAATATACACAAATAATTGTAAAGCTATAAGAGAATAGATAAATTGGGCTTCTTGGCCCATACGATATTCAAAGTAGGAAGGTTGATGATGATTTTTCTATTGGGTATAATTTTGTGAACTTAGATGATAGGACAACCAGGGAAGAAAATCTCATTCAACCAGTGACTAGTAAAATTCACAAATGATTATGAATTTATGATATATTGGTTGAATATGATTTCTTGTCCATGGGTGGTTTGTTAAATGAGTTGCACTTGATGAAAGTGATGAATAGTTATCATGAATTATTTGATAGATTGCTCTAAAGGGCTATATTTCTCCTATACTACATGACATGCTTATAAGGGTTTGTAATATTGTGATGTTTTATAGGAAAAAATGGTGCCATAGAGGATCCTATTAAATAATAATGAGTATTGATGTAAAAGGTTATTTGTTAAAATATATTGTAGATATGTATTGTCGATAAAAATAACACTAGCAATTATCTTTATAGGTTATGGAAAGTCTCA
Source organism: Wollemia nobilis (assembly GCA_028583015.1). Lineage (NCBI taxonomy): Eukaryota > Viridiplantae > Streptophyta > Pinopsida > Araucariales > Araucariaceae > Wollemia > Wollemia nobilis. The sequence continues at coordinate 23,892,851 of JAQPPZ010002998.1, forward strand.
TCCTTCTATATATGGGACAACGATGGACTAAATTTTTTAGCCTTTGGATAGAATGATAGTGAGCAATGTTGGCTAGTAGTTTCGATTTTATTTCTTCATTCAATTATCACTTTTCTACCATATTTCATCTTTTATTACAAGGTTATCTACCAAGATTTCTATTTAAGGTCTCTAATTACTATTTGAGGATTGGTACCTATGGTAGGTCAAACCCCCTGAAAATGTCCCATGTGTTATATTTTCTTATTTACTATGGTGATATTGTAAGAAAGGTAGGATATGAACAAGCTTCATTATTTTCTGAATGTTATGGTAGTTTATCCCCTTTGTGTTAAGTGATTATTTTCACTACCTTAGGATTATCCCTAGTCTATTAGCATTTTCTAGATAATTTTGGTATAGTTTATCCTACAATACTATATTTTATTTATGCTAATACTGAGATAGTTCTTAACACTTCATTGTTAATTTACTATTATATTATCTTAATTTAGGTATCCTTATCTATCTTATATTAATATGTATAATTGTATGAGATATCCTTTTTCCCATAAATAGTTCCTTCATTTGTTCAAGTTGTGATATTTTGTATCTTGTGGGACTTCATCTAATATATATCCATTATGTAATACCTGATATGTCTTGCTTTCATATATTTGGATCCACTACATGGACCCATATTTCCAAATATATATAAGCAAACACCATCATTGAATTTTTATGGGGTATTCTAACACCTCCAAGATTTCTTGCTTATATGATCCCAAAATAAGATATATTCATATTCAAAATGTGGTGTCTTATGAAATACTTCTATCTAATTTTTTTCCCTACCTTTTATAAATATTACTCAAAGCTCCTCCAATATTTCTTCCTATACCCTTAAAAATTCTCATTGGCACAATTTTAATTGTTCTATATTTTTTTACCTTTGAGTGAAAGTACATCAACAACATCTAATTTGACTGCTCTTCCTTCATATTCTTCTCCACCACCTAAATTTGTGGATCCAATCATAGATGGACTTGATCCCCTTATGCCTTGTGCAATGGGGTTGGATGCTAACATGGGTGGTAAGTTTGGATTTGGTACTTTAGTATAGTCTTCTAATGCTACTTTTACATAGAATATGACATATTATTCAATGGTTTGTCTACTGTCCAAGTGGAATTAGACTATTCAACCCATTATTTATTAGGAGTGTCATAGAAAGGCTACATCTTGGGCACTAATATTTACGGTTGATGATTCTAGAGACCCACTTACATATTCTTAGGTTAAGGTATATCTAGAGTGTAATAATGCTATGCTTATAGCATATGATTCATTGATGAATAACCAACCACGAGAGGTTGTTAAGGACATTATTTATTATTTATTTGAAAAAAGTACCATTATTTTAAATAACAAACCCTGTCAAGTTAAATTTCCACCATATTAAAGGGATGGTGGTTTTAGGTGTGATTATGCTACCAAATTAAATATTAATAATAAATATAGTTGATACTTTAACAAATGCTTTGGATGGAAATAATTTTACTTAATGTAGAGGTAAGGTTGGTAATTAATATGATTGTTGTGTAATTGTCAAGAGGAAGATTATTGTTAAGAATAACTACCGAGTGTGAAATTGTAAGGACTAATAGTTACTTCTCACCATTATATATATATATACTTGAAAAGATTGCCAATATTATTCTTGGTATCTCTGAAAAGTATCTCATCTACTCTTTCTACTCCAAAGTAGTCTATTTAAGTTCCACTCATTTTTACAAAAAATTTCCCTCCTCAAATTTAACCTTTTAACCTTTGTAAGAAAACATTTCATAATTTAATGCATTATTTTTTGTATATAAAGAGTAAAGTGTAAAATAAATTTTAACATTTGCAATGCCATATGTCATACGATATGGATATTATTTACCCAATATATAGTTATCCTAGTTTTTTTTTTGTATTTTGGGAAAAAAATTGTAATTTTCTATAAAGAAAATATGAAATTACATTCTTCATATGCCTCTTTGGTATTTCTTCAAAATTTCAATAGTGAACTAAAAATTGGGTCATTGATACATCATAACTAGCTCTCTCTATCAAGATAAGTTATATCCTTAGGAACCTTCTCAATTTATCAAACAATATCCTTTAAATCACTAACTTCTAAGTTTTTTTGAAAAATTTATTTTATCTATGCTTGTTTTAACTAGAGTGCATTAATCCCTCAGATAGATATTTGGATTAATTGCAATGCATTTCCTTAATTGAATCCTTGTACTAAGCACATACCTCGATCAATCTAAAGTGTTTCCTTTGATATTTCATTTGTTTCCCTATTTAGTTCTCTTTAAATATACCAAAATGTAAAAGCTTCACTTTGATACATAGCTTCTTTTAATTGAGAGAAGATGGTTTGTAGAATTATGTTTTCCATTTAAAAAACACCAAGCATCTAGTTTATTACCACCTGTGAGTCTTAGTATATTTTAATTTTGTATTCCTTTTGATTTTGCCAACTGAACCAACAACTTAAGGGTCATAATTTCAGCATAATTATTATAAATTTTTTCCAATATAGCCTTGAATTTAAAATAATGAGAATCAAAATTATATAGTAATCCTCCTGCTCCATAAAATACAAAGACCTTTTGGAGGTATGATTTATCTGTTTACCTTTTTTGTTGTTGAAACCTTACAGTTTTTTAAACTTCCAATGATTTGGGAGGAGACCTACCAAGTATGCTTCTCTTGATCCTAAAAATTATTGCATTCTTAGTTATCATACTCCCCAAGACACAAGCAATGGGACAGCTATAAAACCTTTGTAAGACCTATTTTCAAACTAATATTTTAAGCACTCTCTTAAGGAATCTTCTTGCCATTCTATAGGAATATTTAATTGTGCTATAACCTTCCTCAAAATATGTCTAGTAAAGGAGCAAATAACTAGTAAAGCATAGTTATCCCAATATTACTAAAGCATACTATGCAACCCTATACCCATAAGGTTTGAGGTTGTACCTCAATTCAAAGTTTCATAATCTACACTACACTATAAGACTACCTAATTAATATAATAAATAGATTTTTAATAGGTTATATGGGATTGAAATGTGGTCGACCTATATTACATCATCACCACAAAGTGGTATTACAAAAAAGTTCAAATATTATCCATGTATCGTTTGGCAAGATTGGAACTTAGGTCTCCTCTTTGAAATGTTGAGGAATCTAACCATTTGAGCTAATACCATTTGATTCTTAATATAATAATAAAGCAATTGACAATAATAAAGATAGTTTTATGATTCCTTTGAATGTTGCTAGTATAATGTATATGGCATTAATTATACTTAAACATTTCAAAGAGAATAACTTGAGACATGAGGAGTTGATTGAATCTCTCAAGAAGAAAGAAAAAGTGGATGAATCATTTTTAGAAAATGTATTTCATTCTTCATGTAATATTAATGCTTCAAGTACATCTAATTCATAATCTTACCATGATGCTATAAGTGAATACTCATAAGGTTCTATGCTGAAGAAGACTTGTAATATGAAGGACAAAGGCAAAGAGAAAATGTTTTTGCAGGAATCTAATGACAACTTGATACCTCCTGAAAGCATAAAGATAAACATCAATGATGAAGATAAGTAAAAGAAGAAAGAAAATGATCAAAGAGGAATATAGTGTAGAGCAAGTTGAAAGACAAAGATCCATATTGAAGACTAAAGTCTTCAATAACCAAATAATGTAATACAGGGGGGTGTTCAAATATATTACATTATTTAGTATATGCTACTATACCATCTTGGGTACATCTTTAGATTAGGAGTGTGTCTTTTATTAGGGTTTGAGTATTTACTTTATGCAATATAATAAATGCACAAGTATTGTTAGAATGTGCAAAGTACTTGATGATATAAATCTACATGTTGTCCATGTGTACATGAGTCCATAGAATATGAAGATGAAGATTCATAGTGTTAGTATTACAATGGAACTAAGAGGGGGGGGTGAATCAGTGTAGTTCTTTAAACTTAAATTTATAGCTCTTAAAACTGAAATAATGAAACCTTAAAACCAGATAAAGCAAGTATCACAAGAGAACATCACACAACACAATATTTAACGAGGTTCACCAATGTGGCTACTCCTCAAAAATGACTGCTTGGACTACCATCCAAATCCAGCATTTGCAAAGCTACAACTTTACAAACAATTTACCAGCACCCACTGGAAGGAGCACCAACCCTTGATTTATCTACACCAACAGAAAGGAGCACCTACCACTTATTTATCTGCACCAATAGAAAGGAGCACCAACCCCTAATTTACCAACACCTACTGGAAGGAGCACCAACCCCTGATGCCAAGCTGCAACTTGGACTTCAATTTATAATTTGGAATTTTAACAAAAAATACCTTCGCTTTTACAAGACCCTGATCATTCTACTTCATCTTTGTGTTCTCTGCACACTCTGCTCTCTTTGCACAATAACTTCGCACACTCTGCTTTGTCATAGTCAAACTTCACGATTGTCTTCTCCCTCTCTGTGCACTACGATCAAACTTCGCACACTCTGCTCTGTCACAGTCAAACTTCACGATCGTCTTCTCCATCTCTATGCACTATGATCGAACTTCGCACACTCTGCTCCGTCACAATAGAACTTCATGATCATCTTCTCCCTCTCTATGCACTACAATTGAAATTCGCACACTCTACTTCCTTTACGAATTTCACACAGCACGATTCGACACGACTTGCTCTCTGCACTCTTATGATCGAACTTTGCACATGTTAACACGCATTTAACGATCTTTCCAATGACTTTACAGTTCTCCAAACAACCCTCCTTTTATAAAAATATTTTCATGGAGAAAAACCTAATTTCAGTCGGTTATAAACCCTAATCTTAGTTGGCTATAAACCCTAATCTTAGTCGGCTACAAACCCTAATCTTCGTCGACTGACATCGGTCTTCGTCAGCTTCAACTACCCCTGTAACTCTTCTATTGTTGTTGCCATGAAAACACAACATGTTGCGATATCGTGACACTTTCGCCTTCGTACACTTTCTCTTAGCTTTGGCCCGCGAGAATACAACATGTAGCGATATCGCAACACTTTTTCCTTCGTACGCTTTCTCTTAGCTTTGGCCCATGAAAATACAACATGTCACAATATCGGGACACTTTTTCCTCCATACGCTTTCTCTTAGCTTTGGCCCACGAGAATACAACATGTCGTGATATCGCGACACTTTTTCCTTCGTACACTTTCTCTTAGATTTGGCCCATGAGAATACAACATGTAGCGATATCGCGACACTTCTGCCTTCTTACTTTCTCTCTCCTCCTTTAGTCGCAAAAATGTGACATGTCATGATATCACGACACTTTTTCTCCTTAGCGCTTTATCTTGCCTTTGGGTCGCGAAAACATGACATGTCGTGATATCGCGACACTTTTTCTCCTTAGCACTTTTTCTTGCCTTCGGGTCACGAAAATGTGACATGTCACGATATCGCGACACTTTTTCTCCTTAGTGCTTTCTCTTGCCTTTGGGTCATGAAAATGCGACATGTCGCGATATCGCGAAACTTTTTCTCCTTAGCATTTTCTCTTGCCTTCGGGTCGCGAAAACGTGACATGTCGCGATATCGTGACACTTTTTCTCCTTAGTGCTTTCTCTTGCCTTTGGGTCGCAAAAATGCGACATGTCACGATATCATGACACTTTTTCTCCTTAGCACTTTCTATTGCCTTTGGGTCATGAAAACATGACATGTCGCGATATCATGACATTTTTTCTCCTTAGCACTTTCTCTTGCCTTCGGGTCACGAAAACGTGACATGTCGCGATATTGCGACACTTTTTCTCCTTAGTGCTTTCTCTTGCCTTCGGGTCGCAAAAATGCGACATGTCACGATATCGCGACACTTTTTCTCTCGGACTCTCTTTCTTGCAATATGTCATGAAATCATGACACTTTTTCTACTTGCCTCTTTCTCTTCCAACATGTCACGAAATCGCGACAGTTTTTCCTGCTTGCACTTTCTTTTCGAACATATTGCGAAATCGCGACAGTTTTTCTTTCTTCTCAACATGTCGCAATATCGCAACACTTTTTCCACTTGCCTTTTTTTCTTCCAACATGTCGCGAAATCGTGATAGTTTTTCTTTCTTCTTCTCTCTCTTCCAACATGTCACGAAATCACGACAGTTTTTCTTTATTCTTCTCTCTCTTCCAAAATGTCACGAAATCACGATAGTTTTTCTTTCTTCTTCTCTCTCTTCCAACATGTCGTGAAATCGAGACAATTTTTCTTTCCTGTTGAATATGTCACAATATCACGACACTTTTCTTACTTGTCTTTTTCGTTGATCTTTTGCAAGTGGTCCACTTAGGTCTTCTTGAAAAATCACTGTACATACTCTGAAGAACCTCTTAACTCCTATCTTCTACATCTGAATAGCTTTTGAACTTCCTATCCACTGCATCAATAGATTTGTCTGACTGTGTTGACAATAATGACAATACTGTTGTTGCACCTTGCTCAACACATAGGTAGGTGGAAAGCCAAGAGTCACATCTCATTATATATAGGCCTTTGATAGATAATATGTGTGAGAGAAGGTAAATAGCATAAGGTAGAGTAGTAGATAATATGCCATATACAATGTAGAGCGTGTAATAAATATGGAGAGTATGAGACCTCCATTTTATATCATTGTACTATTTTCATGAGCCTTCATTAATGGTAGTTTTATGAGTAGTTACAAAAATTTCTTATGAGTTTTACATGCTTAGTATATTGTCATTATCATATATTTAATATTGCATGCTTATTTTATATCTTGTGGTTGATTTTCCATTAAGTATCTAGCATCAAAAGCTAACAAAGCAAACACCATCATTGTATTTTTATGGGGTATTCTAACACCTCCAAGTCTTATAGCTTATATGATCCCAAAATAAGATAAATTCATATTCAAAATATGGTCTTTGATGAAATATTTCTATCTAATTATTTTCCCTATATTTTAGAAATATTACTCAAATCTCCTCCAATATTTTTTCCTATACTCTTAAAAATTCTCTTTGGCACAATTTTATTTGTTCTAGATATTTTACCTTTGAGTGAAAGTACATCAACAACATCTAATTTGATCACTCTTCATTCATGTTCTTCTCCAACACCTGATGTTGTGGATCCAATCATAGATGGGCTTGATCCCATTATGCATTGTGCAATGGTGTTGGATACTAACATGGGTGGTGAGTTTGGATTGAATACTTTATTATGCTACTTCTGCATAGAGTATGACATATTCTTCCATGGTTTACCTAATGTCCAAGTGGAATTAGAGTATTCAATCTATTCTTTATTAAAAACATCATCGAAAGGGTACCTGGTAGGCCCTAATATTTAGGGTTGATGATTCTAGAGATACACATACTTATTCTTAGGTTAAGGACTATCTAGAGTGTAAAAATGCTATTCTTGTAGCGTATGATTCATTGATGAAAAAAAACACTTAGGATCTTGTTAAGGACATTATTTATTATTGATTTGATAAAAAATTTCCCCATCCTCAAATTTAGCCTTTTAACCTTTTGTAAACCATAATTTTATAATTTAATGCATTGTCTTTTACATTTAAAGAGTAAAGGGTAAAATAACTTGTTTGCAATACCATAGGTCATATGAGATGGATTTTGTTTACCCAATATATAGTTATCCTAGTTTTTTTTTTTCTTTTGGAAAAAAGTCATAATTTTCTCTTAAGAAACTATGAAATTACATTATTCATATGCCTCTTTGGCATTTCTTCAAAATTTCAATAGTGACCTAAAAATTAAGTCATTTATACATCATAACTAGCTATCTCTATCATGCTAAGTTCTATCCTTAGGAACCTTACCAATTTATCAAACAATATTTTTTAAATCACTAAATTCTGAGTTTTTTGAAAAAGTTGTTTTATTTGTGCTTGCTTTAACTAGAGTGTATTAATCCCCCCATATAGATATTTGGACTAGTTGCAATGCATTGCCCTCATTGAATTCTTGTATCAAGCACATACCTTGATCAATCTAAAGTGCCTTCTTTGAGAGTTCATCTACTTCCCTATTTAGTTCTCTATAAATATACCAAAAAGTAAAAGTTTAACTTCGATCGATAGATTCTTTTATTTGAGAGAAGATGGGTTGTAGAATCATGTTTTCCATTCTAAAAACACCAAGTATCTAGTTTATTACCATTGTGAGTGTGAGTGTGAGTCTTCGTAAATTTGAATCTTTTGTATTCATTTTGATTTTGCCACCTCAACCAACAATTTAAGGGCCATAATTTTAGCATAATTATTAGAACCTTTTTCCAATCTAGCCTTGAATTTAAAATAATGAGAGTAAAAAATATATAGTAATCCTCCTGCTCCACAAACTCCAAGGACCCCTTGTCTAACCCCATCAAAAAAATATGAGGCGCTAGATTTATTAATCTTTGAAAGGAAGATTTATTTGTTTACCTTTGTTGCTGCTGAAACCTTACAATTTTTTGAACTTCCAATGATTTGGGAGGAAACCTACCAATATGCTTCTCTTAATCCTAAAAAATTATTGCATTCCTAGTTAATCATACTTCCCAAGACACAAGCAATGAAAGAGCTATAAAACCTTTGTAAGACCTATTTTTAAACTAATATTTTAAGCACTCTCTTAAGGAATCTTTTTGCCATCCTATAGGAATATTTAATTGTGTTATAACCTCCCTCCAAAACTGTCTAGTAAAGGAGCAAGCAACCAGTAAAACATAGTTATCCAAACCTTACCAAAGCATACTGTGCAACCCTATCCCCATAAGATTTGTACCTCAATTCAAAGTTTCAAAATCTACACTACAGTATTAGACTACCTAATTAATATAATATATACGTTTTTAATAGGTTATATGGGATTGAAACCCTGTATTACATCATCACCACATAGTGGTATTACAGCAAAGCTCAAATATTATCTATTTAGCAAGAGTGGAATCTGTGTCTCTCCCTTGAAATGCTAAGAAATCTAATTAGTTGAACTAATACCACTTGATTGTTAATATAATAATAATATTTTATATAGAATATTTATATCTTCAAAATTTTGTTATTAAAAAGGACGCGGCCGTTCAGAGAGACGTGGATGTGAATTTCTCATAGCGAACTTCCTGTTATAAAATCACGTTAAGATATTTTGTAAAAGTCAAAGAAAGTTGAACTCGTTACATTCAGAAAAGAGAAAATGTGGCATTCCCTCAAGCCAAACGAAGAAGGAGAGATCCAGAAAATAGAGGCGGTAGTCTGTCAAATGGAAAAAACTGTATTTTACCGCAACTTTGTGAAACAAATGCAGAGCCCAGAAATTTCAAGCAAGATGAAGATGGTAATAGGAAAAGATGGTCGTTATTCCAAACTAGAAATGGTATTTTACGGCCTGGGATCATTCGTATTTCCCAATGAAGAGGACCCAAATATTAAGGAGCATTGGTGTAGAATGTCTCGTTGGCAACTTGTTCTCGCAATTCTGTTGAAGCGAAACTCCAATTTGATTGACGACATACTCTTCTACGATCCCGTTCTCACCTCCTTTGAAATCCAAATCTTAAGACGTTTGGGCTTCGCATGGATTCCAAATAACGAAGAAGGAAAGAGGAAAGTAGAGAGACCAACTCTCTTCTTTATTCCTCACTGTGATCTATTTCTCTATAACAATGTTTTGGAGGCAAACTGGACTCCCCAGGGCCTGAAAAACATAATTATTTTGGGTAACAGTTTTAGAGAATACAAGGAAGGAGAAGGGCTTTTCAGCCGTCAGCATCCCCAGCTGCCTGTAAATACATGGATTCCAAGGTATCCCTTGTCGATCATGGAGGATAACAGCACGTCTGAATTCCCGCTAACAATATCTGATGATGATAAAGGTGTCGACAACTTATTTACAATTGCCTTCCTTTGCTTAAGTTGGCATTTTTTTGGATTCCGTGGGAATTCGTCGGACCTGGATCGTGTATTGAAAGAAACGACGACCAAAGCTCTGAAGCAGCTTCTGCATGAAGAAAAGAACACAACTTGCCATCGCCGGGGTCGAAAGTTTGAACAGCCGGATGTTTCTCGTTTTGTTAGTGAGGCCATCAAAGAATGTGATTTAGATCCTAGTCAGTTTCACCTCAACCTTTAAAGTCATACATATATAGAGTTAATTAGTTATTATATATGTTAATATATTTTCCTAGAATGTGAATCTAATTTGTTTAAACTAACACTTTACTCTAGTAAAGATAAATTGAGGTTTTGCATAGAATTACGCTCATCCACCTTGGAATACTATATATATATATATATATATATATATATATATATATATATATATATATAAATTCAATTATTTAAGTAGATATTACTAATAAAAATTATTAAAGTAGCGTCTTGCAGTATTGGTGGAGTGTAGCATAAGCTTATGTAATTGAAGGTTATAGTGGCAATAAAGAGCGAGATTCGAATCCACGAAAAGGCTCAGTATTGGTGGTGTAGCTTAAGCTTATGCAACAAAAAGGCTCAGTATTGGTGGTGTAGCTTACGCTTATGCAACGAAAAGGCTCAGTATTGGTGGAGTGTAGCTTAAGCTTATGCAATTGAAGGTTATAGTGGCAATAAGGAGCGAGATTCGAATCCAAGAAAAAAGCTTAGAATCTTGTAAATCTTAATAATTATTTGTTATAAACATTTTCTTATTAACTTTAGTTAAACTTATTATTTCTTTTAATCATGGAAAAGAGAATTTAACTTTACAATCTTCAATTAAAACCTTTTTATTGGCTTGCCTATTTACATATTTGTTTCCTTCCCTTAATGCATGTGTAAATTTGATTTCTTTAAACTCTTTATCAACATCTTTAATTTCCACAATTATTTTTTGTATGTTCCATGGAGCCTTTGCTTTCCTTAAAATTCCATTTATTACTATGAGTGAATCACCTTCCTTCCATATTCTATTCCACTTTATTTTTTTGCATATTTTTAACGCTTGTAAAGCCACATAAGCTTTAGTTTTATTATTTGTCTTAAATCCACCATTGAAAGCATACGGAGACAAAATCTCTCCTCTATTATTTTTAATTATTCCTTCTCCTCCTATTGGTATTGGATTTTCTTTAGATGGTCTATAATAATTCAATTTGATAACTCCACATTTGGTGGTTTCCACTTTATTTTATTTGCCTTTTTTTTTTCTTATACCTAACATCATAATTCCGTTTGATGACTTAATTTCATCTATCAAGGCTCTCTACTTCTAGATTAGGGATTGGTTGAATTGATAGGGTTTGATTAGAATCCTCTATGGCTAAATATTAATTTCTTTTCATTACCTATAAACTTCCTTTCTTTATTTTAAATATTATTCTATTCCTTTCTAGCCATACAATCCAAAGTATTATATCTTTTGATATATCCTAGATTATTCGTAAAGCCCCACTTTTAAAAGTGCTCTACTATTACTTTAACCATTTTTCAATTCTACTATCCATCATGCATTTATCAAACATATTAAGAATCCATTGCCATAGTTTTCAAACTATTGAGCAATGTCCCAAGATATGATCTATACTCCCCTCCTTTTTACAAATAACACATTGATAGGGACCATGAAAACCCTTTTTTATAAGGTTATCCTAGGATACAAATTTTCTATGACCTACTAGTTAAACACATTTTCTTTTCATTTGTATCTTCCTTCTTGATCCTTGTACAAAATTTTTAAAACCCTATCACCATATTTATCTTGAAGTAAACTCATCCAAGGTTTCAAAATTGGATCTAGATTGAGTAGTTTTTTTATCACACCAAGTATTCATCCAAATATAATATTTTCTCAAGTTCAATCTACCCATCTTAAAATCTTAATCACTAGGTCAATAGATTTTTTAATCCATTTCAAAGTGCAGAACCATTTTATAGAGAGAATATAGTAAGTATTAATATTGGGTCATTGGGTTGAACATAATTAGAAAAATTCTTGTCCATTGTATTTGAATCTCTTTGTATAATCTTCACATTACTTTACCCCTAAGAGCTAAGTTTACTTTTTTAATCATCAAAAGTGATACCTCCACTAGTTTTATCATCACACAGACTACACCATTTCACCAAAGGAAATTTCTTTTTATCATGCAAACTTAACCATAACAAGGATCACATAATATATATTAAATATTTTCTATTGATTTTGGTATAGTATACAATGACATATAATATGTTGAAATGACTTGTAAAATTTAATTAAACAGTTGCACTCTTCTTGCTAATGATAACCATCTACCTTTCCATGTTGGTAGTTTATTTTAAAATTTACTTATAACTAAATTTCATAATTCTATCCTCATTCTCCCCTCAAATAAGGGCATCCCTAGATAATTTTCTGGTAAATTTACCTCCTCGTTTTGAAGTAACCTACAAATTCTTACTTTGATTTTAGCTAGAGTGTTTAGGAAGTAGATTTTAGATTTTGACCTATAAATTTTTTGCCTTGATGCTCTCTTGTATTCCTTTAATAATTTATTCAAAGCTTTGGCATCATTTATCCTTACCCTTCTAAAATGGGTTGTACCATCTACAAATTATTGATGGATGATGTTATCGATATTATTACTAGTCTTAAGTCCATTTATAAGCCCATCGTTGTTAGCCTTCTTCAAGTTCCTACTCAAAATCTCTACCATAATAATGAAAATATATGGTAATAGAGGATATCCCTATGTAAGGCTTATCTTAGCTTTAAATGATTCTATTACTAACCTATTAACCAATACTAAATATGAAACTATAAAGACACAAAATTTAATCCATCTAACCCATTTATTTCCAAATCCAATTTTTTTAATAATGTAAAAAAATTCCCATATAACCCTATCATATACTTGACTCATATCAAGTTTTAAGATCATTGTTTTCTCTTTTCTTGAAGTTATTGAATGTATCACTTCATGAGTGACTATAATACCATCCAAAATTGGTCTCCCTTTCACACATCCTCTTTTCTCTTCTGAAATAATTTTGTATAACAATGGCCTTAATCGATTCATCATAATTTGCAGATAATATTATATTCCATATTACATAGGCTTATGGGTCTAGATGAATAGAACAATTCAACATCCTTATTTTTTACAATCAAGGTAAGATATGTTGCATTGATTTTATAAGGTATGTATTGTTTTACCCTAGACTATTCCACTACCACCAATAAATAATCCTTCACTATATCCTAATTATGTTGGAAAAATGTTATAGAGAACCCTTTTGGACCAGGGGATTTATCCTTATTAAAATATAGAAGAGGTAAATGAACTTATTCTAGAGTAATAAGCTCCATCAGTTTCCTATTATCTTCATTCATTATAAATGAATGTACTTTTAGAAGAATTTTATAATAAAGAACTTTGGAGTCCTTTGCTCCTAGAATATTTTGATAAAATTACCTTACCTCTTTTCTACTTACTCTGGTCTCTAGTATAAACTACTTCTATTGATTGAATTCTACTAATTTTGGATGTTGATCCTTGTATTATAGTCATCCTATGAAAAACTTTGTATTTTTATATCCTTCATGTCTATCTTAATTTTAATCTCCCAAATTTCCCTTCCTTACTCAAAATATGAAGATATTCACTAAGCAAATAATTTCTCTATGAGCTTGGATTATTATGATCACCTTTTTGGAATTTTAAAACTTTATCTTTTAGTACTACTTTCTTGTTAAAAATATTTTCAAAAGTGTTCTTGTTCCATTATTTTAATCTAGATGTCATTGATTTAATTTATTTTGGAAGTTCATACAACCCACAATTTCCTGAAGAATTCCACATTTGTGCTATCATATCAACAAATTGAGGATGGTATTCCCACATCTTCTCATATTTAAAACATGATATTTTTATATTTCACTTACCACCATTTTAACTCTTATTGGCTAATGATTTGAACCAATTCTTGTTAAGGTATTAATTTTAGCACAAGTTCCTTCATCTAGCCAATGATATGAGAGTATGCATCTGTCTAATATTTTTGCATTTAGATTTTGATCTCTCTTGTTGTTGGTCCATGTATAGTTGTCTTCTTCAAACTCAACCTATCATTTATTATAGTTTTGAATAAATGTTTAAAAATCTGACATACTTTGAGTTAATTTCCTAATTTTCTTAAACTTTCCATCTAGCTTGGTTATGCAATTAAAATTTTCTATGATCATGAATCAAGTTTATTGGTCTTTACTCAGGGTATGCATAAGATGTTGGGCTCAAAATATACTTGTAAAAAAATGGTAAATCCTAATCAAAATCAAGGCGAATCAAGGTGATTCCTAGGAAAATCAAATCAATCATCTTCACACCAAAATTTGGGTTATTTTGATCCCTAAAAAGTAAGTTTATATTTGGGTAAACATTTTTCCTATTAAATTGCCTTATAACTTCATAAAAACACCATTATTATATCAGGATTGAAAAGAGCATTCCAAAGAGTACAAATATGTCTATGTTTGGATATATATTGTGGTGAATTGACCCTAAGAAAACATTGGTCCTAAAAATTTTAGGCGAATGGGCCGATGTCGAGGGTCCTCATATTCACCAATTTTCAATTTTGGAAATCCTAATATTTACCCAATTTGTGAATATTCACCATTATGCATAACCATGTCTTTATTTCTTATAAAGGCTTCAATCCCACTCCAAACATCTAATGTACCTAACTGAGTTGTAGGTCCATAGACATTGATAAGGATGAAGTGAATATCTACAAAGTAGCATATAACTAAAGAAGCTTTTCAATACCAAATTTTGTGAATGGTTACATAGGAGGTTCTAGTAGGATTCCAACAAGTTAGAATTACCCTTGTCAATCCTTCAAAATCCATAACATCCTATTCACATCCTGCCCATACTACTTTCATAGTTTTTTAACCTTCTTTTGTCATTTTAGTTTTCTAGATACAAATAATATCAGGCTTATTACTTAAAAAGAGGTACAACTCTACTTTGAGGGGGCATTAGTACCCCTTATATTCCATGATATGATAATAATGTATCATTAGGGGCTATGTCCCCACCTAAAAATTACCAATATCATTTTGTTTTTTCGTAAAGAGAACTTTAACCAACTTAGTTTGTGTTCCTTTCTCTATGTTTGCTCTTGCTTCTCTAGATCTTACCTGATAATTGAGGGTTTTTATCTTTTTCCCTTGCCTATATTATTAGGTCTTATTATTCTATTCCTAAATATTCTTTCACAATTTTATTTTTCATTAGATTTATCCTCTCATATAAATGCTACATAATGTTTTGACTCGTTTTGCTCATTTTCTAATATTTCCTTATTAATGGAAAAGGTATTAACTTCTAAAACTGCATTTTCTTTACCAAACATTTCTCCTAAATGGTGCATGGAACTTCAAGAGAGTATTCAAAATAAAATGAGACACATTCCTTATGTTCATCAAGAATGTTTATCCCTAAATTAGGATCATATTAATTCGATTGTTCACTATTACTATGTTGAACCTATAGCGACCCCAGGACGCACACATCACTCTCTCTTTTACGCTACTTGCAATGTATTAAGAACCCAGGATGAAATGGAAGACAATGAAAAGCATATAACATAGAAATAACAAATATGGATCTATTTATTCGTATTGAAACCCGGTTACATGTCGGTACATCTTAGGGATACCCATTTTGATACAATAAAGTTACAAATAGACAAAGAGTGCCTCTTTTGTGAAGAGGTGGTGCACTTTCAAAAAGCTTCCTGGTTCCACACACAAAAATGTATGAGGGATTACATATGCCTCCTTCTCCAGGTCTGTTTCCTAGAGGGATCCTTTTTGCTCTTCTATGTTGCAGACTTCGTCTGATGAACCTATGGCCCTGTAAGTAATGAAACAACAACACACACTTAGATGTTTGGGAATGCCTCCTTGGATGAGGTTGTTAGTATTGAATATAACAAATGAAAGCAAATGCAAATTAGACTAATGCTATGAATGTGAACGAATGAAATGATGTTATGCTAATGATATGCTAAAATAATGAATCTAATGTCTAGAACCCTAAGCTAAGCCTACGGGCCACTATCCAAGACAACATCCACTAAAGTGACTCTCGTACTCTTTGCTCCAAAGATATGGATCAAAGCTTGTATCTGATGTTGAAATAATGGTTGCTATGCTCTCCAATATGTTAGGGCTTCGTCATACACATGATCTCCAAGGGAACTCTCCAAGTCTCGAAAGCTCTCCTTAATGACTAAGATTGATTAAAGATGTATATATGGTGCTCTTAGGCTTGCACCTTTTATAGTGTGAAACCCTAGGTCTATGTCCAAGCCCTAGGAATGAATTTCTCATGCGTAGTGCAAGTTAGCATGAGAGGATTTTTATCTTTTCTATGTTTGGAGGCCAATTAACTGAAATATAACTGCCAACTTGAGTCTCCTATGCGAACTGGTCATTAGCATGAGAAGCTTTTGTCCTTTATTTATGTTTGGAAGCTAGTTAACTAAAGTCTAAATGCAAACTCAAATCTCCTATGTGAACTGGTCATGAAAAGGAATGTAAAGTTACTCATGCTCACCTTTATTGCATGCATACTGCCATTTCGACACGTGATTAGGCCTGTTTGTCGATAAAAATGCTTTTAGGGTTTAGTTGTCATTTGCAGCGACTAAGATCTGGCCACTATTGTCTACAGTGGCTAAGGTCTGGCCGCTCTAGGCTTGAGCAACTAGGATCTGGCCGCTCTTGGATTGAGTAGCTAGGATTTGATATCTTGAAAAGGCCCCAAACGAGTGGTGAGAACCATTGTTAATTCTTGGAAGGTCCAAGATTATGTCATTTGATCTTATGAATGTGTCTATGTGAGTAGCTCCCCTAAGCATAACATGATTTAGGTGTCTACAAATACCTATTTTTGTGACACGTTGTGTGGAAAACATAATGCTGAGCAAAAACGTAGACTGATCTATTTGTAGGGTGTATGGTGATCAATGGTTTGATCAACATTGGATGGCCCAATCATGCAATATGGTGCACATCTCTTGAATCATTGCCCCAACGTTCGGAGGACTTATCTCAGTGGCTTGGGCATGTTAAATTGCACTTATTCCTCAAACTCAATCGGGTAGCTTCAATTGCTATGACAATTCCGACCGATAGGAGAGCTACAATTGAAGATGTCATGTCTATTTACATTCCCTGTAAACAAGGGAAATTTATGATTTTTGTATGCAATGATTCATAGGATAAACATGATTTTGTTATGATTGAGTGATATTTTGTTTATTTTGATTATTGATTATGTTGAATTTTTGAACTACTTCCTCACACAATGGATTGGTGAAGAAATGACAATAAATGAAGTGACAAGTTGCTTGACAAATATGACTAATCTGGTTCCTTTCTAGCATTTGTTGTTGTTAATGGGTAATCCCATATCCAAGTGTGATCCCAATTGTTTATGATAATCATCTATCCCTATCTCGAGGAGCAGTCTAATTATCAATATCCTTCTTAGGGAGTTAGGATGAGTGATTCAATTTATGTTCATATTGTATCACTTTGGCTTAATGTTTTTGGTATCATAGGGGAATTAGGATGATCCTTTCGCACCCGTGGAGTAGTCCGACCACCTTGGTCTTCTTCAGGATTGAAGGGTGGCACATTGTAATTCCAAAATGAAATGTTTTTGCTCCAAGTGGCCTTATGGTAACCTGCCCATCTCATCAAAATGCATGGAGTGTGAATCGCTGCAATCATCGAGTGGATAGATCAAGTGATTGAGTACGAGGCCTGGTTGAGATTATGCTTTTATGTGATTTTTTTGTTATTTTGGTCATTAATATGACTTCAATTCATCAAAATGCATTTATTTAATGTTTTTGTCACCCCTCCATGGAAGGAATTTTCTTTTTTTTAACTGTGGAGCAGGTCGTTGTCAGGTCCAACGACCTCTAAGTTTTTGCCTATGTCCACTGTCACCTTGAGCGGACACGAAGTTTGGGCCACTAACATTATCAGTGGCCAAGGCATAATTTGAAAATATAAAAAATACGATTTTAGGATTTTGACCTATCACTTTCATTTACTGTCAATCTACTTTTCAGAGCTCTGGTGAGACAGCAACAGTTGCAATTTCTAAAGCAACCTGCATCGAGGACATGGCTTCACAGGGTGAGGCATCAGCTGCTGGAGGAGTCAGAGCTTTTTTATTTTTTAAACCCTAACCTCTTTTCTATTTTTGGGTAAAATAAAACCTCACTAAGTAATTGGCAAATGAACCTCACTAAACCTGTTGGTAACAAACATAATTTGTAGTTAGGCTTAGTTCAAGTTTTTAAGTGGTGGGTTAGTCCTCATTTTATTCTTTTCCAATTTTTTTGAATTTTACAACCTAGGGTTCATGGGTTTGTCATGTTACCCTTCGACCATTGTCGCTCAGAGCGGAGGCAATTTGGTCGTTGTCACTCAGAGTGGCTAAGTTTGAACCTCAACAGTCAAAAATTTAACCATTGGGATTTGGCCACTGCTGTCTCCAGCGGCCAGATTATGGCTGCTCTAGGTGACAACAGCTAATCCCATTAGCCAATTTTGCACAAATTTTTTGCTTTTTATTAGATTTTTGAGATAGTTTTTTATTTTTTTGAAATTTTTGAACTACTCTTTAGCCTCTATTGCACTGTAGTTATGTTTTATATTTTGATTTGCTTAGATCCTTACTGCTCAGGCTCAGGACCCGAGGCTCATGAGTGACCTCCTATATCTTATGAATGACACGGATTGGAGGTGGCTTAAGGCTCGTGGGCTCCAGTATGTTACCAGACTACCTCACATAATGTCAGACCATGCTTACCTTATAACTTTGGCCCATCGTTGGGACCTTTAGACTAATACCTTCCATATCTCGACCGATGAGATGACCATTATGTTTGCGGATGTGTACAGGATCTTATGGATATCCTTTGATGGGGTGGCTATTATTTCTTTAGCCACTAATGCTCAGGTGGCTGTCTTCACTTGGGTGTTCAGGAGGCATTCTGAGGATGCTCTTAAGGACAACAAGTCTAGAGGAGTGTCTATCATCCACTGGTATCGGGAGTATATTTTCATAGTGAGACATGCGGTGCTACTGATGGTCATAAGCAATATCCTTATTCCAGATTGCTCATGCTTGAGGTTCCCTTGAAACCTCCTTGCAATGGTTCAAGACTTGATGGACAGTGAGGAGCCTATCATATATGCATGGGGTAGGTATCTATTTTTTTAGTATTATCATGAGCTATACCACATCCATCGTAGGGGTCGCATCAGCATCGCTTGTAGTTGGCTTCTGTAGATTTGGGAATGGGAGCACATCAAGGTAGATCACCCTAAGGGGCTTCCTATTGAGATCACTATTGTGGATAGGAGGATGTAGTGCTATGGTACTATATGGGACAGAGTGAGTGAGGAGTGCAAGAGCTACACTTTTGTAGGGGAGCTAACTCATTACATTATACTTTCACTAGACTTCGGAATGAAGATGTCATATTGTACCTTTATCATGAGTTTCCTGCTTGGGATGACCTTGACAAATTTACTACTAGGACGCAACATGAGTGATGGATCTTTGGCCACAAGGTCAACATCTAGGAGCACTTCTTCTACTCTAGAGTTCTTCGTCAGTACGGGTTGTAGCAGTATGTGCCACTGGTACCATTTTTGTATAGGCGCATCGAAGCAGAGAGAGACCTCCCTTCCTGATAGGTTACAGAGATAGCTGATGAGGAGGATGCCCCAGCTGTTGATCTTGAAGTAGCTGGTGGAGTCATAGAGGCATTTGCATGGTGGTGGGGTGACTTTATATGGGATGGTGAGGGCAGTCTAGGCTGAGATGATGATGGTGGAGATGAGGCAAACCCATCAGGGCATAGGTTTCACGCTAGGACTGCAACGTAGGACCATCAGGTAGAGCAGGTAGCAGTGGAGGAGTAGTAGGCTCCTAAGAATGCAGAGGAGGAGATGGAGCCTAAGGAGAGAGATTCTCCTCTCAGGGCATGGCTACATTATGTGGAAGTTGAGCTCTAGTTGGCCAAGATATAGGTACAACAACATGACACCATCATAGCTTAGAGGGATACTACTATAGCATAGCTATCGAACTAGATATAGGATTTGTAGGCTGCTATGGAGGAGTTATCCAGATGTAGGTTGTTGTTTCCCCTCCTGATCTTGAGGATCCTTCGAGGGCAACTCTCAGGACTGAGATTCGTCATCTATAGGGTTTTCTGGATGAGAGTGATGTTCAGATTGTTGAGCATGCAGCCTAGATTTCTGCTCTCTCGAGGTAGATCAGGGGGTTACGAGCTATTCTTAGGGAGATAGGGGCTATAGGTGGGTCACAGGTTAGCAAGATCTGTACAGTAGGGCAGTATTCCATCTGGCCTGGTCATGGGTCCTAGACTTGTACTGAGAGACCAGCAGGGTCCAGCTTGCACCATTCTCCTAGAGATCCATCCACAAGGGGTGGTGCTTCAAGGGGCATAGGCCTAGTATTTGATTGATGGTTTACTTGGTTTTGATTATTTTTTTAGGTTGATTGACCTATATGACTATCACCCATGGGCCTTTTTGTACATCCATGGACTTGACACACATACTTTTATGATATCTTTGCATTATGACTTATTATGTGTCTCATTTATTACTCATGTTTTTGTTGTTATTTTGTTTTTGGATATGATGTGATGATGACATTATGATGATTTTATGTATATGTTAGATAATAGATGATATTGTAGATGCTTAAATTTATGTGTAGGTGCTTATATGATTTGATGATGTGATGTGATGTATTTTGATGATGAATGATGAATTCATGATTGTATGCAAATGGATATTGCCTATATGTTTTATGATTGTGCTTTATGATGTGATGATGGACGATTCATGACTTGTTTTTGTGGATGCAATGCTATTGTTAAATGCATATTTAATTTTTTTTTAATTGTATGCATCTAATTTATGTTATGGGATGGTATAAATGAACTTGTATTCTCTAATCACTTAAAACATAAGGAATGCATATGACATTGACAATCTTAATGGGTGATATCGTAGAAAGTAAAAAAAATATCATGGATTTAAATAATCACTCTTATCATAAGAATTGATTAATTATTCATATATGAGATGCAATGGTATGTAATGTATTTTCTTGATAAGTTTTTGTAAATTAAAATATATAAAGTAGTCAATGGTCGTCTATATACTATTTCTAATATATATGCGGTATATGTCCTACTATGTTGATACCCCCTAATTTATAGAATCTAATAAATAAAATGATGGTGTGAATGATGATATGATTTGTTGCTATGTAAGAATTTTTGGGGTTTTTCGGAGATTCAAATACTCTAGTTACCCTATCACCAACTATCTACTGATGACTTAGACTTTTGAAAAGTAAGGCTTTTACCATGGACCTAGTTTTTCATGATATCTGTGTGTGCAAGTGATTGTATATTGTGAGATATAACTCAAGCATTTCCTCTAATGTCAAGCGGGATTCTTTCATCCCATTGCTAAGATTAGGGATTCTCAAGTGTTCCTCTCATCCTAAGTTGGACTTAGTTGGACTATACCACTAGATAATATTGGGTTACCTAGGCTAGCTCATCCACATTCAAACATTGGTCTACACAAATGCATGAAGCAATTATGATAGACATATCGTCATGCATAAGGAACATCTGCTTTCAGTTTTTTACAATGCTAAAAATTCCAGGGATTAAATATTTATTCTTTTTTTGGCTTATTTTTGGCTTTGGATATTTGCTCATATGTAGTGATGAAAATCACTTTTTTTTTTTGATTGATTTTTTCTTTGAGTGAGGATTTTTGTAGTGATGATAATCACTATTTATTTTGCTCATATGTAGTGATGAAAATCACTATTTATTTTGTATTGATATTTCTTTGAGCGAGGTTTTTTTGATTTTTGATTTATGTATCGGATTATTGCTTTGAAATATGGACTGTATGCTTCACATTTTGAATATGTACTTTGCTTCAGGATTTTGCTTATTTTTATTTAAGCAAGGGATTTGGATAGGGCAAAGCTTGTCCTTTTGCCAATTATCAGCACCTTTAAACCGGTTTCACAGGGGGATAATCAAGGAAAATCCTTTTCGCTTAAGGTAACCTAGACCGCTTTTGCAACTCTCATCTTTTCCTTGTACCAACTAGGAATTTAGTGTTTCAATTAGTTACGGGATCTTGAATATCCAAGGCATTATCATAGCTAGACCTTACCTTCTACTAATCAATTTTTTTTTCCACAAAGGTTGATAAGATCACTAGGTGTGGTTGATTAACCGAAAACCTTAGTATATTATGTATAGCAAAAAATAATGGTTGTGTTGAAAAACACAATTACACACGTGTTAATGGAGGTATGGATTTGAATGATTTATGCAATAAACTATGGTATCACTTTTAAGGCTCTCATACCATATGCAATTGTAGTGGATATGAAAATGCAATGCAATGATGTGGATGCAAGATGTGAGATGCAATTGTTTTTATATTTTTATTTTTATGTTGTTTTTGTATTTTTTGTTTGATTTTGACCAAAGGGCTTATTATGCCTTTGGGGCTTTTTGATTTTTGACCAAGTAGCATGAAGTACCCTTGGAGATTTTTTTTTTTGACCAAGTGGCATGAAGTACCCTTGGAGCGTTTTGATTGAAGTTGACCAAGCGGTTTGTATACCCTTGGAGCTTTTTTGAATTGATTTTGACCAAGAGGCTTGAATGCCCTTAGAGCATTTTGAATTGATTGGAATTGACCAAGCGGTTTGAATAACCTTGGATGTTTGAATTGATTTTGACCAAGTGGGATGTGTTACACACCAAACCTAGCCGTCGGCTAGGTATTCCAAGAGTATAGATTTTTCATATATATATTAGTTAGTTATTTAAAATTAAATCATCATTTTTTATTAATTCTTTCACTGCGAATTTCTTTTTGTGCCTTAACGACAGGATCTGCCCTCCTAGTGGCTGTACCTTTACAAATATTTTATCTTCCGTTCTATCGCCTTTATATTTCATTCATCTCTGCATTCTCTGTTAAACATACGTCAGTAAGTGATCATAATTAGGTTTGGCGAAGGAAGGAAGGAAAGTTCTTTCCATGTGGTATCAGTAAATAGGTTCAGAAACCTTTCGCAGCGTTGCTAACAGCCTTCTGCCAAACAAAATTCATCGCGCGTATTCCACGCACCATTGTCACTTTGTGTTCCAAGAAACCATTGCACGAGAGATTAAACATCCGGTCAGATAGCACCATCACCGGTCACAATCCTGAGACAAATTCTGGAAGATCCTTAAATCAATAATTTTTACTCTGGATGAACAGCACTGTCGCGGGTTACAGGCTACTGTAGGCTACAGCAGGCTACCAGGCAAACAACACTGTCGCAGGTTACAAACAACACTATCGCAGGTTACAGGCTAAACAATAGGCTAACGCGCAAGAAATTTGACGTAAAACAAGCACATACAATACAACGAGTTTTCGACCAATCACAGCACACAGTTAATAATTATTAAACTCCCACACCTTAGGTACAATTTTTTTTTAATTTTTGCTTTGGGATATTTATCCCACATCTGTTGTGGGAAAGCAAGCAAATCATTTATATACGGTTCATCGCACCTTCAAAGGTGTGACTACGGTCACACACCCCTTTGCCATCTCACGCACGTAAAATCGGTCACTTTTAATTGTTGTTGGTATTGTCGCCACCTGTTGGTTGTTTCCATCGGTTTTGGTCAGCTTTTTCAATTCCCAGGCATCTTCAGTGTCGTGTCTAGCTGCCACCTGTTGGTTGTTTCAGTGTCGTGTCTAGCTGCCACCTGTTGGTTGTTTCAGTGCCACTTGTTGGTTGTTTCAGTGTCGTGTCTAGCCGCCACCCGTTGGTTGTTTCAGTCGGTCTTGTCAGCTCATTCAAATCCCCAGTGTCTTCAGTTTGTGTCTCGTTGGCCATAACGTCATCACTGTAAGTGCTGTCGTGTCGCGTCATGCCATCGCAACCATATAAGTGTTGTCGTGTCACGTCGTGCCATCACAACCATAACATTGTCACTATAAGTGCTGTCGTGTCGCGTCGTGCCATTGCAATTCGTCCAAGTCATCAAAAACTTGTCAAAATTGCTGAAAGTCCTTGTTAAGGAGGTGAGCCAACCAAATTCAAATCCGCATCACAGTTGGAGCGACAGTTGAAGCGAAACCCAAATTTTTGCTGGAATCAACCAATTTTGCTGCAGTCAAAGCTCAAAAGCTCCTAAGCAGGCTATGTTCACAAGTGCATGAGTAGAAGGTGGACCAAAGGATCTGACGGTCGACTATCAAGCTTGGAGATGACCAATAACAATGCAAGAAGACCTCATCAAAGCCTAGGTACAAAAAATTCTCCTTCTCCTTTCAAAATTTGCAGTTATAATCCACATCATCCACTGGTAGACCCTATGGCTTCTAATCCTCCCCCAAGTCACGAAAACATCACACAAGGAAATTCAAGTAACTCAGCCGTTTCCAACGATGAATCTCTTCGAATCTTACTAGAGGGTATGAACGAAATTAGTCTCAACCTAAAAACCCTAGTTTGAGCACAAAACCAGCTTAATCCCAATACTAATCCCCAAAATCCCTCCCATGCCCAAAGGAATGAAGAAAATGTCGATCATGATGATGATTGGGAATAGCAAAGAGGCGATTCGAATAATTACAGGGATCGCTATCATAGACAGCGGTATAACCAAAATCAAGAAAGGGATACGGGTTATCACCAATCGAGAGGCCCTAATAATTTTCCACGCATTGATATGCCCACTTTTGAGGGTCATGATCCTCATGGTTGGATAGCCAAAATGGAAGGCATTCTCGACTTATATCAAATTAAGGAAATTGATAAAGTCCCTTTCGCTGCATCAAAATTAGGCACTGAGGCCTACCAATGGTTCGTATGGCTTAAACGAGAGAAAGGAGCTACTATTAACTGGAGAAAATTCACTACTTCTTTTTTAGAAAGATTTGATAAAGGAGCTACATCATCATACACAGTAAGACTATTATCTCTTAAACAAGGGTATAACAATCAAATCACCAGGGTTGTTACAACCATTACCCATCCCTGACCGACAGTGGGAACATATATCCATGGATTTTATTGAAGTTCTCCCAAAATCAGAAGGTAGGACAGTAATTTTCATAGTTGTATACCGGTTATCCAAATACACTCACTTTCAGGCTTTACAACATCCATGTTCTGCAAGCAAGGTGGCAAAGGTATTTATGGATTCAATTTTCAAATTACACGGTATGCCAAAAAATATTGTAAGTGATAGAGACCCCATTTTCACTAGTAACTTTTTGCGGGAATTATTTCGACTTAGTGGTACCAAATTGAACATGTCTTCAGCCTACCATCCACAGACAGATGGTCAAACAGAAGTAGTCAACAAATGTTTGGGTACGTAATTAAGATGTTTTGTTCAAAATAAACAATACCAATGGAGCCAGTGGTTAGCATTGGCAGAATGGTGGTACAACACTTCTTACCATTACTCAATTAAGATGTCTCCATTTGAAGCATTGTATGGCACCAAGCCTCCAATCGTCACAGATTACGTACAAGGATCATCCAAAGTAGCAAAGGTGGATGATTGGTTCCAACAAAGGCAGTCTACACTCACCATCCTCAAAGAGAATTTAGTCCAAGCACAAAATCATATGAAACAACAACAAGACTTGCACCGATCAGAAAGAACTTTTAATATAGGTGATTGGGTTTTCCTAAGGTTGCAACCTTACAAACAATCATCATTAAGGATAAAATCCAGCCAAAAGTTGGCTCCACGATTCTATGGTCCTTACAAAATTGTGCGCCACATTGGAGAAGTAGCCTATCAGTTAGAGCTACCAAATTCATCACGAATACACCCGGTATTTCATGTTTCATGTCTCAAAAAAGTAATTGGTCAGAAAGTGCGTAGTCAATCAGAATTACCAGTGCTCGATGAGGAAGGACACATACATCTCCAACCTGAAGATATACTACAACATAGAATACAAAGATTGAGATCACATCAGATTCAAGAATTTCTCATGAAATGGCAAGATTTACCAGAGGAGGATGCCACATGGGAACCTGAAAGTATTTTCCAGACATTTCCAGCTTTGAGGACAAAGCTTTCCAAGGAGGGGATTCATGTTACACACCAAACCTAGCCATCGGCTAGGTATTCCAAGAGTATAGATTTTATATATATATATTAGTTAGTTATTTAAAATTAAATCATCATTTTTTATTAATTCTTTCACTGTGAATTGCTCTCTGTGCCTTAACGACAGGATCTTCCCTCCTAGTGGTTGTACCTTTACAAATATTTTATCTTTCGTTCTATCACCTTTATATTTCATTCATCTCTGCATTCTCTGTTAAATATACGTCAGTAAGTGATCATAATTAGGTTTGGCGAAGGAAGGAAGGAAAGTTATTTCTAGGATGAATTACCCTTGGAGCCTTTGATTGTATTTTGAAATTTTATGTTTTTATGATTTGTTTGTGTTTTTGACCTATTTGAATTTTTTTTGTTTTTTTGACATATTTGAATGTTTTTGTGTTTTTTATGTGTAGAATGCCTTTAAGTGAATGATATTGAGAGGTTCAAGCTCCTCAACACCATATAATGATATAAGGCGATATGCTCTAGGCCCAACTCTCTGTGAAATCATGTATGGGCCTATCCAGTTTGTCGTGAACTTATCTCACAGATGCGGCGACAGATTCGAATTCTGCTGGTTTTCTTTGAGCACTAGATCTCCAACCTTGAATTCCCTTAAGTGGACTTTACTATTGTAAGCTCATGCAAGGCAATCTTGGTAAATGTGAAGATGCTCTAAAGCATTGACTCGGTGTTCATCAAGAAGCATCAACTGATCAAGGCGGCCTTGTCGTGCGACATCATCATCTATGAAGTCCTTTAATGCTATGCGTAGAGTCGGAATTTCCAACTCTAGTGGCATGATGGCCTCAGTGCCATATACTAGTGAAAATGGTGTTGCCCCAGTGGGCATTCGTATACTAGTCCTGTATGCCCATAGTGCAAGAGGCAACTGCATGTGCCAATCCTTGTGATTGTCTTGCACCGTCTTCCTCAAGATGGAGACTATTGTTTTGTTTGAGGCTTTTACTTGCCCATTTGCTTGCGGATAATAAGGCGTTGAAAAACTATGCTGAATATGGTATTTGTTCATTAAAGCACGCACATTTTTGTTCTTGAAATATGGCCCATTATCCGATATTATCTTAGAAGGGACCCCAAAATGACTTATGATATTGTGGAGTATAAACTCCGCAATCCTTGGTCCAATTGTTGATGTTAAGGGGATCGCTTCCACCCATTTAGTGAAGTATTTTGTGGCTGTTATGATGAATGTGTGTCGGCCTAAGGATGGGGGTGAGATCTTCCCAATCAAGTCTAGTCCCCACTACGAGAATGGCCATGCTGCCTGGATGGGTTGCAAGGCTTGCGATGGTAAGTGCGTTAGATTTGCATGATGCTGGCACTTACTGCATTTCTTGACATACTCACAGCAGTCCTTTTCCATGGTGGGCCAATAGTAACCCATTCTCAAGATGCGCTTAACGATGGCCATGCCACTGAAATTCCCTCCACATGTGCCATCGTGAGCTTGCAAAATTGCCCAGGATGCTTCCTGGGGCTCAAGACAATGGAGTAATACTCCATCATATCCTCGTCTGTAGAGGATTTCTCCTAGCAAGATGTATCTTGTTGCTTTCTATTTGAACGTTCACCTTTCAGTATGCGACAAACCTTGAGGTACTATTCCAAGTTTTAGGAAGTCCTGCAGTTGGGAAAGCCAATCCTGATAAGCCACGACTTCTATAGAAAATATGGCTTGCTTTTCCTGTATTTTTGAGCTAGTGAACACGGATTGAGGAACAACTCTATGGTGTATGGTTGCACCACACTCCATAGGTCCTTGGGAGATCAAAGACCCCCAAGGTGCCATTTGCAAGAAATCTCTAGCTGTGAAGGACCAATCCTGATTTGGCTCGATGTTGATCATGTTGACTGATTCTTGATTGTCAAAAGCTTCACGATGTATTGTTGAGTGCGAAAGCACTTTCACATGAACGGTTGTAAAATCAGTAGATGGATTCTGAGGGATTAAGGATCCCAAAGAGGCCATGGTGTCTACAAATCTATTTGACGTACGAGGGATTGCCTCGATGTCATACCATTCCAGCCGGGCTAGGTAGGTGTCAACAAGTTCCTTGTAAGTCTTCAGGAGTGGGCACCTGCATTGAAATAGTCCTTTGACCTGGTTTACTATGAGCAAGGAGTCACCAAAGATATTCAGTATTTTAATGCCCATTGCTATGGTTGTTTGGAGTCCCATGATCAATGCTTCATATTCTGTATTGTTGTTTGTGCATGGGAAGTCTAGTTTGAATGATAAGGGCAATGGAGCACCCTATGGTGTGATAAAGACAATCCCTGCTCTGCCCCCTTGTTCACACTTTGAACCATCGAAGAACAATGACATGTCTCTTTCTTTCTTAGGTTCTTCGAGTTTTGGTGGATCTGATAATGCAAAGACCGCATCATCAGGCAATTCTATAGTGAGAGGCTTGTTATCCTGAAGAGGTGCCTCTGCTAATTGATCTGCTATGACTTGTCCCTTGATGGACTTTTGGCTTATGAACTCTAGATCAAATTCTATCAATAGCATGATCCACTTTGTGGTACGTGTATTGTGATATGTCTTGCTCATCATGTACTGCAAAGGATTTTGTTTTGATATGACGTAGGTCGTATGGCTCAACATGTAGTGTCGCAACTTTCGAGTTGCAAAGACCATTGCTAAACACAACTTTTTGACATACGCATATCCTAGCTCATAACTCACCAAGGTGCGACTAATGTAATATATGGCTTGCTCTTTATCTTGTGCATTCTTTTGGGCTAACATGGTGCCCAATGCGAAATCAATAGCCGATATATATAGTAAAAATGGTATGTCTGGCCTTGGTGGAGCCAATACTGGTGGTGTTGCTAGATAAGTTTTGATCTCTGCAAAGGCTTGATGGCATTCTTCATCCCAATGAAAGGGGACCTCCTTGCGTAGCAACCGATTCATAGGTCGGCATTTGTCTGATAATTGTGTGATGAATATTTTGATGGATGCTATCTTGCCTTGTAGGCTCCTCAACTCCCTAATGTTGGTAGGGGCGGCCATTTCCAATATAGCCTTTACCTTTGCAGGATCTACTTCGATGCCTCTCTTGGATACGATGAATCCCAAAAGCTTGCCAGAAGTTACGCCAAATACACACTTCTTAGGATTCAATCGGACATTGTGTTCTATGAGGTGATCAAAGACTTGTCTAAGGACTTCGGCGTGCTCTTGCCACAATAGGGACTTGGCCAGTAAGTCATCCATGTAATCCTCTAAGATCTTATGCATATAGTCATGGAATATGTATGTCATGGCCCGCTTATATGTGGCACCAACATTTTTGAGACCGAATGGCATCACTTTGTAACAGAATGTTCCCCATGGAGTAATGAAAGTAGTTTTATGTTGATCTTCGGGCTTAATCCGGATCTGGTTGTATCCAAAGAAACCATCCATTAGGGAGAGCATCTCATGACCTACGGTTGCATCTACAAGAGCATCTATGTTTGGCAATGGGAATGAATCCTTTGGTGTTGCCCTATTTAAATCTCTGAAGTCCATGCAGATACAGACTCTTCCATCGGGTTTCCCCATGGGTACCATGTTTGACACCCACTTAGGGTAGTCTATAGGAACTATGAATACTGCATCCAGTAGTTTTTGCAATTCATTCTTCACCATCAAAGCGATGGTTGGATGCATTTTCCTCAGCTTTTGCTTGACTGGCTTCTTCATGGGATCCAATGAAAGGTTGTGAATGACTAACTTTGGATCTATCCCTGGCATGTCTTTGTAAGTCCAAGCAAAAATATTTGGCCTCTCTTTGAGGAGAGGAATTAGGATGGCTTGTTCCTCTGGAGATAGACTTTCTCTGAACTTGACTTTTCTTGGTTGGGTAGGATCATCACTGATGTCCACCTCGAAAGTCGCTTCTATAGCCATATGTGACCCATCCTCTAGTTGATGAGGCATGGGTATCAAATGAATGTCATCGATGGGATTTATAGGACCTACTGACTCAGGTTCCAAACCAACATGGAAGACGTCATACGCACAACCTGATGCAAAATGGAATGGTTGTAACATCTCTTCATTGGGGAAGAGGTCTTCAGGCTCTATGGGTGAATTAGCATGATCCCAATCAATAGCCTCTACATCAAGATGCAATGATTTGGTAGGATCTGCTGGATTATGAAGTGGAGTGGTCAAATCAATGGAGATCATGTTGATGGATGGGATGAAATCTCCAGGACCACATGGGTGTAATCTTATCTCAGGGGTTTCCCTTCCATACTTACGATGAGGCTCTGGAGGAATGGGAATTTTTGGATCTGGCCCATGAGCAGGGTGGATAATAGGATCATTGGGCTCTAATCGCTCTCTGAATGTAGGTGGAGGGGGATTGACCATCCGGTGAATGGCAGCTAGGTCAATAGGTCTCCCCAAAAATCATAGATGAGGGTCTATAGCATGGAGTGCCACCTCTCTCTCTACTAGCTCATTGACTTGTCGCAAGTGGTGAGGCCCAAGATAAGCCATCTCGGTCTCATCCTCAAAGTCATCATCACTTATCCAAAAACTGTTAGCATTGGTATGCGGCCCTAAGACAAGGGGCTCATGTCTTGGCCCTAAGTAGGCCATATCTATTTCATCTTCATATTCTTCATCACTTATGAAGAATCCATTTGCATTTGTCTCTTGCCCCAAAGTCAGGGGTTGATGGCTCAGGCCTAAGTAGGCTCTTTCTATTGAGTCTTCTGATTCATAGTCACTTTCATCTGATGTATACCCACTCTCATCATGGATGGACCATGTGAATATTTGTAAATAGTGAGGCCCCTGGTAGGCTAAGCCAAGTTGTGCCTCATCATCACTTGCTTCATATCCATTCTCCTCATCCCATGAGTTGTACCCTATTGGGGTGGAATCAATTGAGATGTTTGGATGATAAATTTTTGGTGGTGGTACGTTTACCGTGGCCACTTGTCTGTTGCTCAAATTTCCTATTCTTAGGGGGTGATAAGGAATGAAATCAATGTCTTCTCCTAACCCTAAGCTTAATCTATCCAATGCTGCTGCAAGAGAGTCATCTCGACCTCCGATATAATAGCCTAACCCAAACCTATCAGAGGGAAGCTGATATTGTGGCTCGTATGGCCGCCTGCGCCCCTGCTCATATATACCAAGGCCATAGCCATGCCAATGGCAATGCTCAAAGTAGCTTAGAGAAAACTCAGGATTAGAGAGGTAACGAACATTGATCATGAATAATTTATCACTATCCTCTTCTATGTCTGAAGACTTATGGGCGTAGTCCAGGCCGACATAGACAAAATTGGTTTGGTTGGGAGGGATTCCAAGTGGAACCACTATTCCCACTGGTGGCCTCAAGTCCTTAGGTCTTCCCATGTTTTGTGTAGACTCAATGATAGGTGTAAAGGTAATGTTCTACACAAGGTACTCCCCTATGCCTATGCTTGCCAAGTGTATTGATGCATGCGACGTGGATGACCCTACGGATGATACTGGCGAAGCGGGGTGGTAATCACTATCTTCATATTGATCTTGAAGATCTTCTTCTTCCATAGGACTTGGCATTTCAGCAATGGCTATGGTTGGCACTTCCTTGGGCCTTTCTTCTTTGACTAAGGGTGCCTTTAGCTTCTGATTATCTTTTGGTTTTGACATTGATGGTACTTTAGAAGCATTGACTATTTTGAGTGCACCAGGAGGTGTTGATGTGCATGGGTCTTTTCTTACCCTTTTGTCTTCGTTATCCACTTGTGTGGTTGGGGATGAAGGTGCTACGTATAGGTGGGTAGAAGGGATTACAAATTCTCCTAGAATGTCCACCTGATGGATGTATTTAAAAGGCTCTTCATCGGCCAGAACCACATAGACTTTGTTTTCATGCACATACTTGACACACTGGTGCAAGATCAAAGGCACACACTTCATGGCCCTTATCCAAGGATGCCCTAAGAGGATGTTGTACTGCATAGCTCCTTCCAAGACATGACACATCACAGGGATGGTCTTGTGCCCCACCTTGATGGGTAGGACTATCATTCCCATAGTATTGCATAAAGCATCATTAAAAGCTCTCAATGTGTAAGCTCCTGGAATGATATTGGACTTGGGGATCTTGAGGTGCTCTATTGTTGTTGTTGTAATGATGTTTATTGATGAACCTGTATCGACCAAGACCCTCTTGAAAGGTAAGTCATTGATTGCCGCCACAATATTTAGCGGAGGGTCTGGTAAGGCAGCAGGTACTATCTTAATCTCATAATCATAGAATCGAATTATAGGTTCCTGGCATTCTTGTACTTGTCCCACAAAGTGAGTGAATGCATTCGCATCTTGTGGTTGGAGCTCAATTGTCCTTAAAATCTCCATTAGAGTCTCCCTATGCTTTGGGGACTATTGTATGAGCTCATAGATGGATAACTTAGCTGGAGTCATCTATAGGTTTTGCTCCAATCTACTCTGGATAGTTACCACAGGTCATGTTGGTGGACCTGGAAGGTTGTCTTGCCTCTGCCTAGGTGTGGTTGGGACATTCATGGGAGCTGCAGGAGGTTGTGGTTGACCATACCGCCTAGTCCTTGTTGCTATGTTAACAATCTCAACCATCCCAATGCATCCGTGGGTAGGTATATCAGCTCGAACCTGATTGACTTGGGCCCCTTGCTCTCTAGGGGCCTCATGATTGGGCAATGGGTTTTTGTATATGCCCATGTCTCTATTATCGAGAGCCAGTGGGTTGTCAACTTTGAGTTCTCCTACCTCAATCATGTTTTGCACTTGATGCTTAAAACCAATGCAAGCCTCAATGTCATGCCCCGGTATCCTATGATAAGGGAAAAATTGATCTTCCCTATATCCTTTTGGCTTAGGATGGTTGGGATCTATAAGAGGTATATCAAGAAATCTGATCCTCCTAGCCTCGCTCAACTGATTAAATATTGATTGCATTGACTCTATCAGAGGCATGAAATAGCGAGGTGGCTTGCATTCTCTATTTCTCCCCTGATTGTTCCTTTGGTCGTAATTGGCTGGCGGGGGATGTGCTTGATAGTTCTAGGGTTGTTGTGCACCCCCATCCTTGGGTGTAGCCAATACGACTTGATTGACTGGAGCAGGGTTGCCCTGCTTCTATTTGTACTTGTCATTCTTACCATTCTTGTTCCACTCCTTTTTGTTTTAGAGTTTAATGGTTCCCTCATCTACTTTTATTTCTTCGATGAGCTTGGCCTATGCCAAAGCTTCCTCAAATGAAGGATACTACTGAAGTTGTAGTAAGAGGGAGATGTGTTTAGAGCAACTTTTGGTGAACATGCGAATGATCTCTTCTATGGGAATGGAGAATGATAATTTTACCATGACTTTTCTCCATCTATTCCCATAATCCATTACTGGCTCATCATCATACTATTTCAAGTTGGCCAGGTCTGAAAGGTTCACCTTCTTCTTAGCACCAAAGGAGAAATGCTTTAAGAATGTGTTTACTAGTTGTTCAAAGTTGGTTATGCTATGCTTAGGTAGTTGGTTGAACCATTGAGTGGCAGCACCTAAAAATGTCATTATGAATGTTCTTAGCATGAGAGCATCATTGTCTTCAAGATGAAAATAGGCATTGATAAAATTGGTGACATGCTCTTGTGCATCCTCTTCACCCTTAAATTTTTCTAACCTAGGCATCTCAAAGTGCTTAGGATATGGAGGGCTAGGGATTGATGGGCACAATGGTTGGTTGTGTATTTTGCTTAATGTTGGTGAGTTCCCGACTGCCTCTTGTTTCTCAAAGGCTTTCATATTTTTAGCAAGCTCTTGAAATGCCTTTGATGCATGGATTTCCTCCTCTTGTAAGCCTACTCATAGTGGCAATGGAGGTAACTCTCTATCCATTTGATTTGTTCCATTTTCCTCCCTCCTATGAGGGGACTCAGGATTGTGATCCTGGTTTGTTATGTTTGCCCTTTCCCCACTAGTTGGATTTCATTCATGGTTTGGTGGGGGATTTCATTGTGGGCTATCTTGTCTAGTGTGCCTCTCCTTAGGTGAGTCAACATGTCTAGTTCTTTGGTGGTCACCACCATTTGTCTATAAATTGTTAAGAGCTAGCCGCTCAGCTTGCTCTCTTAAGCGTTGCTCATGTTGGCGCAAGAGTCTTTCTCTTTGTTTATCCTATTCGAGAGCTTCCACTAGCTCTCGCTCCTTACGTAATGCATTTTCTAACCACCTCATTTGGTCAGTTTGCACTATCATAGAAGACTCATGTTTATCTGACTCTGTTCTTGTTGTCTTGACTCATAGATTCCTCGAGGAGGTTTCTGTTGTACCTATACTCTTGCTAGCTAATGTGACTTGTTCAATGTACTATTGAGTATCCCTACGATCAGACTCTATGTGTCTACTATGGGGTCACTCTGAGGTACCCCTAGACTGAGAGATGTGTTTAGAAGTCATATTTCATGAGCTTCCAGATGCAGAGTTCTCAGTAGCTATAGTTCTTTGAGTTGGTCATGTAGGAAACCGATCCAACCCATCTAGCTATCTTGTTTTCCATGGTTGGTCCCATGGGGTGCCATTCACTCCTATGAGGTCATAGTCTATGGGAATATTTCCTTTTGTGTGAAGGGTTTCTTCTATCTGATTCCCATGACTAGATGTAGCTCTAGTTTCCTGCCCTTCAGTGGGCAGACCTGTTTCATATGTTTCTTGTGAATCTTGAGGTGTTGTGACTCTTGCTTGCCTTCTTGATGAAGAGGGCTTTGTGGTGACATGTTTTCTCCATGTGGATGGAGATGTAGCAGTCTCATCATCCCTATGTGAAGAATGAGTTTTAGAACCTTCTTTATGTCCATGTGAGGAGGAAGCCCTTGAAGCTTCCTCACATCTTTGAGATGTTTCTGTGTGTTTAGAGGAGGCCCTTGAGGTCTCCTCATGTCTCCTTGATGAGGATGGTTATGAAGCCTCTTTTTGTTTATGTGAATTTGTTCCATGATGTGGTTCCCTACTTGGGGTTTCTCGAGGAGATCCCCCAAGGGTTGAGTTATCA
This sequence comes from Wollemia nobilis, assembly GCA_028583015.1. Lineage (NCBI taxonomy): Eukaryota > Viridiplantae > Streptophyta > Pinopsida > Araucariales > Araucariaceae > Wollemia > Wollemia nobilis. The sequence goes on from JAQPPZ010002998.1 coordinate 23,928,267, forward strand.
CCCCTTAGGCTCGTGGAGCTACGTCTCATGGTCTTACGGGTAGGTCATTCAATGTTACTACGACTCCACCTATGGGTATGAGTTGCTTCAGTCTCTCCCTCGATATCAGACCGAGGGTGTTTACTTCTTGTTTTGACCATGTTGTCTATGAATTGATATTTTGAGTTGCAATTTAGGAATAGCCACACAATACCAAACAAATGTTTATCTTGATTATCGATTTAAGTGTGCCCTAAACTATTTGGTGTGTTTTGATGTGTTGTTATTTCGATTTCTTGCTCTTGTTCTTGGATTAAGAATGAGAAGACTCATCCATAGTGACAATCAAGTACACCCATGCCAAACATGGTTTTCTCAAAAGAAGCTAGGGTACACCACTGAAGACCCAGTGGGGGGTTCGCCTAGCTCTTCCACTCTGAACCAATGATTGTTCCAATAGTGGGAGACAGTTTGAGCACAAGTAACTTAGTATCACTATAAGTAAGTTTCTCAATCCATTTCTAGGAAGCTCTAGGGGGTAAACCAGTGGAAGGAGATGAATTCCAATGTCACTGGACTGAATTGAGGGTTGGTGATGAAATCCAACTCCCCAATGTTTAAATGAGACGTGCATGTGTGGTGTTCATTTTAAGCTTGCGTAACATAAAGTGCATCATATAGCAGCAATGAATCTTTCCTATATGCCTAAGTGCAAAAATACATTTCAATATTCAGAAAGATGCATGAACTACTATGATTTGTATGAGCGCACTTTATTTCATGCAGCTATGGCCTCTAGCAGGGCCTCAAAGCAAGCAAACAACATACAATGTCTAGCACGTTGGATTCTAGGGTAAAATTTTTAGGCATAAGCCATTGTTCCTAGCAACGCCTAGTGGAAATCTAAAAGAAGATCTAAGATATGCAAAATGCTTAATTCTTTCTCCTTTTATTCTTTCAATTTCCAAACATAAATGTGCTTTAAGTTCTCTATTTTAGACACACAGAAGTAGATAGAAAGCTATAAAATATCAGATAAGTTGTACCAACCTTTGATCCAGCTCAGAGAGTCGATGTTTTGACCTCTGCTGCACTCCAATTCTGGCCATTGTTGACCAGAGCAGTTGGTTCTTGGCCATTGTTAGTGGGAGCGGCTAAATCTCTATTGGCCGTTGTAGCTCAGAGCGGCTGATTTTTGGCCTTGTAGCTCAGAGCGGCTAGACCTGCACACAAAACTAAGTTAGTATTCTAGTAGAAAATGAAAAATTAGTGGAGGTCCCACCATGATCACCATATGTAGCGACCCCGGGATGCATGCACCGCTCTTTTTACGCTACTTGCAATGTATTAAAAACCCAAGATGAAATGGAAGACAATGAAAAGCATATAACATGAAAATAACAAATATGGATCTCTTTATTCATATTGAAACTCGGTTACATGTCGGTCCCTCTTAGGGATACCCATTTCGATACAATAAGGTTACAAATAGGTAAAGAGTGCCTCTTTCACGAAGAGGTGGTGCGCTTTCAAAAAGCTTCCTGGTTCCGCACATGGAAATGTATGAGGGCTTACAGATGCCTCCTTCTCTAGGTCTATTTCCTAGAGGGATCCCTTTTGCTCTCGTATGTTGTAGATTCCATCCGATCAACCTGTGGCCCTGTAAGCAATGAAACAACAACACACGCTTAGATGTCCGAGAATACCTCCTCGGATGAGGTTGTTAGTAATGGATATAACAAATGAAAGCAAGTGCAAATTAGACTAATGCTATGAATGTGAATGAATGAAATGATGCTATGCTAATGATATGCTAAAATAATGAATCTAATGTCTAGAACCCTAAGCTAAGCCTACGGGCCACTGTCCAAGACAATGGTCGCTAAAGTGACTCTCGTCCTCTTTGCTCCAAAGCTATGGATCAAAGCTTGTATCCGATGTTGAAATAATGGTTGCTATGCTCTCCAATCTGTTAGGGCTTCACCGTACACGTGATCTCCAAGGGAACTCTCCAAGTCTCGAAAGCTCTCCTCAATGACCAAGATTGATAAAATATGTATATATGATCCCCCCTTTGGTGCTCTTAGGCTTGCACCTTTTATAGTGTGAAACCCTAGGTCTATGTCCAAGCCCTAGGAATGAATTTCTCATGCGTAGTGCAAGTTAGCATGAGAAGATTTTTGTCTTTTCTATGTTTGGAGGCCAGTTAACTAAAATATAACTACCAACTTGAGTCTCCTATGTGAACTGGTCGTTAGCATGAGAAGATTTTGTCCTTTGTTTATGTTTGGAGGCTAGTTAACTAAAGTCTAAATGCAAACTCAAGTCTCCTATGTGAACTGGTCATGAAAAGGAATGCAAAGTTACTCCCGCTCACCTTTATTGCATGCAGACTGCCACTTCCACCCGTGATTAGGCCTGTTTGTCGGCAAAACTACTTTTAGGGTTTAGCCGTTGTCGTCTGCAGTGACTAAGATCTGGCCATTGTCATCTATAGTGGCTAAGGTCTGGCCGCTCTAGGCTTGAGTGGCTAGGATCTGGCCACTCTTGGCTTGAGCGGCTAGGCTTGGATGGCTTGAAAAGGCCCCAAATGAGTGGTGAGAACCACTGTTAATGCTTGGAAAGTCCAATATTATGTCATCTGATCTTATGAATGTGTCTATGTGAGTAGCTCCCCTAAGCATGACATGATTTAGGTGTCTACACAACCTATTGTACTATGTCTTCTAAGTTTTAATCTACTTTTTCTTCATAGGTTAAAGACTTAAAAGAGTTGGTATTTATTCTAATATTCAACCAAACTGGTCTCCACTATTTATTTTCATTTATTTTCTAGATCTATTTTTTGAAAGTTTAAAACCATATTCATCCATATCCACTTGTAAGTTTCTCTTATAGTTTTATACATATGATTATGTTGGGCTCTTCTTAGGGCATGATATCTCAATATGCCTCAACTCATGACAACTTATATATCTAAGAGATATGTTTTCATAATCTATGGTTTGGATCCATATCTTATCCCCGTACTTAAAAATGATTGATTTTGGTAAATCTTTACATATATCAATCATGACCAAAATCTGATCATAAATAGCCAAGAATCCATCTTTTGTAGTATATGAATTCTCAAGAAATTATCCTAGAGTGTTTCCCATTTCCTTGAAGGTATATATTTATCAAAATTCAATGAGTATCCTACACATTCTAACCTAGAATGGTACTAGGGATATATTTACATTTTTTAGTGAAAAATATTCATACTAGTAGGTAAGCAAGAGTCTTGCTCTTCACATAACCAGAGATACCCTTTTCGAATTCTATCTCTTTCTTCCCTAGAGAAAAGAGTGGCTAGGAAGAAACCTTTGGGAAGAAAGGATAGAATAAATACTACCAACTTCCAATTCCTATCAATCAATTTAGGTTTTGCCCTCTCTTTTTTTTGGTCCATGTATAGTTGTCTTCATCAAACTCATCCTCTCATATATTATAGTTTTGAATAAATTTTGAGAACTCTATCATACTTTGAGTTAATTTCCTATTTGCCCTAAACTTTTCATCTAACTTTGTTATGACATTAAAATCTACTATTGTCATGAATCAAGTTTTTTGGTATTTACTTCGCATAAAGGAATCAATACCACTCAAAACATCTAATGTAACTAACTGAATCGTAGTTCCATAGACTGAAATTTCTTGAGGTGGAGACATAAAAAACAACAATAAAGTAATTCTGATCTAAGATAAAAAGAATATTAATGGAGCATGGATATCACCCAAAAATGGTCTAGGAGTGTTTAATGATTAAGCTAAACCAAATTTGAATGCCAAATGATGAAATATCCTTAGCCAAAAGCTCCAATTTTAGCAAACCATGTTGCTGGTCCAAACCAAATATTTTTATTTAGAATTAAAAAAGTACACAAATATAAACTTTAAAAAAGCTCCACAATTATGCACACTAAAATATTCCTATTCTTCTCACATTCAAAAAGAGTCCAATTACAAAATATATAATGATAAATCAACCTTGATCATGCAAAAAAGCTAAAAAAGCTAAAAAAAAAATAAAAAGGCTAAAAAAGCTAAAAATTACCTTTTTGTAAAAAAATAACTTTTATTATGCCACTTTGCATGTTGTTTTTTAATTTATTTTTAAATTAACTAAAATTATTAATTTACATGAATAAAGCACTCAATTTATTATATTTTTCATGTGCTTTATTTTACAACTCACAAATTAATTTAATAATTATGGGTGACTTTTGACATCACCCTCAACAATCCCCCCTTTGATGTCAAGGGAAGAAATTTTTAACATTTCTTTGAGTCTCCCATGAGTCACCTTCAGTAGCCCCTTTGTGAGTATATCAACAACTTGATCCTCACTCTTAACATACTCAATGACAAAAAAAAATTCATGTACCAAGTCTCTAAAAAAATGGTGCTTCAACTCTATGTGTTTGGTCCTTGCATGGAAAACTAGATTTTTGGACAATTGTATTGCCCCACTATTATCACAAAATATTTTGGTAGGCTCATGTTGAGTCTCACAAAAATCCTTCAATATTCTCCTTAGCCAAATCCCTTGAGTACAAGTTGAAGTAAGGGTTGCATATTCAGCTTTAATGGAAGATAAAGCCACTGTACTTTACTTATTGGATGACCAAGAAATCAACCCACTTCCCAAGGTGAAATAATAACTTGACATAGATTTTCGGTCATCAATAAAATATCCCCCATATGGATCAACATACCCAACTAGACTTGAAGATATTGTTGATCTATAGTGTTTGCCATGATCAAATATTCCCTTCACATATCTAAAAATTTGTTTCACCGCTTGCATATGCCTTTGAGTTGGTAAGCTCATAAATTGGGAAACTAGTGAAACTGCATAGGTAATATCAGGTCTTGTGAATTTAAGGTACATAAATCCACCCACCATACTTCTGAAAGTCTTCTCATAAACAATAGGACTCCCATCCCCTTTCATAAGCTTCTCCCCACTAGTAATAGGAGTATCAACCACCTTGCAGTCTAGAAATAAAAATTTCTTAAACATGTCTTGGGCATACTTGGCTTGGCATATGAATATCTCATTTTCCATTTGTTGTACTTCCATGCCAAGAAAGTATTTCTCCAATATATGACATCTCAAAATCACTCTTCATGATCTCCTTGAAGTCTTGTATCATAACTTTTGAATTTTCTGCAAAAATGAGATCATCAACATAAATATAAACATACAACACATTAGTGTCAATAATTTTTATGTAAAGAGTTGGCTCATTTTTACTCCTTTCAATGCCATTTTTAGAGAACCATCCATCTATATTTGAGTACTAATCCCTAGGAGCTTTTTTAAGCCCATAAAATATTTTTTTCAACTTGTATATCCAATGCTCTTTACCCTTTATTTCATAACCTTGTGGTTGCTCCACATATACTTCTTCAATATCACGATTCAAGAATGCACTCTTGACATCCATTTGGTGAATTCCCCATTCTTTATGAGCATAAAATGAAAGCATCAATCTAATAGTATCATGGTGAGCCACATGAGAAAAATTCTCCTTATAATCTACTCTATATGTTTGTGCATACCCTTTTGCTACTAGTCTAGCTTTGTGTTTGTCTATTGTTCCATCACTATAGAAATTGGTCTTGTAGACCCATTTTGTACCAATGACAACCATGTCACTAGTAGACTGAATGAGATTCCATGTTTCATTTCTCTCAATGTCCTCCATATCAACATTCATGGTCTCAACCCATTGTTTCCTTTGACTAACCTCTACATAGTTCCTTGGTTCACTAGAAATGCAAGATAAGGCATAGTAAGTAATTTCATCTTAAATATATTCAAGATTATTACGTGATTGAGCTTCAAGTCTTGTTGTTATCCTTTGATAGTTATGATCCAACATTTGACTTGCTATATGTTAAAGCAACAACATTTTGTTTTTGACTTGGATTGAAGTTGATGGCAATCTAGTCTCTTGGGAAGAACTAGTATTATTGCCTTTAACACTAGGAACTAGTGGAATATCTTGATTGACCTCCATTTCTCCATAAAAATGCTTTCCCATTTCACTAATAACCTATGCATTATTCTGGTTATGATCAAAAAACACATCATTCTTGAAAAATTTACAATCCCTAGAAACAACAATTTTCTTACTAATAGGATTGAAAAAATTATAAGATTTACTACCATCACTATAACCTGTAAAAATGTGAGGCTCACTCTTGGGATCTATTTTTTTCCTTTTAGAATCATCAATTTGAACAAATGCTAAACAACCAAATACTCTAATATGAGCCACCATGGGCTTCTTACCATACCATACTTCATAGGGTGTCTTGTTTTTATCCGCCATTATGGGACTTCTATTTAGGCTGTAGGTTGTTTGCACTACTTCAGCCCAAAACGTCCTCTCCAACTTCTTGTTCTCCAACATGGTTCTTTCTGACTCCATTATTGTTCTATTATTTCTCTATGCAATGCCATTTTTTTATGGTGTATAGGGAGCAGTAAAATACCTTTTTATTCCATGCGAAGAGAAAAATCTAGAAATTCTAGTGAACAAAATTCTCCACCTCTATCAGTTCTTAACACCTTGATAGAACAACCTGATTCATTTTCAGCCAATACCTTGAATATCTTTAAGGTTGAGAATACCCCATATTTTTTCTTCAAAAATAAAACCCACATTAGTCTGGTAGCATCATCAATAAATGAAATAAAATATAAATTTTTTCCTATGCTAGGATAAGACATAGGCCCACATAAATCTGAGTGTACCAATTCCAATTTCTTGGTAGCTCTCCATTTGCTGGTTGGAAATATTTCTCTATGATTTTTTCCAAGTATACATGCCTTGAAAGCTTCCTTAAATTTAGATTCAATCCTTGGAAGACCATCAACCATCTTGTTCTTAAAAAAAAAAATGTAAACTTATGAAATTTAAATGACCATATCTAGAATGCCACAACATGCTTGATTCCTCAATGGTAGAAAAACAAAAATTCTGATTTAACATATTTATTCTCAATGGAGACATTCTATTTTTTGATAAAATAGACTTTCCAATCATTTTTTTATCTTGCTTTTTGTCATATATAAAAAAATCTCCATTGTTAAATTAGCTTGAATTCTTTCTCTACTAGTTGTCCAACACTCATGAGATTGCGCTTCATGTTTAGAACCAAATAAATATTGTTGATATCACCCTTCCCATGCTTTTTGGTGATAGGCATACTCCCTTTCCATTTGACATGAATCACCTTCTCATCTCCTAAGTGAACTTGGCTCTTGAATGAACCATATAGCCTATCAAAACAATCCTTAAAACATGACATATGGTTAGAACATCCTGAATCAAGAAACCACATATTCCTTTTATCATCTAAACTTGAATTGCATGAAAGAAAATAATTAATTTTATCATCATTATTCTCATATTGGTAAGCCTTTGTATCACCCCCATATTGGTTTGCTTAATTTTTGGCTTCTAGATTCCTGCAATCTTTTATCATGTGACCTAGTTTATTACAATAATGACAAATGATGACCTTCTTACCCTTCCACTTTGAATTTGATTGGTTCTTCCCTTTCTGATATGAACTGTGAGAAAAAATTACATTATGATTTCTAGGTTTTTTATTTTGTTTTGAAACCCATACTTTGGACTCTAGTGCATAATTTAATTCATTTGAATAAATTTTCATTTTATCCTCATGGGACAATAAAGAACCCACTAACTCTTCAACCCTGATTTGGTCCATATCTTTACACTCCTCAAGTGTAATGACAATATGAAACCACTTTGTATTTAGGGATCTCAAAATATTTCTTACTACTACTTTATCTTACATGACTTCACCATACACTCTCATTCTATGCACTATATCATTTACTCTAATACAATAGTCTCCAACATTCTCATCATCATGCATTTTCATATTTTCAAAATTAATTTTTAATGTCAAGAGCTTTGATGCTCTTACCTCTTATGAGCCTTGATATGATGTCTCCAATGTTTTCCATGCCTCATGTGCATTCTTACAACTAGCTATCCTTGGGTAGATGCTTGGATCTATCGCACTTTGCAAGTAGAAGAAAGCTTGAGCATCATTCCTTTCTTCTTTTTCTAATGTGTTATTTTTATATTTAGGAAGAGATTTCCAATCCTTAGGAGGAGTATATGGCTGAACTATACTTTTGCAGACTCCCTTCCATACAAATATCCTCCTCATTTGATCTCTCCAGTACTCAAAGTTATCTCCTTTGAATATAGGTATATTTAAGGATGTACTATTTGTTGTCATGATAGCAAATGAATAGCCACAAGTATTTATGATCCAAAATCTTATAAAGAATTTTGGAAATAAAAAATATTCCCCCTCTCTTGTTGTAGCTATACCTACAAATTTTGAAATCACATACACAACCTATCTCTGATACCAAAAGACAGTTCTTGAGGTGGAGAGATAAAAAAATAGCAATAAAGTAATTATGATCTAAGATAAAAAGAATATTAATGGAGCATGGATATCACCCAAAAATGGTCCAAGAGTTTTTAGTGATTAAGCTAAACCAAATTTTAAGGCCAAATGATAAAATATCCTCAGCCAAAAGCTCCAATTTCAGCAAACTATGTTGTTGGTCCAAACCAGAAATTTTTTATTTAGAATTAAAAAAGCACACAAATATAAACTTTAACAAATCTCCACATAAAAGCTCCAAAATTGCGCACACTGAAATATTCTTGTTCTTATCACATTTAAAAAGATTCCAATTACCTAATATATAATGATCAATCAACCTTGATCATGCAAAAATGCTAAAAAAACTAAAAATAGCTAAAAAATCTAAAAACTAGCTTTTTATAAAAAATAGATTTTGTTATGCCACTTTGCATGTTGTTTTTTATTTATTTTTAAATTAACTAAAATTATTAATTTGCATGAATAAAACACTCAATTTAATATATTTTTCATATGCTTTATTTTACAACTCACAAATTAATTTAATAATTATGGGTGACTTTTGACATCACCCTCAACATTGATAAGGATGAAGTGAATATTTACAAAGTAGTATGTGACTAAAGAGGCTATTGAATACCTAATTTTGTGAATGGATACATAGGAGGTTCTAGTAGGATTCCAACAAGTTAGAATTCCCCTTGTTGATCCTTCAAAATCCATAAATATTTTGTGCATGTTCAATAAATCAATAACTATAACTAACTAACTAACTAACTAACTAACTATATATATATATATATATATATATATATATATATATATATATATATATATATATATATATATATATATATATATATATATTGTGTGTGTAATATATTATAAATTTTATATTTTGTTGCATTGAAATTTCTTGAAAGTCCTAGTATATAGCACTCTTTTCCAATATAAAATCAATATACTTGAAAAAAATTATAATGGATTCAAAGATTCCCTATATTATTCCTGGTATCTCCTAAAAGTATCTCATCTATTATTTCTATTCCAAAGTAGTCTATTGAAGTTCCACTCATTTTTACAAATTTTACCCCTTCTTAAATTTAACCTCTTAACCTTTGTAAGCCAACATATCATAATTTTATGAATTGTTTTTTGCATTTAAAGAGTAAAGGGTAAAATAAATTTTAATGTTTGCAATACCATAGTTCATATGAGATGGATATTGTTTACCCAATATATAGTTATCCCAACCTTTTTATTCCCCAAAAAAATCATAATTTTATATCAATAAGATATGAAATTACATTATTCAAATGCCTCTTTGGCATTTCTTCAAAATTTTAATAGTGACCTAAAAATCAGGTCATTTATACATCATAACTAGCTATCTCTATCATGCTAAATTCTATCCTTAGGCACCTTCCCAATTTATCAAACAATATATTTTAAATCACTAACTTCTGAATTTTTTGAAAAGTTGCTTTATTTGTGCTTGCTTTAACTAGAGTGTATTAAACCCCCAGATAGAGATTTGGACTAGTTGCAATGCATTGCCCTCCTTGAATTCTTGTACTAAGCACATAATTGTATCATTCTAAAGTGCCTCATTTGAGAGTTCAATTACTTTCCTATTTAGTTCTCTATAAATATGCCAAAATGTGAAAGCTTCACTTCGATCCATAGCTTATTTTAATTGATAGGAGGAAATTGTATTAGATATTTGGTTGCAATAGCTATTATACATTCTTTTAGCTTCCATTCTTGTTATTATTTGAACTTTTTATGCTTAAATTTTTTTTTTTGATAGGTAGCAAATTTTATATACAGCGGGTTTTTGAAGGATCCCAAAACCTTATTTACAATAGAAGTCGCAGCTTAGATTTGGACCAACAAAAAAACAAAATAGACCGGGGTGTGCCCCTAGATCAAAACCCTGGGCCTTGCAACCCAGCCCCAGGCCATCAACCCAAAAAAAATTAACCCATCCTACTAAGAAAAAAAAAAATCAGGGGTACCAAGGTCCCTGGGACCAAACCTATAGAATACGCTTGCTGATTCAAACAGAAACCAAAAACTATAAATGAACCTCCACCCATAGCATCTTGGAGGCCCTGGGCCCGAGTAGACCAAGCACCATCCTCGCAAACCCTACTGCACGAGGTGAACTCCTAGGGCAACTCCGGGCGGGGGGCCCGCACGAGGGAACTAATTCTTGTCACCATCAGGGCCATCCCCCAGCCTGCATCGAAGCTCCTTGAAGGAATTGACAACTGTTGTAGTCACATTGGCATCAGAGGTGAGCGAGTTGATCACCATGTCAAGGAGGATCCAAGTTAGGAAGATATGAAACTTATTCTCAGAATCCGAACTGATCTCGATGGTTTTTAGGGCATCAAATTTGGGCCTCTTGAGTCCGAATGAGGACATGCTCCTGCTAGAGGTCACCCCTCTTACAGATCTTACATCGAGGGTCAATACACCTCCAAGGACCTGAGATGATGCCTTGCATTTTTGGGTGGGCCTGCACTCTCTAGGGGGAGGGGAATCTTCAAGGTCACTGGGAATATCCTTTTTGGACTTAGAAGCAGCAGGGGAGGCGATAATCTCAATGAGGAGGACAGAGGCCAGGGGGGTGATACTCTAGAGCGAGCGCTGATGGGCCAGAGCATGGCGGTAGAGGATGGCCATAAGTCCTTGGTGGGAAGGGCAGGTGTGGTTTTTTCGAGCCCTGTCAATGGCAAGGCCAAGGGAGTAAAGTAGAAAATGGGGAGTGCTCTATAAGATGGTTCCACAAAGGTGGTTAACGAAGCTCATATGGAAATTGAACAACTTCTAGTTCGGGTCATCACAAGTAATAAATTGCATCACGAGGACTAGGGATTCATCGAATGGTTTGGGAAGGTTAGTTCTAAATAGAGCAGTCCTAGCCCAATTCTGCTCCAAGAAGTGGGAGAGCTCCTCCTCCCAATTGTGTTTGCCTCAACGAATGAACTTCTTCTTTTCCTCGTGATGTAGACTAGTGACTTCAAACATGAACTCTCTGGTGACTCTGAAATGCAATCCTTTCACCTGGACCTCACCCTCATTCTTGGTGTCCAGGAAGCCCTAGGTGATAACCTCATCAAGCCCAACGAATTTGCTCAGAAAGGGGGTATACTCCTTGGCATTAGTAAAGACCCTAGCAGACTCGGACAAGGAGAGGGTTGAGGGCTCGACGTAAATGGCCTTGGGAGTTGACATGGTGGGTTCACAGATCACCCAGGGCAGAAAGTTCCAGATGGAAGTGGGGTTGACAGGGGAAGAAGCTCGCCAAGAAAATATAGGAGGGATGGGGCAATGGAAGGTGAAGGTGACAGACCTTAGAGGGATATACTCCTATTTCTGCTTACATCTTGTTTATACTCCTTTCTCCCATTTTTCTCTTTCATTTTCTATTTATCTTTTAAAGCAATTTCAAGGATTCGTCCTTCTCTAGAGGTTGATCTGAGAGCAATATCAAGTCATTCTATCTTGACTCCAGCCTAATGTTGACCAAACCATCAATAATTGACACTTAAAGTTATATCCCATATTGTGAACATATTGCACTAGAATATGGATATGTGAAAGGGAAAACCTTTTTTCATTATTCTATGGTATTGAGGTTTTTTCAGCTAAAATTGATTTACCTTCTTTTTTTATTTATTTTTTAAATTTTTTGTGATGGTGAGTATCATTAGGAGTATTGGGAATCCTATCTTGCCAACATTACTACTCTTGATCAAAGGTGTTTATGTGCTTTTGAATATTATAGAACCTATAAGAGTCATTTTTCCACAGTATAATAATCAATTCTATCATCATTATTTCAATGTCTTCCTTGTATCATTACCTTGCTTTAAGTACGATAAATCAGTTGGAACACCGGGGTAACATCTATTTGTATTTCATGCAATAAAAATATGATAAAAAATTTTAAATCAATCCATCATATTGGTGTCACACTATGGTGGTAAGTGTACCTTATGCATAATGCACTTGACTATATACCATAGTGACATTGTAAGGACTAATAGTTACTCCCCAAAATAGATTTTTTTTTTAAATTATATTTATAAAGATAATTTTTTTTAGGAAATACTTGTCTAAATCATGCTTGATTTTACATGTAATTAATTTAAAAATAAGGGGTAATATTCTTTAATATTATAATACTTAAATGATATAGAAATGATATATTCATAAAAAAATTCTTTTCATCTCTAATAAAAGATTTTTTTATCACACTTTTTCTCTTAATTTTTGTGCATGTTCAATAAATAAATAATTATAACTATATATATATATACCTATTCATCTACGCATTTTTATGATAACCTACCTCCACCTTCAACCCCTCCACTGGAACCTTGAGAATGTGATACACATCCCACATGGACCTAGCATGCTTCTACTTCAATGATTCTAAGGCATATTGGGAAGGTGTCTTACTCTTCAAGTAGGCGCCTTACTCTGACCAAGTCAACAACAGGCAGATGGTATAGGTGTGGTGGAAGTGGATGAAGGATATATATATATATATATATATATATATATATATATATATATATATATATATATATATATATATATATAGTGTCAAATATTAGAAATTTTATATTTTTTTTGTGATGAAAGTTCTTGAAAGTTCTAGTATATAGCACTCTTTTCCAATATAAAATCAATATGCTTGAAAATTTTACAATTGATTCAAAGATTGCCAATATTATTCATGGTATCCCCCAAAAGCATCTCATCTACTCTTTCTATTCCAAAGTAGTCTATTGAAGTTCCACTCATTTTTACAAATTTTCCAACTAAACCAACAATTTAAGGGTCATAATTTCAACATAATTACTAGAAACTTTTTCTAGTCTAGCCTTGAATTTAAAATAATAAGAGTCAGAAATATATAGTAATCCTCTTGCTCCACAAACTCCAGGGACCCCTAAGGACCCTTGTGCTCCATCAAAAAAATCCCACGCTCCAGATTTCTCAATCTTTGGAGGAATGATTTATCTATTTACCTTTGTTGTTGCTAAAACCTTACAGATTTTTAAACTTTCAATGATTTGGTAGGAGACCTATCAAGTACACTTCTCTTGATCCTAAAAAATTATTGCATCACTCTCCTAAAGAATGTTCTTACCATCCTATAGGAAGCTTTAACTGTGCTATAACCTCCATCCAAACTTGTCTAATAAAGGAGAAAACATCGGGTAAAGCATAGTTATCCCAACCTTACTAAAACATAAACATAATGTGCAACCCTATACCCATAAGGTTTGTACCTCAATTCAGAGTTTCAAAATCTACACTACACTATTAGACTACCTAATTAATATAACACATATTTTTAATAGTTTATATGGAATTGAAACTGTCCCACCTGTATTACATCATCATTACATAGTGATATTACAACAAAGCTCAAATATTATCTATTTGGCAAGAGTGGAATCTGTGTCTCTTCCTTAAAATGTTAAGAATTCTAATTAGTTGAACTAATACCACTTGATTGTTAATATAATAATAATATTTTATATAGAATATTTATATCTTCAAAATTTTGTTATTAAAAGGACGCGGCCGTTCAGAGAGACGTGGATGTGAATTTCTCATAGCGAACTTCCTGTTATAAAATCACGTTAAGATATTTTGTAAAAGTCAAAGAAAGTTGAACTCGTTACATTCAAAAAAGAGAAAATGTGGCATTCCCTCAAGCCAAATGAAGAAGGAGAGATCCAGAAAATAGAGGCGGTAGTCTGTCAAATGGAAAAAACTGTATTTTACCGCAACTTTGTGAAACAAATGCAGAGCCCAGAAATTTCAAGCAAGATGAAGATGGTAATAGGAAAAGATGGTCGTTATTCCAAACTAGAAATGGTATTTTACGGCCTGGGATCATTCGTATTTCCCAATGAAGAGGACCCAAATATTAAGGAGCATTGGTGTAGAATGTCTCGTTGGCAACTTGTTCTCGCAATTCTGTTGAAGCGAAACTCCAATTTGATTGACGACATACTCTTCTACGATCCCGTTCTCACCTCCTTTGAAATCCAAATCTTAAGACGTTTGGGCTTCGCATGGATTCCAAACAACGAGGAAGGAAAGAGGAAAGTAGAGAGACCAACTCTCTTCTTTATTCCTCACTGTGATCTATTTCTCTATAACAATGTTTTGGAGGCAAACTGGACTCCCCAGGGCCTGAAAAACATAATTATTTTGGGTAACAGTTTTAGAGAATACAAGGAAGGAGAAGGGCTTTTCAGCCGTCAGCATCCCCAGCTGCCTGTAAATACATGGATTCCAAAGTATCCCTTGTCGATCATGGAGGATAACAGCACGTCTGAATTCCCGCTAACAATATCTGATGATGATAAAGGTGTCGACAACTTATTTACAATTGCCTTCCTTTGCTTAAGTTGGCATTTTTTTGGATTCCGTGGGAATTCGTCGGACCTGCATCGTGTATTGAAAGAAACGACGACCAAAGCTCTGAAGCAGCTTCTGCATGAAGAAAAGAACACAACTTGCCATCGCCGGGGTCGAAAGTTTGAACAGCCGGATGTTTCTCGTTTTGTTAGTGAGGCCATCAAAGAATGTGATTTAGATCCTAGTCAGTTTCACCTCAACCTTTAAAGTCATACATATATAGAGTTAATTAGTTATTATATATGTTAATATATTTTCCTAGAATGTGAAAATCTAATTTGTTTAAACTAACACTTTACTCTAGTAAAGATAAATTGGGGTTTGCATAGTATTACGCTCATCTACCTTGGAATACTATATATATATATATATTCAATTATTTAAGTAGATATTATTAATAAAAAATTAAAGTAACGTCTCATAGTACCCACGAAAGTTTATCATCATTGTAATTGGCTACGTAAAAGGTTTATCTCATACAATTGAAGTTTATAGTGGCAACAAGGAGTTTATCCCATACAATTGAAGTTTATAGTGGCCACAAGGAGTGAGATTCGAACCCACGAAGAGGTTTAGAAAATTGTAATGAATTACAAATTCTTCTAATATAATTAAAATAAAATTGTTAAAATAAATCTTAATTATTTTTTTGTTATAAATAGTTAACATTTTCTTATCAACTTTAGCTAGATTTATTATTTTTTCTAATCATGGAAAAGAGTATTTAACTTTATTGGCTTGCCTATTTACATATTTGTTTCCTTCCCTTAATGCATGTGTAAATTTGATTTCTTAAGATCTTGAATTTCCACAGTTATTTTTTGTATCTTCAATGGAGCCTTTGCTTTCCTCAAAATTCCATTTATTACTATGAGTGAATCACCTTTCATCCATATTCTATTCTATTTTATTTTATTTTTGCATATTTTTAACCCTTCTAAAGCCACCCAATTTTTAGTTTCATTATTTGTCTTAAATCCACTATTGAAAGCATACTGAGATAAAATCTCTCCTCTGTTATTTCTAATTATTCCCCCTCCTATTGGTCTTGGATTTTTTTTAGATGGTCTATCAATATTCAATTTGATCAACTCCAAATTTAGTGTTTTTCACTTTATTTTCTTTACCTTTTTTTCTCTTGCACCAACATCATAATTCCATTTGAAGACTTGATTTCATCTATCAAGGCTCTCTACTTCTAGATTAGAGATTGGTTGAATTAATAGGGTTTGATTAGAATCCTCTATGGCTAAATATTTCTTTCTTTTCATTACTACTAAACTTATTTTCTTTATTTTAAATATTATTCTATTCCTTTCTAGCCATACAATTCAAAGTATTGTATCTTTTGATATATCATAGATTATTCATAAAGCCTCACTTTTAAAAGTGCTCTACCATTGCTTTAACCATTTTTCAATTCTACTATCCATCACCATGCATTTATCAAAATTATTAAGAATCCATTGCCATAGATTTCAAACTATTGAGCAATGTCCCAAGAGATGGTCTATACTCCCCTCCTTATTTTTACAAATAACACTTTGAGAGGGGCCATGAAAAACCCTTTTTATAAGGTTATCCTAGGATAAAATTCTTCTATGGCCTACTAGCTAAACAAATCTTCTTTCCATTTTAATCTTCCTTCTTGATCCTTGTATAAAATGTTTAAAACCCTATCTCTATATCTATTTTGAAGTAAACTCATCCAAGGTTTCAAAATTGGATCTAGATTGAGTGGATTTTTATCACACTAAGTATTCATCCAAATATGATTTTTTGTCTCAAGTTCTTGCACCCATATTAAACCCTTAATCATCGGATCATTAGATTTTTTAAACCATTTCAAAGTGCAGAACCATTTTATAGAGATAATGTAGTAAATATTAATCTTGGGTCATTGGGCTGAACATACTTAGAAGAATTCTTGTCCATTGTATTTGACTCTTTTTGTATAATATTTAGATTACTTTTCCCTTAAGAGATAAGTTTGCATTTATAAGAACTCTTAAATTAAGACCTCTCGTAGTTTCATCATCACACACATTGCACTATTTCACCAAAGGAAATTTCCTCACATTTGTGAGAAGCATTTTATGACTATGTTATATATTTCAGTTTGTTGTATTGGATTACATTAAATATAATTTAAAAATAAATTTTATTAAAAAAATTTATTTATATTTAAAAATAAAAGAACCAGAATTTAAATTTTAATATTTAATTAAAATATAAATAATTTAAATATATTTAAATTTATTTTATATATATATATATATATATATATATATATATATATATATATATATATAATTTATTTATTAGATTGTTTTTGTTGTATCCTTTTTTTCTAGGGACCTTCACATTCAATGTTAAATGATATATGGTTACAGACATCTCTTATTTGTATTAAATCCAAGTTAAACTGATTATCAATTTTATAAATTCTACATTGCACGTGGACAGTAATGTAAGTCTAGTACTTTAAAATTTAATTAATACAAATAACTTATATTTACATATTTTAAAATTTCCTAGTATAAAAAAGCATAAATAAAAAATTAATACAAGATATAATTTAAATTTTATTATTTGAAAATTAAACCGTTTTATTGTGAAACAAACATTATTATCTTGATACAAGATTTAAATTCAGTTTAAAATTAAATGATGAAACAAAAATTAGAAAACTATTAGTACGAGAAAAGAGAGATTAAAATTTGGAATATGTCTACACCCTTGTTATCAGAACTTTTGGTTGTCGTGGAGCCACTTGAGATCGGAAAACCCTAGTATGCCTTCCTTGTGAGGAACCCATACAATGTGGAGGATTTTGTGAGGCTTTGACAAAGATTGCCTCCTAGGCAAATTTCAAAATTTTCATAAAAAAAATCCCCCCTTTATTACAAGTACTTAAAAAAAATATATTTGTTAT
Source organism: Wollemia nobilis (assembly GCA_028583015.1). Classification (NCBI taxonomy): domain Eukaryota; kingdom Viridiplantae; phylum Streptophyta; class Pinopsida; order Araucariales; family Araucariaceae; genus Wollemia; species Wollemia nobilis. The sequence continues at coordinate 23,946,130 of JAQPPZ010002998.1, forward strand.
TTATGAAACCTAAAAAGAGGTTTAATTTTGATGATTTTTTGTTTTTTCGATCGCCTTTACAAGTTTTATCTCCCTTTTGTTAAAATATGTTTTGAATGAAGAAAGGAATTATTCTCCCTTAGTGCAAAACAATTGCTACTTTGAAGATTCCTTATTTCACAAAAACTTGTTCTTTCTTTTGATATACCCTAAAAGAGTATTGAAAGAGAATTCACTCTAATTGATATTTAATGGCACCTGCCTAAAAATACTTTTAAAAAAATATGATTAGTTTGAGGAGTTTAAGCCAAACAAGAAGAGTGAATTTTGGACTTTTATGGAGTAAATATAAAAAAATTGGCTTTACCTATGCAATAGATTACACAAATGGGTGTAAAATTTGGGTCTTAAGTTCCTTTGATTTTTAACTTAATATGTAATTGCAAAAAATAATAATTAAATGCAATAAACCATCAAAAATTCCCAAAATATTTTAACACATAGGTGTCAAATTTGATCGAAAATGCACCTCTTTTTACAATGCCAATTTAACAAAAGGTGATGAATGCTATCGAAAATGCACCTTATTACAATAATTTTTGCAACAAAATTTTGATTTTTGGTGTGAAAAAATGTTGATATTCAATGTCTCCCATTGTCTTACAATTTTGCAAATATTTTGATAAAAATAATTACCTTTTTTTTGTGTGGCAAAATAAACAAGTTTCAATGCTTCAACCCTTTGATTTTCACAATTTCCCCTTGTGTTACAATTTTACAAAAGAAGAATCCAATTCTTGATTGGTCCCCCCTTTTGTTTGCAAAATAAACAAGATTGTGAAAATTTAGATCTTCAATGTGATGAGATCTTTCTCCATTTTGCAAAAATGAATGTGCAATATTTTGTGTTACATCCCAAAATTTTGAGAAAATAAAATGCACAATTTGCTTTTGATTTTGCAAAAAGTTTTTATTTTCAAGTGCCCCCCATTATGTTACAAATTTGCAAAAAAGAATCACAATTTCTTGTCCCTCCTTTGCTTTGTAAATTTAATAAGGTAGCACACCTTTCAAGTCAAGTTGACACATGACAAGCTTTTGAAAGGCAATCCAGAACCAATCGACACACGACTTGGTTTTAGTGGACCCAAGGTCTATTCTTCATGAGAAAAACTCTTACTCTCAAAACTAGTGTGTTAGAAATTTTTTGAGAAAGTTTTAAAGAACTCCTAATTTGCAAAAAAAATGTGCTATTTATTTGTATTACATCTCCTTTTGGAGAAAACAAAAAATAATCTCTTGTTGGAAATTGCAAAATAAATAGGTCTCTTTATCTCTTTAATTTGATTTAATTTGCAAAATTTAAATTTTTTAAGCAAATATTTAATTATTAATAAAATAATTTGACTAATAAATAATTAATTTAAAAAAATTATTATTAATCAAAAAATATTCAATTATTAAAAAAACATTAAAAAACATTAAAACTTTGCAAAATAATAAAAAAAATTACCTTTGTTTAAACAAAAGCACCAAAGTGAAACAGGTGAGGGAAGAAAGTAAAGAGGGGAGGGCTCTGGTCCCTCCCCTGCTCCCCCTCCCATGGCTCCTGGTTCCTGCCCAGTCCCTGGCTCAACCCAGGTCATCCCTCCCGAGGAGTGGTTGTTTGCAGATGATCTCCTGGGGGGAGATCCTTCTCCACTATCTGCACCCCTCCCAGCCGGCTAGGGTTTCCTTGTTTTTTCGGACTGGTGCTTCCCAGGGATCCCTATTTGGTTGGGGATCCCTTCCCTTTTTCCCTCAAGCTTCCCCCTGGGGTTTTTTGTAGGTTATTTGCGTGGATCTGGTCCCCTGCGTTTCTCGGTGTGGTGGAGGTGACGGTTTAGGGTTTGGACAACTTCCCCCTTTTTTCTTGTGAATCCTCGGCAGGCTCTGTGCTTGGACGGGATTCTTGGTCCCTGCTGCTGGGATCCTCTTCTATTTTCCCGGGGCGGGTTCCTTGTGGTGCAACTCTCTGGTCACTTCCTGATGGGTTGGATCCTCTCTGTGCTGGCTGTCGGCTTCCTGCAGGATGGCTCTCGCTGAACGAAATGTTTTCCCGGTGGGCGGCTGGTTTCTCCATAGGGCGGGATCCGCCAAATCCGTCGATTTTCTCGCAAGGTGGAATCCTTTCTTTTTTGCTGGTTTCCCGGATGGTGGGATTTCCCTGTTGCTTCCCGCTAGGCGGGACTGTTTGTGGTGGTTTTGACTGCTTCCCACGAGGCGGGATTTTATTGTAATGATTTTTATTTGCTTCCTGCTGGGCGGGATCTTCTCGATGGTGGTTTTTGGCTACTCCCCGCTGGGCGGGATCTCCAAAACTACTTTCTTTCTTATTTGTTTGTTTCCCGTTGAGAGGGATTGTTTCATGCTTATTGTTACCGCTAGGCGGGATTTCTGTTTTGGTGTTCAGTTTCAAGGGATTGATGCCCTAGGCCCATTGCTTATGTAATCAGGTTTTGGGATCCTTGTTAAAACCCGTTGTAAATACAAACACTACTTACCAAAAATAAAAACAAAAGCACCAAAGTTTTTGTTTTTAAAACCAAAAAAGTTGGTTTTTCCTCTTGTGGGGATTTGAACCTACAACTTCAAGGGAAGTGTCCTGGCTGTAGGTGCCCAACTGTCTAGGCTACTGCGCTAGATGTAAATAAAATGGAGTTGACTAATATTTATCGCGATGCACCACTGAGTGGAATAAAAAAATAAACCAAGAACAATGTCCCATTTTCACCCTATGGGTGCAATTTTAATTAATAAAAATGGTGACATGTGGATATCTTCTTGATTGCCTTCGAGTTATCTGTCTAAGAAAGAACTCTTTTGTCACCCACCTCAAAAAATAAGAACATGCCACATCACCATTGATGCCACTCAACGTCACCACATAAGCACCGCCACTTCACGCATGCATCACATCAGTAATAGGAGGAAAAATCTAAATCTACCATGTAGGATAACAGGTGGATTAGTCGCTCACCACCACGTGTCTATGCTAGCTCAGCCACCATGTTAACTACCTCAGATTTTGTGCTAGCCACATCAACCGCTCGAAGGCTGCTATGTCAGCACCTCAAGGTGCATGCCAGGTTAGGTCATTTATTCACCCACCTTGGGATTCACATCAGTCTTGGATCACCTGCAAGTCATGTTAGATTTACACCAAGTCGACATCAGCAATGGGATCCAAGCACCTAGGTTCTACGATAGAGTTATTGGTAGTATATTTTTGTGGTAAGTGTTGTTGCTACATCAAATTCTACAAGTGAGATTTATTTCAAATCGACATCGATGTGGGATCTCGTGCATCTTGTGGTTCACCCATCCATTATCTCATCAAAACCATAGGATACATGCCCTACAGGTTGTTATATTGTGTGGTGGGTGCATTGGATACCCACTTGCTACTATCAGCATAGGTTTCTACGTTGATAGCATAGGTTTCTGTGCTATTCAATATTGTTGATGATAGCACCTTCAGAGGTCACTTATCACCTATCAAAGTAGAGGATAGTTGACCTGTGTGTTGTTAGAAAAAAAAATCCAATGAAATTCATGAAAACTTCTGCGAAAAACAAACAATGAATTCCACAAAAACTTTCACAACCACCTTGATTTCTGAAGTAAGTGAGCCAAGGTATTATACCTCAAGAAATGTGTCCCATCCATGGGGGTCGTATCTCAAGATTTGTGCCCCCATGTTTCAATCTAGGAGTGAGAAATTTTGCCTTCTCCTATCGAAGGTCAACCTCAAACTTGCCTAGCAAAATGCTCGCCCAACAATTTGCTTTGATACCAATGTTGATAATTGAAACATAGGCATTACATATTATTGAATAATAAATCATTTAAATACAATTGATATAGGCTAAAGATAGCCTAAATATATGTGAATAAAATCTATCTTAAGTTGTCACCAACGTAATGTAAAATGTCGCTAACAACTAACAATGCTAACAAATCACACTAACCTACTAACCATAAGTTATTCACAACAGTGAATAACTTCAAGGTTAAATAAATAATGTAATAACTAAATTAACTATGATAATAATTAAATTATTAAATATATCTACCCTAACAATAAACCATTTCTCTTTGGAATATGGCTCTTGTGTTAGACAACCCAAAAGACATTCTCTAATAGGCAAACGTGCCCCCTTTGGTGGTGAATGTTGTTTTAAACTGATCTTCATCCTTCACCCAAATTTGGTTGTAGCTAGAGAAGTTGTCTAATAGTGAGAACCTCTCTGCTCCCATCACAATCTGCAATATTTTATCAATATATGGGAGGGGATAGTGGTCCTTAAGTAACGCTTGATTGAGATTTTTGAAATCTACACACAAGCAAATATCACCATTCGTCTTCCTTACTATGACTAAGTTAGCTACCTAGGTTGAATGCTTGATTGGATAGATGATCTTCTCCTTTAGCAGCTTCAATAGTTCTTCTCTCATTATGGCTTTGATCCTAGGATTCATAGGCCTCTATTTTTTCTTGAAGGGTTTTGCATTTGGCTCTAGCTCAATTGTGTGTTGGATGACCTTCTTGTCATATACTTTAAGATCTTCATATGACCAAGCTACAATGTCTTGGTAATTTAGGAATAAAGTTTTGATATCCTCCTCTTCTGGAGAACATTGAACTCTGACTTTGAGATTATTTTCCTTTTCAATTTCAATTTCTTTGTAGACCTTCTCATTGACCTCTATGTATTTGATATTTTTCTTGTCTTCATTGTCAAACAAGATTTCTAGAGTAACCAACCCTCTAGGTATATGATTTTTATTAAGCTGGATGACATCTTGTTGGTCTATCTCTTTTGATTTTTCTTCTTGGATAGTAGGTAAACATGCTTCTCTCACTAGAAAATCAATGATATGTTCATCACTTTCAAAGACCTACTAGAAAATTTGATTGTCTAGTACTGTGGGCCTAAAAATCATTTTGATCCCTTTGTCTTTCATAACTCCTATATCTGTAGAAGGATTAAAATTAGCTTCCCTTACTACCAATAAATCAGCCAATGTGTTCTATCTTCTAGGAATGAAATTAATATTTAGGGCATCAAAGGATTCCATCAAATCCCATACCCTATTTCTATATACCTTCAGGTAATGGTGATTACTACTGCACCTCTCTCTTACCTAATTTAAATTCAATTCAAATTCACCATATATATTCAATATATTGATGCCCATGCTTTCAACTTGTATTAGCCCAAGGTATAGAGCCTCATAGTCTACAACATTGCTAGTGCATGACCATGTTAGCCTATATGTGAAACTATTTATCCCTTATGATTGGGACTATAATAGTACCATTTATGCATCTTACACCATCAAAGTGCATGGTCCAAGTTTCTATTTATCTTAGGGACTGATTAGACATAGCAGGGATTCTTTTCTCTATTTTTATAGAAATGCTATATGTACCCATACTCGTCTCGAATTGACTATAATCCTCTCTAAAAGGTAGCTCATATTTAATCTCAAACTCTTCAAATCTATCCACTAGTTCAAATTCTTCTAGATGAGTGATATTACATATGTCTTCATCAATTTTTTCAATGTGATAAGACACGATCTTATCTGGTGTTATTCGTATCCTCTTTCATTTAAAAGAAATTACCATGCTGGAATAGTCCATGTAAATGCATCCTCCCAACTTGGCCATCAATTCTATTGAAATACATAAGCCACAATAAGGCTGTAGATCCACCATCACTATTTCTTGCATTATGATTACCTCTGAGGCTCTATGTAGCCTCATTAATACATCTTTTATCACTCCCACTATCTTTACTCTAGTATATTCGATACCCATATCCTCGCAAACTACTTTAGGTATAACTGTGGTGGAAGCCCTTGAGTCAATCATACAATTGTGGACAATCCACCCTTCCATCCTCAAAAAAATGTAAAAATGAGGGGTTTTGTTCTTTAAAGTAGTAGGGGACATTTTGTCCTTTTCAGAGGGGATGTTGAGGATTGTGGTGCCATGATTTTCCTATGTATATTTTTTCAGAGAAGCTTTTAGCAGGTCTATTTTGCCAATAATGAAGAGAGTATCATATAGGCTAGCTTTGGATGGTATCTTCTTCATTTCCTCGATAATGTTATATTCAGACTTGGCAGAGGTGGGTCTCTCAGACCTTCTCTTTGGCTCACCATAATTTCTCTTATATTGTTGTGTGGCCTCAATTCTCTATCTCTTGGTTATAGAGGGAAATATAAGCCTCTCTTGAGCTTCATTATTGAATATCATTCTATATCATTTTATTTCTCAAATATTTTTGAAAATATGACCTCCTTTTCTTGGCCTTTAGGGACCATGTCTCTCTTTTCATTGGCTTGGGGGACAAGGAATGTATCATTGCTTTGGGAAGGTGGATCCTTCTTATTTTTAGAGGGGACCTAAAATTGACCCATATTTTGTGGATCAACCTACAATATTTTCTTACCTGAACTTGTCATTATAGAAACGGGTCCATCCTCATAAAGATATTTTCCAACCATGATTTGATCTGGTTTCTAAAGCATGTTCACTATTCCCTTATGATTTCTCTTTTCTTTCTCCATAGACTATTGTACATGGTGTTGGTACATAACACAAATTTTTGAATCATGGAGATCATTGTACACCAAACACCATACATTCACCAAACATGTTTCAAAAGAACAGTCAGGCTCTTCTTAAATTGCATTCACTCTGACCCTAGTGCTATTGATGGGATGAGGTCTTTGATATTTATTGACATAAGGAAATATATTTTGTTGAGATCTCTCTATCTCTCTCTTTTCCATTGAATTCATCTTGTTGTTGAGAGTTTTCAAAGTATTTTGGATATCAAGGAGGATAGAGGATTCTTGGGATATCTAGGAAGGAAGCGGTGGGAAAGGAACCACATTAGGAGATACTTTTAAGTGAGGAATGGGGTTCATCTTCGAAAGTGGGGATGACAAAGGAGGAGATTCCATATAGGATGATGCAGCTATCTAACCTTGGATGTTGGGGGTTTCCAAATTGTAAGGCAACAAAATTTTTGGGGGTAATCTTTCCACATTAATAAGAACATTTTTAGCATGGACAATTGCATTGTAGACATGTAGAAAGGTGTCTACTCTATATTGGTTGGTTTGCAGGTCTAAATCTGATCCAAGGGATCTAATATAATACATGAAAGTGAGGGTCAAAGTTGGTTTGGATTCAGGGGGAATCCTCTTCCAGGTCCTACTAAACCACAAGTTGAAGTTTGAAATAATTTCTTGCTAATGCTTTTGTATGGATGTGAATTGATTAAGGAGGAAAAAAGGATCATCAGACTCATTGAATTATTCCACAAAGGGTTCTACTAATGATGCCCATGAGGTAATGGTGTTGTCTTCTAAGTTCCTAAACCAATGTAGAATTTTTCCTCTAAAGGATAGGGCTAGGATTCTAACAATAATATCTTCATTTTTTATATTGTGGATTGCTGCTAGATTTAGAATATCATGGCAGTATTCATATGTAGTTTTACCAGATCCATCATAAGTGGGGATTGCCTTAGATACATCCTAAGGGATATCATGCATATGGGCTAGTCTAAAGGGACCATTTGTATTCCAGCTAGAATCCTTCTATAAGGGCTGATTTGGGATTGTATTTTGATTTTAATTTTGAGCCATGTTCCTAGGTGTAGCTCTTGTTGGAGGTGGTCTTGGGTGTACTACAAGATGCACCTCAGGAGGAGTTTTGTTTGAATGAAAACCTTGATTCAAATCCCTTATGATATTAGACCCTCTAAAAGGTAGCTCATAGTAGAAAAATAAATTTGGGTTACTCCTTATGGATGATCTAGTATTTGTGAAAGAACTACGAGCTACAGGGATAACTTTTCTAGTTTCACAGACCAGGGAGTCACCAAGTGAATTTTCTGCTCACCACTTGGCAAGTTCAGGATAATTCACAAAATATTGATTACTTTACGAAAATATATAGGTAATAAGGAATAAGATGGTTTCTAGTATTTCTTTTAAATAGGTCCCATCGGGCATGCCAAAATTGTTGGGATCTGAATTAACATCAAGTAAAATTGATACTACAACTGTATATCTTCTAGCTTTCTGACTAGGTTCACACCCTCTAGTCACATCTGAGAACTCAATATTGGATGGACCAAATATTTCTTTAGACCAACCTCCAAAGTAAGTTGGTTCCTTATCAACTGATAGAGTGTTGACTCAATTAAGCTCTATAATGGTTTTAAGAGATAGGGTTAGTAAAAGGTTTAGGGTTAAGAAATTATGAGTAAATAGTGGCTAAATAGAACTAACAACATATGCATCCATAGGAAAACATTTCAATAAAATATTTCTAGTGTCCCACACTCAATATTAGAAACACCAAAAATAGAGTAATCTTCATACAATAAAAACAAAGCAGATATATGCTTTAAGAAGTAATTTCGACATCTATGATACTAACAATCCAATTTAGAATAATAGATCAGTATTTATACTTAACAAAAATAAACCTCTTGTCAGCATATATCTAACTATAAAAATATTTCAATTGCCTTACAACTAGTAATCCAATATTGGTAGAATGAACTAACCATAATAGCATTGACAAAAATGCAATTCATAGCTCAAAAATCTTAATAAAAATATCAAAAATGACAATTATTGAGTCAAAAATATGAGTAATGCTCCTTCCATTAATTTGTAAAATATGTTACACAGTCGAAAAAGCAAACATTATAGAGCCAACCCTGAAAATAGGGGGTTTGACATCTATATATAGTTTTACAATGAAAGAAAATAAGTGGAATATTACAAGGATTTAGACTATGCCAGATCAGCAAAATACTGGTATCATTTCATTCGCCTACAAGGCCCAAGAAATCTACTCGATGTTGCATGCCATGGCAGCTCAGATCTGCAACTTGTTGGTTCTAAAATGGTAGTTAGAGTCCAGTCCATTAGAAATAAGATCTGAACCATTCATATTTCTTGAGGACTCTATATTATAACAAATCTAAAACTACATAGGTTCTTGGTTCTTGGCTCCATGGATGCTTTGTCTACTCACTCGAACTGACTAGTTCTCATTTTCCAAGAATCTACCTTTGTATACTCATGAAAATATTAGCATGATATCCACCGTTGATGCACTTCGTGGACGAATAGTATTAAACTTCAATAATACTCTATAGATAAGTGATGTAGAACATGTCACCAATCCACTCTATAAAGAACATCGATGTCAGCTTGGATGGCTTTGGCTTATGGCATGGAGTATTCATGAGAAATACGCTAAGTGTCAAGAAAAATTTAGCATATCACCAATTTACTCTCTTCATTTTTCAAACTACTTTATTTCCCTTTCATGTTTGCAGCATAGAACGTACGTCGTAATCTTCTCATTGATATTCACTCATCAAGCTTTGACCCGAGTTGACTACGGAATAGAGCATGTCACCAATCCACTTGGAAAGTAAAGTAAAATATCACTTTGCATTTTTCTACTACTTTATGCTTTTTCTTGGGCATTTTGACCTTCTTACCTAGCAATGTAGAGCATGTCAACATTTCTCTATAGAATAGACATGGAACTCAACGGCATGGAACATGTCCAACACTTAGTTTGTTTAGTGCACGGGATGGGGTAATGTTCGTAATACGATCTTTGGAAGATGTTGAAATCATTTTGACTTGGTTTTACTGTAGACTGGAACATCTACGCTAGATCACTATGAAATATACTAAGTACTGAGTGGTATGGAACACTTTGCTCATGCTACAAAAAAGAACTAAGTGTTGAGCAGATTGGAGTATCTTGTGTTGGGCCGCTTTGAAATACACTATATCTTTAGCAGTTAGGAGCATCTTCATGCCTTAGAAAATATTTTCAAAATTTTCTAAAGATGTAGCCATTTTGGGTCTACAACAATGGATATTGACTCTTATTTAGAGCTATCAAAGGCAATAGAGCACATGTCATATTCCTCATAATAGTGTTTGTTAGAATCATCATCGATAATGTCATTAATCATGGAAATATGTGGTCGTATTTATAAAAAGGCTTTGCAAATGAGGTGAAAAATTAGGGTCTATGTCCTCATCCTCACTATCATCGCTATCTTCATCCTTCTCACCATCCTCTTCAGGATCTATAGTGAGTTGTTGAAATGCTTGCTCAAAAGAGGTGGTGGTGGAGAGTGGCCTATATCCTAAGCCAGAGCAATCAAGGGCATCTTGATTATGAGGTTCAAGGATATCACAAATACCCTGTTTACATCATCCTAAGTCATATACCTACTAGTTAACCCATTCAAGATATCACATTGAAAAATCTAGATTGGATAGAATTTCAATATTGGTAAAAACTTGTTGTTGGGGTTGATCGAGAGGAGATTTATTGGATAAAGAATCTACTCCCCTATATACGAAATTTATCCTATTTGGAGCTGAACACATGTTATATACCACATCTATGGCTAAATGTGGATTGTATGGGTGATTTTAGTCTCTAATATTCTAAATTTTGGGTGGGGTAATTGCTACATTTTGAACCATGTACTCACCAATGATCGAATTGGTAAGATGGACTACAACTTGGGTGGGTTCTGATGTGTATGATATGGGTATCAAGGTGAAGGTTCTAAGAGAAACCTATGGTTAAAATAGTGATGATAGTGTAGACACCTAAAAGTCATACATTATCCCTCTCCCCATTTCCAAGGTTAATCAATTTGCAAAACCCTTAAAAATTGTATAAATTGGCTAAAAACACTATTCATTAATCAAAATAACTATTCATTATCATTAGCTCCTTTGGGCTAGCCAAGCCCCTTCCTACGCTTAACCATGGATCCTCATATGACCTCATGCAAACTCAACTAAGGTTGAAAACTCTCACCATGGTCAAAAAGTCAACATTTTGGTCTAAATATGCTTTATGGCTAATTACATACTTAATTAGATCTAATATTGATTTAATTAAAGCCTCCACCTCACCTAGTCTATTTTGACTAGCCTAGCCTTCCACATCACCTAGCCTAGCCTAGCCTTGCCACCTTTCACCCAGATATTTCTCCACCTCACATCCCCCTGGGTCATTAATGCAAGATGGAGACTTTTGCACACAAAAATCATTGTTTAATCCTAGATATTTCAATAAAGTTGAATATTAATGATAAATTTATATTTATGCTAAATCATTATTTCTTTTGGATGGGTGAGGGATTCTCTCACCCAACCTCACTTATGACCTAGGACACCTCTTTTATGGACACCTCACCACTTCCACCTCGTAGGGGACACCACATCCCATTTATCTCACCTTGGACCACTCTACAAATAGAATGCCATTTTAACCTTTTAAGAAGAACACACTTTTGCATACCAAAACTCTACCAAAATCACTATTGCCATTACATCCATTACACAACCATTATACAAGTATCATAAAAAATTAGTCACCTTCATAATACTGTTTGGTGAATGAGATAGATTGAGAATCCTTCCAAGAGTGCACTTTCAAAAGGTGAATTGGACAAATCACAAACCAACAACCAATCCCTGAGCATCCAAAGAAGCCATCTAAGAAATAAAATCGAAAAAGGTCCGGTTTGCACCTCACATGTGCGAACCAACTGGTTCGCACACTAGGAGTGCGAACCTTTGCAACAAGCACCAGAATCACCCAGATAGGTAAGAATAGTCTAAATTACAGTTTTATGTTGTTTTTAACAGTTAATTTCATGTTTTAAGCATCCTTTATGAATATTTTATCTTCATAACTATGGGGCTTGACTGAGGTAGACCCCCCAATGCATTAATAGGATTTTTTAGGTTTCATAGGTTTAGAAAAACACAAGGAAACATCTCCAACAAGCGGTGGCTCACGATCAAGAAGCCCACCTACATTGAGGAACCCAAAGAAACGAATCTTGTTGTCTTTGCACCACATCTGAGAGGACTTCCTAAGGTAATACCCCATTGTAGCCTTCAAGGCAAGATTGTAAAAAGGATATCAGTTCTTGTAACCCCTTTTATAATTATCAATACAAATACAGTAGATTCTTTGATGTTGAATGAATGTCTTAGCATTTTTTTTATCGTTTCATTATGGCATGCCTGGTGGGACTCCCACCAAGCATAAGCTTAATCTCCTTCTAATAAAAACTTGTGGTATGTTTATGTATGGTAGGTAGTAGTAATATTTGAAGAATACCACAAACCAAAAATGCCATGAAAGACACCTCAAGCCACACCACAAAAGGTTCCCTAGTGCATCGGTGAGCTTACAAGGAGAGTAGTCAGTACACACTTGAGCATGTGAATTCCCCAATCTACCTAAAACTTGATATTTGATACCCAGGTATTGGTTTAGACACCCACATCCAATGGTAAGGTAACTCAAGGGAGGTTAAGAGCCTCATGTTCCCGAGGATTGCGTGCCCCCATACCTAGACCACAAATTATCTCTTGCCACAACGTATGTAAGGTTAAAGCGTCCTTATATATTTCAACACAAAATCAGTAGTTAATTTACCTTTTTATCATTTATTTACCTTAGGTATTCATGAAATATTTGCAAGTTTTGGTCATCTTGCTACACTTAAATTAGGTTTTTAGAACTTTATGTGTAGGTACATGTGATCAAAACACTCCAAAGACATCAAAATCATCATCAAGACCCCAAAATTAGTCATATTAGTCTTCATATCTCAGTTCACACTTTAAGAGTGCGAACTCCTAAGAAAAATAAAGGTTCACATACTAGGAGTGCGACCCTCCCTGTAGCACCCTAAAATTGGTGCAATAAAATTACAATAATTACATTCACCTTAGTAAATAATTTAAAATTCAAATTTAACCTCCCAAACCACCCGTTAACCGCCGGGAAATCCGTTTCCCCCTTTTTCGTGCCATTTTTAGAGGTTGTTTTGACCATTTGACGATATCGTCGCTGATCAAACGATATCGCCCCAGATTTGATGATTTTTTCTGGACGTATCGTCGCCGATCAGACGATATCTTCATCTGGACTAGGACGTCCAGACGATCTTGTCACAAAACTAATTTTGCAAAGTTGGAATCTATTCCAACGGGTCTCCAATCCGGGCAGAAGCATGTATGCACTGTTGGGACCCTCCCTCGTTGGAGATCTCCCAAATTGGGATGATCTCCAACCTCCTAACTACTCCCCTAAGCCTATTTAATCCTAAACTATTCCCTTAGCACCCCCCCTGGCTGAAATTCTCTGCAAATTAAACTCCATCTACGTTAAATCATCTCTATTCTTCATTTGCACTAGTTCCATATCAATTTTGTTGCAGGTACATCACTGTTTTTCAATCGAAGCTAGCACCTATCGTCGTCGACAAACCTGTTCAGATCGGAGGTGAACCTGTCAAATTCGAGATGATTTCGTACTGATGCGAGACGATCTCGATTGCAATCCATATTGAGGCAATCAGTGCTTAAAGTTTGCATTTCTCAACCTTCTCTGTGTTATTTTAGTCTGCAAATTAGATAGTCTATTCAATTTTTTATGTTATTTTGCATTTGGAGTTCACCCATTTAGATTAAGTGCATAATTAAATCCTAATTATCATCTAATTAGCACGATTCATTTCTGTCTCTGTGTTTAAATTTTTAGTTTGATAACATTGCTGCCATTTTATATCATTTCCCTCTGTTAGAACTATAGTACTTTTTGTATTTTGCATCTGTTTTCGGTTTTGCAGGTCTCTAACGAATTCGTCAGATCTCAGACGATCTTGTCTGATTGCAGACGATTCTGTCAAATTTCAGACGATCCAGACTGCTTCAACATCAGAATCTTCTTCAGACCTTCGGATCAGGTATTCCTCATTTGCATTCTATAATCTCTCTATTTTTTGTCTTTAAATTTGTTTTCTATATTCATGGAATTTGCATTTTCATGTAGATTAAATCTAGATTCATTTGGCCAAACCTAGGACATGAATGTTTAAAGTTAAAAACGAACACATTAAAACACATTCCAAACCTAGGCGTGGAAGCTGTCGTTAAATTTTTCTTGGTGAACCCACCATCCATAGAAAAATCATCAAAATACACCTCCCTTAAGAGGCGGGACCTTCGCAAAGTCCTCTCAGTCCGAGGTACCGCGCCATCCTTTTCCCTTCCTCCTTCTAGGCACGGATCCTATAGCCTGAAGGGAAGGATGCGAAAAATTTGGAGCGATACATTTTGGTGAACCCGACATGAATGCATCATAACATTTTGAAAACAAAACAAAAAAAAAATAAAAACATATATAGAACAACTAAAACATAGATGCATTTTAAAACATTAAAGTTTAAAATCATGTTTAGATGGTAGCTCCTAAGAAAAGGTTAGCAGTTACTACAAACGTAGAAAACCAATTGGCAGCCATAGAAGTCAATTTTGTCCTTAGTGTGCCTGAAACAAGTAGAAAAAAATTCCTATGGAAAGAACTTGATAGAAGACTTAGTCTCATTTCATCTAGGTCCACACAACTTAAGCAAATCAAGAGGCTAGTCCTAGATAGAATCCTGGATCCTCACCAACTAGTTTTTTATCATGAACTTCAGAGAACCTGCCATAGATGGTTAGCTTATAGGAGAGCTTTAGTATCTTCAAAATTGTTCACCTTCGAGGAATACCTCGAGAACGTAGCCATTGTGCACCAGTTCCTAGGTTGTGTAGAAGACCAAGAGGTTGTTCTTACAGATAGGGAAAGATGGAATAGAGTTCCGCGAGCTGTGCTATATCGAGAGTATTGCCATGAGCTTTACTTTTATCAACCAACATCTGAAACAGACAACATCACTATAGCTCTTTTCATCAAATTTTTAAAAGAAAAATTTCAATTTGAAGAACACTTCATGACTCCTGAACAACTCGAACCTATTAATGATATTCATAAATTGTTTATAGAAAACTAGATTATTACTTTAGTATTATTTCTAGCATTTATTGTATTATTTGTTGTCTTTATTATATTATTTCAAAAAAAAAAAACAAAGAAAAGCTAAAAACTAAAAATCAAAAACTTAGTAAAAACTTAAACATTTCATTTTCAAATATTGTAGTAGGTATATAATAAATATATACCTTTTAATTTGTTGCATATATATATATATATAAATATATATATATATTTGCTGAAATCAAAACTTAGCACCATGCCTAAACTTAGGAATGGTAAAGAAACTTTAGGAGAAGAAGAAGATTGGTTACAAGACACAACTGGAAACCAAAATGTCCTTCTTGGAGATACAAATTCGGAAGGAGAAACTCTAGGTCAATCAGACGAGGACCTAGGCGAAGATAAGGAACAAGAAGGAAGTGTTAAAGAGGATGGATCCTCATCCCCTAGAGTAGCTCCAAATGGAACTATTGCCTTTGACAATGCAGAGCATTTCAAGAAATTTCTCATGGATAACATTGATGATCTTAATGTGGCAATTCGCCTTGATAAGGGGCAAATCAGTAACACTCAAGCAGACATGGAATATATGTGCAATATGCGCACTAATACCTTGTCTTTCATTAATCAAGAAAGTGACAAGGCTGGGCCATCCAATACGGATATGGTCACTATGGCTCAAAACATGTCAAAACAATAGGTTACCCAACCTCCTAAGGAACCTGTTATTCAACCTAAAATCACTCCCACACAAAATAAACCTTCCTTCACTACTTTATTCCGCCAAACTATTGAGCAATATGCTTCAAGTAAACAAAAACCTAAAACAAAGCCAAATACAAACTTTCAACAATCCGGAATACAACATAATACAACTTCAAAATTCCTCCATAATACTTTTCCTACCAATACTTTACACAACAGTAACATGGCATCTAATCTTCATGTTCCTCCATCATATGCCCATAAAACCCATGTCAATGCCCTACCAAACCAATATGGGGGGCAAACTAGTAATCTGGAAGCCATGATGAAACAATTAGCTTCACGTATGGACCAGATAGATCCCTATCGTCCCTCGTATAATTATCGAGAGATCTGTAGTCAACCTTTGGATCCCATAGTTATAGCTCAACCATACCCTAAGCATTTTCCCATGCCCATCCTACCTATATATAAAGGAACCAAAGATCCCATAGAGCATCTTCGCATGTTTAGGATAGCATGTCACGACATATCGCATGACGACTTGCTATTACTAAAAATGTTCCCAAAAAGTTTAGGTGGAATGGCATTAGAGTGGTACTATCAATTGCCCACTCATTCTTTGAGAAACTTCGAAGAAATAGCGGAATCATTTGTCCATCAATTTAGTGCCTACATTGAGAGGCATGTAACTATTAAAGACCTATACAATTTAAAACAAGACAAGGATGAATGCTTTGCCGATTTCTTAGCTAGATGGAGGCAATTGATAGGAAAACTGTACTTTGTGCTGCCTTATAGGGAAATGTTGGACATTTTCATCAACAATTTACAAGAACAGATATCTTATGAGCTATCAACTGCTACTTTAACTACCTTCGATCAAGCTATAGATTTAGCTCGAAGAGTAGAAGATTCCCTCATTAGGAGAGGCCAACTTAGGAAGAAGGATGATGAGAAAACATCTAGAAATAAATATAAAAACAAACAGGTTGTTGGTGACGGAGTCACTGACAGAAAAAATATTGCTAATGTTAAACAACGAAGAAAACAGAAAAATTCATATTGAAACCTCCTGAAAAGCCTCCTCGAGAATTCACTAGATTAAATCAACCCTTATCAACTATTTTACCTCAATTACTCGAAAGAGGTTTGATCCAATTACCAGCTATCCGGGAACCTAACCCAACTATACCCGAATACAGAGCTAACTTGCACTGTGATTTCCATAGAGGACCTGGACATTCTACCAATGCTTGTAAAAGGTTGAAACATAAAATACAAGATTTTATTGACAATAATGAAATGGAAGTGCAAGCCTTCCAACCTAAACAAAACCCTCCTAATAATACTCAAAAGACCGTTCCCCAAAATCAAAATCAAAATGCCAATCAAACTCTAGACATATTTCAACACCCTTTACCAAGACATGGTAAAGAGGTAGCCAATCAAATTGAACATCATAATGTTCCCCCTCCTACCCGATATGTAGGAACCATTAGCGGACAATTACCTGTTCAGGATCCTCAAATATTTGACACGACCTTATCCCTGGTTACGACCAGGACCTTACATAATTTTTCAAACTTCTGATTCTAATGATATAGAATCAGATAGTGAAATTGAACTAGACATTACTTCAAATCAATCGAATAGTTTTGAAAATGAATCAGATCCTATTCAACCCGTCACAGATGCCATGGTTCCAGAAGAACCATTTCCTAGAAGAATCACTACTCGACCTTCTTCTAATATATTCCTTTCTAATGAACAAGCCATTAATGCTCAACCAAACTAGTTCAGCGTCTTCACTATAACATTGTAGGTACCATTGGAGTTGTTACTCGACAACAAGCTCAAAACTCTCAACAAGAACCAAACCAGAACGATGGATCAGCTCCATTTGTTTTGAAAAACCCCAATAAAGGGAATCATGTTCCTACTGTTCAATCTAAACCCCCTTACAATATTAATGAGCAATTGTCCAATACTACGGCTAGAATTTCCCTCTTAGATTTATTAAGATCCTCTCCCACCCATAGGGATGAGTTGATGCTTACATTGAGCCAAATGATGGTACCTCAAAACATTCAACCTAAAGCTATGGCCAATACTATCATCACTCGAGAGATTGATTGTATTGACTTCGAGATAAAGATATCCCACAACATAGTTTACATAAGGATAATCCCTTATACATTACTACTTTAATTTGAGATGTAGCTGTCAAAAGAGTTTTGATTGATAATGGCTCATCTCTAAACATTTGCACTTTTGACTTCTACCAACGATTTGGCTTTAGAAGTGATGAAATGAAGAAAATTGATATGATTATCAAAGCTTTCAATGACAAAACACAAGAAACATGTGGATTTATTACCCTCCCATTGCAAGTTGGTCCTAGAACCCTAGAAACAACCGTGTTTATTGTACATTTCCTAGCATCGTACAATATACTTTTGGGTCGCCCTTGGATCAACGCCATGTGAGCGGTCCCATCAACCTTACACCAATGTGTTAAATTTGAATTTAAAAATCAGTTGGTCACTATCCATGGTGACCCTAGACCCTTTGATATGTGTGCTTTGGCAGAACCCATTGGAGTGCAATTTTGCCCTGCTCTGTCATCCACACATCCTAGTTCTTATTTTTCATCTAAAACTGTGAAACATAAACCCATAACTTCACCTATTTCCCCTCCATTAACTTCATCCTCCTATATAGACCAACAATCCTCTAAAAAAATCATTTTAGAACCTCAAACAGATCTTAAGTCTACAACTAATCCTTCAAGTTCTATCCTTATAAATTCAAAACCTATAGACACATCTATCATACCTTCCACATCTAAAGATATAGGTAATAAGCCTTCTACATAATATGCCCTTTCTAATGAACTTCTACCAGATTTATCTACAACCTTAATATCAAAAAAAACAAATGCTTTCATGCAAGATTCAAACCTTTTAAATAACTTGCCGCCATCTCCTCGTACTTTGGGCCTCCCACAACCTATGGGAAGTACTTACCAAGTCGAGAGTTGTGCCTTCATTTATAAAGGATATGACTGGGGAAGAATCCCTCGAAATATCAAAACTCATCATGAAGGATACGCTCGGTGTTATTTTACCAATGATTATATTAAAGCTAAACCCATGATGCTTAAAATGGGATATGAAGGGAAAGGCTTGGGACCTTTCCAAAATGGCATGAAATAACCTTTTGAGGTAGAACCGTGGCCTGCCCACTGTGGTGTGGGCCTATTTCCTAGTAAGATTCAACCCTTTCCTTTTGAGGATGATGATCATCTCATATGCTATCAAGATTATTTGGATAGGCATGTTGATTTGCATCTTAAAAATCAATCGTTTTCATGCAACATGCTATCCATAGCATACCCTAAAATTATTGCTGACCCCGATGAAGAGTTGGAAGGAGATATCTTCCATGATGTCTCTGTTGAAGAGATGTTACACAATGGATTTTATTTTTATGGTTCTATACCAACTATAGCCCAACTTTAGGCTACTGATCCTCAGAATGACTTATCTAAATTAACCTTACAAGAATTACAAGAATTGGGCATTTCACCTGCCCCACCTAATTTTGAAAGAGATCTACATATGAAGGTAGAAAACATCATTAAAATTAATATTGGAACTGAGGACAATCCTCACATAATCAATATTGGATCAGAATTAAGTCAATAAAAACAAGAACAATACATTGCATTCCTTAAAGAGTATGAAGATGTCTTCGCTTGGACATACGAAGATATGCCAGGTCTAGACCCTTCCGTAGTCATACATCATCTAGTGGTTCATCCAGATACAAATCCTGTAAAACAAAAACTTAGAAATATGCATCCCAAAGTGGCTCTGCTAGTCAAAGGGGAGTTAGAAAAACTCCTGAATGTTATCTTTATACAAGCTATTGATTATCCTGAATGGATCTCAAATGTAGTTCCAGTCACCAAGAAAGAAGCTACCAAAGTTAGGGTTTGCACAGATTTTAGAGATATTTAACGTTGCATGCCCTAAAGATGACTTTCCTCTTCCAAACATGGATCAAATCATTGACTTCACTGCTGACAGTGGGATGATGTCCTTAATGGATGGATTCTCCGATTATAATCAGATCAGGATAGCTCCTGAAGACTAGGATAAAATAGCCTTTATTACCCCCTGGGGTACCTTTTTCTAGAAAGTGATGCCATTTGGCTTAAAGAACGTCGGTGCAACTTATCAACAAGATATGACCTACATTTTTCATGATATGATGCATGATATCCTACATGAATATGTGGATGATATTATAGCTCGCTCTATTATTGAAAATAATCATTTAGATGATTTAAGGAAAGTCTTTAATCGATTACGAGAATATCTCATTCGATTAAATCCAGCAAAATGCATATTCGGAGTTAAATTCGACAAACTATTAGGGGTTTTAGTTTCTTTATGTGGTATTGAAATTGACCCTCTCAAGATTGCGGCCATCACTGATATGCCCGCACCTACTAATATATCTGAGTTACGAAGTTTACAAGGTAATCTTCAAGCCATCCGTCGCTTCATCGATAAGCTGGCGGATAAAACCGATCCCTTTCTTAAACTCCTTAAGAAGGATGTCCCCTTTAATTGGGATACAGAATGTAGAGAAGCTTTTGAACTTCTCAAACAATACCTCCTTAATCCACCTGTGCTTTCACCACCTAAATTTGATTGCCCATTTCTCCTATATATTTCACTTCAGATTCTACCTTAGGGGCTATGTTAGCTCAACTTGATGATGAAAAGCGAGAACGTGCTAATTATTATATTAGCCGAACCTTCATTAGTTATGAAACCCGCTACACAACGTTGGAAAAACTATGTCTAGCAGTCGTGTTTGCTACACAAAAATTAAGACATTATATGCTTAGTCAAAAAACTTATGTCATTGCTAAATATGACCCCTTAAGGTATCTCATGAGTCGACCTTATTTATCGGATCGCACAGCCAAGTGGGTTCTTACTCTAAGCGAGTTTGATCTCACATTCATAAGACAGAAGTCTGTTAAGGGTCAAATCATAGCAGATCAATTAGCTGCTGCACCCTTAGAGTCTACCCATCCCCTCATCATCGAGTTTCCAGATGAATTCCTTCAATTAGAGGTAGACCATAATGAACAATGGTCCTTATACTTTGATGGAGCCCGATGCATGAGTGGGGCTGGTGCGGGTATTATTTTAATATCTCCGCAAAAACATCTTATTCCTCTGTCCTTCAAATTAACATTTTCTTGCACCAACAATACTGCTAAGTATGAAGCTCTAATCCTTGGATTACGAGCTGCCCTAGCGCTAAAAATTAAACACCTTTTAGTCTTTGGTGATTCCCAACTGGTTATAAACCAAATTAATGAAGTTTATCAAACCCGAGATGATAAATTGCGCCCATATAAGGCCTATGTTTTACAATTAATGTCTTTATTTGATCAAGTTACCTTGGAAGCTATTCCTCGAACTAGCAACCGTGTAGCTGATGCTATGGCCGCAGCTGCATCTCTCTTGCCCTTGGAGTTAGACGACGAATATGCCACTATCATTATTCGTCGACTCCAGGAACCTGCTTCAAATAAGTCATGCTTAGAGCCTTTGGATGTGTTTCTAATCAATGAAACTACTCCTGAACCTTGGTATACAGACATATTTGATTTTCTTCAAAATGGGACTTTTCTTGCCAATTCTACTAGAACCCAGCATCGGTTATTACGTCGACGAGCAATTCGATTTGTAATAATTGGCAATACTTTATATAGATATTTTGAAGGTATCCTATTAAGATGTTTAAACTTAGAAGAGTCTAAATCAGCCTTGAGTGAAGCCCACGATGGATCTTGTGGAGGACACTTTAGTGGTAGTGTTATTGCTAAAAAGCTCCTTCGAATAGGATACTTTTGGCCTACCATGGAAACAGATGCACATGAGTATGTGCGCCATTGTGACAAGTGCCAAAAACATGCTGACCTTGTCCATGCACCTGCATAAGAGTTGCAGGCTATTTCATCTCCATGGCCATTTTCTAAATGGGGCTTGGATATTATTGGCAAAATCAATCCTGTGTCCTCTGATGGACACAAGTTCATCATAACCGCCACTGAGTATTTCACGAAGTGGGTCGAAGCTATGCCTTTAGCTTCCTACACTGGCACACAAGTTTCTAAATTTATTTTTAATCAAATCATTTGCAGGTTCGGAATTCCTTCCAATCTCATCTCTGACAATGGAACTTGCTTCAAAAATAAAGATGTTAAAAAATTATGTCAAAAATATAAGATTCAACATCGCTGGTCCACTCCCTATTATCCTCAAGGTAATGGTCAAGCAGAAGCATCTAACAAAACCTTAATCAAAATTCTCAAAATATTAGTCAATAAAACTGGCCGTGACTGGCACATTCAATTATATCCAGCCTTATGGGCCTATCGAACTAGTGTTCGAACCCCCACTGGAACTTCACCATTTGTTTTGGTGTATGGTGCTGAAGCAGTTTTTCCATTTGAATTGGAAGTTCCTTCTTTGGCTCTGCTACTTCAAGATACCGAAGTAGGAGATGAATATCGTGCTGGCAGACTCAGTCAGCTGGAACTCCTAGATGAAAAATGCATCAATGCTTTGGAGCATCTCCGTGCTTACCAAAACAAGCTTAAAAGATCATATGCTAAGAAAGTTCGTCATCGATCCTTTGAGATCGGCGACCTTGTTTTAAAAGAAAATAAAAAAAATACAAATGCAAATAAGGAACTTAAAGGTAAATTCGAGCCCAATTGGCTTGGACCATACATTATTACTGCCAAATTTGAATCAGGAGCATACAAATTATCTACCTTAGATGGTAAAGAACTTAAAGAACCCATGAATATTTTGCATCTTAAACATTACTATGCATAAATTTGGTCATTTTTCATCCTTGTATATATTTGTTTTCAATTTTTTTTTTTTATATTTCTTTCAAAATTATAAAAATCCACAAACATCAAAAATATTCATAATCATCCAAAATCTTCAAAAACTATCTATTGCATTTATTTAAAGCACTTGTTAAATTTTTTCTGCTCAAAATCAAAAACAAAAATCAAAATAATGATAAAAATATAATAACAGCTATATGCTTGAATCTTTCGAAACAAAAACACAATAAAGAAGAAAGAGAGAGTCAATATTCTCAGAACTTTCTCAAAATCATTTATATATATATTTTCTTACAATCATTGTAGTTGTATGTTTCAAATTATTTTGGGATAAATTAGCATTTATTTTGAATCCCTCACTTGCACACTCACAACAATAAATATCTTGATTTTATCTGGCATGATTACTAATCTCTCTTATATCAAAGTTCACAAAATTCAATTAAATAAAGTTTGAGCATAGAGAATTGATCTTGTTATTTACTTAAACCAAGCAGATATTTTCACAATAAAATGATTATATTTGTAATTTCCATGTTTTGCTACATAGTAGAACTGATTTCTTGAGTGAAAAGTTTCCCTTGCTATCCTATCATGCACATGGTCTAGAATTTTTGAGAATTGGCAAAAGGACAAGCTCACCCCTACACAGAATAAAAATCCCTTGTTCTACAGCTAATCCGAGCAAGTATCCCTAGAAAATAAAAAGAAAAGAAAAGTTCAAGAAAAAAGAGAAAAGAAAAATATTATTTTATATCATTACAGCAATATTTCAAGCACTATCTCAAAAATCAAGCAAAAAATACAAAAAGAAAAAGAAGCAAAGTTCAAAAGAAAGCAAGAAAGAAATAAAATCCCCTTCCCTTCCCTTTGAAAAGAAAAGAAGGGTTGATGAGCTTGAATCCCTGGAATTCTTAATTATTCGAAAACTGTGAGGTAAGCCCCATAACAGGTGGTTTATGCCCAACCTGCTTGGCCTTGGGTAACTCCTAGCGTGGTGATATGTCTGTCACATTAGCGACCTTCTTTTGTACAGACCTATGTCTGCTTATGGATTAGCTAGCTCTTGATAATCTGACCTACATAGTAGCCTAGTATGGTTATATGCATCTACATCATGGTTAATGAACACTTATTTGGTTTCTTCAAATCACTTGTATCATATTATCTTGCTCAAAACTGGTAAATGAACAATGCAATTGCACACACATTTGTATTTGAGATATTTTGTGTATCATTATGATAAATCAATATCGGAAATGAATTCACATATGCACATGGGATTCCTTATAAATCTAACTTTGGTCTTCAAAATAATTTGAAATATTATTTTTGCAACTTGTTTGGAATAAATCAAGTACAGTTGTTTACCATAAAGACAACTATATAATAGAAAAATAAAAAATTTCTTTCAAAATATACAATCAAAACATATATATCTAGTTGACTTTCGTGACGATGGTATAGTTTCAAAACCAAAATTGGAATTTTATGCCTAGCGCAAGTCCTCATTTTCATATTTTCTATTCATCAAAAATCAACCATGCAATAAAACTATCTTTTTTTGGATTTTTGTGATGATGGTATAAGTCTATACCTACATATTCTATGCCTAGCGCAAACCATTGTAACAATTTTATTCCCCATTTATTAAAAATCATGAAAACCATATGACTTAATTCATTATGTTACACAAATTATGCTTTTAAAAAGCAAACCCATTTTTTATTATTTCATGTCATTATGTCAACCTACAACTTTGCAATGATGGTATAATTCCTAAATAATTATCCAAAAAATTTATCACACTTAGGAATTTATGCCTAGCAAAAATCATTTGAACATTATTTCATGCATACTATTTTCATAAAAATCTGAAAACAAACCATCATCATTACCATTTGCACTATTGCACCAAAGTCTTAAGACAGTTTCTTAAGCACTCTTTTACTTTTAACAATATTTCTATCCTGGGATTAGCTTTATGACCGAGTGAGCAGCGAATCCATGAAATGGTCTATAATAGTGACAATGTCCTTTGAAATTATTGTTAGAAGTCTCTTTTTATCTTTTACCACATTTCATCACAAACAACCAATTTGTTACATCAGATTATTTCATTTAAAATATTACACGCATGACATTCAAATTATATTCCCAATGACATAATCACATCCAATTATCAAATCAATCAATCCAAACATTAAAAGCATCATAAAAATACATAAGACAAGTCATATGATCAAAAATATCTCATCTATATATATCACAAATATATGTACATCATCAAAACTGGATTGGTATGCCACAATCTATACCTCGGCATACTCAATCCTCTATCAAACAAAATATATATATATATAATACAATGTCAATTCCACCCTCTAGCCTTGAGAGCCCCTTGAGCTCTCTGCCTCATCTCCTCCCCCGCCCTGAGGTGGACGAGGTGGCCCCATCGCAGTCTGTGTAGTCCTCATCCTCGACCGAGACGCGGTCCTCGATGACCCAATCCTAATCGGATCTACGATGTTAGCTGGCAGGGGTAGTCTATCCGCCTCTGGCACCAATTGGAAGTATAGTGTCTGATAAAAGGTTAGCTGGGCGATAGCCTGTGTCAGCTCTCTAGAGCCCGCCCCTCTGCCTCGTGCCCTGAGGCGTGCAATCTCATCCTGTAGCTGTGACATCTCAGCCCAGTGGTGTGCAGCCTCATCCTATAGCGTCTGCACCTGGGCCTACAGATGATCTCTCTTCGCCTGAAGAGTAGCCATCTCGCTACTCTCTCCTGTGTCCACACCCTTTCCCTTATCGGGCGATGGTGGCCTCTATGGAGACAGGGGTTTTGCCTCCCTTCTCTCCCTCTCTCTTTGCCGCGGTCGCTCCTGTGCCTGTGGCCTCCTCACCTCTCTCCTGTCGTGACCCTGGGCTACCTCCATCATTTCCTAGCACCTCCTCCCTATCCGACGCACAACCGCATGGATTGGACCCTATGCCCTCGTCATTCGAGGAGGGCGGATGCCTACGTACCAGGCATCATAGCCATCAGCTACTCCTATGTCGTCCCCATCCATCGGCTGGATGAGGGCATCATCTGTGTCCTAGCTCCAGAACCGCTGCATGTCGGGAGCCCCGCTAACCGTAGTGTTATCCCGGACAGTCCAGGAAAACACGTAGTCCCTCAGAGATGGGATCCCCTGCTGCAGACCAAACTCTCTCAAAACTCGGTCATACCTATGGAGCTCCACCTCTCCCCTCTCCATCCGCAGCCAACAGACTTGCCTAACGCGAGCCAACTCCTGTTCATCCTCGGCCCACCCTAGATGCTCCCTCCACGGCCTCCAGGTGATCTCGTCTGGGACTAAGTCATCTAGTAGCCTCCGGGACATCAGCAGATCTATCCGTCACTGTGCCCCTCTCCAAAACCACCAGTAGAAGACTTGGGGCCTCTCCCCGTCAACCCCTGTCAGAGGAAGCCCTACCGACCTCCGCATCACAATGTGCTCCCAACACCAAACCTGTAGTAGCGATGTCATAACTAGACATCGGCCGCCCTTGTACACGACCCCATACAAGATCTTGTACAATCGGCATAAAATAAAACTGCCCCAAGCAAACCTGTAGTCGTGGTCTCTCATGTCACATACCACATCTGCCAGTACCCATGGCACCCTACACCCACTCTGGTGGCACAACAGAAGTCCACCAACTACTCCAGCTAGAACCCGTGTGAGTGTAGATGCCCCAGGCATCTGGCGTAGTGCCTCGATGTTAAATCCGCCCTTCTCCAGGGTGAAGCTCAGTTCATCGCACAGTCATCCCATAGCGCAGCCCTGATTGGTCGTAGGAGTAATGAGCAATCCTTGTATGGGGATTCTCAAAATCCTCCATACATCCTCCAAAGTGGGAGTCATCTCCCCTGTAGGTAGCCGAAAACATGAAGAGCCCAGATACCACCTCTCTGCTAGGGCTGTTAGAAGGCCCATATCTGTAGACACTTATGGCATCTCTGCCACATGCTCCAAGCCGACCTGTGCCAGCTGATCCCGCTCTGCCTATGTTAGAGCAGCCAAGTCATCTCTCAACCCTCCGTATTTCCATTCCCTACTCTTTAGTAATCCTCTCTGCAAACATAAACAACAAAACAACAAACAATCATTAATCAATAATTCAAGTAAAAAATAATGCAAGTTAAAAATTCAATTTTGTGCAATTGATGATATCGCCCACTATTGGACAATATTGTCCCAAATTTGAGCATAATCGTCTCCGATTTTGCAGTTCGAAATCGTCCCTAATTTGACGAAATCGTCCCCCTTTCGACGATTTCGCCCTTGGGCGAAATTGCCGAAATTGAGACAATTTCATCGAAATTGGGACGATTTCGTCCCGACGACGTCGACCGCCCAAAAAGTGCCGCGATGCTCACAAATCATCTAAAAATTACCTACAAAGCATGTAAAGTTAAATTAAAACATCCTAGTTAAGTCTAGACTCTTACCCGTAGACCGCGTTGGACCTTTGTCGATCTGTGTGTCGTCTCCATAATTTTTGCTTCAAAGCTCCAAAAACCAGAAAATGAACAGTAAAAATGAATTAGGGTTTTACCCTATTTTTCTTAATTTTATTCAAAAATAATTTTTTTGCTTTTTCGCGTTTTTACCTCAAACGTTCGATTTGGGTAAAAACACGGAGGGGGCACCATAGTAAGCTGTCATACGATTCGACCAACAATCGTCACCAAAAAATGGGAATAATTTTTTCTTTCTCGTAGATTGAGAAGAACTCATCTTTAACGCATTTTCTTCAGAAAATTCGCTAAAGAGGGGGCAAAATGTAGCAACCTAAAATTTGCGTAGTAAAATTACAATAATTACATTCACCTTAGTAAATAATTTAAAATTCAAATTTAACCTCCCAAACCGCTCGTTAACCGTCGAGAAATCCGTTTCTCCCTTTTTCGTGCCATTTTTAGAGGTTGTTTTGACCGTTTGACGATATCGTCGCCGATCAGACGATATCGCCCCAGATTTGACGATTTCGTCTGGACTAGGACGTCCAGACGATCTTGTCGCAAAACTGATTTTGCAAAGTTGGAATATGTTCCAACGGGTCTCCAATCTGGGTAGAAGCATGTCTGAGCCGTTGGTACCCTCCCCCGTTGGAGATCTCCCAAATTGGGATGATCTCCAACCTCCTAACTACTCCCCTAAGCCTATTTAATCCTAAACTATTCCCTTAGCACCCCCCTGGCTGAAATTCTCTGCAAATTAACTCCATCTACGTTAAATCATCCCTATTTTTCATTTGCACTAGTTCCATATCAATTTTGTTGCAAGTACATCACTGTTTTTCAGTCGGAGCTAGCACCTATCGTCGTCAATGAACCTGTTCAGATCGGAGGTGAACCTATTGAATTCAAGACAATTTCGTACTGATGCGAGACGATCTCGACTGCAATCCATATTGAGGCAATCAGTGCCTAAAGTTTGCATTTCTCAACCTTCTCTGTGCTATTTTAGTCTGCAAATTAGATAGTCTATTCAGTGTTTTATGTTATTTTGCATTTGGAGTTCACCCATTTAGATTAAGTGCATAATTAAATCCTAATTATCATCTAATTAGCACGATTCATTTCTGTCTCTGTGTTTAAAGTTTCAGTTTGATAACATTGCTGCCATTTTATATCATTTCCCTCTATTAGCACTGTAGTACTTTTTGTATTTTGCATCTGTTTTCGGTTTTGCAGGTCTCTAACGAATTCGTCTGACGAATTCGTTAGATCTCAGACGATCTTGTTTGATTGCAGATGATTCTGTCAAATTTCAAACGATCCAAACTGCTTCAACATCAGAATCTTCTTCAGACCTTCGGATCAGGTATTCCTCATTTGCATTCTGTAATCTCTTTGTTTTTTGTATTCATAGAATTTGCATTTTCATGTAGATTAAATCTAGATTCATTCAGCCAAACCTAGGACATGAATGCTTAAAGTTAAAAACAAACACATTAAAACACATTCCAAACCTAGGCGTGGAAGCTGTCGCTAAATATTTCCTGGTGAACCCACCATCCATCGAAAAATCATCAAAATACACCTCCCTTGAGAGGCGGGACCTTTGCAAAGTCCTCTCAGTCCGAGGTACCGCGCCATCCTTTTCCCTTCCTCCTTCTGGGCACGGATCCTATAGCCTGAAGGTAAGGATGGAAAAAATTTGGAGCGATACACTCCCAAATCCACACAGTCTTGGACCAGAGGGCACATTGGAGACATTTACACTCACCTGGACGTAGGTTTTGTGTGAAATTCTTTAATTTTTCTCTATTTTGAAGCTAATATTTCACATTGAGCTACAAATTCCACAAGCATCGCACATTCCTATTTGCTTTAGCTAGAATTTTTAGTTGTTTTCTAGTGTAGCTTCCAATTCCAGAAATTTCTTTCCAAGTCAATTCCCTTCAAAAGCAATTAATTAGATTTCCTTTTTGAAAATCAATAGTGTAACTTTGTTTTTGTGCAAACCACCTAATTAGATTTCCATTTCAAAAATCAATAGATTAAATTTATTTTTGCACACAACCAAGTAAATAGATTTGCTTTGAAAAGGCATCATAGCATAGTTTATTTCGAAAAGGCATTTAAACTAGATTTGCTTCTAAAATAGTACCACACAAACAAACACCACACACTCACATCCTATTTAAATGGTGTAAGGAGTTAGGTTTCATCTCCAACCCGAATTGGATTTCATCACCAATTCAACACCAGAGTTCAATGAGGTCTGGAGTATTACTCTCCACTAGCTCACCTCTAGATTAGTCACCATAGTAGCCCCCAGGTGGATCATTTCGACATTAATACCTGATCGATCCTTCCCACTTTGAGTGTTGGTTATCCAAAATTCATCACTGGAAGGTACCTTCGAAGTGGGTAGTTTTAGAAAGCCCCTTTACCATAGGGCTTTTCAAATAATTAGTGGGTACAACTGATCATTACTATGGATGCCTTAAACATGAGGGTTAAGCGAAAGCATGGGTATGTCAGTAGCACCACATTGACAACATGACCTCTCTTCATGAGAGTTTATTTGACTCATTAGAGCATTTTGAGTCTCCCCCCTTTGGATACCATTTTACTATACCTTTTCCATCTAGGTTGCCATTCACCTATTGGAAACATAGTTCTATTTTGTGCACTTTTGGGCATTGCAAAAGGTTCTATGCTATGACATACCTGATTCAAAATAGAAGTTCACCCATTACCTTGATTTTTTCCTAGGGTGGATACATACTTTCATCAAAACACATGAAAATAAAAAATAAAGAACATTTGCTTATTGTTGAGTCTCAAAAAAGTGGTTACAACAGCATAACAAATGTGCTATAACACACTTACTAGTTGTTCCATAGTTTCACTCCCATGCTTTACACTGCATAGTCTATTTTTAGGAGATTTGCACCCCACAGTGTGATTCCCCTACACTTAGACTTATTTCACATGATTCTGTGTGAAAATCTAGCTGTCAAGCTACAAAACTGCATTTCATAGGTCTCCACAGCACATAGAGGGTATACACAACACAAAATCCACTCTCTATCATAGTTTTGGGTGGTCCGCACCCCTAGAGTGCGAACCAGTTGGTCCGCACCTCTAGAGTGTGAACCTATTTTTTAGGTTCCAGATTGCACACACAGGACACAGACACACTCCACAACACATATCTAGCATCTATTTATCATTTTGAGTGGTTCACACCCCACCTATGTGAACCTATATTTTTCAAAATAGATAGTGTCCTAATCAGTCACAGATATTTCTTGAGTTCAGATTTCACATCTATTGACTATTAGCATACATTTTGCACACATCACCATGCTAGTTACACGTAGTCAGATGCATGAAGCCCTTCATCATGCCACTGAGGCTGCTCAATGGACTATCATGATGATAGGTGCTTCTAGTTCTCAGACCATTGACCCATATTTCGAGTCTGACCGAGTTACTACTGTAGGTCCTCCTGACCTATTGACTGGGCCTTCCACCCCTACTGCTAGTCCCACATCCCACATGGCATCTTCCACTCCATCTCACCTCTTGGATGAGACCTTCGAGGAGACCCCTCCTTTGGAAGATCTTTCCTCTCCCAATCCCCCATCCACATACTACCAGCATGTCATCTACACCCCTCCTGGCCACCCCATACCAATTATGGTGGTGGATGAGTTCACCCCACCTACATCACC
The DNA here is from genome assembly GCA_028583015.1 of Wollemia nobilis. Lineage (NCBI taxonomy): Eukaryota > Viridiplantae > Streptophyta > Pinopsida > Araucariales > Araucariaceae > Wollemia > Wollemia nobilis. The sequence continues at coordinate 23,976,978 of JAQPPZ010002998.1, forward strand.
TTCTGCTACCCATCCATTCCTTGAGCATTCCTCCCATCCACTTTTGGGAGATGAATCTAGTCCAGTTGTTTCCCAAATCATCCCTAATGTTGTTACCACTATCCAGACAGTTGGTATGATATCCACACCCCCTTCATCCATGGATCCTCCTACCATACCTTCATCCCAAACCCCACCATCTCAGTAAGCTTCATCGAGTCATCAACCTTCCTCCCAACCACCTTCCTCACTCCCACCACAACACTATTCACACCCATCTCAGTATTACCAACTGACATCACCTGATCTATCCCATCCTTCGATGCAGCTTCATCCACAATAGGCCTCTTCATCCTCACAACCACCTCCTTTCACACCATAGTTTACCTCCTATCCACCCACCAACTACCCACCATTCTCATCCTATGGACCTCCATCGACTCCCTCATCATCATTTCACTTACCACCCCCACCTTCCTTTCACCCACCACCATTGAACCCCACTTATCAAGGTCATCCACCTCGATATTCAGTTCAGCCTGAGTCCCTTCTCACCATCCCCACCATACCCCCTTCATCCTCATCAGTTCCACCTCCATCTTCACACCAGTCCACTTTCACCACACCAACATCCCTTCCACCTCCAGCTTCTACACCACCCACTCTCTTCACCTCACCACCCACATGGTCCTCTACCACTACTGCTCAGGTGCAACCGACTTATCCATATGCACAAAAGAATATGCCTATGCCTACCTAGCAGGTCCTCGGATATTATGATCAATAGCAGCAGCCACCCACCTACCATTCTTCATACATCTCACCCCATCCATCTCAGGTTCCTGTCCCACAATATCAGACCATGTCGCACCTGACCCACATCAGGCTGCTTACTATCATCCATGGGAGGAACAATAGTTGTAATATCCACCACATCTAGATTATTCGCAACCCCCATCATAGCCATTACCTACATCCACATCATCACCTCCATTTTTAGCTCCACCAAATACTACCACGGTGCTCTCTAGTGAATTTCAAGCCATGCAAGAGCAGCTTCATACATTGGATTTATGCACAACTGGTTATGGGCCTCAAAAACCCACATATGATGAGTTGTGCAATGAACCAATTCACCCATATATTCCTATCCATCCATATCCTTACAGATTTGAGATCCCTAAATTTGACAAATTTAAAAGTAAGGAAGATCCTAGAGAGCACCTTAATAATTATCGCTTTGCTTGTTACCAGTTGCATGGTAGTGACCCCCTTATGCTTCGCACATTTCCACTTTCACTTGGGGGACAAGCATTAGATTGGTACAATCATTTGCCTCACCATAGTTTATTCACTTTCGAACAATTGGCCAATCTATTTCTAGAGCATTTCTCAATTAACATCAAAACCAAGCTTACCTTGTCCGATGTATATGCTTTACATCAGTGGGATGACGAGCCTATTACCAATTTTGTCACCCATTGGAGAGTGGTCATTCATGATCTAGCCTTCCCTCTCCCACCTTCAGAGCTCATCAAACTCTTTGCCAAGAGTTGTCATAAACAAATCTCCCAAACATTGCAGATACATCAGAGTCGAACATTTGAGGAAGCCATTTCCCAAGCCAAAGTCATCGAGGACATCAAGGTCCACATGAGAAAAATCATGTTGCATCAAAAACCACCCTACCCCACCAATTACCATTACAACCATCCTCCATATGTACCACCTACCACACGACCACCTCAAACCAATCAGGTTCTTCTCAATTCTCCATATCCACCGATGCAAGTGGCATCTACGCAAGCTCCACAACCCACTCCTCCATGATCTCCTCAAAATCAATACCAAGCCAATCCTCCACTTCTTCCCACTCCACAACCAAGTAATCCTCCACCTCAATCTAATCCATACCAAGGTCGCAATCCACATCCACCTCACCCTCCATGCAATTGGATACCCTTATCTGAGCCCATGCCCACTCTATTTCATAGGTTAACTGAGGGAGGTCTCATCACTTTGCCAAATGTCCAACCTCTCGATCCAAATCATCCTCTCCCATGGGACTACAATCTAAGCCTTCTATGATTATCATCGACAACATGGCCACACTATTGATTCATACCGCATATTTCGCCATGTCGTGCAAGACCTTATCGATCGAGGCACTATTCAAGTCTCAAATCCCCTCGCACCACAAAATCAAAACTTGGGGATATATCAAAATCCATTACCCAAGCATGGGGGTAATCCACCTCAAACTGATCCATACCAGGTTAATCATGTCAATCGAGGTCCTTCCCAATAGGGGTTTGTGGGTATGATCAATATCACCACTCGTAATCAATGCTATCCACCCCCTACTACCGACCAACAACCTTCCACTTCTCAACAACCACCTACCACAACCTCAATCATCACACCACCAATTCCTCCACCCCTTCCATGGAATGTCATCACCATCCATGGTAGTATTTCTCACCAGCTCCATACCACCCCTGCAAGGTTATCCATTTATGACCTCCTACAACAATCCCAACCTCATCGTGAAGCCCTTGATTCTATCCTTCGCTCTCTCGATCTCGAGACCCATGATGCAGATGCCTTTGCCAACTTCATTGGCAATGTTCAAAGATGCCTACAACCTTCTATCAGCTTCCATGACCATGAAATTATAGAAGTTGTAGGTGAGGGAGCGGATCCTCCATTACATATTCAAGCCTCCATCAATATCATCACCTATAAGCGTGTTCTCATCGACACCGGTTCATCCATCAACATCATTTCTACTACCACCCTAAACCACCTTCACCTTCCCCCTTCCCATATTGCCACTCCATCCATGGACCTTCGAGCCTTTGATGGCTCCATGCATCCTACCCTTGGTACTATTGTCTTGCCCATCAAGGCGGGTGCCAAAACCATTTCCACTCTCTTCCATGTTATCGAAGGTGAGATGCAGTATAACATCCTATTGGGATGCCCTTGGATTCGAGACATGCAATGCATCCCTTCCATGCTCCATCATTGTATTAAATATGTCCATAATGGATTAGTCCACTGCATCCCCACCGATGGTGATCCATTCAAATTCTGTAATATCATCACTCTTCCACCTGGTCCACCATTATCATCCACTCAATTCACCCCTACTCCACGTCGGTCCCTTGATAACACGTATCCATCCACTTCACAATCTCCTCCTCCACCACCCGATCCAAGCAACATTACCTCCACTTCTTCCAATCCACCTCAACCTCCCTCCACACAACCCACACCCACATTTTCTCATCAACCCTCCTCACCTTTCATACCACTCCCTCCATTTACATTTTCTACTACACCTTCCACTCCATCTTCATCTAGCAATCCACCAATTCTTCCCACACCTCCTACATCTTCCCACCACTTTGTACCTCACTCAACATGAACATGAGTCATTTCTAGCTCACCCACCACTGCTTCCATCCCCACTTCCCAATTCACCCATGCCAATCATCCTATCACTGGAACACCTACTGAATGCTATGAGTGGACACAATGTGCCTCTCAACTTGATGACCAGTTAGCTCAATCTGATACTTCCACTTCCACCCCTTCCCCCACCAATCCACCTACACCAATTCCATCATCTCCTACACCACCCAAGGGGTCCTCCCCTCCACCTAAGCATACGACCCCTCCTCATGTCTCAATACTCATGACCACACCAGGTCCTGGTGAGTATAACATAAGCAATGCTCGGGTCCTTCCATCCAACATCCAATCCACCCATGACTTTGGTCATCCTCATGGTATGCCCTTGACTATTGGGGTAGTGGTCCCTTTAGGTCCTCTCGATAATTGCATGAACTTTGTATATGGGGGACTTGACTCATCCGTAGAACCTCCAGCACCTCCACCACCACAAACCCGATTCTATGGTAACCTTGACCACATGTCCAATCTAAATTTTCCTAGCATTATTTACGTATGTATAATTGGCATGGGTATGGCCTAGGGAAATATGAATAGGGGTGTCACACCTACATTCATCCTCCCCCATGCAAACCTACTGACCGATCCGACATTGGTTACCATCCCCCAACAATCAGTACACTCGAGCATGAATTTCAAAATCTGGATCTTGATCATATAAACCTCTTGCCTGATGAGGAATTTGAACTTAATCTTCTGACACATAGTTCTTCCCCACATTCCATAATTGATCTTCCATCCACATTCTTTCCACCATCCCCACCGCATGAGCCACTCTCTCCCCATGAAGTCGAAACCCTTGCTCACCACTTCACCACCTTATCACTTGATCCACCTTTACCAGAAGATCCTCCTTCTTCACCACCACCTGCTACTCCATTCTTCCCCATTCAAGACTTACCACCACCTTTTAGCCCACGTTCTCATTCCCCATCACCACCTATGGTGTTAAACCCAGGTCAAAATCAACCTTTTTTAGATTCATTGCTATCCTCATCTGATTCATCCCAACCCTCATCACCTACATCTCCTATATCTAGCACTTCAATCAATATGATCTCTATTGACTTGTATGCTCTACTACGATATCCAAACCATCCCACTTACACCCCACCCCCTATCCCTAATTTCATCATTCTCGATGATATCTCGAAACCCCCATCACTACTAAATTTCTCCCAACCCCACACATGCTGCACTCCACCAATGCACCATTACCTACCATCCCACCTCACATACCATGGATCAATCATATAGATATTTATCTAGATGATGAATTCTAGCTTCCTGAGTCCATCGATGACCTCCACCTCATTCCTACACCCACCCAACTTCATGATGGTTCTCACATGCTTGTTGAGGACACCATTGAAGTTGACATTGGCAATGATCTAGAAAACCCTCACATCATCTACCTCACCGCTAGTTTATCCGAAGAAGAGTATGTCCTTTATACCAATTTCCTTAGATACTACATTAAGGTGTTCGCATGGTCCTATATGGATATGCCTAGCCTTGACCCATCATTAGTCGTGCACAACCTTGTCTTGGATGACAATGCCAAACCTATCCGACAAAAGTTGCATCGCATGCATCCCACCATTGCACTTATGGTTAAACAAGAGTTACAGAAACTCCTTGATGTCGATTTCATAGTACCTATCGATTACCCTGAGTGGGTTTCAAACATGGTTCCCATCGGAAAACCCAAAGGGGGTATCCACATTTGCACCGATTTTAGGGATCTTAACAAAGCTTGTCCCAAGGACAATTTTCCACTCCCTAATATCGACACTTTGGTCGATGCTACAATCAGACATGAAATACTATCACTCATGGATGGTTTTTCAGGTTATAATCAAATTCATGTCAATCCAACAGACCAACACAAGACTTCTTTCACGACCCCCTAGGGGACATTTTGTTACAAGGTCATGCCATTTGGCCTCAAAAATGTTAGGGCAACTTACCAACGTGCCATGACCTACATATTTCATGATATGATGCACAAAACTATTGAAGACTATGTTGATGACCTCATAGCCAAATCCAAAACTCGTGGTCAACATCTTGAAGACCTGCATCAAATCTTTGATCACCTCTTGGAACATAATGTCTGATTAAATCCAAAGAAATGTATCTTTGGTGTCACCACTGGAAAAATCTTGGGTTTCATCATTTCACAGAAAGGCATTGAAGTAGATCCCACCAAAGTCCAAGCTATTCTTGACATGCCTCCCCCTACGAACCTCAAGTAGTTACATGGCTTACAAGGAAGGATTCAATCCATACGATGATTCATCGCCCAAATTTCAGACAAGTGTCAGCCATTTAATCATCTTTTACAGAAGGGGGTCCCATTTAAATGGGATAGTAAATGCCAAGCTACCTTTGATGACATCAAATCATACCTCACATCTCCACCCATCCTCATTCCACCCCATCCAGAACACCCATTCCACCTATACATTTCTGCCACTGATGTCGCATTGGGCACGCTTCTTGCTCAAAAGAATGAACAAGACCAAGAGCAAGTTGTATACTATATCAATCGCACATTGATTGATTATGAGACATGGTATGCTTACATGGAGAAACTTTACCTTGCCATTGTCTTTGCTACCCAAAAGCTGTGACACTACATGATTAACCATACTACCTACGTAGTTTCCCGTGATAACCCACTTCGCTACATGATGGGTAAGAGCTACCACAATAGTCGAATGACCAAATGGATCATGCTCCTCATGGAATTTGATCTCAAATTCATAAGTCAAAAATCCATCAAAGGCCAAGTCATTGTTGATCAGCTAGCTGAGGCTCCATTACCAAGTGATGCGCCATTGCTTATCCAACTTCTCGATGATTCAGTATTTCATATAAGTGAAGTCGAAGAGCCAGTCGAGCCTGAATCCACTACTGAATTGACCTTGTTCTTTGATGGCTCCCATTGCACACACGTTGGGGGTGCAGGAATAGTCTTTTTCACACCACAAGGGGAGCCTCTCCCCTTTTCCTTCAAATTAGGCTTTCCTTGCACCAATAACAATGTTGAGTATGAAGCTCTTATCCTTGGCCTAAAGCAAGCCCTTTCCATGCACATTCATCGCCTGGACATCTTTGGTGACTCCCTCCTCATTGTGAATCAAATCAAGGGAGAATGGCAATGTCGTTGCCCAGTCTTACAACAATACAAACAAGTAGCTGAAGATTTATTGGCCCAATTTGAATGGTATGACATCACCGCTACTCCACGATCTACAAATCATTTTATCGATACCATGGCCTCACTAGGCTCCCTCATTCCACAAAATCCACTTTCTGACACAACTCACGTGTCCATCCACACCCTTTTCCATTCTACCATTTCTACCAATCCACCTTCTCATGATGATGGCATCAATATCATCGAAGCTCACCCACATGACCCATGGTTTTCCCAAGTCAAGGACTACATCAAGCTCGGTATTCTCCCACCTGATCTAAATCATACTCACAAATGAGCTTTTAAATTGTGTGCCATTCACTATACATTGCTAGGTGATATCCTATACAAGCGAAGTTATGATGGCATTTTATTACGTTGTCTTGAGCCTTTCGAAGCCCAACGCATTACTCAAGAGGCTCATGATGGTACTTGTGGTGGCCATTTTAGTGGCATGGCTATCACCAAATGCATTCTATGAATGGGCTATTACTGGCCCACAATGGAGCATGACTATTGTGCCTATGTCAAAAAGTGTGTTAAATGCCAACATCATGCCAATCTTACACACTTACCTTCTCAAGATCTACAACCTATCCAATCAATGTGGCCCTTTTCACAATGGGGCTTGGATCTCATCGAAAAAATCACACCCACCTCATCTACCAATCATAAGTTCATCATTACTACAACCAAATACTTCACGAAATGGGTTGAGGCCATTCCTCTAATTCAAATGACCGGTCCTAAAATTGTTGATTTCATCACTCAACACATCATTTATCATTTTGGCATCCCATCCAAAATCATCACAGACAATGGCACTCCATTCAAGAACAAGAATGTTCATGCACTATGTGAAAAATTCAACATCCAACATAGTTTCTCTACTCCATACTACCCATAGGGTAATGGCCAAGAGAAGCTACAAACAAAACCATTTGTGCCATTCTTCGCAAAACTATTGTAGAGTCACACCATGATTGGCACAATCAAATGCCACTAGCACTATGGGCCTACCATACTAGTATTCGTACTCCAACTAGGGCAACCCCATTTTCCCTTGTATATGGCACTGAGGCCATCATGCCCTTGGAGCTTGAAATACCATCTTTATGAGTTTCTATGCAAGAATTCATTGATGATGATACAACCCATCAGGCCCAACTTGACCAATTGACCTTATTAGATGAACGTCGCATTCATGCTATTGAACACACACGAGTTTATCAAGACCATCTCCGACGTACCTACAATTCCAAGGTACACCAACATGAATTTCAAGTTGGAGACTTAGTCCTCAAAGAAAACCAACAAATTACTAGCCAACCGTGCCATCTCCATGATAAATTTGCACCGAATTGGCTAGGCCCTTACATGGTTACTCATAAATTTGGATCTGGGGCATATCATCTGGCCACATTGGAAGGTATTGCCAAACTTGAGCCCATTAACATTATTCATCTATGAGCATTTTACGCCTAGTTGTAGGCATTACAGCTCATCATCACTTGTATATATGTATATAATTAAAAACAACAAAAACAACATCACCATTTTTGATGTTCTATGGCACTAAGTTTACTTGCATTTACATTTAAATATGCTTGCTCCATTTCTTTCCTCCCTTCTCTACTTCTTCTATAAGTGAATGTTGTATGGTCACGCTTCGAGCGGCTACATACCTTTCATTTTCCTCTTCTCTTTCTTCCTTTTCTTTTCTTTCTTATTTTCTTCTAGTTACTCATCAATGTTGTATGGTCATGCTTCGAGCGGCTACATACCTTTAATAGGTTTCTTTTCTTCTTTCTTTCTTATATTCTTTTCTTCTAAGTTACTCATCAATGTTGTATGGTCACGCTTCGAGTGGCTACATACCTTTGATAAGTTTCATTTCTTCTCCTCTCCTCCTTTCTCCTCTTTTCTTTATTCCATTCTCCATTTTCACATCACTCCACCTCATGCCCCATTCCATTGTCCATAACACTAGGGCAACCTTGTACATAAATTCTCACTTTTTGCATCCATGTAGGCATCTACATATATTCATTGTAAATACCATGCGAAGGGAATTAAAAATGCACATGCTAGCATACCAGAGTGATGTCCAAAACCCCTTTTCAAGAGACAAGATTAGAGCTATGTTTTGATTGCTTCAACCACAAACAGTTACATAATCAACCACCATCCAAAGTTGGCATATTTCAAAAATACTTTTAGGCTTCCCTTGGTCACCTTGCTCTCCTTCCTAGACTTACCTACACATCCTACACACTAATAACATTCTGGAAAAGGGGCTGACTACATTGCATGCCAACTGATGCTTAGCGAAAATCACTCTGCTCATTAAATCATTCACATGATTTCTCTCAAACCGGAGGGATGACAAAAGGACAAGCTACAAAAAAAAAAAAAAGGAGAAAACAAAAGCCAACACCCACAAAAAAAAAAAAAAAAAAAAAAAGACAAAAGAAAAGAGCACCAAACAAAAATATCATTATATAGGGACATAAAACAAAAGAAAAGGCCTCAAGAGTATCACCCACTTGAATCCCTGCAGTCCTCAGGTCTTTACCAATGAGCTAGCATACAGGCTAAGTTGGCATGCAATTATAACCCACCCTATTCTAGAATGGTAAAATGAACATCACTTTCCACACACAAGTCCAGGATAGAGGTCTTGTTTACCAAGATAGCCTCCAAGTGATTCAAGAAGTTTCGCTCAGTTAGTCAATGGGTTTGATTTTACAAATTGTAGTGTTCGAATCTCCTCATGACATTCCTTATATCCAACTTCCTTGGAATAACGGAATGGATTACATCATTTAAGTACTGTAACGATGCAAATGTTATCCCTAAGCAATGTGTTTATATCATTTAAATCTTATGCATGCCATTTTACTTTTTATCTCACACCTCATTTTAGTTCATATTTATTTAAGCATATCATCATTCCATTCACATCTAACTATCTATTACCACATCTACGCTAATCATACACTACCATAAGAGAAAAAGAAGCAAACACAAAAATGCAAATAGACACAAGTGCCGCCTAATATATATATATATATATATCTCAAAACTAATGCCATCAGTCTACAATAAATGTGGGCCCTTATGGGCCTCATATACATCATCGATATACATATACATCTCAAAAATACCATACGACTACAATAAGGAGTGTCCCATCATGGCACATCTCCCAAAAAATTGCTCATCATGTAGCATTCTCTATCAAAATACAAAAATCGACCATCCTCCATCCTCCTCATCCCCATCATGACTATCACCTCTAGAAGTCTCACCTCCCCTCATCCATTGGACCTCCTCCTACCACTGCTATGATGACTCTACCTCTCCCCCTCCAACCTCTACCTCTCCACCTACGTTGGTGGTCACCATCATCACCGGCGCATATGACATCATAGGTGCCACCCTACTCTCCAACCACCCACCAACCGATAGTGCACTCCTACTAGCTATGATGAAAGAGATCCAGAGTATGTAGAATATCCTATCCATTCACCATCAGCTCACCCTCACACCTCATCCTCCTCCCTTCCTCCTTCATATTTATAGCCAACAACCTCTCATTTACCACTTTTAGCCACACCACCTCCCTCTATGATACCTCTAGCTATGACACTACATCCCCCAAGCCACCAATATCCTACTCCACCTGTGCCTTTGAGTATAATACCTCTCATACAATCTACTCTAGCTTAGCCACCCACACAATATGGCTAGCCCTCACAGCCTAGGTCTCTGCCCTCACCTCATCCACCAACCATTGTGCCTGCTCAATAGTCTCAATCATCTCATCTCATATAGATTGCATCTCATTACACTCCCACCATGACCATCATCCTCTCCTCCACACCACTGCCATACATGACCCTAGCCTCATCTCGCTCCTCTAAGGTGGCCCTCAGGTCTACCTCTACCTCTCACCTCTCCTCCTCCAAGGCTGAGTGGTCAATCACCCAATATATCTCCCTATCAAACAACATATCCCTTAGCCTCTTCACCTCCCTCCTCAAATCCACCACCTCACCCTCAACCTCGATCACCACTATCAAATCCCCACCAAAGTCATCCTCCCTCTATCCACCAAAGGCACCTCCGGCCTCACCAACCAATCATCTACCTCCACATCCACATCCATCAAGGGAATATCTTCCCTCTCCTCCACACCAACCCCCATCCCCTCACCACCCTCAACTGATGGCACTACACCACTATCACTCACCAACCTATCCTGGTCATCACATCATGGCCTCACCTCCCTAACCAACCGATCTAACTCCTCCTCCTCCTCCTCACCTAGTTAGGGTGATCCCACATCCTCCTGCTCCTCCACACCCACATTAGTGACCCTGCTCTCACCCCTCCAGGTAGACCTACATAGGGTAGAGCTCCCACTACCTCCACCCACTCATCCACCACACCTCACCCTAGCTTCCAACTCTATCTAGACCACCACACATCATACTCCAATGTGGTCCCTACATTGTCCACATCCGAGACAACAATAGGCTCATCAAGAATAACATCTAGAGGTGGCACTATGGGTTGTGGTCCTATGTCACCCTCTACCCTATAAATATATACAAGTAGCTCAGGCCACCCCTACACCAACCCAAACTACCATTATACTCTAGAAAATGGAAAAGTACTCAACCTACGATGAGTACTTCCCCACCAACCATCGACTACGTCGAATGCATGCCAAGTGCACTGCATCCTCACCCCACTCAGGCCCTCCACGCCATGGCCTCCACCTGACATGATCCATAGTCAATCATCCTAGCTCCTCTCGATGATACATTAGCTCACCTGCATGGGCCCTCTTCTTCTTCTCCTTGTCTACTCTCCACCTCATCGTATAAGGTACCTCATCCCCCTCATGCACATGTGCCTCATAAGGTAACTGCATAGGTCTCAAGATGGTCATATGCTCCCAAGCCCATATCTACAATAAGGGACTCACACTCAGCCCTGTCCTCTCAATCCTCACCACCCCATGCAGCTCCTGATATACCTATGCCAACAGTACGGGTGCCCATGCATATCTAATCCCCCACTCTACCATATCACAAACCACCCCCATCATATTCCAGGGGAACTTAACCCCTGAAGCATCTGGTAATGCATGGCTAGCTATCAATAACATCGCCATCGCATGATGAAGGGAGAGCCACTCCTTCCTCCAATAAGCCATGTAATCCACACCCTTCCTCGCATCCACCTACCACCAACACTCCCCAAATATCCTCTCCAAAATACCCTCATGCACCTCCTTCTCCATCGTCATCACTGTAATCCCATCTATCGACAATCGATAGATGCGGTAGATATCCTCCAAGGTCACCATCATCTCCCTTATCGATAAATGAAAGGTGTTCCTATCTGGATCCCACCTCTCACATAATGCCGCTATATAGGCGTGGTTCACATGAACCTCGTGCATCACCCATACTCCATATAATCCCACTGCCTTCAACCACCCCACATCATCCATCGTCCACTCATCCTCCAAGGACTTCCTACACCTTCGAAGGTGATGGCATGTAAATATCTTCTTCACCTACCATCACACACACATCACATGTCAGAAATCCTTCAGGGTCTTATACATAATCATTGTACATAACAAAACAAAACAAAAACATTCATTTTTTGCAAGTTTTTACCATCACTAGGAAATCATTTTATTTTTGTACATAAATGCTTACATTTCATTGTATTTATTTTCATCCCACATGCACACAAACACAAAAAAAAAATCACTCCACACGTGTGAACCAGTGGTTCACACTCCACACGTGCGAACCTGTTCGCACCCCCAACCCCCACCAACCACAAATTTTTACATGACCATTTGCAATCGTCACAATCATGCACTCCATGCAGTTAAAAAATTCCAACACGTGTCAAAAATGCGAAAAACAATGCAAAACCCTCCCTAGGCATGCAACACAAAGCAGTCAAAACGAAGTCAAATCACACATGCAAAAACAAATCCGGATACCCATTTGGCCAATTAAAACATCCCATGCATCGATTTTCACATGCATTCATGTTTCACCCCATTTTCCACATCACGTCAATTACACGCATTCCCACACAAAAAGTCACATGCAAAAACAAAAAGCACATTGGGATACCCATTTCGCCCTTTTTACACAAAGTGCATGAATATTAACCAATTCCTACCCCCACCCTCATTTCATGATGTTTAAAGCAAAAAGTTTCATTTCCAAACCCTCCCTAAAAAGCACATATTACCGAGAGAGAAAAATACGCTTACCTCGAGCATTCCTTCCCCCAAACTCATGCTCGCTAATGCACTCGCCATTATGTTCTATTAATTTCACCCACCAACAACACTCCATTCTGTTCTTTCTTCCTCCACCTCTCCACCACCGTCATCGCACAAAAAATGACGTCAAAATCATAATTTTCCCTTAAAAACCCTAATCCCGTTCACACCCCATGTGAACCACCGTTCACACGCAACCATGTGAACCTACCTACAACCAAAATCTATCATTTGCACAAAATTACATCCAAAATTCTACACAATCATCATTTTCATCCATTTTCATGCCCAATTTTACAAATTTCACCATTATCTTCATCAACCGTCTCATCGTCGATCATCATTTCCTCCATCATCAATTCATCGCTTGAGGGGGTAATCATTCAAACACATCAAAATATACCTTGCATATGGTCAAATAACCAAACATCCAATCATGGATATAACAAATGCCTAAGGAAAAATTTGCTAAAGATTATCTCAAGTCCTTATGCTAGGACAAATACAAAACAAGGAAATTTCTCTTCTTAATCAAAATCCAATCCAAAAACAAATCAATGTTTGATAGGCTCCAAAATACCTCTGATTGTAGACACCTCATGGATTCCAATCTTCATAGTGGCAGTCGTAAGACCACTTGTGAATGAAGCTCCTAAAAGTTCTACCCCATGGCTCCAACAATCTATCAAATATTGTCAAAAGAGCTCATCAATCAATCAAAAGCAAACATTAGCAAAGGCATTTGTTCATTCAAAATTGAAGCATTTATAATTGATCATAATGCAAGGTAATCATATGCTTTCCTCCAAAAGCAATCATTCACAAACCACTTTTTATCAATGCGTCTCTCTCGCAATCATCCACAATTCATCAATCGCAAATTCTTTGCCTTCCAAATCATCTCATCAATCCACATCATCAATTTTTGTACTAAACCATGTTTCCACACAATCCAGTACAAAAAGGGGTAAAATGTAGACACCTAAAAGTCGCACATTGTCCCTCTCCCCATTTCCACGGTCAATCAATTTGCAAAACCCTCAAAAATTGCATAAATTGGCTAAAAACACTATTCATTAATCAAAATCACTATTCATCATCATTAGCCCCTTTGGGCTAGCCAAGCCCCTTCCTACGCTTAACCATAGGTCCTCATGTGACCTCATGCAAACTCAACTAAGGTTGAAAACTCTCACCATGGTCAAAAAGCACTTTATGGTCAAATTATGCTTTATGGCTAATTTCATACTTAATTAGATCTAATCTTGATTTAATTAAATCCTCCACCTCACCTAGTCTACTTTGACTAGCCTAGCCTTCCACCTCACCTAGCCTAGCCTAGCCTAGCCCTACCACCTTTCCACCTAGATATTTCTCCACCTCACATCCCCCTGGGTCATTAATGCAAGATGGAGACTTTTGCACACAAAAATCATTGTTTAATCCTAAGATATTTCAATAAAGCTGAATATTAATGACAAATTGATATTTATGCTAAATCATCATTACTTTTGGATGGGTGAGGGATTCTCTCACCCAACCTCACTTATGACCCAGGACACCTCAGAGGACACCTCACCACTGCCACCTCACAGGGGACACCTCATCCCCTTTCTCTCACCTTGGCCCACTCTATAAATAGAAGGCCATTTTCACCATTTTAGTAACAACACACTTTTGCATACCGAAACTCTGCCGAAATCACTACTGCCATTACATCCATCACACATCCATCACACAACCATCATACGAGCATCACAATCAATTTGTCTCCTTCACAATACTATTTGGTGAATGAGATAGGTTGAGAATCCTGCCAAGAGTGCACTTTCAGAAGGTGAACCGAACAAATCACAAGTCAACAACCAATCCTGAGCATCCAGAGAAGCTATCTGAACAATACGGTCAAAAAAGGACCGGTTCGCACCTCACACGTGCGAACCACCCGGTTCGCACCCTAGGAGTGTGAACCTCTACAATAGACATCAGAATCATCAGACAAGTAAGAATAGCATAGTTTACTGTTTTATGTTGTTTTTAGCAATTTATTTCATGTTTTGAATACTTTTTATGAGTCTTTTGTCTTCATAACTATGGGGTTTGACTGAGGCAGACCCCCAATGCACTAATAGGATTTTGCAGGTTTCACAGGTCCAACAAAGCACAAGGAAACATCTCCAACAAGCGGTGGCTCACGAGCAAGAAGCCCACCTACATCGAGGAACCCAAAAAGATGAATCTTGTTGTCTTTGTACCACATCTGAGAGGGCTTCCTAAGGGAAGACCCCATTGTAGCCTTCAGGGCAAGATTGTAAAAGGATATCAATTCTTGTAACCCCTTTTATGATTATCAATACAAATACAGTAGATTCTTTGATATTGAATGAATGTCTTAGCATCTTTTTGGTAGTTTTAGGTAGAGGAGGGTCTAGTGGAGTGGTAAAGTTAACAAGTTGAGGTGCAAGAGAAAGTGGGGTGAATATGGATGTTTATAGACTTAGATTGGGTGGTTGACTTTGTGATGTGGAGGCTTATCCCTCTATGTGCCATTTATAGGGGTGACAAGTTGATTGGATGGTTTATGTAATGATATTTAGCTTGAGGAAGGTTTGGATTGGTTTACGAGATGATGTTATCTGATTGGCAAATGATATGAGGTTGAGATGTCTTCCTAATTTGGGTGGATGGTTTGAAATGTGGATGGATGATCAACTATGGGAAGAGCCTCTGGTATGGGTGCTATGGATGAAGTGTTTTGATATGGGGCTAATGAAGTGATGATGGGAGTGATGGATAAATGAGTGGATGGTATGTATGGTGCATATGGGTTTGAGATGGAGTTGCAATACTTTAATGGTTCTTCATTTGCGGGTATATAATGGATTTATCCCACATGTACATATTTCAAGCATTGATATGATGTCGAGCGTACACTATTTATTTCTCTAATCCAAGGGCACCCAAGGAGTATGTTATATTACATGGCACCCTCTAGGACGTGGAATAGTATGTGAATCATCTTGACCATCACCTTGATGGGGAGGACAATTATTATATCTATTGACTATAAAATGTCATTAAATCCTTACAAGGGGAAATTTGAGCTAGCAATGTATGAAGGCGAAAGGTTAAGGTATTGGAGTGTTGTGGTGGTGATGATGTTGATAGAGGATCCATTGTCAACT
The DNA here is from genome assembly GCA_028583015.1 of Wollemia nobilis. Classification (NCBI taxonomy): domain Eukaryota; kingdom Viridiplantae; phylum Streptophyta; class Pinopsida; order Araucariales; family Araucariaceae; genus Wollemia; species Wollemia nobilis. The sequence continues at coordinate 23,993,152 of JAQPPZ010002998.1, forward strand.
AGCACTTGTTTTAAGGGATTTTATCAATATGAGCTATTATGTGAAGCGAAGGATCATTCATATCACTTGGTATGGTTTTGATCTTGAAATCATAAAATGTTATCAATGGTTCCATGCATATCTGTATGTTCCCAACCAAATTTGTGAAAGCATTGAGATATTGTGTCTAAACTTCAATGGATTTTAGGATATCCATAAATGCTTCATAATGTGGGGGAGACAACCGTATGGGCTCATATATTGATAGTTTGGTTGAGGTCAACTTTAGACTGTGTTAACTGACTCCTTAGTATGATAGTTGGTCTTGGTGGTTGGTTTTGTAGATGAATTATAGGTGGTCGATGGGTTTGATTCGGTTGTAGAGGTACAATGGGTGATGGTTCCATTGGAGGGAGTACCACTAGTGTTGGTTCATTTGGTTTTTGTGTTCGATTGGTATTCCTTTGGCCTCGGGTGACTATGTGGATATCACCCATAAAATATTGGTATTGTTGTGAATTGTGTATATGGTTGACTTGGTTAGGGAAAACTATAGAAGTTCATGCCCTTGTTCTTTGTTGTGTTTCCTCATAATGAGGAAGTGGTGTTTGGTAAATACCAAGGTTCTAGTTTTTTGTGCCAAAGGATTATTAATCTTAATAGTCCCCTTGTATATCATATCTTGGACTAGATATTTGAACAAATAGAAATTACTAATATTATTACCTTTCTAACAATTAAAGTTGTAATATTGATACTCCTCATAATTCCTACCCCATGGTTTGATGGGGTCTTTTGGTTTAATTTCTAGCAATGTAATCACTTGTGTGTCATACAACCATTGGAAGATATTAGGAAGTGGCTCGAGTAATGGGGTGTAGTTACACGTTGATTGATTGTATTATCATATTTATTGGTTATCTGTTGTGTTGCCCTAATTTTGCATTTGAGGTGGGGGTGGCACAACTTGATATGTGTTTTGTTGCTACAATTATTATTGTGATGATTTTTGGAATTGAACTTGAGCTTGTTGTGTATATTTTTGAGGTTGGCTCAAGACCAATTTATATACTTGATCAAATTTTGACTGGCCCTAATTTTTCCTCCTTTGATTCTTATTTACCATTCTTTATTTTTAAGCTTTATATCACCCTCTTGTATCTTGATTTCTTCGATGACTTAGGCTTGGGTGAGATTTTTTTAGAATGTTCTATATTGTTTCAATTGTACTAACGAATACATGGGTTTAGAGCAACTCCCTATGAACATTATTGTGAGTTCTACCATAGGGAGGAAGAATGACAACTTGGTGATACTTCCCTCTAGTGATTTCCATAGTCATAGACCGACTCATCTTCAAATTGATGTATGTTGAATAGGTCGATCAATGTGGTTTTCTTTCAAATATTTAGAGAGAATCACTCTATAAATTGGTTTGCTTGTTATTTAAATATGTAAACACTATGGTGTGATAAATGGTTGTACCATTCTAGGGTATCTCCTCCAAATGTTTGAGTGAAGGTTTGAAGAATCAAAGGGACATTCTCTTGTATTCTAGAGCACGCATGAATGAATGTGCCTACATGCTCTCGAGGATCCTCGTCCACTTTAAATTTATCAAAATTTGGTAGTGTTGAATCTACAGGATAAGGTGGTAATGGTACTAAATGATGGATTGGTTGATTGACCAACTGCTGCAAAGTGGGTTTCTGTTAACATTCTAGGCATCTACATTGGCTAAGCTATCAATATGATTTTGCAAAAATTAAAATTTAGGATCTTTAAATGATTATTGAAAGCCTTGATTTGCTTGTTGTGTGTAGGTTGGGTGATTTTGATATGCGGTGAATTGGTTTGATGGAATGACATTTTTACTGGTTAGTGGATTAGTGTTGATTCAGATTTGATGTTGATGGATGTTATGTTGGTATTGATTATGGATTTTTTGTTGTTAATGATGTGGATATTGCTAATGTGGATATAGGGGGATGATGGTGTGTTGGGCTGATGAAGTGGAATAAGTGAAGAGAAATAACACCCCGATAAAAAAATTTCAAAAAATAGTAATTACAAAATCAAAGGAAAAATAGAGAAGGGGAACACATTACATAAGAATTTATCCTAGGAAACCCTTTCGGAAAAAACCCAACAATAATATCTTCTTATTGTATAAACTTGACCATCTCCAATACAATAATATCCTTTAGTTTCTTTTCCACTTGCTCTACCGCTTGCAATTACATTTCTTGCATATTGCATTCCTCTCCCCCTTGGGGGGTGTCCGGACATTCACCATTCCCAAACCCTCATGCAAGTGTTGTTTTATATACCAACAACACAAGAAGGGGTTTTACAATACCATGGCCATAAAACCTAGGTTCAAATATATTAACCCAAATATATTTATCCATGGGTTCAAATATATTAACCCAAATATATTTATCCATGGGTTCAAATATATTAACCCAAAATCTAGCCATAATAACATAGAAAATATTCAACATAATCCAACATTCTCCTAATTATTGAATACTTTTCATAGGGTCTGAAAACTACCACAGTAGTCCAATATTCCTTCCCTAAATTGGACATATATTTGCTAACTACTCCCACTACATGTACAATATCTAAACATATTAGCTTCACATGTTACCCTCATCCATGTTAGATTTTGAGGTAGATTGCAATGGGATATGGCAATCACAAGATGCAGAAATATAAAAGAAAGTAAATTTATGAGATTGTAGAAATATGCTATAAATAGAAATGATGGAAATGAATACAATATTGCTATGGAGGAAATGGACACTCCATGCAAGATGCTACAAAACTATAATGTACTCCATCACTAATGGAGTCATTCACTACTACTACTACCTACTGACTTACTTATCAAACTCTTACAATGAGGCCCTTTTATAATGGAAGATAGATTCCTTGGCCAACACTCTACCTAGTTGTGCAAGGAACACCTTGCACATTTACAACTTGCACATTGACACTTGTGCATTTATTACATTGCATAAAGTAACTAGATAACTTCCCCCTAAAGTAATCTAATGTCCTAAGTATGTACCTAGGAAGGTATATTTACATTATCCAAATGATGTAATAGACTCTAACTCTAACACCCCCTATATTACATTATTTGGGTACTGAAGACTTTTAGTCTTCAATATGGATCTTCTTCCATTGGATAATGGAACTTGTATTCTCCTTCATTATTGATTGTGATCAGATTAATCTAGTAGTTTATTTCTTTAGTTGATGTAGAGTAATTTGATGTTGTAGGTTCCTCAATTGCCCTTACTAAATTCCTCCTTCATTTTCCTCTTCATTTTTAACTTTGCCTTTGAATCCAGTCTCTATGCTTTCATAGATGGTTGTACTACAACTTGGTTCCTACTGAGATATTTCTCCTTCTCTATTTTTACTTTGTATAAAAGCTTCTGAACAACCACTTAGAGCATCATGATAAGATTTTGAATTAGTAGAACTTGAAGCATCAATGTTGCATGAAGATTGAAAAATATGTTCAAGATATGATTCACTTAATTCTGTTTTCTTTTTGAGTAATTCTATCAATCTCTTTTGTTCTACATTCTCATATTTGTAATGTTTATGTGTGAGCAATGCCATGTATAATATGCTCACAATATCTAGAGGAAGTGAAATATCATTTTTCTCATTGGCAATTGCTTCATTGAGACGTGCTTGAAGGTAGCATTCCATAGAGTCAAAATTATCGTCTAATGCTTCACTATGAAATATTTTTGAAGCTAGGTCTAATCTTCCTTCAGATTTCATGAGTAGATTCATGATCCCAATTTTTATAGCACTGGATTTTCTGAAGGGATTATTTCTGTTAATGCTTGATGAGTTATTTGAAGTAGACATCCTTATGACTCCCTTAGTTTAAGATATAGAAAGTTTTTTATCTTATGGCTCCCAATATTAGGGTATATGTGACCCTTAGAATATATAAAATCTTGATTGGATAAAACATTTGTTAACCTTTAGGTTATGTAGACTTCCTTATATCTCCCTAATGATGAGAGTTCACAAACCTAATAAGTTTTTAGGTTTTGTAGCAAGCTTACATCTATCCAATGAATTTAGAACTTGATAATTTTTTATGGATGCTAATATTACCAAGTTTTGTAGAATGCCTTATGACTCCCTAGGATGTTTTGGATAGGATATATGATCAATATAGTGCTTTTGTAAATTGTAGTTCAATTTTAAGTTGATTTTGTAAAATTTTGTAAATACAAAAAACAACTTTTCTATCTCCTTATTACTCCTATTGAACTAAGCACTATTTTCAATTCTTTGAAGAGGTTTTGAAGTTGGTATTTATTTTTCTTCCTTTAAGTGTTTTTGAGACAACACTATAAAAACCCCAACTTTTGAAAACTTTAATAAACCTCTTTAAATACCCCTTTTGGTTGATTTAATGTTTTCTAATTTCCAATTCCTAAGTTTGATGTTGTATTCCTTATAACTCCCAAATTTGGAAAAATTAGAAAATAATATTTGCAAGTAATTTAAATAACCCTTATTTCTCCTTGATAACTTTTGCAAATATTAACAAATCTGAAGTATGCTTGCTTAATGAATATCTAATGCTAAATATTGCAATAGATAAAATATTCCCTTATAACTCCAAAAACCTTATGTTAAAACAAGCATAAATATCAACCTTTACCTCAATCTCTCCTTAATGTTGTGCATCGATAGATTCATAGCTATGTGCTACATAGCGCTCATGGGTAGTCAGAGCCCTCTTTGACCAATGCAAACTCATTCCTTGATTGGCGATCCTTCACTTCTACAACTGGAGGTGAAAGATATCTTAGGATATGCCTTGCAGGGCTTCTCCAAATGCAAGTGTTGTTCATTGGTTTTATGACAATGTCTTAAATGTTTTCCTTACATCGTTGAATGGTGTATAGTCATTTCACCTCGATGCTTTAACTCCATTTGACTACTCCCTTTCTTTGCTTGGCTGCGTTTCTACTTCACACACTATTGTGTCTTTCATTCTCCAAGATCGACATCTTAAGAAGGATGGGCTTCGTGACAAGTGTCACACGAAGCATTACAAGATAGACTTCTTTAATGTTCCTTCAACAATGATGGATATTCCTTCAGTAGTGATGAGGTTGGTGGTAACCTCCAAAGAATATTAACTCCCTCCAAATAAATGTAACTCCCTTTAGGTGAGTGCTTGAACATTGGGAGACGTAGAGAGTTTGTTCCAAGTGGCTTGTGCATGCAAGCCTTCTTTCTAATGCTCCAAGTATGAGCTTGCAACCCTAATTTCTCCTTTATCTTTGCACCCTACATGAGCTTGCTATGTTTCTTGGTATGCAAGCTTTCTTTTGCATGTTGTCTTGGTGAGGATGATGGACAACTACAGCTGGATTGCTTCACGGTCTTATGGCACACCTTTGAGCTCTTATTTTTGTGGATGCTCACTTCAATGGATGCCTTAGGTATAGCTCTTATCTTTGCACTTGTTTGCAGGTCTTTAATGCTGATTTATTCCTTTCTTCAGCGTTGGTTATAATAGCCAATGAGTATCCTTTTGCTTTATCTTTTACATAGATAACCTATCACTGAATGTTGCCCTTATTTCTATGTAAGCATGAGTGATAATACCTTATTTCAATGGCTCCACTATTACAGGTGATGCGCTTCTTATAGGGCTGAATTTGATGGAGGAAAAATGGTATTTTTAAACACCTCAACTCTTGGACATGTGAGCTCTTCGATGGCTCTTCCTTTGGCTGCAAATATATTGTTCGTGTGATCTTTTTGATAGCTCCTTCGCTTGGCCACAAGTCTATTGAACAAGGACGTGTGAGCTCTTTGGTGGCTCTTCCTTTGGTTGTAAATTTTCTGCTTGTGTGAGCTTTTTGATAGCTCCTTCCCTTGGTCGCAAATCTATTGGATAAGAACATCCTTCTACCCCCTGTAAATGGTAATGCCTTTGTTCTTCCAAGGAACAAAATAGGTGCCTTTTGTAATATGTAATTCTTGCACCAAAATGAAGAATTTTTATAATCCTTCTTGCTTATTTTGGATGATAGTCAATCCAAGCTAATGAAATGAGGATTCCTGCACTCTATGCTTGAAAAAGAAATCCTTATATTCTCCTTGAATCTTGAGACTTCCAAGGTCTCGATTTGAGGCTTCCTTCAAGGATTTCAATGGTGGTTTTCTACTCCACATTTCTTCTTGTAATGGTGGCTTCTTTTGGCCACTAAAGTGCTGCATATTTTTTTTTTTTGTGCTTCTTAACAACACAAACTAATTTAGAGCAACTAGTTAAAAAATTAACTAGAATAGTTCTTAATAGATGCACTATAAATGGTAACAATAAATTCACCTTATTGCTCCACTAATTTCTCAAAAATGCTCTTAACAATTCCACTGCAACCTTTCAAATATAATCTAGAATAAATTCTTTTGAATTTCACTACAAACACAGTTGTAGGATCTAGTCTTCTTTTTTCAAGATATAAGATAGGTAGTTGATTGTAACTTCATAAATCAACTCCTAATTAATGTGCAAATGAACCTTAAAAAGAACTTATTTTCTTTTGCACTTTTGAAGACTATAATACAATTTTCCTCTTTGCAACTTCTGATCTAACATAAGGTGCTTTAACAAATATGTTGAGTAATCTGATTAATGAATTCACTTGCACCAATAATTGCTTACCTTTTTTGACATCTTTTGTAGAGAATGTAGATCAAGCTTGTTGCTTTAGATTTCTACAACTTTTGTTAGCTTTTCCAAATAGCTCCTCCTTCACCAAAAAGAGATCTCAAACTTTCTTTCATGAGCCTGGGGTTTGGTGGTTTGATCTTCTCCTTTCTATTATGGATTCAGAGGAATATTTATGCCTTCTTGAAAGGTAATCTTCAAGTCTCTTAGCTTTGACAAACTCCTTTTGTCTTCAAGTCTTCTTGTCGAATTTTGACTTCAAGCAGGATCTTCTTCTTCTCAAGACTCTGAATGTCTTGAGGTCTTCTGTATCTTCTTTGGCACTCCTTGGCAAATTCTTCTTCTCCTAATTGGGCTTGTTGTCGGATGGCGATAATTGTCCCAAATATTTCCCTTATCAGAAAGTTTCTCCTTGATGGAGAATTTCTCCAATGAGTTCTTCTAGGAACTCTTTTGATGATCTTGCTTCAGCAACAAGGCTCTCCAAGCCTTTTTCCTTGAGACCTCTCCTAGGTCTTTGACTTTGTAGCTACTTTGGTCTTCCTTGAGACCTTCTTCAACTTCTGGAATTGAGATCTCCTTCTTGGATCACTTGATTATGTTGCTTCTGGATTTGAACAAGGCTCTCCTAGTCCTTCTTGTCCTTCTAAGACTAGAAGTTTCTTCAATGAGATCTTCACCAGATCTCTTCACCTTCAAGTTTGCTTCAGGTGTTGGATTGATTCTAAAGAAAATACTCTTCCTAAATTTCTTGTAGGAAGTTTCCCAACTTACTGAATCTCCTTTCCCTACAATAAATGATTAGTACTAAAATCTGAATCTACTTCTGAATTAGGTACTCTCTTCTAGAGTCTTCTTCAAGATCAAGGCTTATGTGGCCTTTTCTTATATCAAGGCTTTGTGGCATTTTTAGGATTAAGGCTTTTATGGCCTTTTCTTAGATCAAGGCTTTTATGGCCTTTTTAGGATTAAGGCTTCTATGGCATTTTCTTAGATCAAGGCTTCTGTGGCCTTTTATGCTATGAAGTTGACTTTATCAATAGATATATTCAATCTCTAGACTTCACTATGACTCCTCCTAAAGTCTCTTTTGAAGTATTTTTTTTTACAACAACTAATATCTACACTATGAAGGCACTCCGACCTTCGGGTAACGAAGTTGAAATCTCCTAGCTTTCTATTGTAGGAGGTGCCCCAATCATCTGAGGGTTAGTTCCCTATAATAAAAGAAACTTCAAGCAATAGTAAACTTCTTAGATCTCTTAGATGAGCTTCACTAGTTGATTCATCAAACTAGTGGATCAAATGTTGAGTCCTTATCTTCATGAGTTTTTTTCTGTAACTCTACGGGAAGACTCTGAGCCCAATGAATTTCAAAATTTCTCTTTTTAGTCTATTCTACCAGATAATATTAATGAAATTCACATGCAATGGATTCAATGGAACATCCAATTTGCAAAAATTGAAGCTATGGTGAGTGGCCCTATTTTAGAAATAGCACTTTCTCAAAGCTCTCCCTACCACCTTGATTCTTCTGAAGATTTTTGCAAGAGCCTGTGCATTGTGGCAAATCAGGTTCATAGAAAAATTTAGGCTCAAAAATAATGGTGGTTCTCCTCTCACTCTACAGTAGCTAGTTCTACTATGACTAGACCTACCATGGATCTGATACCACTATTAGATTTTGAGGTAGATTGCAATGGGAGATGGAAATCACAGGATGTAAAAATATAAAAGAAATTAAATTTACGAGATTGCAAAAATATGCTATAAATAGAAATGATAAAAATGAATACAATATTGCTATGGAGGAAATGGACACTCCATGCAAGATGCTACAGAACTATAATGTACTCCATCACTAATGGAGTCACCCACTACTACTACTACTACCTACTGACTTACATATCAAACTCTTACAATGAGATCCTTTTATAATGGAAGATAGATTCCTTGGCCAACACTCTACCTAGTTGTGCAAGGGACACCTTGCACATTTATAACTTGCACATTGACACTTGTGCATTTATTACATTGCATAAAGTAACTAGATAAATTCCCCCTAAAGTAATATAATATCCTAAGTATGTACCTAGGAAGGTACATTTACATGATCCAAATGATGTAATAGACTCTAACTCTAACACATTCATATATCGAGAAGGTAACAAAATAATCCAAAAATCCACTTTAAAAATATTACTAGAGCTAACTTTGAGAACATTACACCAAGAAACCACCACTAGCATCCACATTAGTCTCTTTTTGGTCATAACTATACCATTTATACAATAGCTTCTTCAAGTACAAGCTACACTAGTTACAGTAGTTAATACTTGCCCAAAAACTTGTAGTGCAACCAATAAACCATCTCAAACATTTTTTTTAGTAACTTTGTAATAAACCACTAGAACAACCATTTATAGCCTTAATCTCTATATTTGTAATTTTTGAATTCCACCAGATCTATCACTATCAAATTTCACCAGATCTACCACTATCGAAGCTCACTATATCTACCATTATCAAAGCTCACCAACTCTACCACTATCAAAGCTCACAAAATATATCATTGCCAAAGATCACAAGATCTACCACTATTGAAGCTCACTAGATCTATCACTATTGAAGCTCATAAGAGCTATCGCTATTAAATCTCACCAGATATACCAATGTTGAAGCTCACCAGCTCTACCGCTATCGAATCTCACTAGATCTACTACTACTCAAGCTAACAAAATCTACCACTACCAAAGCTCACAAGATATACCATTACCAAAGCTCACAATATCTACCACTATCGAATCTCACTGGATACATCATTATTGAAGCTCACCAGATCTATCACTACCAAATCTCATCAAATATACCACTATTGAATCTCACTAGATCTATCACTATTGAAGCTCATCAGCTCAACCACTATCGAATCTCATAGGCTCTACCACTATCAAAGCTCACTGGCTCTACCACTACAAAAGCTCACTAGATCTACCAATACCAGAGCTCACGAGATCTACTTCTATAAGAGACCACTGGATCTACCACTGTTGAAGCTCACTGGATCTATCATTGTTGGAGCTCACCAGCTCTACCATTCTCAGAGTTCACCAGCTCTACCATTGTGCTTCCTATTATTTCTCCTTCACCTAGATTCTTCCATACACTACTTCCAGTCAAGAATTAGTTTATCCCAGGGTTGAAATACTTTATCCTCAAACTAAGCTATAACCTAGCTCTGATACCAAATGAAGAGAAATAACAACCCAATATAAAAATTCTAGAAAAATAGTAATTGTAGAATCAAAGGAAAATTAGAGAATAAGAACATATTACACAAGAATTTATCCTAGGAAACCATTTCAAAAAAAACCTAGCAATAATATCTCCTTATTGTATAAACTTTACCATCTCCAATACAATGATATACTTTAGTTTCTTTCCTACTTGTTCTACTACTTGTGATTACATTTCTTGTGTATTGCATTCCCCTCCCTTGGGGGGTGTTTGGGCATTCATCATTTTCAAACCCTCATGCAAGTGTTGTTTTATATATCAACAACACAAGAAGGGGTTTTACAATACCATAGCCATAAAACTTGGGCTTAAATATATCAATCCAAATATATTAATCCATGGGTTCAAATATATTAACCCAAAACCAGACCATAATAGCATGGAAAATATTCAACATATTTCAAATAATAAGTGTTGTGAAGTGGATGAGTGGGTATGGATATTGTAGGTGGTTGTGACACCCAATATTGATCTTAAATGAAGAAGGTATTTTGATTGGATGTGGGTGGATGATTGAAATCTATCACCTATGATTGTTGTTGTTAAGTGGTATGGCCACCTTGATTAACGTTATATGTATTAAATTGCTACAAATATTGCAAAGCTTATTGTATGGCAATCACTGATGTAGGTTGTATGGTCACATGGGGGTTAAGGTTTGTGCATGAGGAGTGGTTGTGAGATGGGTTGATATGGGTGGAGGGCTGATTGCAAAGGGTATCATAACCAAATGAATGACATGTTAGATGGGGTTAAAAAGTGGTAATGATATAGGCAAAATTGAGGTTGGCACTTACAAAGCACCACTAGTATGTGCCTCAAAGAGTGGGTTAGAACAAATGATGGTGTGGGTGGATGGAATTGGGATGTATGAGTTGGATGATGATGGTGGATTTTGGTTCATGGATGTGGGTTCGAAGAGAGGGTTAATGAAGAGATGGTTACTGTTGTTAGGATGTGAATTAGTGGGTTTCTACTAAAAGGTAGAAATAAATCTGGATGGAATAGTAAGGGATGATGAAGATAGGAATACCAAGCTCAAATAGGCTATGAGGGTGTTAGAATATATGTAGATGATGTGATTATCAGGTGTGGATGGTTTAGTGCGGGAGGTCTCAAGGATAGAAGTGTGGACCACCCTCTACATCATGTATGCATATGAGGTGGATGTTGGGTGAGAGGGTGCAGCGAACAAGTCAAGATACATAGTCCATAATACATTAGCTTTGTTAGTCATAAAAGTGGCTAGGGGATGGGAAGTTTGAGCAAAGTGCTCCATGGGTGAAGGTGGTTGGTATGTAGGTAACTAGTCTAAAGCTTTGAATTAACATCAGGTCAAACCCTAGGTCTAAAAACTATGGAAGGTGGGTGGTGGAATGAATATAAAAAGTTATGTTCGCACCCACCCCTCTAATGAAATATGAATCATGAACGGCTAAAAGATCTTCCTAAATGAGGCTTGGTGATGGGTGTAACCTAGGGGAATCAAATTTACCTCCTCAAAAAGAGGTCATGTTCTCTAAGTCTTGCTACTAACCTAAACAAGATTTCACTTCACACGCAAGTATACTCAAGTAAAAACAAATATGATCCATTTATTATTTAGCCCATGTTTGAAGGGTGTCTAACCTAATGATCACCATAATCTATCCTCAAGAGCAACCAATCCCTTAGTGATAAATTCCAAGTGACTATAAAACTAATTATGGTTGAACTAAGGCTCTACTGATGGTTGGTGATGAAATCCAACATATTTAAGAGCTTTTCCTTTCACTTGTCATGCAATGGTGTGGAATAATTATTCGTGCAAGTGTGTGTGAGGTTTTATTTTGTTTTCTAAGATTTAATAAAAAAACAAAGTGTAAAATTATCCTAAGATGCAAATCTATCATACAAATCAAATTTATTGCCTGCAAATGCTATCAAGAAACACATAGAAGCAAACAAAAATATAAAACAAAGAAAAACCTAGCTTAGAATGCAGTAAACATGCTCCAAATAGGCCTTAAGATGCTTCTAAAACACAAAATAAAATGGAAGGGTGTGTTTGGGACTAATCAAATGTAGATCTACGTTCGAAACTAGTCAAACACAGGTTTGCACGAACTTTAAAATATCCCAAACACACCCTTGCATTTAGCTAGTTTTAACAAAAAGCAAGTCCAATTTCAAACATGCAAGGTTTTATTCTGTTTCTAACATAGTAAAAAATATAGACCTGTGTTTGGCCAGTTTTGAATATGCAAGGTCATGTTTGAAATTGTCCAAATGCAGGTCTACATTTTTTACTATGTTAGAAACATAACAAAACCAGCATAAACTTTAAAATATCCTAAAATGCTCTTTTCAAAAATAAAACTAATCCTAGATGCAACTACCATATTTTTTTGTGTGATCTAATAGCTAAAGATGCCCTAAAATGCAACTAAAATTTTATTGATTTCATTTTCCTTTTAAAGATGCCTATATGAGATTTTAAAATACCTAAAAAAGTACTTAATCTAATGCCTATGATGAAAACAAATACAGAAAAAAGAAAAATTTCTCTTTTTAATATCTAAAAATATAGAAAACATAAAATTTTAATATCTAAACATCAATGGAGATATTCTAGGATTTGTTAGGCATCTAACCTCAAAATTTCGACTCAATTCGAGTCTGAATGAGTAAAATATGGTCAAAATAAGCTTGATAGTTGGGGTAGTCTTGCAAAAACATGGGCAACATATCATCTATTTTGGTGCTCCTCTTCCCTCTCTCTTGCCTCTCTTCATTATATATAATTAATATATTTATATATAAATAACAAATGGGTAGATTTTGGTATCTACAATATGGTTAGAAAAGAATAAAATAATATTTAAAGGAAAGAAAGAAAGTTTAGAGATAATGAAAAGAAAAAAATATTTAGCCATAGAGGATTCTAATTCAACCCTACCAATTCACTCTAGAAGTAAAGAGCCTTGATATATGGAATCAAGTTATCAAATGGAATTATGATGTTGCGTGCAAGAGAAACAAAAAGAAAGTAAAGAAAATAAAGTGGAAACCACCAAATGTGGAGTTGATCAAATTAAATTTTGATAAAGTATCTAAAGAAAATCCAAGACCAATAGGAGGACGTTAGAAATAATAGATGAGAGATTTTATCTCATTATGCTTTCAACAGTGGATTTAAGACAAACAAAGAAGCTAAAGCTTAGGTGGCTTTAGAAGGGTTAAAAATATGCAACCAAACGAAAGGAATAGAATATGGATGGAAGGTGATTCACTCATAGTAATAAATGTATTTTTGAGGAAAGCAAAGGCTCCATGGAACATACAAAAGATAATTGTGAAAATTCAAGATCTTGCTAAAAAGTTTAAACAAATCAGGTTTACACATACATTAAAGAAGGTTTACACATACATTAAAGAAATGAAACAAATATGTAAATAGGCTAGCCAATAAAATGGTTTTAATTGAAGATTGTAAAGTTAAATTTTATTTTCCATAAGTTAAAGAATTAAAAAGTTTAACCAAAGTTAACAAGATAATTTTAACTATTTAAATCAAATAATAATTAAAATAAAAAATAATAATATATCTACTTTAATGATTTAAATTTATTTTAAATAATTTTAATAGTAATATTTACTTTAATAATTCAATAATTATATATATAGTATTCGAAGGTAGATGAGCGTAATACTATGCAAAATCTCAATTTATCTTTGAGAGTAAAGTGTTTAAACAAATTAGATTTTCACATTCTCGTAAAATATATTAACATATTTAATAACTAATTAACTCTGTCTATGTATGATTTTAAAGGTTCAGGTGAAATTGACTAGGATCTAAATCACATTCTATAATCGCCTCACTAACAAAACGAGAAACATCCAACTGTTCAAGCATTAGACACCGGCAATGGTACGATGTGTTCTTTTCTTCATGCAGAAGCTGCTTCAGAGCTTTGGTCGTCGTTTCTTTCAATACACGATCCAGGTCCGACGAATTCCCACGGAATTCAAAAAAATGCCAACTTAAGTTAAGGAAGGAAAATGTAAATGATTTGCCCATACCTTTATCATTATTAGATATTCTTAGCGGGAATTCAGACGTGCTGTTATCCTCCATGATCGACAAGGGATACCTTGGAATCCATGTATTTAAAGGCAGCTGGGGAAGCAGATGGCCGAAAAACCTTGCTCTTTCCTTGTATCCTCTAAAACTGTTACCCAAAATAATAATGTTTTTCAGGCTGTGGGGAGTCCAGTTTGCCTCCAATACATTGTTAAAGAGAAATACTTCACAGTGAGGAATAAAGAAGAGAGTTGGTCTCTCCACTTTCCTCTTTCCTTCCTCGTTATTTGGAATCCATGCGAAGCCCAAACGTCTTAAAATTTGGATTTCAAAGGAGGTGAGAAAGGGATCGTAGAAAAGTATGTCGTCAATCAAATTGGAGTTTCGTTTCAACAGAATTGCGAGAACAAGTTGCCAACGAGACATTCTACACCAATGCTCCCCAATATTTGGGTCTTTTTCATTGGGAAATACGAATGGTCCGAGACCGTAAAATACCATTTCTAGTTTGGAATAACGACCATTTTTTCCTATTGCCATCTTGATCTTGCTTGAAATTTCTGGGCTCTGTATTTGTTTCACAAAGTTGCGGTAAAATACAGTTTTTTCCATTTGACCGACCTCCGCCTCTATTTTCTGGATCTCTCCTTCTTGATTTGGCTTGAGGGAATTCCACATTTTCCCTTTTTTGAATGTAACGAGTTCAACATTTTTTTCCATTTGACCGACCACCGCCTCTATTTTCTGGATCTCTCCTTCTTCATTTGGCTTGAGGGAATTCCACATTTTCTCTTTTTTGAATGTAACAAGTGCAACTTTTTTTTTTACTTTTGCAAAATTTCTTAACGTAATTTATAACAGGAAATTCGTTATGAGAAATTCACATCCTTGAACGACCGCGTCCTTTTATTACCAAAATTAATGGACTTATTTAAGTATAATTTTTATTTTATATATTTTACGTGGACCCGGCAATCATTAATGCTTAATGTGTCAGTTGACCCGGTCACTTCTTCACAAATATCCTTTACTCATCACTTTACTAAAAGAAATATATATAATCCGAGGATCATATAGAGGATTTGGAGAGCAAGTAGATAGTTAAAACTCTCCAGTTAAATCGAGTGACCCAGGTTCAAATTTCTCCCCTCACATGTTATATAGATATATTATGTAAAGATTATATCCTGACCACACAATAATATTTTACCGCTTTGAAAAATAAAAATAAAAAATGAATTCTTTAAAAAAATAAAATAAAGGTTTATATAAATAAAATTATATTAAATAAATTTAGAAAATAAAATAATTTTTTTATTGTAACCTATGTACATAGTATATCCATGTAAGGGAAGAGATTTGAGCCTTGAACCTCTCCATTTCAACATAAAATATTATAGTATTATATTAACATAGTAGCTTAACATTGTAGATTTTGAAATTCTTAACAGAGATACAAACCTTAAAAAGGTAGGGTTGTATATTATGTTTAGGCAATATTTATGTAAAATAATTAAAAGTTTATATAAGTAAAATTATATTAAATAAAATTTGAAGTTATAAATATTTAATATAATAATATTATTATATTAATAATTAAGTGGTATTAGCTCAATCGGTTATATTTCTCAATATTTCAAGGAATTGGATAATATTTGAACTTTGTTGTAATACCACTATGTGGTGGTGATGTAATATAGGTGGGGCACGCGTTAATCCCATATAACCCCTCTTTCTCTCTCTCTATATATATATATTAGGTAGTCTAATAGTGTAGTATATATTTTGAAACTGTGAATTGAGGTACAAACCTTATGGGGATAGGGTTGCACATTATGTTTTATTAAGGCTAGGATAACTATGTTTTACTGGTTGCTTGCTCTTTTACTGGATAGGTTTGGAGGGAGGTTTAGCATATTTAAAGCTTCATGTAGGATGGCAAGAAGATTCCTTAGGAGAGCGCTTAAAATATTGGTTTTACAAAGGTTTTATAACTCTCCCATTGCTTGTGTCTTGGGAAGTGTGGTTAACTAGGAATGCAATAAATTTTTAGGATCAAGAGAAGCCTATTTGGTAGGTCTCCTCTCAAATCATTGGAAATTTCAAAACTATAAGGTTTCAGCAACAACAAAGGTATACAGGCAAATAATCCCTCCAAAGATTGACAAATCTGGACCTGAGATTTTTTTGATGGGACTAGAGAGGGGTTCCTAGTGTCTGTGGAGCTGGAGGATTACTATATATTTCTAACTCTCATTATTTTAAATTCAAGGCTGGAATGGGAGAAGATTCTAATACTTATGCTAAAATTATGACCCTCAAATTGTTGGTTTAGTTGGAAAAATCAAAAGGAATACAAAAAAATTATATTTATGAAGACTAGCAAGTGGTCATCAACAAGATGCTTGGTGCTTTTAGGATGGAAAACAAAATTTTACAACTCATCTTCTCTCAAATAAAAGAAGTTATGGATCAAGTGAAGCTTTTACTTTTTGGCATATTTATAATGAATTAAATAGAGAAGTAAATGAACTCTCAAAGGAAACATTTTAAATTGATCCAGATATATGCTTAATACAAAAATTCAATGAAAACAATGCACTATAACCTACCTATACCTATGTGCTTAGGAGCTGATGGATTGATCCAAGTTTACTGGCCTATGTTCTATGCTGTAATATTTCCGAAGTTATAAGGAAATATAAATAATTAATCTTTCCTTGATATTGTAGCTAATATAACCTACTCTTCTTCCACTACAGAATATGATCCCCGTTGAGCAGGATGGGATGCTTCCGGTCCATACTCTACCCAATATTGGAACTCTTTTTAATTGCAAATGGCACATGAAAGAAGTTAAGAGACTTTGATAGCTGGTCTCATTTCTAGCGGTAGACATGTCAGGCTCAAATGTCTAAACTCCCTGGGAAAGCTTGGAAGGCAACTCCATGATGTTGCAGTGAGATCGTATACGAACACCTCCGTGCTTCCATTTGCTCTGAAACACACCTTATCATCTCCCACTCCCACGCATTCAAACCAGTTTGAGCTCGAGCTTCTTCTGAAATCTTCGCATACTGATTTCACCATCCTTCCAATCTCTTTCCAGCAATAATCCACGTTCTTGCCCGCCACCCCAAACCATAACTCCCACGTGACTAAATCTTTCAAAGTGTTGTCTTGTTCGAACGCCCCATCCTTCCAATCTCTTTCCAGCAATAATCCACGTTCTTGCCCGCCACCCCAAACCATAACTCCCACGTGACTAAATCTTTCAAAGTGTTGTCTTGTTCGAACGCCCCAACCATAAGGACACGAGATTGACAACAAATCAATCGACCCACAACGTCATGTATCTTAGTTTATCAGTCACTTTTATTATCGATGATATGATTTTGGTTCAATTTCTTAGTTAATGTGTATAAGAAATATTAAAAAATAAAAATATGTGGGAATTGCATGTTCAATATTGTAGGCTATTATGTTATCACTACCACTCATGTACAACAAGTGATCTTTGCAGAAAACAACGGTTTCGTTTGTTAGAGCCACAACGTCCGGTAAGTTACCTGCAATTTTCCATGACTTGGCTGTGGAGTTATACAGCTCGGCTACAACTGAGTTGGTGCTGCTTCTGCCCACCACCACCACGTTATATTCATCTCTATATTCACCCGCAGATGTGATTGCCTTGGCCATAACGCGGGTCACAGAAATCAATCTGGGCAGCTGAAGGCACGTCATGCTCAGAGGATTGCAAACACACATGGGCAAACCAAGGAGAAGAAGGGGAAAGAAAAATTGGATTAGCGTGCGCTATGGTTATGAGGGCTTCCTCTTCCTTTTAAGAATTTAAGCTTTCAGCGTAAGATATTGGGTTGGTGTTTTTGGTGGGTGCATATCTTTTTCTGTGTAGCCGCTACTGTATTTGATTTCATACTGTTGGTATTGTTGATATACTATCCAACTATGTGTTTTTTCCCTTTACATAGGAATATGTTGGAAATGTTAATTCTAACTTCGCACCCGTAAGCGCTTCGGCGCGAAGGACATTTTGGCAGCCCCCGAAACACATTTCGGCCCGAAGCAAATTTGACTCGGCCGTTGAAAGCACTTCGCCGCGAAATAATGTCATTCTGCCCTCCGAAGCGGAAATCTGCCGAAGCGGAATGCAAGCACGGGAATCGACGCATTAAATTCCCAAGCATGCGAGTAGCTAGGGTTGTCCGGCAGTTGGTCGAAAAGCCACTCCGGCATTTACTTCTGTCAGTGGGTTGGTGAGTATATCCCGCCTTTTGTCCTCATCCCCCATCTATAAATACCGGGGCCATTTTGTCATTTAGAAGAAGGAGGAAAGCGTAGAGAAGAGTGGAGCAGCAGCCTCCCATTTAAGTCTTGAGTTTATCCTGCAGACATTTCGTCTTGCAGAAGATTGTAAACGCTTCAGTTGGAAGCACTTGTAAACCGGGAATACAATTAAATATATAAATATTTATTCTGCATATTTGGTCGTTGTGCATGTGTTTTTATCTGCAGATATTCCAGAGCTAGGGTTTGCCCGAAGTGACTAAACACCCGTTCGATCCAGAAAGGAGTCGGGTTTGGTTGTTTGTGCCGAAGCACATTGCGGCATTTGGGTTCGTCCAAGTTGTCGCGGGCTGCCGAACTTCGCAGCCCTCCCGTCCGAAGAAGTCACTTCGGAAGACATTCCCCGAAGTAAATTTACTTCGGAAGTATCCTCCCCGAAACTCCCTCTCGCTGGAAATTTCCCGAACCTCACTCCCTCGCCGAAGGTCCTCCCGAAGTTCAAATCTCACGAGGCATTTCTAGTTCAGCATTTTACTCCCCGAAGTAGATACTTCGGGCATACTTTCCTCCGAGACTCTTTCCCTCGTCGAAGTAAAATTGCCGAAGCAATTTTTCGTGACCCGAAGTAGTTTTTGACGTGATTTTAACTCGTGATTTGGAATTTATTTCGGCTTTATTTCCTTCAAATTGGTATCAGAGCTGTGTTGCCGTGACACGGAGATAGAAGCATGGCTTCCGAGAGAAACTCGTTGCAGTTGCAGATCCCACGATTTAACGGCAAGAACTACGACTACTGGAGCATCCAGATGAAGATCCTCTTTGGGTCTCAAGATTTGTGGGACTTGGTCGAGAATGGATACCTGGAGCCGGCAGATGCAGCAGCACTAGCTGCCCTCTCCCAAGCCGACAAAGATCTTCTGAAGGAGAATCGGAAGAAAGATCAGAAAGCCCTATTCTATATCATGCAAGCGGTTGAGGAGACCATATTCCCGCGGATTGCATCAGCCACCAAGGCCAAGCAGGCCTGGGAAATTCTAGCAAGTTCGTACCAGGGCACCAACAAAGTGAAGTTGGTAAAATTGCAGATGCTCAGAAGGGAGTTCGAGAACCTACAGATGAGCGAGTCAGAGACCATGAGCGACTTTTTCACCCGAACGACAGATGTCATCAACCAGATGCGGTTGAATGGTGAAATTGTGCAGAATCAAAGGATCATGGAGAAAATCCTGCGAAGTCTGCCAGCGAAGTTTGACTCTGTGGTAATCGCAATTGAGGAGTCAAGGGATTTGACAATCCTCTCGGTGGACGAACTCATGGGTTCCCTGCAGACACATGAGCAGAGGCTGAGCCGCTCAACTCAGTCCTCTTTGGAGCAAGCTTTCAAAGCAAAAGTCTCAGTCCGAGACAGCGGCAGACAAGACTCCCACCATAGCGCCTCCAGTTCTCAAGGTGGAAGAGGCAGAAGCAGACGTGGGAGAAGTAACAAGCAAGGAGGGAGGTCAAACCCTCATGACGCTGAGCCAAGTTGCAACTTTAATCAGCAAGGAGGAAGAGGCATCGGCGAGAAATCAGCAAGGAAGCTCTCAGCGAGAAGGACATGTCAAAGGTCCAATGCTACTACTGCAATAAGTTCGGCCATTATGCCTCACAGTGCAGGAAGAATATGGCGAACGAGAATCAACAGCAAGCCCATTATACGGAGGAAACTGAAAATGCGGTAGGAGGAAATATGCTGCTGACTTGCAGTGTTGAGGAGGAGAGCAAGAAGAACATTTGGTATCTTGACAGTGGGTGCAGCAACCACATGACTGGGAACAGGGAGATGTTCTCACGGTTGGATGAAACAGTCCAATCCGAAGTCAAGATGGGGAACAACAGCAAGGTTCCCGTGATGGGGAAAGGCAAAATCTCCATCCGCACCAAGCACGGTGAAAGAAAAACAATTCAGAATGTTTATTATGTGCCTGGGTTGAAGCACAATCTGCTGAGTGTTGGACAACTTGTGCAAAATGGACACACTATTCAGTTCAAAGACGGTGTTTGTTCCATCAGAGACAAAGTGCATGGACAAATCGCAACTGTGTCCATGACAAAAAACAAAATGTTTCCACTGTAGATTCAGAATGAATCTTTGATGTCTCTGAGTGCAATTGTGAAAGATGCTACCTGGATGTGGCATCTCAGATTCGGTCACCTGAGTTTCAGTGGCCTGAACTTGCTGCACAGGAAGCAGATGGTGAAGGGTTTACCCCTCATTGAGCAACCGAACCAAGTTTGTGAAGGTTGCCTTGTCGGCAAGCAGCACAGGGACGCATTCCCTGTAGGACAGTCTTGGAGAGCATCACGGCCATTGGAGCTGGTGCACTCAGACATTTGTGGTCCCATGTAGACCACCACATATGTCGGCAACAAATATTTCTTGACTTTCATTGATGACTTCAGTCGGAAGACCTGGATTTATCCCATCAAGTTGAAGTCAGAGGCATTTGGGAAGTTTAGGGAGTTCAAGGCTCTGGTTGAGAAATAGAGCGGATATTATGTGAAGACTCTCAGGACTAATGGAGGTGGAGAATACATCTCCAACGAATTCCACAACTTACGCAAGCAGCATGGAATTCGGAGGCAGTTCACTGCCACATACACACCGCAGTAGAATGGTGTAGCTGAGAGGAAGAACAGAACAATCATGGAGATGGCATGGAGCATGCTGAAGGCAAAGAATTTGCCACATGAGTTCTGGGCAGAAGCTGTAAGTTGTGCAGTTTATCTGCTGAACCGGTGTCCCACCAAGAGTGTGAGGGACAAAATCCTAGAGGAAGCCTGGAGCAATCTGAAGCCAAGTGTGGCTCATTTGCGAGTTTTCGGGTGCATTGCATATGCACATGTTCCAGATGAGAAAAGGCAAAAGTTGGATGACAAAGCTGAAAGATGCATCTTCACAGGATACAGCGAACCAGCAAAGGCGTACAGGCTGTACAATCCTGTGACAAAGAATCTTGTCATCAGCCGAGATGTGAAGTTCCTAGAGGATGAAGCCTGGAACTGGAAATCAGAGACTGGTCAGCCTGAACCAGCAGTTGCTAAACCTGTAAACTTGGAGGAAGACAGTGTGCAACCACTTGTGCCTTCAAGAAGCAATAGTGGTGCCAGCAGTAGCACACCCTCATCATCCCGATCACCTTCACTTGCAAGCAGAATTCAAAATCTGAGAACACCTATGAAGACTCGAAGCTTGCAAGATATTTATGAGGTAACCCGTAATCAGATGGATGAAGAATATTTTGACTTTGCCCTATTTACGGAGTGTGATCCAGTGGAGTTTGAAGAGGCAAGTCAGAATCGCACATGGGTGAATGCAATGGATGAGGAGATAGCAGCCATTGAGAAGAATGAGACATGGCAGCTGACAGATCTTCCAGCAGGGAAGAAGACCATTGGGGTCAAGTGGGTGTATAAGACGAAGTTCAATGCCCAAGGAGAAGTTGACAGGCATAAGGCCAGATTAGTGGCGAAAGGCTACAAGCAGAAGTCAGGAGTTGACTATCATGAGGTGTACGCACCTGTAGCCCGACTTGACATAGTCAGGATGATTCTGGCACTAGCAGCTCAGAAGGGATGGAGCATGTACCAGATGGATGTCAAGTTTGCCTTCCTGAATGGAGTGTTGGAAGAAGAGGTCTACATAGACCAGCCACCCGATTATGAAGTACAAGGACAAGAGGACAAGGTCCTGAAGCTGAAGAAGGCCCTGTATGGGTTGAAGCAAGCACCCCGGGCATGGTACAGCCGTATTGACGGCTATTTTTAGGAGAATGGGTTTCAGAAATGCCCATATGAGCACTCCTTGTACCTAAAAATAAATGAAGCAGGGGAGTTGATAATCGTCTGTCTGTATGTGGACGATCTGATTTATACTGGCAATAGCAGCAGCCTATTCGCGCAGTTCAGAACAGCCATGAAGTCTGAGTTTGAAATGACTGACATGGGGCTGATGAAATATTTTCTCGACATTGAAGTTGTCAAATCAGCAGATGGCATCTTCATTTCTCAGGGCAAGTATGCAAAGGATGTCCTGAAGCGTTTTAAGATGGAGGACAGCAAGCCCGCCATCACTTCGGCAGCCACTGGCGTCAAGCTGAGCAAGACCGACAACAGCAGAAGTGTTGACCCAACTCTCTATAAAAGGTTAGTTGGAAGCTTGATGTACTTGACAGCAACCAGGCTAGATTTGATGTATGCCGTGAGTTTAATCAGTCGGTTCATGGAGTCGCCCAAAGACACTCACTGGCAAGCAGGCAAGAGAATCCTGCGATATGTCAATGGCACAAGGAACCATGGACTCCACTATGCCAGAAAGGACCAGCTGGAGTTAATTGGCTACACCGACAGCGATTGGGCTGGTAGCGTAGATGACAGGAAGAGCACTTCGGGATATGCATTCCACTTTGGATCCGGAGTTGTCTCTTGGTCCTCGAAGAAGCAGCCAATTGTGGCTCTATCTACAACAGAGGCAGAGTATGTTGCTGCCACCTCAGCAGCCTGCCAGGCAGTCTGGCTGAGAAGAGTTCTGAGTGAACTACAACATCCGTCGAAAGCAGCAACAACAATATTTTGTGACAATAACTCTGCCATCGCGCTCTCGAAGGACCTAGTTTTCCACGGCCGGACGAAGCACATTGATATCCGGTACCATTTCATCAGAGAGCTGGTAAAATTTGGCGAAGTACAGTTGCAGTTCTGTAGGTCGAAGGAGCAGTTGGTGGACATCTTCACGAAGCCCATGAAGGAGGAGGACTTCGCCAGATTGCGAGATATGTTGGGTACTAGAGAATCTGTGAAGTTAGATTTAAAGGAGGGTGTTGGAAATGTTAATTCTAACTTCGCACCCGTAAGCGCTTCGGCGCGAAGGACATTTCAGCAGCCCCCGAAACACATTTCGGCCCGAAGCAAATTTGACTCGGCCGTTGAAAGCACTTCGCCACGAAATAATGTCATTCTGCCCTTCGAAGCGGAAATCGGCCGAAGCAAAATGCAAGCACGGGAATCGACGCATTAAATTCCCAAGCGTGCGAGGAGCTGGGGTTGTCCGGCAGTTGGTCGAAAAGCCACTCCGGCATTTACTTCTGTCAGTGGGTTAGTGAGTATATCTCGCCTTTTGTCCTCATCCCCCATCTATAAATACCGGGGCCATTTTGTCATTTGTGAGAAGGAGGAAAGCGTAGAGAAGAGAGGAGCAGCAGTCTCCCATTTAAGTCTTGAGTTTATCCTGCAGACATTTCGTCTTGCAGAAGATTGTAAACGCTTCAGTTGGAAGCACTTGTAAACCGGGAATACAGTTAAATATATAAATATTTATTCTGCATATTTGGTCGCTGTGCATGTGTTTTTATCTGCAGATATTCTAGAGCTAGGGTTTGCCCGAAGTGACTAAATACCCGTTCAATCCAGAAAGGAGTCGGGTTTGGTTGTTTGTGCCGAAGCACATTGCGGCATTTGGGTTCGTCCAAGTTGTCGCGGGCTGCCGAACTTCGCAGCCCTCCCGTCCGAAGAAGTCACTTCGGAAGACATTCCCCGAAGTAAATTTACTTCGGAAGTATCCTCCCCGAAACTCTCTCTCGCTGGAAATTTTCCCGAACCTCACTCCCTCGCCGAAGGTCCTCCCGAAGTTCAAATCTCCCGAGGCATTTCTAGTTCGGCACTTTACTCCCGAAGTAGATACTTCGGGCGTACTTTCTTCCGAGACTCTTTCCCTCGCCGAAGTAAAATTGCCGAAGCAATTTTTTCGTGACCCGAAGTAGTTTTCGACATGATTTTAACTCGCGATTTGGAATTTATTTCGGCTTTATTTCCTTCAGAATAAAGTAATTACTTTCTTATTGTACAAATCAAATTTTTTTTAGCCCTTTGTTTTTGGTTTGGTGAGGAAAATTTCCTTTTCTGTCAAGTAGTTTCATTTTTCATCGTAATTATGGAACTTTTTGTGTTATGCTAATAATAAAAACATAGATTTATTTGACCAAAACAAAGGTTTTAAAGATTCTAAGAGTTACAATTTCTTTAACAATAAGAAGCACTATAAGAGTTACAATTTCTTTAACAATAAGAAGCACTAGACCGTTACTGTTTTATCATGGATTTGAATGAGTTGCTAAACAAGGGTCGCTTACCAAAATAATTAATGTTAGAGTTTAGCTAATTATTAATAGCGTATGTAGTTAATAATATAACCTTAAGAGTTAAATTATTGGATGTTTTTGCTAAATGATATCTAGTTGTTTAAAGTTTTTAATTATTTTGCATGGAATGAAAGCCATTCTTACAAACCATGTTTACTATATGAACATTCAAAAAAAAATTATTCCGTAAATAAAAAAATATAACCATAACAATGTTGATTACCAGGTCACCTTTTTTTAAATACTTTTAATTATGATGAAATATAAATTATTAATATTTTATTGATATATAAAAATCAAGGAAAGATATGTGGTTTTCTAACTGACTTCATCTGCGCACTTTGTCATCCAACGATCTAAATTGATCTTCTTCCATCAGTAAAATCTACATGGAATTTAATCCTAATACTGGCCTATGTTCTATGTGGTTCAGGAAGAGTGGTTTTGATTGAAGTTCAAACTTGGTTCCATATTTGGTTCTAATTATTATGGTTGACCATTCTGGGCATATATACCCTCTCATTTTAGTGGAAAAATATCTTGATAAGCAAAGGTTGAATGAGGCTAGAAGATCAATTATGTAGATTTCCTATGTCATAGTAATACTTAGGCAAGTGTTTAGAGCCAATGGTAGTTACTTTATCTTAATTACCTAGGATTTGAATTAGACTATTATTCGATTGTGTCATTTTTTGTTGTTGGTAGGATGATACTTAATTCTCAATGTATTTGCATTGTTTTTGGGCACAATCATTGTACTTGCTTTTGAATCCATCATACAATTGTAAATTATTTTATCTTCATATATGAGTGAGAGATAAAATGGGATTTTTGCTTTACTTGGTTCAGGGGATAAAAACTTCAAGACATCATAAATATATATATTTTTTTTTGGTAGTGGCCACAAGGGGTAAACAGAGTGTGACCACGAGGGAACCATTACATAACATATCCGCAACATGTGAGGCGAGAGATTTGAACCTGGGCCTCTCAGCAACTAGAGAGGTTTAACTACCCACTTGCTCTCCAACTCCTCAACATGGGCGGATGCAAGACATCATAAATTCATTGTAGGTTATGTTTTCCTTTTTTCTTCAAGGATCATTCTTAAATGTTCCTTTTTATCCTATAATGGCTAGCATTCACAAATTGGGACTAATACATGGGCTTTCTTTAAGTGATCCATTATGTTGAAAGATCCTAGAGGTACTACCCTCTAAGAAATAAAATGCAGTCTCTCTTGATCAGTTGGGTATTCTTTGTTGGTTCTATTGGTGATGATTGTTACCTTGGGGTCAGTTGGGTGCTTTGCTTAGTGAATGCTAAAATTTTTGGCAATGTAGTTGTTGATAGTCCCAAGCCATATTTGAATAATTTAGCCTAACTTCCTATGGCCTTTAGGCTCCTTGGTTGGGAGATAGCAAAAGACACAGGTGCCTGTAACCATTGGGACATTATAGCCAGAGGTTATTATTTTGATTGGGTTGAATTTTACTAATTATCAAAGGTTTATGGATTTCTCATATCCCTTTCCTCTATTTATTTCTTCTTATATCTTGTTAGATAATTTTATTAGACTTAAACTCTTTTCACCATTAAGCTACCCATTTGATTAGATACTGCATAAATTTCTTCTTCACCCAATGTTGCTAAGATTCTCCCTTGAGAAACATAGTCAAGTTATAAGGTGTGAGGCATAGAGATATGCTCTAATATATGAATTTCAGCTTTTGATTATAAAATGGATGTTTGGGGTGGCATCATCTCAGTTACTGTAATGGTCAAAACCTCATATTTTTCTCCTATGTTACTTCGAATAATGGAGCTTTTGGGGGGCAGGCAATACCATGAGGTAGGATCCTCTATATAATTATTTTGTATAGGGTATTTTTCCCTACCATGACTAGAATTTTTTGTTTGTATAGGTATCACTACTAGGACTATTTGTTGATGTTGGGCTTGGGATTGACCATTTCCTAAATTGTTTTGGAACTCAAGCCTAGGCCTAGGAAGTATGCTCCCTCCTTATAGCTAACATTTTATTAACTATTAATGTAAGCATCTTGTGAGATAAATATTTCTCAAGGTCCCTAGGGATTTTTGGGTTTGAATTTTGTATAGATATAGAAACTAAGGATAACTAAGAGGATGATTGAGAGGTCATTGGATGAAAAACCAAAGTTGGAGATTGCTCATTGGGATATATAGGCATAGGAATCCTAGGGGACAACATTCCAATATAAATCAACTCATGTTCAACTTGAATGGCCAATTAATAGGATTCTCATAAGGATTCTCCTCCATTGGCCTTAATCAACATCAAAAATTTAGAATCCAAAGCTTTCAAATAATATAGAAGTGGTATACCTAGTGGGGATGCATCTCCTCAAGTATTTCATACAAGGACTTATGATATTTGAGATTGAAAACTTCTACTACCTCCATGGAAGCTCTTTTGATTTTTTCCAATAGTTGTAGGAGTTATACCCCATCTACCTTTTATCTTAATCTATCCATATAAATATTTTCAAGTTAGTCCCAATAGGTTATTAAGTTGGACTACAGTGTGGTGTACCATTCTTGGGATTTTCCTCTAAAAGAGGTCACTAATAATCTTAGAGCCATATTTTTCTTTGATATGTTATAGATTGTGCATAGGTTTACCACATAGTTAAGGTGTTTGATGGGGGTAGTGAAATCTTTCCCAATGAAATTGGTGAGAGAGTTTAGAGTGGATTTATGCATTTTCTTCCATACCTAATTTGTTGTTGGTGATGCCAACAGACCTCCATCATTCTAGGTGGGGAACTTTCTAAGGGGTGGTGGTTGATATGGAGCAACCATATTATGGACTATAATTTTTCTTCTTCATGTTTCAAGTGTTGGAAAAAACGTTTTTCACAATTTATAGATGTAAAAAACCAATCGTAGGTTTTTCATATAACTATTTCTAGGTTCCTTGTTTGGGGTGGATTTGATAATTGAATGTAACTTCATGTTTCTAAAAATTAGGTAGACTTAGGTCTTCACCCAAACCTCAGTCTGGTATCTTCATTAGCAAATTTTAATGTATTTTTAGGAGTGATGTCACCAAGTGTGTAAAGAGGTACTTCAACAAGTGGGAGAAGAAAAAAAACCCTCATCAAGTATAAAATAGATTGAACAATATTGAGGGAGATACAACCATGTGAAGTGATCCATCAACAACAAGGGTAGTGACGATTTTTCAAGTCACAAAAAATGAAATTGTAATATTTATTAGCTAGGTTTCATATGATGGGAGGAGAAATGAAGGGTTAGGAATTCAAAGAGGAAAGACATTCTATCTAGGCATAGAATTTTTTATCTGAGTTCCTTTTCCCTTCTTTATATTAGAAATTTTGCAAGCAATTTTTTTTTAATTTTTATCAAATATTATATTTGCTATAGGATGTTCTTGTAAATTTTAATATATTTTGAGTTTTGGTTTCCTTTACATGGATAAATTTATAGCTAAATTATTAGAATCATCTCTACTTGTAGAGGTTAGTGAACACACCACAGAGGATCGATCCTCGTTGCTCCAATATGGGGCATTTTTTTTTAAATTTAATGGATATTGGCTAGGAGCTTTAGACTTGAGAAAAATGGATTGATATGAGTTAGAAGTTTGTAGGCGTTATCCTATCCTTTCTTCCCAAAGGTTTCTTCCTAGCCACTTTTTATTCTAGGGAAGAAATACATAGAATCCTAAAAGGGTGTCCCTAGTTATGGGAAGCGCAAGACTCTTCCTTACCTGATAGTATGAATATTTTTCACCCAAAAATGTAAATCTATTCCTAGTACCATTTTAGGTTAGAATGTGTATGTTACCCATTTAATTTTGATAAATATATACCTTCAAGAAAATAGGAAACACTCTAGGAGCATTCCTTGAGATTTCATATACTACAAAAGATGGATTCTTGTCTATTTATGCTCAGATATTGGTCATGATTTATATATGTAAATCTTTACCAAAATCAATCATTTTTAATTATGAGGATAAGATATGGATCCAAACCATATATTATGAAAACTTATCTTTTAGATGTTTAAGTTGTCATGAAGTGGGAAATATTGATATATCATGCCCTAATAAGAGCCCAACAGAATCATATGTATAAAAACATAAGAGAAACTTACAATTGGATATGGATGAAGATGGTTTTCAAATTCTAAAAAATAGATCTAGAAAATAAATGAAAATTAATAATGGAGACCAGTAAGGCTGAATATTGGAATAAATACCAACTCTTTTAAGGCTTTAACCTATGAATAAAAAGTAGATTAAAACTTAGAGTACATAGTACAACAGATTCAACATATTAACAATGAACCGTCTATTTAATATGATCCAGGTTTAGGGATAAATATTATTGATGAGCATAAGAAATGTGTCTCGTTTTATTTTGAATACTCTCTTTAAGTGCCATGCACCATATAGGAGAAAATTTTGGTAAATAAAATATATTTTTAGAAGTTAATACCTTTTCCATTAATAAGGAAATACTAGAAAATGAGAAAAACAAGTAAAAAAATTCGGTAGGATATCTATGAGATAATAAATCTAATGAAAAACAAAATTGTGAAAGAATATTGAGAAATAGAATAATAAGACCTTCTAATATAGGCAATGGGAAAGATAAAAACCCTCAACTATCACGCAAGATCTAGGGAAGCAAGAGCAAACATAGAGAAAGGAACACAAACTAAGTTGGTTAAAGTTATCTTTACCAAACAATAAAATTATATTGGTAATTTGTAGGTGGGTAAAATAGCCTCTAATGATACATGATTATCATCTCATGAAACATAAGGAGTACTAATTGCCCTTAAAGTAAAGGTGTACCTCTATTTAAGTAATAAGCCTGATATTCTTTATATCTAGAAAACTATAATTATAAAAGAAGGTTCAAAAACTATGAAAGTAGTATGGGCAACATGTGAATAGGATCTTATGGATTTTGAAGGATCGGCAAGGGGATTTCTAACTTTTTGGAATTCTACTAAAACCTCCTATGTAACCATTCACAAAATTAGGTATTGGATAGCCTCTTTAGTCATATGCTACTTTATAGATATTCACTTCATCCTTATCAATATCTATGGACCTACAACTCAGTTAGGTACATTAGAGGTTTGGAGTGGGATTGAAGCCTTTATGAGAAGTAATGACCAAGAAACTTGATTCATGATCATAGAATATTTTAATGCCATAACCAATCTAGATGAAACATTTAGGGGAATTATGAAATTAGCTCAAAGTATGAGAGATTTCTCAACATTTATTCAAAACAGTAACCTATGAGAGGTTAAGTTTGAATAAGACAACTATATATGGACCAACAACAAGAGAGTTCAAAACCTAGTAGCAAAAATATTAGACAGATGCATACTCTCATATTATTGGCTAGATGAAGGAACTTGTGCTAAAATTAATACCCTAACAAGAAGTGGTTCAGATCACTGACCAATAAGAGTTTAAATGGTGGTAAGTAAATTATAAAAATATCATATTTTAAATATGAGAAGATGTGGGAAGACCATCCTCAATTTTTTGATATGATAGCACAAATGTGGAATTATTCAGGAAATGGTGGGTTGTATGGACTTCCAAAATAAATTAAATCAATGACATCTAGATTAAAATAATGGAACAAGAACACTTTTGAAAATATTTTTGACAAGAAAGAATAACTAAAAGAAAAAGTTTCAAAATTCCAAAAAGGTGATCATAATAATCCAAGCTCATAGGGAAAGGAGTTGCTTAGTGAATATCATAATATTTTGAGTAAGGAAGGGAAATTTCGGATATTAAAATCAAGATAGACTTGGTTAAAAGGAGATAAAAATATAAAAAAAATTCATAAGATGGCTATAATACAAGGATCAACATCCAAAATTAGTACAATTCAATCAATAGAAGTAGTTTGGATTGGAGACCAGAGTGAAATTAGAAAATATGTAAGTTATTTTTATCAAAATATTCTAGGATTAGAGGAGTCCAAAGTTCTTAATGATAAACTTCTTCCAAAAGTACCTTCAATTATAATGAATGAAGATAATGGGAAACTGATGGAGCCTATTACTCTAGAAGAAGTTCATTGAGCTCTTCTATATTTTAATAAGGATAAATCCCTAGGCCCAAATGGGTTCTCTATAACATTTTTCCAAAATAATTAAGATATAGTTAAGTATTATTTATTGGTGGTAGTGGAATAGTCTAGGGTAAAACAATATATACCTTGTAAAATAAATGTAAAATATCTTACCTTGATTCCAAAAAACAAGGATGTTGAATTTTTTTATTTATCTAGACCCATAAGCCTATGAATATGGCATATAATATTATCTAAAAAGTTATGGTTAATCGATTAAGGTCATTGTTAGACAAAATTATTTCAGAAGAGCAAACAAGATTTGTGAAAGGGGGACAAATTTTGGATGGGATTATATTCACTCATGAAGTTTTACATTCATTAACTTCAATAAAAGATAAAATAATGATCTTAAAACTTATATGAGTCAAGCCTATGATAGGGTTAAATGGGATTTTTTTACAGTATTAGAAAATTTTGGATTTGGGAATAAATGGGTTAGATGGATTAAATCTTGTGTCTCTATAGTTTCATATTTAGTGTTGGTCAATAAGTTAGTAATATAATAATTTAAATCCAAGAGAGGTCTTACACAAGGAGATCCTCTATTACCATATATTTTTATTATTATGGTAGATATTTTGGGTAGGAACTTGAATAAGGATAACAAATATGGGATTATAAATGGACTCAAGACTAGTAATAATATAGATAACATCATCCATCAATAGTTTGTAGATGATACAACCCATTTTGGAAGGATAAGGATACATTATGCCAAAGCTTTGAATAAATTATTAAAGGAGTACAAGAGAGCATCAAGGTAAAAATATAATAGGTCAAAATCCAAAATCTACTTCCTAAACACTCTAGCTAAAATAAAAGTAAGAATTTGTAGGTTACTTCAAAATGAGGAGGTAAATTTACCTGCAATTTGTTTGTTACTTCAAAATGAGAAGGATGACAAAGATGGGCTTATAAATGGACTTAAGACTAGTAATAATATCGATAACATCATCCATCAATAGTTTATATATGATACAACCCATTTTCGAAGGATAAGGATAAATGATTCCAAAGCTTTGAATAAATTATTAAAGGAATACAAGAGAGCATCAGGGTAAAAATTTAATAGGTCAAAATCCAAAATCTACTTCCTAAACACTCTAGCTAAAATCAAATTAAGAATTTGTAGGTTACTTCAAAATGAGGAGGTAAATTTACTTGCAATTTATCTAGGTATGCCCTTATTTGAGGGGAGAATGAAGATACAATTATGAAATTTAGTTATAAGTAAATTTTAAAATAAACTACCAATATGGAAAAGTAGATGGTTATCGTTAGCAAGAAGAGTGCAACTAATTAATTCAATCTTACAGGTCATTCCAAAATATTTTATGTCATTGTATACTATGCCAAAATCAATAGAAAACATTTAATCTATATTATGTGATCCTTTTTATGGTCAAGTTTACATGATAAAAGGAAATTTCCTTTGGTGAAATGGTGCAGTGTGTGTGATGATAAAACTAGGGGTGGTCTCAATTTAAGAGTTCTTATAGATGTAAAATTAGCTCTTAGGGGAAATTAATCTGAAGATTATACAAAGATAATGAAAGCATGAGGATATGGAAACAAAAAGTAAAATGCCAAATACGATGTGTGTAAAACCAAACTAAACGCTAAAAGCCTATATATTGAAAAATGCATAAAAAGGAAAGAACATAGACGAATCGACACAAGATAAAAGCAATCTGAAATACGGCCCTCTTTATTAATATGCTTTCAAAGTCGTGTTACAATATGTCTCCTTCCTTTTTATGGGATAGGAGCACTAAATATGTTTCTTTATCACATCCATGGATAGCAATCCTTCTTTCGCGTGCCCACATGTAAGATGGGCGGACCAAAACATCGTCGTTGCTTGTGTATATGATTGTTGACTCCTTGCTGATCCTCAATTTTTGAAGACCTACATTCAAGGAAATAGAAAAGATCAATAGCACCTGCAGATAGAATAAAACATGCGTTTCCCAAGGCCTACTGTTAGTGTATGCATGAAAATGTTAAACCGATAACCAAATAACATCCAAATGACCTAGAAATTTGACAGAAGCATGAATATGTTACTAGAAAGCCACTACAAAAAGAACAGTCGATAAATTCCTCATAGATTTGTATTCGCTCTGGGGCGGGACAAATAAACCTACAACCATTTATCATAAGGCACCCTCTTCACTGTCCTATCCAGGAAGCTCCAAATGACCTACAAATTTGGGGTTAGCTAATTGGGTGTGTTTTTGGACGACCCAGATGGTCAGATTTCTCCAATTTGGCCTCTATCACCCATATTTTTATGATGCTATATGCAGGTTAGTAAAAGCGGGAAATAATAAAAGCATACTCAAAACTTGTCAGAATGAAGTGAAATTTAAACTACAGCATATTTAAACAACCTAGAATAAGATGCAAAAGAAAAATCAGAGAAATCTACCATAGATTTCTAAACACTCTGGGGTGGGGCATTTAGGACTGCGACAGTTTGGGGGGCACCCGGGGGCAGGACGCCCATCGTTTGGGACTCTGTTTCGGCACCAATCCACTTGGGATAGGTCCAAAACTTCTTATGGGGTGTTGTCGACAAATTTTGTGGAATATTATGGCCAAAAATCGGGTTTTGGGTCCAGATTCATGCTTCCAATAATCACCCAATAACCTCCCTTTCGAATGAGAGATTAAGGATGTGAAAGGCACAAATCGCAAGTAGGTATGTAAATTGGTAGCACTTCGTTGCTCAAATGCTCCTTCTCTGTATATTTTTTGGGTGAGAAAACTCACCAATTTATAGACCTAGGGTCTCTCTGTTTGAATTGCGCATTTGAGGGCGCCACTTGAGTTGTTTGTCCTATTTTGAGAGAAAAGATAATTCCCTGATTTAGAGTCTCCTCGCATGAGGTCTTCAAAATCAAATACATGCATGACTAAAGTCTATCTCCTTGATTTGAATCCATTCCTCGCAATTGCATGGCCTAAAGCTGCAGTTAACTGGCAGACCTCTCGAGGTTTGTCTTTTTTTTCCATTCAAACCTTCTATTCGCCTCACCCTGGGGCGAATGCTTATATTCGTCCCTGGGTGGGACGAATGCCAATTTGTATTCATCCCTGGGTGGGACGAGTAGAGAGCAAGGTGCCAAAAAGGTGCGAAATTGACCTCTGACCTCCAAAACTTCTTTTGGGAGTGGTTAGGACCATTGTTTGACCTCTGGGGGATGTCCTAGGGGCTGTGTGTGTCAATGCAATCAGTGCTTGTCATCACATAATCGGATTGGTGTTTTTTTGGTGTCTACAGATGCCCCTTTTTGAGAAGCGCTGTGCAAGGCGCAACGCTGAGCAAAAATAGATAACCAAAGCACTAATGATTAGGGTTTCTCAAGTAACCTAACCAACTCTTGATGCCCCAATTATGGAAAGGGCATGCATTCTTGAATCCTTGCTTCTGACCAGCTAAGGAACTTAATTTAAGTGTTAACCTTTTTCGGTGAGGTGTTACTTGAGCTTGGACATTGATCAATCATGAATAGGCAAAGGGCACAATATTTTTTCTGTGGGAACCTTGAGTTCATGATTCATGAATGCCAAGTGTTTGATCAGCTTGTGATTATTGCTTGTTTGTTGCCCCAAGCAGGGGCGTGATTGTATTTGTCAATGATCCTTTGAATGCATGTTATTTCCATGATTGGGTGTGTATTTGTTGATTTGGTGACTAAGTGTGACTTCCCCCTCAAGCGACGAATCGATGAGGGAATGACCAACATGAGAAAAGTGATGAGTTGCTTGACCCAAGATGACTTAGGTAAGGGTGCCTTCAGTTGTTTACCGTTGAAAGCGTAAGCAGTGTCCGAACATTCTGACCTATTTTTTGTGGGTTTGAACCCATTTTGTGACGCATTTTGGAGCTAAAATTGGCAAAAATTCATCTTCCCATGGAGCAGTCTAGCTATGGTAGCCTTATTAGGGAGTAGGACAGTGACAATTTGTGACTCCAACATCTATTTTGGATGCCAAGAATGTCAGGCACAAAGGCGCCTTCGTTCGGCAATGTTATTGTTATTTTTGGTTGGGTTTTGACCCTTTTGGTGACGTTGTTTGGGGATGAAATTCTCAAAAATTCATCCTCCCGTGGAGTGGTCCGGCTATGGTAGCCTTCTTAGGGAGTAGGATAGTGAGGATTTGTGACCCCGACGTCTATTTTGCATGCCCAGAATGTCAAGTGCAAAAGCACTCTCATTGGACAGTTTTATTGCTCTTTTTTGTGCATTTTGGTGCATTTTTTGTTGTTTTTGAATTATTTGCTCTATATGCGTCCCTGGGTGGGACGAATACCAGTTTAATATTCGTACTTGGGCAGGACGAGCGCTAACCAGAGCGCTCATCCCAGGGAAGAACGATTACAAGCTCAAAAAGCCTATTTAAAGGCCAAAACTAAGTTTTGGGCTCATTTGCATTTGTTTTTCCTGGCAATTTGGAGCTCTGAGGAGGAGGAGGTCAATTCTGCGAAGCGAAGCGCTGTCGAACATTTCCACAATGATTTCATGGATCAGATCCTCAAGCGGTGGAGCCGAAGCGAGACCAGTAAGTGATCCTCCTCGTTATTGTTTGTTTGCATTACAGTTTTAAAACCGTAAGTTGTGTTTTTTTTTATCCTTGTGGTTTTTTTTTTTTTCAAATTTAAAAATGAAACCCTAGTCGATCAAAACCAACAC
Organism: Wollemia nobilis; assembly: GCA_028583015.1. Classification (NCBI taxonomy): domain Eukaryota; kingdom Viridiplantae; phylum Streptophyta; class Pinopsida; order Araucariales; family Araucariaceae; genus Wollemia; species Wollemia nobilis. The sequence goes on from JAQPPZ010002998.1 coordinate 24,028,596, forward strand.
TTAGCTTCAGACTGAGCTTAACCCTAGTTAAACAAAGATCAAAAGGTATTTTAAAACTTAGCTAAAAAACTTAGTTGAAAACGTAACTTAAAAACTTTGCTTAACCCTAATTTAACAAAGATCAAAACTTAGGTTAGAAACGTAGGGTAAAACTGAGCGTAAAAACGTAGCTTAACCCTAGTTTAGTTGTGATTGTGTTTTTGTGTTTGTAATTGATTAGTTGATCGTTAGAGTTAAAAACCCTAGGACTGACAAACAATTTTTCTGGATGTTTTTTGTTTTGTTTTTAATTTATCAGTGTGAGAGTTAAAAACCCTAGAACTGACAAAGTATTTTGTTAATTTTTTTGTTGTTTGTGTTTAATTTATCATTTTAGAGTTAAAACCCTAGAACTGACAAAGTATTTTGTTGATTTTTTTGTTGTTTGTGTTTAATCTATCAGGTTAGATTTAAAACCCTAGAACTGACAAAGATTTTTGTTTTTTGAATTTTTTGTTGTATTTTTGTTTTTAATTCATTAGTGTAGAGATAAAAACCCTAGGACTGATAAATTATTTTTTTGATTGATTTTTATTTGTTTGTTTGTAATTTATCAGTTAGAGTTAAAAACCCTAGGGTGACAAATTGTTTTGAATTGTTTAATTTGTTTGTAATTTATCAGTTTTGAGAGTTAAAAACCCTAGAACTGAAAAATTGTTTTTGAAGTTTGTGTTGTTTTTGCTTAATTTATCAGTTGAGAGTTAAAAAACCCTAGAACTGACAAATTATTTTGTTTTTGTTTAATTGCTGTATATCCATGTTTTTGCTGTACAGTTTTTTTTTTTTTTTTTTTTTTATGGTAGTTAATGTTTTATGTTGTTTTCTTTTGCAGGTTGTGAAGAGCCGGTATCGGGTGCCCACGGTTTTTACTGAAGCACGGGAGGCACTGACTTTGGCTGACTGGGAGTGGCTTGATGCCCTTGGGCTCAAGCAGGTGACTCGGTTGGATCCAATGGTTGGGGATCAGGCCTATCTGACGGCCCTAATCAACTTGTGGGATCCTCGGACAAATACCTTTCATATCCCAATAGGGGAGATGACGGTGACCTTGGAGGATGTCTATCGAATTATTCAAATTTTGATAGATGGACTGCCGATCCAGATGACACCGTGGGATCAACGGACAGTAGTGTTGACATGCTATTTTGGACATGGAGAGGAGATGGGGGTGGACAGCCCAGTGGAGAAGGCAGAGGGTGACTACCATATTGGTGGTATTCTGGTTCGATGGTGGCTGGAGATGGGTGTGTTGGGAGTGAGGCACGCTGTACTGATGGGCCTCATTTCCAACATGCTACTACCCGACTCTTCGGGGGTGAGGTTCTCGTGGAACCTGCTGGAGGTGGTGTTCAGGTTAGTGGAGTGTCCTACGAATGCACCTATGATCATGAGATGGGGACAGACTCTGTTGGCATAGCTCTATGATGAGCTGTACAAGGTCCGCTATCGAAGGTGGAAGGGGATTAGTTGCAGCTACTTGTTGCAGTGTTGGGCTTGGTAGCACATAGTAGTGGAGAGGTCGATGGGGCTACCCTGGACGACTCGGGCAGAGATGGTAGACCGAGAGATTGGTTACGGGGCACTATGACGACGGTCGGAGGAGCAGGGATAGAGTCGGTGGTGGGTAGGTGTCGTAGGGCACTATGCCAATGCCTTCGCTCGACTTCCTCCAGGGGAGGTGTTCTGGCATCCCTATCGGGACTGTCCAACCTGGCTTGAGGCTGGAGAGTGGCTCCGATAGGTACGGACGGGGCGATGGCTGATTGGGCAGCACAGGACTAAGCAGGAGTTTTTCCCATATGGTCGGGTTACAGGACAGTTCGAGGTGCACCAGGGGTTTCCTGGTGAGCTTGTGGTCTATCGACTTCGGGGCGACGAGAAGACTCTAGCTTGGCCATTCATTGTGCCACTAGGTGAGGATGTAGATACAGCAATTGATGTCTCAGATGTAGATGATGTCGGGGTTACCACCGAGTATGAGCAGTGGTGGACTTTACAGCGATGGCGAGGCGAGGGGCCTCTAGGGGGTTCAGAGGCAGCAACAGCAGGTGATGAGGGTGTTGAGGCACCAGGAAAGGGCTGGGGGGTTTCGTTGGATGATGTAGACATGGTTGAGGTTGAGGATGTTGGAGGGGAATTTGGAGTGCTGGATCAGCCGAAGATGCAGGACGTCCCGGACCAGTGGGAACCGGAGTAGCCTGCCTTTTCGGAGATGTCGATGCCTCAGGCAGTCTTGGAGGACATGGAGGAAGGAGTGCTCGCTGAGAATGCGTGATTGGCGGGGCTACTCCGGAGGCGGGATGAGGAGCTCGGGGATGCGCTACGGGAGAGGGATCTCCTACAAACATAGCTAGCAGAGCGAGAGAACGCATGGGCTGCATACCATCGGTAGGATGGGGATACTGATGCTGTACGGGAGAGGGATCTCCTACGGACGCAGGTAGCACAGTGTAATGATACTTTGGCTATGTATCATCAGTGAGAGATGGACTCAGTGCAGTATCTATTGGAGCTAGAGGCAGAGATTAGTCGCCTTGGTGGGTAGGTCCCTACGTTTAGCGATAGTGGATCATCGCACCGCTCGAGAGGGAGCGATACTGAGCAGTCAGCATCCTCTCGGCATAGGTGACTAGAGGAGGGAGGCACTAGTAGGCGTGATGTGGGGGCTAGCAGCAACCGCCCTGAGGGGTCCCATAGGACCCACACCATGGGGGGTAGTTCCCATCGCACCGATCCTGCATGATCATGGTGGCCGACGCCCTAGGCTTGGGGGTTTTTTGAGGTTTTGGCTTTTGTTGCGAGGTCAGAGGACCGGTTCATTGTAGCTTGCGAGAATTTTTGAGGATATATATAGATGACGTTCTTTGTTTTGTTTAGACACTTTTCATGGTTTTTTTTCATGTTTATGCACATTTAGTTATGATGATGTATGCATGTGGTATTATGAATGTGATGTTCCTAATTATATGATGTATGCATATGGAATGAGTTGTTGATAACTTGTCAATGGCACCATAGACTGTACAAGATTTACTGGCTTGATGTACTTATGGGATGACTTTGTGGAATGAATTTGCATGTGAAAACTTTGTTTTTGTATTTTGCATATTTTCTGATGGTGATGTACGGAATGAAATGTACCAGTTGTTTTAAAATGTAGTTAAGCTTTTCTGAGATTCAAATATTTTAACGAACTAGCCAAGACTGTACATTTATCTTACAAGACTTTTGAACAAGGTATAAATCCGACTTGAGGTTAACCAAGGTATTTCACATCCTTGTGTGTGCAATTGGTTTCGTTTATGTGGTATTTGTCAGGATACCGCCAGTGCTAGATAGGCTATCAACCAAACCTGTACTGAGGATCACCTAAGTAACTCCACTAATTCTATTGTTGTATTTAGTAAGATTAATCCACGAGACAATCTAAGGTACCATAGGCTAGCTCATCCACATGCAAACATTGATTTGCTCACACGCAAAGCTAATGTGATAGACATATCGTCATGCGTTGAGGATACCGCCATTGCCAGGTAGGTTGTCCACCAAACTCAGAATGAGGATCACCTAGATGGTTTTCAAATGCTGAGAATTCTAGGGGATTCAAGTTCAGGATTTTTATTTGCTCAATGTGTTAGGATACTTGCTCGTATACATAGTGATGAAAATCACTGTTTATTTTCTCTCTCTTTTTTTCTTTTGGAGCAAGGGTTTGGAATAGTGGTGAGAACCCCTGTGATTTGATTTTGCATTTGAGGTTGCAAAGTTGAGCTTGTAATTTTGTGGCTTGTGAAGGACATTGATCCTTTTGGCCTTGGGGATGACTACCCATCCTGTTTAGGGATGTGTAGTACGAATCCTTACGACTTTGGAGACCAAAGGTGATTGGAAATGGTCATGATGATGGCTTGTGGGGATTTTGTTTTTGAATGGTCATTGATCCTTTTAGGCCTTGGGGATGACTACCCATCCTTGGTAGGGACGTGTAGTACGAATACTTACAACCTTAGGAACCAATGGTAATTGGGATTTTTGTTAGTGGTAAAAACCACTGTTAAGTAGGGGGAATGGATGGGGAAGAGCTTGTCCTTTTGTCAATTCTCAGCATTCTTGAACCATTCGCACAGGGGAATGAACAGGCTAATATTTCACCGATGGTACCCTATACTGCTTTGTAGTTTTCATATTACGTTCACACAACTTGGGAATTATTTTATGTGTTTTAACTTGTGTAGGGATGTTACGTAACGAGGCATGATCCAAGTAAAACTTTCCCTTGTAAAATTCGTTTAACTTTGTACAATTTTTGGCTAGAAATTTAAAGACAGTTGAATGACAAAAACCCTATATACATTAGGAAACAACTGATTTTGCTAAAAATGGGAATTGTGTTAATCGGGATGTATGTGTGTATAAAATGTATGGAATGTGGAAAATGAAGGAATTGCCTAGCAATTATAGTCTATGGTGCTTTTGACATGTATAACCTAGCAATTATGCAATGTATGGATGTGATGCCTAATGCAACCTATATTTTTGTATTTTGATTTTTACGAGTATGCATGGAATAGAGATGCAAATTTTTTTTGTTTTTTGTTTTTGTTTTTTTTTTTTGCTATTTTTGATGATTTGATTGTTTTTTTTTGTTTGTGAATATTTATTTTGACCAAGCGGTTATGATAACCCTTGGAGCTTTTGGTGTGACCAAAGGGTTTATGGCTACCTTTGGGGCATTTTTAGGGTTGACCAAGCGATTGTGGGAATCCTTGGAGCTTTTGGCTTGACCAAAGGGTTTATAGATACCTTTGGGGCATTTTGGGATTGACCAAGCGATTATGGGAATCCTTGGAGCTTTTGGCTTGACCAAAGGGTTTATAGATACCTTTGGGGCATTTTGGGATTGACCAAGTGATTGTGGGAATCCTTGGAGCTTTTGGGTGGACTATGGCTCTCTAGATGTGGAATGGCCTCAAGTGACTGATGTTCAAGGGTTCTAGTTCCTTAATTCCTTCAAGAGAAGCGAGCCGGTATGTTCTAGGTCCTATTTTACTGTCAATCACATAAGGACCTAACCATTTTACCATGAATTTGTCCCTTATATGGGATGGCAAATTAGAATTCTGTTGGTTCTCTTTTAAGACCAAGTCACCAACCTAAAAGTCCCTCAGGTGAACCTTCATGTTATATGATCTCTTAAGTCGCTCTTGATAGATACGCAAATGCTCGAGAGCATTGACACGTCGTTCGTCGAGCAACGTCAATTGGTCTAACTAGGCCTACCGCGTAGTGTCATCATCGATGAACTCATGCATTGAAATGCGCAGGGAAGAGATTTCCAACTCAAGAGGCATGACTGCATCGAAGCCATACACCAACGAAAATGGATTTGCCCTAGTGGGCGTCCGAATTCTAGTGCGATAAGCCCATAGGGCAAGCAGGATTTGAATGTGCCAATCCTTATGACTATCTGTGATGGTCTTTTTGATGATGGCGACTAGTATTTTATTTGATGCCTCTGCTTGCCCATTTTCCTGCGAATAATAGGGTGTTGAAAAACTGTGTTGAATATTATACTTTGTGGTCAAAGCACACACATATTTATTCTTGAAGGGCGTCCCATTATCCGAGAGGATCTTGGATGGAATACCAAAATGACATATAATGTTATGCAAAATAAACTCTATAATGCGGGATCCAGTCGTAGAGATTAGCATAATTGCTTCCACCCACTTGGTGAAGTACTCTATGGCCATTATGATGAACGTGTGATGACTCGATGACACAGGGGAGATTTTTTCGATTAGATCGAAGCCCCACTATGAAAAATGCCAAGACAATTGAATCGGTTGCAAGGCCTGAGAAGGTACGTGTGTCAAATTGGCATGGTGTTGACACTTCACGCACTTCTTTACATATGCACAACAATCTCGCTCTAAATATGTCCAATAATAGCCCATGCAGAGAATGCGCTTTGCAATGGCCATACCGCTGAAGTGGCCACCGCATGTACCATCGTGGGCTTGGGCAATTGCCCCAGCGGACTCCTAATGGTCCAAGCAATGGAGGAGAATTCCTTCATAGCTCCGACGATACAAAATGCCTCCTAACAAGACATGTTTTTCCGCTTTCTGTTTAAATGCTCATTTCACGGCTTGTGTCAATCCAAGTGGGAGGTTACCTAACTTGACGTAATCCCTTATGGGTGTGTACCAATCTTGCTGATCATAAACCTTGATGGTATGAACGGCCAATCCCTCTTGAAGTTCATCCCTAGCAAATTCTGAATGAGAAAGAAATTGTAAAAATAGCATTGTGTTGCTATTACGAGGAGTAGGGGAGAACAAGGACCCCTAGTTGGCTTGAGCCAAACAATATTGGATTCGAGAGAACCTATCTTGATATGGTTCAATCTGGATCAAGTGGAAACCTGGCGTCAGGTCAGAGCTTGCACGCTCCATCGTGGATTGCGATAATGTTTTGACCTGAATGGTTGTCATTTCACCGGAAGGGTCTTGCGGGATTAGTGACCCCAAGGAGGCCATAGTATCCGTAAAACAATTCGATGATCGAGGGAGTGCCTCGATGTCATACCATTCAAGTTGTGCCGAGAATTTGTCCACAAGGGCTTTATAGGCCTGCAAAACTGGGCATTTACATTGGAATACCCCTTTGACTTGATTGACAATCAACAACGAATCACCAAAGATGTTTAAATGTTTGATGTTCATGGTGATTGCTGTTTGAATACCTATGAGCAAGGCTCCATATTTTGCATTATTTTTGGTGCACGAGAAGTCTAATTTAAATGACAGAGGCATTAGAGACCCTTGTGGAGTGAAGAATACAATTCTCGTGCCACCTCCTTGCTCACATTTAGAACCATCAAAGAATAGGGTCATGTCATCCTGTGACTCAGGCTCATCGGAATCTGGAGATTATGAAACATGAAAAACCCCATCATCAGGTAGTTCTACGTGTTGTGGCTGATCCACAACACACCCCAAAATTGGGGACCCACCTTTTTTGCATGCTTTCAAAGAAGACCACAGTGGCCCAGATGCTAAAAATCAAGAAAAAAAGCAAAATATCACAAAAGAGAAGAAGTGTCGCGATATTGCGACATGTTGCTCCGTCGCGGCCGAAAATGAAAAGTTGTCGCGATATCGCGACATGTTGCTTCGTTGTGGCAGGAAACAAAAATTTGTCGCGATATCGCGACATGTTGCTCCGTCGCGGTCGAAAATGAAAAGTTGTCGTGATATCGTGACATGTTGCTCCGTCGCGGCTAAAAATGAAAAGTTGTCGCGATATCGCGACATGTTGCTCCGTCACGGCCGGAAATGAAAAGTTGTCGCGATATCACGACATGTTGCTCCGTCGCGGCTAGAAATGAAAAGTTGTCGCGATATCGCGACATGTTGCTCCGTCGCGGCTAGAAATGAAAAGTTGTCGCGATTTCACAACATGTCACATTTTCGTGGCCAAATGCAGAGAGACAGCTCAAAATAGAAAAATGTCACGATTTCACGACAGATTGCATCTGCACAGCCCGAAAGAGAAGTGCGTCGCGATTTCATGATAGAAAGCAGCGAGATGGTATGGAATGAAAAAGCGTCGTGATTTCACGACAGAAAGCAGCGAGACAGCCCGAAATAGAAAAACGTCACGATTTCACGACAGATTGCATCTGCACAGCCCGAAAGAGAAGTGCGTCGTGATTTCACGACAGAAAGTAGCGAGATGGTACAGAATAAAAAAACGTCACAATTTCGCGATAGATTGCATCTGCACAGCCCGAAAGAGAAGTGCGTCGCGATTTCGTGACAGAAAGCAGCGAGATGGTACGAAATGAAAAAGCGTTGCAATTTCATGACAGAAGCAGCGAGACAGCCCAAAAGAGAAAAGCGTCACGATTTCACGATAGAAAGCAACGAGACAGCCCGAAAGAGAAAAGCATCACGATTTCGCGACAGGTTGCATCCACGCGGACCGAAGCAAAAAAATGTCACGATATCGCGACATGTATCATTTTCGCGATGCATGATGAGAAACAAAGCTGCTGACAAAAAAATGTCACGATATCATGACATGTCTCATTTTTGCGATGCGTGATGACGAACAAGGCTGCTGACAGAAAAATGTCACGATATCACGACATGTCTTATTTTCGTAGAGTAGGTAGAGGAGCAAGGCTGCATACATAAAAATGTCGTGATATCGCGACATGCTATTTTTGGTCACGATTTACAGGGGGCCATTATGGAACATGCAGGGAAGCGCTGAACACGTGGCATAAAGGTGTAAGGGTTACATAACGGTTACAATTAGAAAAAAAATCAAACGTTTTGACCCTCGAACAAAAGTCAGAATAATGAAGAGCGGGAAACAAAACGAATCGATCTAGAAGATGAAACGAAGCGTCACAAGGTGAAGCAGAGAGCCGTAGCAAAAAGTTTAAAGGCACAAGTGAAGATAGGCACAGGGGTCGGAAACTGCTGGGAGCAGGGTTGCAGAGCTGAGGGTGATGAGCCATTATGGGCCTGCTTTGGAGTGCTTTTCTTCCACTTTTTTTGGTTTTGGAAAACCAGATATCTGTTATTGTAAAAAGACAAATATTTAATGCAAATAACATTTCAAAAATTTGCATCTTATGGGCAAGAAAGAAGGAGTCATTTTCTGCATGCAAGATTAAATGTCTATTTTCCCTTTTCAGATTTTAGGCTTGTAAATGTAGTTGATACAAGTTTTTCTTGGTTGCTTTGCATGCGAATGCTTAAATCTGAAAACCTCATTTAAATCCCTAGAAGCTAGCACTTAGCTTATCAGGATTGTGCATGTTTTGCAGGTCCAATAGGTTAGGTTGCATGCATGGAAACCTCATATCTTCGGTTTTTTTGGAACAGGATAGCATCAGACTGAATGTGTTTTATTTTTAATTTTTTGCATTTCTTTCTCATTTTTTTATTTTTCCAGAAGGTTTAATTTATTTAAAATAAACATTTAAAAATTACAAAATCTAAAAAAAAACAATGAACAATCACTAAAGCTTCATGATGAAATAAACCAACATTGCCCCTTGTTTACGGTTACTTGCAATCACTAAGGTGTTCCAAGTATTTAAATTGATTATCTTCATTTGAGATTACTAATACACAGTTGCAAATGCTAATACAACGGAGACCTTGGAGAAGTTGTTTGTTTGACTTCTTTGCAAGAGGGGATTTGGGACCCAAATCCTAAAGAAGAGTTGTACTTTCACAGCTGGGTGAAAATATCACTCAACACTATGGTCAGAGGCTGATCGTCTTCAAGAGGAGCCTCTGCCAGTTGATCGGTGATGACTTGACCTTTTATGGATTTTTTTCCAATGAATTCTATGTCAAACTCCATCAACAACATGATCCATTTCATCGTGCGGCTACTATGATAAGTACGACTCATCATGTATCGCAATGGATTCTCCTTAGACACAACATACATGGTGTTGCTGAGCATGTAGTGGCGTAGATTTTTGGTAGCAAACACCACTGCTAAGTAGAGCTTTTCAATGTATGCATAGTTAAGTTCATAACTGACCAAGGTGCGGCTAAGATAGTAAGTAGCCTATTCTTTATGCAATTCATTTTTTTGGGATAGCATGGCGCCCAGTGCAACCTCAGTAGCTGAGATGTATAAGTACAATGGTACTCCTGGTCTAGGTGGTGCCAATACTGGCAGTGAAGCCAAGTATTGTTTAATGTCGTCAAAGGCAGACTGGCACTCGTCATCCCAGTGAAATGCTACCCCCTTGTGCAATAATTTATTCATGTGTCGACACTTGTCAGATAGTTGCGCTATGAAGTGCTTGATCAACGTGACCTTTCCCTATAGACTTCTAAGCTGCTTGATGGTAGTTGGGGGAAGCATTTCAAGGATTGCCTTGACTTTGTGTGGGTCTACCTCGATTCCTCATTTGGAGACTATAAAACCCAAGAGCTTTCCAGATGTGATGCCAAATACGCACTTCTTGGGGTTTAGTCTAACTTTATGTTCAATGAGGGGATTGAGGATCTTGCATAAGTCATCGAGATGATCTGGGCGCAAAAGAGATTTGGCCAACAAATCATCCATGTAATCTTCCAAATTTTTGTTCATGTAATCATGGAAGATGTACGTCATGGCACGTTGGTAGGTGGCGCCAGCATTTTTAATGCCAAACGGCATGACCTTATAACAAAATGTCCCCCAAGGTGTTGTGAACGTCGTTTTTAGTTGTTCCTCGGGATTGATACGACTATTGTATACTGAGAAACCATCCATGAGGGAAAGCATTTCATGGCCTATTGTAGCGTCTACCAATGCACCGATGCTTGGCAAGGGAAAATCATCCTTAGGACTAACTTTTTTTAGATCTCAAAAATCGGTGCATATGCGAATCCTCCCGTCGGGCTTTTTGACGGGCACCATGTTAGACAACCATGGTGGGTAATCCACGTAGATGACAAATTGTGCATCCAACAGCTTTTGAAATTTGTCTTTGACCATTAAGGCCATTGTTGGGTGCATCTTACGTAGTTTTTGCTTCATTGGCTTGACTGTCGGATCAAGCGTTAGATTATGCGTGACTAGTTGTGGGTCTAGTCCCAACATGTCTTTGTATGACCATGCAAAAACCTCCTTCTTCTCTTTGAGAAGGGCAATGTAGTCGGATTGCTCTTTGGGGGATAAAATTACCCCTAGCTTGATGATTTGCAAATTCATTGGATCTGAGTCGATGTCTACGTCAGTCGTCTCCTTGATCGACATGTGGGACCCGTCCTCCAACTGGTGTGGAGTTGGGATCAAGTGGATATCGTTTGCTAAAGTTAGATCACCGTTCAGAATGTCAGGTTCCTCTTTAGCATGGAAGACATCCTAAGTCTGTCCTAGGGTGAATGGAACATCCCACCACAAGGCCATTACTCTGATGGGGATGGCAGTGTGTCAGTGTGATCCCAGTCTATAGCATCTAGGTCTAAATGCAATGACCATGTTGGGTTGGCTGGATTATGGATGGGGACAATTAAATAAATGGATATCATATTGATGAAATGATTGTGGTCTCCATTACTGTGGGTGTGGCTGCTCGGACATCCTAGATGATCTTTGTGCTTCAGATCTGGCTCTGGAGGTATTGGCACGAATGGATCAGCCCTATGTGTGGACACGAGGATAGGATCTTCCCTAGGTACTGATGGCTCTATAGGGTCGCCAGGCAAAAAATATTCTTTGTGTACCTAGAGTGGCAGGTGCAGTAATTGCTATAACTGTGCCTGGTTTAGGTTCCACCTATACCTTGGCCCTATGTGTAGGTGTTCAAACATGTTGTCTATGTCCAATGGATATTGTTGTTGTCGCATATGATTAAGATAGGCCGTCTCAGTTTCATCTTCGTGATCACTGTCAGAGATCTAAAGGCCTTCATTGGTTCCAACAGCTATTTGCAACATATGAGGCTCATCTTGCTTGAGCAAATTAATGTGGTCCCATCGGGGTTGTTTCGCTCTTTGCGGGGGGACCTGATTCTCTTGAGGTGGCATATGTCTAATTGGAGCATCCAAAGGGAACATTGTCAGGAAGCTCTCCTGATAATCATCCATGGGATGCACTTGTGAATGATTGCTATCAGACTCGAAAGGATCCCAAGGTGCTACCTTGTATTCCGACTCATCTTTCGAAGACCCTTCTTGGTCTTGTCTATATCTCTCTTGGAGGTGAGTCTTTGAATTTTCACCCCTTTAGACTGAAGGAAAAGGGTTGTTAAGGTCAACAAGGTTGTTTGTTCGTAATGGGAGGTAATCCCCCAATGTATAAGTTGTGTTAGGATTGGCATATGGATCTAATGCCAACCCATCCTTGTTGCCTACCCCTAGGCCTTGCATGTTCTCTACCAATATGTCCAAGGGCAAGGGGTGGTTAAACCCTACTCCTAACTTGTCATACGACATTTGATATCTCGGTTGGCAAAGAACACGCACTCCTTGCTCATACCTGCCCAACCCATACCCATGCCAATTACATTGGCCAAGATATCTCAATGCGAAGTCTGGGTTGGACAAATAGTTGACGTCCTCATAAAAGGGCTCTTCATCTTCATCTTCTTACATGGAAGGCTCAATGCCATTATTCTAGGCCCCCGTAAACAAAGTTTGTCTGATTGGGTGGGTAGCCTAGAGGAACCATAGAGTCGATGGGGAGACGAGGTCTCCCCATGTCCTGCATGGACTCAAGTGTGGGCGTTGCTACAATGTTTCACACTAGATACTCCCCCAATCCTGTGTTGGCCATCTCAATGGTGATTTTTGGTGGTTGAGGGGGAGCGAATGGGAGTTCTCCCTGAGTCCACTCCATGTGGGGTGAACTAGGTGTCTTGACTTCCATTCTTCTAGGCATCTCTTCTATAGAGATGGTTGAGACTAGGGGTGGTTCCTCTTCTAGGGGTTTCTTTCCCTTGTCCTTTGGTGTGGCCACCATAGGTGGCATCATTGTTGAAGGACCAGATGAGGAAGATGGACCTGGCTGGGGATTTGATGGACTTGTTAACGGGGCTGCCTACGAAATCGAACCCTGTTTAGATGGATTCAACTAAAAATCCAAATGTGTTGATGGAAGGGTCGTGTTGTGGTTGATCCACAACACACCCCAAAATTGGGGACCCACCTTTTTTGCATGCTTTCAAAGAAAACTACAGTAGCCCAGATGCTAAAAAATCAAGAAAAGTGTCGCGATATCGCGACATGTCGCTCTGTCGCGGCCGAAAGTTGTCGCGATATCGCGACATGTTGCTCCGTCACTGGAAAAAATGAAAAAGTGTCGCGATATCGCGACATGTTGCTCCATCGCGGCAAAAAATGAAAAAGTGTCACGATATCGCAACATGTTGCTCCGTCGCTGGCATAAAATGAAGTGTCGCGATTTCACGACGTTTTGCGCGGTCGCTGGCAGAAAATGAAAAGTGTCACGATTTCGCGATGTGTTGCGTGGTCGCTGGCAGAAAATGAAAAGTGTCGCGATATCGCGACATGTCACAAAATCACGGGTCAAACCAGTCAAACAGGGCAAGGCACGAAAAGCATAGCGATTTCGTGACAAAAAGCAGCAAATGGGCACAAAGTGAAAAACGTCGCGATTTCGTGACATGTCACGTTTTTGCGGCAAAAATAGCAAGAGCAGCCTGAAATAGAAAAGAGTCGCAATTTCACGACGGAAAGCTGGCAAGTGGTACGGAATAGAAAAGTGTCACGATTTCGCGACAGGTTGCGGCCGAAGGCGTACGGAGATGAAAAACATCGCGATTTCGTGACAGAAAACAACAAAGTGATGCCGAAGAGAAAAGTGTCGCGATTTCACGACAGAAAAACAGCAAAGTGTACGGAATGAAAAGTTGTCGCGATATCGTGACATGTCACCATTTTCGTGCATGAAGGCAAGAAAGGCTGCTGACAGAAAAACGTCGCGATATCGCGACATGTCACCATTTCGCTGTGCATGAAGATAGAAAGGCTGCTGACAGAAAAATGTCGCGATATCGCGACATGTCGTGTTTTCGCTGTGCAGGCAGAGGAATAGAGTTACATGCTATTTTTGGCACGATTTTCATGGGGCCATTACAGAACATGCAAAAAAGTGCGAAACATGTGGCGTACATGTGTAAAGGGCTGCAGAGGCGTTACAGTTCACAAAGAAGATCTCGAGCACAAAATCAAAAGCAATGGAAATGCGGGGAAGGTGAAACGAAGCAATTTGGGAGATGAAGCGAACCGTCATGGAAGGAGAAGTGATTTACCAGAAAGTATAAAATCAGAAGCAAAGACAGGCACAAGGGTCGAAAACCACTGCGAGCGGGTTGCAGAGTTGAGGATAAGTAACTATTATGAGCCTGCTGTGGAGTGCTTTTCTTCCACTTTTGCTGGTTTTGAGAAAAACCAGATATTTTGCTATTGTAACAGGACACATTATTTTTAATGCTGAATTGTTCAGAAATTTGCATTTTATGGGCAAGAAAGGATGAGAAATTTTTTGCATGCTTCATTCTAACTGTTCTATGTTCCTCCTTTCAAATTTCAAATTTGTATATGAAATTTATGCCATTGTTTTGGATTATTTCATGTGAATGTCTGCAATCTGGAAATTATTTTAAACCTCAGAAGCCAGCACCTAGTTTACTTTGATTGTGTTTGTTTTGCAGGTTAAATAGGCTAGGTTGCATGTACGAAACTCTCACGTATTCGGTTTTGTCGGAATAGGATAGCATCAGACTGAATGTGTTCTACTTTTAATTTTTTTTATTTCTTTTTGTTCATTTTATTTTATTTTCCAGAAGGTTTAATGAACATTAAAATTACAAAATATAAAAAAAATAATAAAATAATGAACAATCACTAAAGTTTCTAGTGAAATAAACCAACATTGCCCCTTGTTTACAGTTACTTGCAATCACTAAGGTGTTCCAAGCATTTTAATTAAATATCTTTATTTGAGATTACTAATATACATATGCTAATGCTGATACAGTGAAGACCTTGGAGAAGTTGGTTGTTTAACTTCTTTGCAAGAGGGGATTTGGAACCCAAATCCTAAGGAAGAGTGTAATTTCACAATTGGGTGAAAATACCACTCAACAGGTCGATTGCGGCATGAATTGCACCATATTGCAGTACTTGAAGGGCTCTAAGTCTGTCAGGACTACATGCACCTGTCCTTCAAATGTGTATTTTAGGCACTGATGAGCAATCGAAGGGACACACTTCATATCCCTAATCCAAGGCCGACCCAACAAGATATTATAGGCCATCTCACCTTCCAAGATGTGGCACAATGTATGAATAGTCTTTTGTCCCACTTGGATGGGTAGGACAATTGTGCCAACTATCGAGCATATTGCATCATTGAATGCTCGTAGTGTATAGGTGGAGGCCACGATGTGAGATGTCGACAACTTCAGATGTTTTAGTGCTGCTGTTGTGATGATATTACTGGATGAGCTAGTGTCTACCAACACCCTCTTATACGGAATCCCATTAACCCATGCAATGACGTGCAGGGGTGGATCTGCCACATCACCAGCCATCGATTTCAATTCATCTTCTCTAAAGGTGATGACTGGTTTTGTACATTATTTTACATGTCCTACAAATTTGTTAAAATATTTTGCTTCATGGGGTTGTAGATCGATGGCTTTTAATATCTCCATTAGAGCCTCCCGATGGGGCACTAATTGTTGAATGAGCTCATATATGGAGAGCCTAACCGATGTGGTCCTTAGACTTTGGGTAAGTCTAGTCCGAATCGTGGCCACTGGTCTAGGCGAGGGAGGTTGCGTAGGGTGTTGTTGAGGTTGTGACGTCGATGGAACTTCTCTTGTGGCTGTCGCGGGGGTAGCTCCTGGGTATTTCTTGTTTCTAGTCACTATACTTATCATCCCTACATACCCCTGCATGGGAAAATTTTGTTGCACCTCATTGAATTGAAGGGGTTTTGCCTACACATCATGGGTAGGCAAGGGGTCTCTAAAGACTCCCATATGTTGGTTGTTTGGCGCTACGGGGTTGTCCACTGCCAATGTCTTATTATCAATTAGGTCTTGCACCAAGCATTTAAACTTCCAACATGCATTAAGGTCATGTCCCTTCCATATGTGGAACCTATAGTACAAGTCTTCCATGTACCCCTTAGGCTTTGGCACATTGGGGTCTATGGTTTGATCTCTGGCAGGTTGATCAAGTCCGCCGCTGACATGTGGTCAAACAAGGAGTCCCTGGACTCTATGTAAGATGTGAATTGTCTCCTAGGGCGATGTGGCTGATTTTGTTCTTGCCTCTGATTTTCTCTATCATAATTGTTGGGAGGCACCACCTGATAGTTATCCTTTTGGGGCTGCATTTCTTGTTTAGGCTTAGGGACATTTATAGCAACCTGATTGACCATAGCGGGCTTCTGTTGCGTGGTCCCTATTTTGGTGTTCTTGGTCCATTCTTTCTTCTTAGGTTTGGCGATCTCGCCATCCTGTATCTTGATCTACTCAATGATTCTGGCTTGCGCCAGAGCTTACTCTAAAGTGGCATATTGCTACAACTGTAATAGCATGGAGATCGATCTCAAATAGCTCTTTGATAACATCTAAGTCAGGTCAGACATGGGAGGGAGGTAGGGCAGCTTTGAAAGCAGCATCCTCCATCGGTTCCCATATGCTGCCATGGTCTCTTCCTCATACTACCTGAGGCTAGCTAGGTCACTTAATGATGTCCTTTTATTGGTGTTGAAGGCGAAGCGTTCGAGGAACACGTCCACTAGCTGATCCAAGTTACTGATGCTATGTTTTGGTAACTGAGTGAACCAATCCGAGGTAGGGCCTACGAATGTGGTTATAAATGTTCTTAGTAACAAAGCATCGTTGTCCTGAATGCCAAAGCACTGGCTCAGGAATCTAGTCACATGCTCTTGGGCATCCTCCTCCCCTCTAAAGAGTGCCAATTGGGGCAGTTTAAAGTGTTCAGGGTATGGAGGTCCTGGCACTGACGGATGCACAGGATGACTATGGAGTTGGCATAAAGTGGGCTTTTGGGGCCCAAAAGTCTTGATCTCCATAGATTCTAAGTGCTCTAGAAGCGCTTTATATGCATCAAAGGATTTGATCTCTTCCTCCTTAGTTTGCTCTCGTTGTGGGTTACGGGGAACTTGAGGCCTATGGAGGGGTGGCTGGATAGCAACCCTTCTGCCTTGGTAGGGCGTTTCAGCCTACTCTTCTTCTTGTTCATACTCCTCATAGGCTTCTTGAGGAGTACCTGGCTGAGACCTATAAACATGGGTGGGTGCCCACGAAGGGCACCCATCATTGTTTCTGGGAGTGGCCTCCCACTCAGGTCTAGGAGGTCTTGGAGGTAATACTTGATAAGGTCACGTAGACCTATCTCGTACCAAGGGGTTGTGCCTCTCATACACTTCTACTTTATGCGCACGAGGGGTTGGGACCTTCTCAGGCACATTGTTATGAAGCAATTCGACTGTCTGACGCTGAATGCGCTCTTTGCTAAGGTAGTATAGATGCTCTAACTGTTGTTGATCTTGCCTGAGCTATGTGATTTGTGCTTGGCGGGCGGCATGTCTAGCAAATACCAAGTCAATTTGTTTCGTTGTCTCTTGTTTAGGAAGCCTAGATGCCTCTCCTACATGTCTATCTCAGTCATGGTGATCCGAGACCCCTATGGGTTGCTTTCCTCTATCGAGGTTAGCGGCATTCACCCGAGGCTCTGGCCTCAATGGGTGATCCTGATACATAGCAGGTGCAGAGGTACATCGCTCCCATGTTGTGTAATGCTCTTGAGGAACGTGGTAGTCTTCCTCATACTCCCTTTTGTATGTGTGAAGGGTGCAGGGAGAATTGTCTTGCCCTTCCTGGAGAGCCTTGTACTCTGGATTTTGTCTAGTGTTTCTAATAGTAATCAGGGGTAAACGATGGGTGACAAAATCATGTGGCCCCTCCCTATGGACCCTATGTTGATCTAGTGCTTCCTCAATAGGCCACTCATAACAAGCGTCTAAGGGAGGCTTCCTGTCTATGTTGAGTGCCACATGTAGGTTCTCCTCTTGAAAGGATCTATGCTGAGTGGGGGTGCCTCTCAAAGAGGTGCCTCTATAATCCTGCTTTGTGGTGGCATGATGTGGACTATCTTGTGGGTCAGGCCACCAAGGTAGGATGACCAAGTCCTCAGGACTATATCGGAGGCGACTTATCCCCCTTTGTGCACTCTCTGTAGTGTTTGCCCGTGATTGGGCTCGGCTACGGGTGTACACCATGGTGTCGTTTACCTAAATATGCATAGATTTTTATTTTATTTTTATGATTTTTTTGCTACACTAAACAAACAGTATCGCACACACGAAACAATGATTATCTCTTTTAAAGTTTAAAAGTGTGCCCTAAAATCTGGTTTAGTGTGTTTTGATTTTTGTTTTGAAAGTTTTTGTAAAGAACGTTTAAATGCAATATGATGGCTCTTATGACTCCCAAAAATGGTCACCCCTTCGATATACCATTGCCAGGCCGATATACCAACCTCTCTATATACCCACCCTTACGTGAGGGAAACTATTGGTACGTGAGAGCAGATGGTACGTGGAACATAGGCGGTACGAAAGGGGAATCGCTTTGTTTATGACACCTATCATAGAAGACTTATCCTCATGCACTGGGAATCACCCTAGCTACACTTGGTCAGCTTTCGTCAGGATTTACGTCTAGCAACAATCGTGATCGGGGTTATGTATGCAGTATCTCAAGCCAAGGTGGTGATGAAATCCACCGTTGGTCTTGCTCAAGGGTTGGGGTTTTACGACCAACTCCTTGTTGTTTTAAATTACCACGTGGTGTTTGGGGTTATTTTTAAGTTGCATAAATGAAGGAAACAAGCATTCAAACTCTCCTATGCAATCAGATAACCAGAGAACAAAAAATAGAAAGCAAAAAATTGACAGAAGGTGTTTAAGACCCCTACCTCTTCTCTGCCCAAATCGGATGTCTCTAAATTTCTGCCCTAAAATTGCACAGAGAGCTATTCATCCCGAGGTGAGATGAATAATATATCTGTATTCATTCTAGGGTAGGATGAAGTCCTATTCATCCCTGGGTAAGACGAATTCCAGCTATGTACTCGTCACAGACTGAAACGAACAATAGTCCAGCGTTTGAAAACTTGGTACCTATAAGCAAAAACAAGAAACTTCTGATCAAAAAGTTAATCTTAAAATCAAGGGACAGAATTCCCACCGTGATCGCCATTGAAAGCACAAGGATACGAAAATAAAAAGGAAAATGCCAAATACGATGCGTGTAAAACCAAACTTAACGCTAAAAGCCTATATATTGAAAAATGCATAAAAAGGAAAGAACATAGATGAATCGACACAAGATAAAAGCAATATGAAATATGGCCCTCTTTATTGATATGCTTTCAAAGTCATGTTACAATACGTCTCCTTCATTTTTAGGGGATAGGAGCGTTAAATATGTTTCTTTATCACATCCATGGATAGCAATCCTTCTTCTGTGTGCCCATATGTAAGATGGGCGGACCAAAATGTTGTCGCTGCTTGTGTATATGATTTTTGACTCCTTGATGCTCCTCAGTTGTTGAAGATCTACGTTTAGGGAAACAAAAAATATCAATAGCACCTGCAGATAGAATAGAGCATGCGTTTCCCAAGGCCTACTGTTAGTGTATGCATGAAAATGTTAAACCGATAACCAAATAACATCCAAATGACCTAGAAATTTGACAATAGCATGAATATGTTACCAGAAAACCACTACAAAAAGAACAGTCGAGAAATTCCTCACAGATTTGTATTCGCTCCGGGGCAAGACGAATAAACCTGCAACAATTTTTTAGAAATCACCCTCTTCAATGTCCTATCCTGGAAGCTCCAAATGACCTACAAATTTGGGGTTAGCTAATTGGGGGTGTTTTGGGATGACCTAGATGGTCATATTTCTCCAATTTGGCCTCTATCACCCAGATTTTGATGATGCCATCTGCAGGTTAGTAAAAGCGGGAAATAATAAAAGCATACTCAAAACTTGTTAGAATGAAGTGAAATTTAAACTACAACCTATTTAAACAACCTAGAATAAGATGCAAAAGAAAAATCAAAGAAATTTTCCACAAATTTATAAACACTCCAATGTGGGGCGTTTAGGACTACGACAGTTTGGGGGGCGCCCGGGGGTAGGATGCCCGCCGTTTGGGACTCTTTTTTGGCACCAATCCACTTGGGATATGTCCAAAAATTCTTATGGGGTGTTTTCGACAAATTTTGTGGATTATTGTGGCCAAAAATCGGGTTTTGGGTCCAGATTCGTGCTTCTAATAATCACCCAATAACCTCCCTTTCAAATGAGAGATTAAGGATGTGAAAGGCACAAATCGCAAGTAGGTATGTAAATTGGCAGCACTTCGTTGCTCAAATTCTCCTTCTCTATATATCTTTTGGGTGAGAAAACTCACCAATTTATAGACCTAGGGTCTCTCTGTTTGAATTGCGCATGCGAGGGCGCCACTTGAGTTGTTTGTCCTATTTTGAGAGAAAAGATAATTCCCTTATTTAGAGTCTCCTCGCATGAGGTCTTCAAAATCAAAGACATGCATGACTGAAGTCTCTCTCCTTTATTTGAAGTCATTCCTCATAATTGCATGGCCTAAAGCTGCAGTTAACTGGAGGACCTCTCGAGGTTTGACTTTTTGCCAGTCAAACCTTCTATTCACCTCACCCTGGGGTGAATTCTTATATTAGTCCCTGGGTGGGACGAGTAGAGAGCAAGGTGCCAAAAAGGTGCCAAATTGACCTCTGACCTCCAAAACTGCTTTTGGGAGTGGTTAGGACCACTGTTTGACCTCTAGGGGCTGTGTGTGTCAATGCGATCAGCACTTGTCGTCACATAATCGGATTGGTGCTGTTTTGGTGTCTACAGATAATCAAATACAATGGGCAAGAATTCTTCTAGGTATGTTTAGCCCAATGACCCAAAATTAATATTTACTACATTCTCTCTATAAAAACGGTTCTGCACTTTGAAATGGTTTAAAAAATCTGTTGATCTAGTGATTAAGGGTTTAATATGGGTAGCGAAAACTTGAGAAAAAATTTATATTTGGATGAATACTTGGTGTGATAAAAAATCACTCAATCTAGATCCAATTTTGAAACCTTGGATGAGTTTACTTCTAGATAAATAGGGTGATAGGTTTTTAAATATTTTGTACAAGTATCGATAAGGAAGATACAAATGGAAAGAAGATTTGTTTTTTTTTGTGTAAAACATCCCAGAAGGGATGCCACTTTCGGGTAAGACCCAAGGAGGTAGGGGTATCTCTTCCACCAAAATCACCCAGGGCTTGCACCTGGGTAAGACCCAAGAAGCAAACATGAAACAAAAAAAGACAAGAACACACAAACACAAACACACAAAAATATTAAAAAATAAAAAATATGCTCCTTGAGTGTGTCAAAAAGATAAATCACAACCAAACACACACACAATAAGATAAAAACAAAAAAAAAACACAACACAACATGAACCACACAAAAAACACAAGAACAACATAAAAAAACATAAATATAACAAAAAACAATAGAACACTACAAAGACACCACCAACAAAAACATGAAAAACAAAAAAAAAACCAAAACC
Source organism: Wollemia nobilis (assembly GCA_028583015.1). NCBI lineage: Eukaryota > Viridiplantae > Streptophyta > Pinopsida > Araucariales > Araucariaceae > Wollemia > Wollemia nobilis. The sequence goes on from JAQPPZ010002998.1 coordinate 24,049,840, forward strand.
TAAAAAATAATAAATAAAATAAACAACCAACAACATACAATAGAGAAAAATAAAAATATAGAAAACACTCACACACTAAAACACAAAAATACCAATTAACACAAACATACAAAAACACAAGAACAAGAACAACAAAAACACAAGAACAACAACTATAAACACAAAACAACAAAAACACAAGAACAACACAAAAAACACAAAAGTAAAGAAGCACACACATAAATAGAAAAGAAAAAGAAAAAAAATAGAATAGAACAATGACCTTTCTAGACCAAAAGACTATTAAGGCAATAATCAATAGAGAAAACAAAAGAATTATTATATTGAGCTAGGGAACTAAAATACCCTAACTGAACCAAAGAGAAGCAAAATAAAGCAAGAAGAAACTAGATACCTCCAGAACTGGAGACATCCAAATAAATGATAGAAAGAAGAGCATTCCTTATTTGTGAAGCCCACCATCTAGGAGGGGGGTCGTAGCAAGTAAGATCACATTTTTTCAAAGCCCAACTAGCTAAAGCATTAGCACTCTTGTTCTAATATTTGACCACATGATTGTAATAAACTTTTAAAAATCCCATCTAGATTAACTGAATCTTCTCAATAATTCTTTTTATTCTCCAATCAACCTTATGATTATTAGGAGTCTTCAAAATATTAATCATGAGTTGAGATTCAAACTCAACTAGTACCTTTTCCCATCCAACCTTAGTAGCCTCTTGAAGGCCTCTAAGGATACCATACCCATCAGAAAGGTTATTGGATAGAATACCCAAATTCTCAATAAAAGTAAAAACTAGGGAGCCATCTGAAAGTCTACCAATTCCTCCTGCACTAGCTTTTACAGGGTTCCCCCTAGAGGTTCCATTAGTATTGACTTTTCAAAAATCCTTAAGAGGAGGTTTCCAATTCCTTGTTCTATCCATCTTGCAATTACTCACATTCCCTTTAAGCTAGTTTCTCTTAGAAGATTTAATCTTCAACCTTTGCATCACTTGATACCATATTTGATGGGAATTTTGGGGGTGATTAAGGAGTTGATGGATTGATTGAGCTAAGTTTACAATGATCTTTTCCAAATATAGACATTTCAAACTCATTAGTCATGTTTCTTGCAAATTCTTGACACATTCTATCATTGCTACCCCCAAAAATAATATCATCCACATAAACTTCCACAATCATCAAATCATTTCCCTTATTTTTAATATACAGATTGCTATCAATTGTTCCCTTTCTAAAACCTTGATCTCGAAGATATTTATCTAGTCTTGAATACCATGCTCTAGGGGATTGCTTTAAGCCATAGAGAGCCTTTTTCAATTTACACACATAATATGGCTTATCTGCTTTATTAAACCCATATGGTTGTTCAATGTAAACTTCTTCTTCTAAATGACCATTCAAAAAAGCTGATTTGACATCCATATGATATACTTTGAAATTCCTATAGCTTGAAAGTGCCAAAAACATCCGTATAGCTTCCAATATTGCAACTGGTGCAAAGGTCTCATCAAAATAAATTCCTTCTACTTGTGCATATCCTTTACACACCAATATTGCCTTGTTTATGATGACTTGACCATATTCATTTAGTTTGTTCCTGTAGACCCATTTAGTACCAATTACATTTTTTCCTTTTGGTCTTGGAACTAATTCCCAAGTCTTACTCTTTTCAATCTGATCTAGTTCTTCCTTCATTTCCTTAATCCAACATTCATCATTTTTTGCCTCTCTGAAATCCTTTGGTTCTATCTTGGATAATAGTGAAACATTTGCTTGTTCTGTTGAGCCTATGATTCCTCTTCTTGTTCGTCTTACATTAGGACTACCAATGATCAAGTCCTCTGGATGATTTTTTTGAATATATCTTGATGTAGTTTTGGAAGGTATATTCTGCAAATCTTCTTCATCTGAATCTTCACCCATTTCTTCCTGACAACTTTCTTCTTCTTCAAGAATATCTTCTTGAGATGGCTCATTTATTCCTATTCTTTCATCAACTCTGATATTTATACTTTCCACCATGGTATGTGTTCTTTTATTGTAGCATCTGTAGGCCTTACTTTTTATAGAGTATCCAAGAAAAATACCTTCATCACATCTAGGATCAAACTTGCCCAAGTCCTTATCCTCTCTTTTGATATAACACTTACTTCCAAAAACTCTGAAGTAGTTTACCGTGGGAGGTCTTCCTTTCCAAAACTCATATGGAGTCTTATGTTGCTTTGTTCTAACTTGAGCTCTATTCATAACATAGACTATTGTACTGATTGCTTCCTTCCAAAACCCATCTGAAATTTTTGATTTATTTAGCATTGCTCTGGCCATATTCTCAAGAGTTCTATTCTTTCTCTCTACTACTCCATTTTGCTGAGGAGTCTTGGCTACTGAATATTCTTTTCTGATTCCATGTTCTACACAAAACTCAATGAATTTTGTAGAGATGAATTCCCCTCCTCTATCTGATCACAAACACTTGATCTTATTTCCTATTTTATTTTCTACCATTTCTTTGAATACTTTGAAATGCTCAAATGCCTTTGATTTCTCTTTCAGAAAAACAACCCAAGTCATTCTAGAATAATCATCTATGAACAACATGAAGTAGCTTTCATCTTGTAGACTTTTAGTTCTCATAGGCCCACATAAATCAGTATGAATCAATTCTAATACCTTGGAAAATGAATATTATTTTGCCTTGAAACTTGATCTTGTCTACTTTCCATACTGACATTGTGCACAAATTGTATTTGAAGGTCTTTTTATCTTTGGTAGATCTCCGACAATTTGTTTGTTGCTTATCCTTACTATGTTATCAAAGTTCAAGTGACACAACCTTTTATGCCATAACCAACTCTCTTCTTCTTGAGATAGAAGACATTTTTCCTTTTTTATTTCGTTGAGCATGTAGAGATTGTTATTGGTTCTTTTTGCAGTTGCAACAAGCTTCCCTGTTTTTGTTTCCCTGATTTTGCATCCTATAGAGGAAAAAGTAACTGTGTACCCTCGATCACAAATTGAATTACACTTAGTAGGTTGTGTTTTAGACCCTCAACATAGAGTACACCTTGTGTAGTAGTTTTTCCATCATCCAAACTTAAAGTTCCTCTCCCTTTGATTTTAGTTGAAGCATTATCACCAAATATCACAGATCCGTTGTTGTTCCCTTTTAAAGAAATGAAATTATCCTTATACCCAGTCATATGACTAGAGCACCCACTATCAATATACCATTTGTCCATCCTGTAACCCAGTAGAATATTCCCTCAAGTTGTTAGCCTTTCCGAAGGAACCCGCTTTGATACCAATTGAAGAACACAAGCTTATACTGAGGGGGGGGTGAACAGTATAGCGACCACTTTTTACTTTCTTTCCAAACCAATATCAATTAATGTCCTTAATTGCAATAACCAAATATAGCAGTGTGCATTAATAACTCGGATAGCAATAGTAAGCAAGAGCACAAGTCACCACACACAATTGAGACACAAGATTTAACGTGGTTCCCCCAATGTGGGGTACTCCACAAGATAATCTCCTTATAATATTTCACACAGAAATAAGGATCCTTATCCAATACAATGATTTCTTTGATCTTCTCAAAGCTAGGCAATAACAAGTTCACATAGAACTTGTCCAAATATTAATAACAAGCTCACATAAAACTTGTACAAAATTGCTCAAAAATCTCACACATAACTTTTCCAAATTTCTTTGATCTACTCAAAGCTAAGTAATAACAAGCTCACATAGAACTTGTCCAAATCTGCATAACAAGCTCACACAAAACTTGTCCAAATCTGCTTAACAAGCTCACACAGAACTTGTCCAAATATGCTCCAACAAGCTCACCAAGAACTTGTCCAAATCTGCTCTAGCAAGCTCACCAAGAACTTGCTCAAATATTCTCAACAAGCTCACAAAGAACTTATCCAAATCTACTCTAGCAAGCTCACCAAGAACTTGCTCAAATCTACTCCAACAAGCTCACTAAGAACTTGTCCAAAATCTGCTCTAGCAAGCTCACCAAGAACTTGCTCAAATCTGCTCAACAAGCTCACAAAAAACCTCCTCAAAATCTGTCCCAAATATATCCAAAAATCTGTCCAAAACTGTCCACAAAGCTATCCCAAAACTATCCACAAAGCCTTCTCAAAGGCTCAATCAATCATACACAAACTGCCACAAATTTGTCCAAAAATCTATCCCAAAGGCCTTCTCAAAGGCTCAATCAATCATGCTCAAGTAGTACTCAAATCTCATCCACAAATCTATGAAGGCAAGGCTCAAAGATGAACTCAACAATGAATGGCAATGTACTCTTCAATGGATGACAACAATGATCCACAATGATCTCAACTCAAATCAACTCAAATCTCAACTCAACTCAAGTCAACTCATAGAAGCATAAAGAGAATTGTTAGAGACTCAATATGTTCTAAACTCAATATCAACTCAAATAAATCTCAACTCAACTCAAGTCAACTCATAGAAGCATAAAGAGAATTATTAGAGACTCAATATATTCTAATCTCAATCTCAACTCAAATCAGAATTATAGAATAGTTTGTTTCATGGAACTTGAACAATCACCTCACACAATCACTTGACTAGGCTCAATCAACTCAACTCAACCAATCACCACAAGGGACTACTCTTTCTCACAAAACCCTAGTCCAAGCATGTATCAACCAACTCAAATGTTTCCAACAATGCTCAACCACAAATCTCACATAACAATGATACTCATGTTCTTTTCAAGTTCTTTACACAACCAATGGGCTTCAACAACTATGCTTATAAAACAAGGTTTAAACACAACTCTCAAACCAGAAAACCTTGAAGCATTCAACCAACCACTTTCGAAAAGGAAACCACAATCAATCCTTTTCACTCCAATGATATTTTAGAAATCAACCACCATAAACAATCAATAGGAGAATGTGCCCATACCTTTTTGATGCCAAGAAGTTGTCCACAAAATCTGCCACACTAAACACAACTTTCCTTTCCAATCTCAATAAGGGTTAGTGGACTTCAAATAATAATCACAAGATAAAGCATAACTCAATTTACACCTTTTTACTCCAACTTAATAAACACATCCACCAAAGTCCTTTTAATAAAAACCCTTATCAAAAAATAATAATCAATAAACCTCTCAAAATTATTTTATAACAACTCCTTATTTCTCCTAAATCTTAATTTCTCAATTTCATGAATATCAAATTAAATCAACAACTCATCCACCTCTGAAATAATAATCATAGCCCTTATAAAAATAAAGTTTAATTAAAAAATTTAATTATTCCTTAACCACCTTATAACTCCAACTTAGGGCATCAACAAAATTAATTAGAGAAAAATGTAATTACCTCCTCAAGGGGATTCGAACCCCCAACTTGCCCACACCACGAGCACCTTAGCCACGGCTAAGGTTGCCACACGAGCTAGCCGCTCATTCGAAAGGGAAAGGCACGACGTGCCTTAAGTCCTTCCTCTATTTCACGCAAACCAAAAGTGCTTCGAGCGCTTTCCTTCCAAAGCCTTCGAACGCGAGTCAAGGGGATTCAGAACCTTGACGTAAGTGCTGCCACACACCTTAGACAAAAATCCAATTGCCAATGCGCCACTCTGCCCACGATGACTTTGGACTTCGATCAACCTTGATTTATTCATTGCTTCTCCTTTCCAAAATATTTTCGCACGAGCTCTCTTCGGATTCTTAGCCAACGATTATTAACCACTAGAAAGGATGATTTTATGAACCTTAGGTATCCCCTTTATATAGTTCCTCATTATTATTTTTTATGACGTCATAGAAATCTTGCATATTTAATTTTAAAATTTTAATTTTAATTTTAAATAATTAAAATTTAAACTAAATATTTAAAATTAAATATCTCCATCACCGGGGCACCTTTTTCGATGAAACGAAAGGCCAACTTGGGTTTTAAGAAAAACCCATTTCAAATCTGCCATCCATGGTTTTAAATAAAACCTTTTATTTTGCCTACCTTGGTTTTCACAAAAACCCTGTATTTATCCATGCTTTCCAAAATATCATTTGGCCACCAAAACTCAATGTGATCCATATGACATCAATGATCCATGTGACATCAATGACAACATAAAATAACTCAAATTGCCAACAATCTCCCCCTTTGTCATTGATGGCAACACCTCTAATGCAAAAACCATAATCACTGCAAAAACCATCTCTGAGAATCAAAGCTGCTCCCCTGACTCAATACTCTCTATGGAGGTTGCTCCCCCTAACTCAATGCTCTCTTTGGAGGCTGCTCCCCCTAACTCAATGCTCTCTCCCTTACTCAAATCTCTCCCCCTTTGACATCAATGGCAAAAGGGACACCTATGGGGCTAAAATATATGACTCTTAAGCATAGCCCCCTCACCACCTTCTCTCTTGAGGTGATTAATTTTGGGGTGGGAGTACCTTTACTCCCAGTTGTTCTCTTAAACACTCAAACGCTTCTCTTGGTAATGGTTTTGTAAAGATGTCTGCAATATGATATTTTGTAGGAACATATTCCAATCTTACTTGTTGCTCTGTAACCTGCTCTCTTAAAAAGTGATACTTGATTGGAATGTGCTTTGTTCTGGCATGCATTACTGGATTCTTCGAGATACTTATAGCACTAGTATTATCACACATAATAGGAATGGGATGATCATGTTCTATGCTGAAATATTTGAGAGTCTATTTCATCCATAATACCTGTGAACAACATGCTGCTGCTACAATATATTCTGCCTCTGTTGTGGAAAGTGACACTGATGGTTGTTTCTTACTTAGCCAAGAAACTAGGCAATCACCAAGAAAGAATGCTCCTCCACTTGTGCTTTTTCTATCATCAATATTTCCTACCCAATCTGCATCTGTGTATGTTGTGAGAGTAAACTTACTACTTCTAGGATACCATAGACCATACTCCATTGTTCCTTTGAGATATCTGAGTATTCTTTTCACTGCTGTCACATGTGATTCTTTTGGAGCTGCTTGAAATCTTCCCACTAAACCAACTTCCTGTATTATATCTGGTCTTGTGGCTGTAACATATAACAGGCTACCAATCATAGATCTGTATAGAGTTTGATTTGCATCAGGAGATTCATCATATTTGCTTAATTTACACCCTGTAACCATTGGAGTACTAACTGGCTTACTATCTTCCATTTTGAATTTCTTCAACATCTCCTTTATATACTTTGTTTGTGAAAGAAATATCCCTTTTTCTAATTGTGAAATCTGTAATCCGAGGAAAAAGGTTAATTCACCAAGCATAGACATTTCAAACTCATTAGTCATGTTTCTTGCAAATTCTTGACACATTCTATCATTGCTACCCCCAAAAATAATATCATCCACATAAACTTCCACAATCATCAAATCATTTCCCTTATTTTTAATATACATATTGCTATCAACTGTTCCCTTTCTGAAACCTTGCTCTCAAAGATATTTATCCAGTCTTGAATACCATGCTCTAGGGGCTTGCTTTAAGCCATAGAGAGCCTTTTTCAATTTACACACATAATCTGGCTTATCTACTTGATTAAACCCATCAGGTTGTTCAATGTAAACTTCTTCTTCTAAATGACCATTCAGAAAAGCTGATTTGACATCCATCTGATATACTTTGAAATTCCTGTAGCTTGAAAGTGCCAAAAACATCCGTATAGCTTCCAATATTGCAACTGGTGCAAAGGTCTCATCAAAATCAATTCCTTCTACTTGTGCATATCCTTTACACACCAATATTGCCTTGTTTCTGATGACTTGACCATATTCATTTAGTTTGTTCCTGTAGACCCATTTAGTACCAATTACATTTTTTCCTTTTGGTCTTGGAACTAATTCCCAAGTCTTACTCTTTTCAATATGATCTAGTTCTTCCTTCATTACCTTAATCCAACATTCATCATTTTTTGCCTCTCTGAAATCCTTTGGTTCTATCTTGGATAATAGTGAAACATCTGCTTGTTCTGTTGAGCCTATGATTCCTCTTCTTGTCCGTCTTACATCAGGACTGCCAATGATCAAGTCCTCTGGATGATTTTTTTGAATATATCTTGATGTAGTTTTGGAAGGTATATTCTGCAAATCTTCTTCATCTGAATCTTCACCCATTTCTTCCTGACAACTTTCTTCTTCTTCAAGAATATCTTCCTGAGGTGGCTCATTTATTCCTGTTCTTTCATCAACTCTGACATTTATACTTTCCACCATGGTATGTGTTCTTTTATTGTAGCATCTGTAGGCCTTACTTTTTGTAGAGTATCCAAGAAAAATACCTTCATCACATCTAGGATCAAACTTGCCCAAGTCCTTATCCTCTCTTTTGATATAACACTTACTTCCAAAAACTCTGAAGTAGTTTACCGTGGGAGGTCTTCCTTTCCAAAACTCATATGGAGTCTTATGTTGCTTTGTTCTAACTTGAGCTCTATTCATAACATAGACTGTTGTACTGATTGCTTCCTTCCAAAACCCATATAATATTTTTGATTCATTTAGCATTGCTCTGGCCATATTCTCAAGAGTTCTATTCTTTCTTTCTACTACTCCATTTTGTTGAGGAGTCCTGGCTGTTGAATATTCTTTTTTGATTCCATGTTCTACACAAAACTCAATGAATTCTGTAGAGATGAATTCCCCTCCTCTATATGATCGCAAACACTTGATCTTATTTCCTGTTTCATTTTCTACCATTTATTTGAATACTTTGAAATGCTCAAATGCCTCTGATTTCTCTTTCAGAAAAACAACCCAAGTCATTCTAGAATAATCATCTATGAACAACATGAAGTAGCTTTCACCTTGTAGACTTTTAGTTCTCATAGGCCCACATAAATCAGTATGAATCAATTCTAATACCTTGGAAGAGGAATATTCTTTTGCCTTGAAACTTGATCTTGTTTGCTTTCCATACTGACATTGTGCACAAATTGTATTTGAAGGTCTTTTTATCTTTGGTAGATCTCTGACAATTTGTTTGTTGCTTATCCTTACTATGTTATCAAAGTTCAAGTGACACAACCTTTTATGCCATAACCAACTCTCTTCTTCTTGAGATAGAAGACATTTTTCCTTTTTTATTTCACTGAACATGTAGAGATTGTTATTGGTTCTTTCTGTAGTTGCAACAAGCTTCCCTATTTTTGTTTCCCTGATTTTGCATCCTGTAGAGGAAAAAGTAACTGTGTACCCTCGATCACAAAGCTGACTTACACTCAGTAGGTTGTGTTTTAGACCCTCAACATAGAGTACACCTTGTGTAGTTGTCTTTCCATCATCCAAACTTAAAGTTCCTCTCCCTTTGATTTTAGCTGAAGCATTATCACCAAATCTCACAGATCCATTATTGTTCCCTTTTAAATAAATGAACTTATCCTTATACCCAGTCATATGACTAGAGCACCCACTATCAATATACCATTTGTCCATCCTGTAACCCAGTAGAATCTACCCTCAAGATGTTAGCCTTTTCGAAGGAACCCACTATGATACCAATTGAAGAACACAAGCTTATACTGAGAGGGGGGGTGAACAATATAACACCCACTTTTTACTTTCTTTCCAAACCAATATCAATTAATGTCCTTAATTGCAATAACAAAATATAGCAGTGTGCATTAATAACTCAGATAGCAATAGTAAGCAAGAGCACAAGTCACCACACACAATTGAGACACAATATTTAACATGGTTCCCCCAATGTGGGGTACTCTCCACAAGCTAATATCCTTATAATATTTCACAAAAAAATAAGGATCCTTATCCAATACAATGATTTCTTTGATCTACTCAAAGCTAGGCAATAACAAGCTCACACAGAACTTGTCCAAATCTACATAACAAGCTCACACAGAACTTGTCCAAAACTCTTAACAAGTCACATAAATGTCCAATTCATGCTCAAACTAAATAACAAGCTCACACATAACTTGTCCAAATATACATAACAAGCTCACACAGAACTTGTCCAAAACTGCTCAACAAGCTCACACAGAACTTGTCCAAATCTGCTCCAACAAGCTCACAAAGAACTTGTCCAAATATGCTCTAGCAAGCTCACCAAGAACTTGCCCAAATATGCTCCAACAAGCTCACAAAGAACTTGTCCAAATCTCTCTAGCAAGCTCACCAAGAACTTGTCCAAATTTGCTCCAACAAGCTCACTAAGAACTTTTCCAAAATACTCTAGCAAGCTCACCAAGAACTTGCTCAAATCTTCTCAATAGCTCACACAAACCTCATCAAAATCTATCCCAAATCTATCCCAAAACTATCCACAAATCTGTCCCAAAACTATCCACAAAGCCTTATCAAAGGCTCAATCAATCATACACAAACTGCCACAAATCTATCCATAAATCTATCCCAAAGGCCTTCTCAAAGGCTCAATCAATCATGCTCAAGTAGTACTCAAATCTCATCCACAAATCTATCAAGGCAAGGCTCAAAGATGAACTCAACAATGAATGGCAATGTACTCTTCAATGGATGACAACAATGATCCACAATGATCTCAACTCAACTCAACTCAAATCTCAACTCAACTCAAGTCAACTCATAGAAGCATAAAGAGAATTGTTAGAGACTCAATATGTTTCACTCAAATCTTATAGAAGCATAAAGAGAATTGTTAGAGACTCAATATGTTCTAAGCTCAATCTCAACTCAAATCAGAATTATAGAATAGTTTATTTCATGGAACTTGACCAATCACCTCACACAATCACTTGACTAGGCTCAATCAACTCAACTCAACAAATCACCACAAGGGACAACTCTTTCTCACAAAACCCTAGTCCAAGCATGTATCAACCAACTCAAATATTTCCAACAATGCTCAACCACAAATCTCACATAACAATGATACTCATGTTCTTTTCAAGTTCTTTACATAACCAATGGGCTTCAACAACTATGCTTATAAAACAAGGTTTAAACACAACTCTCAAACCAGAAAACCTTGAAGCATTCAACCAACCACTTTCGAAAAGGAAACCACAATCAATCCTTTTCACTCCAATGATATTTCAGAAATCAACCACCATAAACAATCAATAGGAGAATGTGCCCATACCTTTTTGATGCCAAGAAGTTGTCCACAAAATCTGCCACACTAAACACAACTTTCCTTTCCAATCTCAATAAGGGTTAGTGGACTTCAAATAATAATCACAAGATAAAGCATAACTCAATTTACACCTTTTTACTCCAACTTAATAAACACATCCACCAAAGTCCTTTTTAATAAAAACCCTTATCAAAAAATAATAATCAATAAGGCTCTCAAAAATTATTTTATAACAACTCCTTATTTCTCCTAAATATTAATTTTCAATTTCATGAATATCAAATTAAATCAACAACTCATCCACCTTTGAAATAATAATCATAGCCCTTATAAAAACAAAGTTTAATTAAAAACTTTAATTATTCCTAACCACCTTATAACTCCAACTTAGGGCATAACAAAATTAATTAGAGCAAAAACGTAATTACCTCCTCAAGGGGATTCGAACCCCCAACTTGCCCACACCGTGAGCGCCTTAGCCATGGCTAAGGTTGCCACACGAGCTAGCCGCTCATTCAAAAGGGAAAGGCACAACGTGCCTTAAAACCTTTCCTCCCTTTCCTGCAAATCAAAAGTGCTTCGAGCGCTTTTCTTCCAATGCCTTCCGAACGCAATCAAGGGGATTCGAAACCTTGACGTTTGTGTTACCACACACCTTAGCCAAAATCCAATTGCCAATGCGCCACTCTACCCACGATGACTTTGGACTTCGACCAACCTTCATTTATTCATTGCTTCTACTTTCTAAAATATTTTCGCACGAGCTCAATTCGGATGCTTAGCCAACGATTATTAACCATGAGCAAGGATTAATTTATGAACCTTAGGTATCCCCTTTATATAGCCTCCTTATTATTTTCGATGACATCGGTGAAAATCTTGCATATTTAATTTTAAATTTAATTTTAATTTTAAATAATTAAAATTTAAACAAAATATTAAAAATTAAATATCTCCATCATCGGGGCACATTTTTCGATGAAACGAAAGGCCAACTTGGGTTTTAAGAAAAACCCATTTCAAATATGCCATCCATGGTTTTAAATAAAACCTTTTATTTTGCCTGCCTTGGTTTTCACAAAAACCCTATATTTATCCATGCTTTCCAAAATATCATTTGGCCACCAAAACTCAATGTGATCCATATGACATCAATGATCCATGTGACATCAATGACAACATAAAATAACTCAAATTGCCAACAATCTCCCCCTTTGTCATTGATGGCAACACCTCTAATGCAAAAACCACAATCACTGCAAAAACCATCTCTGAGAATCAAAGCTGCTCCCCTTGACTCAATACTCTCTATGGAGGCTGCTCCCCCTAACTCAATGCTCTCTTTGGAGGCTGCTCCCCCTAACTCAATGCTCTCCCCCTTACTCAAATCTCTCCCCCTTTGACATCAATGGCAAAAGGGACACCTATGGGGCTAAAATATATGACTCTTAAGCATAGCCCCCTCACCACCTTCTCTCTTGAGGTGATTAATTTTGGGGTGGGAGTACCTTTACTCCCAGTTGTTCTCTCAAACGCTCAAACACTTCTCTTGGTAATGGTTTTGTAAATATGTCTGCAATCTGATATTTTGTAGGAACATATTCCAATCTTACTTGTTGCTCTGTAACCTGCTCTCTTAAAAAGTGATACTTGATTGGAATGTGCTTTGTTCTGGCATGCATTACTGGATTCTTCGAGATACTTATAGCACTAGTATTATCACACAGAATAGGAATGGGATGATCATGTTCTATGCTGAAATATTTGAGAGTCTGTTTCATCCATAATACCTGTGAACAACATGTTGCTGCTGCAATATATTCTACCTCTGTTGTGGAAAGTGACACTGATGGTTGTTTCTTACTTAGCCAAGAAACTAGGCAATCACCAAGAAAGAATGCTCCTCCGCTTGTGCTTTTTCTATCATCAATATTTCCTGCCCAATCTGCATCTGTGTATGCTGTGAGAGTAAACTTACTGCTTCTAGGATACCATAGACCATACTCCATTGTTCCTTTGAGATATCTTAGTATTCTTTTCACTGCTGTCACATGTGATTCTTTTGGAGCTGCTTGAAATCTTCCCACTAAACCAACTACCTGTATTATATCTGGTCTTGTGGCTGTAACATATAATAGGCTACCAATCATAGATCTGTATAGAGTTTGATTTGCATCAGGAGATTCATCATCTTTGCTTAATTTACACCCTGTAACCATTGGAGTACTAACTGGCTTACTATCTTCCATTTTGAATTTCTTCAACATCTCCTTTATATACTTTGTTTGTGAAAGAAATATCCCTTTTTCTAATTGTGAAATCTGTAATCCGAGGAAAAAGGTTAATTCACCAAGCATAGACATTTCAAACTCATTAGTCATGTTTCTTGCAAATTCTTGACACATTCTATCATTGCTACCCCCAAAAATAATATCATCCACATAAACTTCCACAATCATCAAATCATTTCCCTTATTTTTAATATACATATTGCTATCAACTGTTCCCTTTCTAAAACCTTGCTCTCAAAGATATTTATCCAGTCTTGAATACCATGCTCTAGGGGCTTGCTTTAAGCCATAGAGAGCCTTTTTCAATTTACACACATAATCTAGCTTATCTGCTTGATTAAACCCATCAAGTTGTTCAATGTAAACTTCTTCTTCTAAATGACCATTCAGAAAAGTTGATTTGACATCCATCTGATATACTTTGAAATTCCTATAGCTTGAAAGTGCCAAAAACATCCGTATAGCTTCCAATATTGCAATTGGTGCAAAGGTCTCATCAAAATCAATTCCTTCTACTTGTGCATATCCTTTACACACCAATCTTGCCTTGTTTCTGATGACTTGACCATCTTCATTTAGTTTGTTCCTGTAGACCCATTTAGTACCAATTATATTTTTTCCTTTTGGTCTTGGAACTAATTCCCAAGTCTTACTCTTTTCAATCTGATCTAGTTCTTCCTTCATTGCCTTAATCCAACATTCATCATTTTCTGCCTCTCTGAAATCCTTTGGTTCTATCTTGGATAATAGTGAAACATCTGCTTGTTCTGTTGAGCCTATGATTCCTCTTCTTGTCCGTCTTACATCAGGACTACCAATGATCAAGTCCTCTGGATGATTTTTCTGAATATATCTTGATGTAGTTTTGGAAGGTATATTATGCAAATCTTCTTCATCTGAATCTTCACCCATTTCTTCCTGACAACTTTCTTCTTCTTCAAGAATATCTTCCTGAGGTGGCTCATTTATTCCTGTTCTTTCATCAACTCTGACATTTATACTTTCCACCATGGTATGTGTTCTTTTATTGTAGCATCTGTAGGCCTTACTTTTTGTAGAGTATCCAAGAAAAATACCTTCATCACATCTAGGATCAAACTTGCCCAAGTCCTTATCCTCTCTTTTGATATAACACTTACTTCCAAAAACTCTAAAGTAGTTTACCGTGGGAGGTCTTCCTTTCCAAAACTCATATGGAGTCTTATGTTGCTTTGTTCTAACTTGAGCTCTATTCATAACATAGATTGTTGTACTGATTGCTTCCTTCCAAAACCCATCTGAAATTTTTGATTCATTTAGCATTGCTCTGGCCATATTCTCAAGAGTTCTATTCTTTCTTTCTACTACTCCATTTTGCTGAGGAGTCCTGGCTGCTGAATATTCTTTTTTGATTCCATGTTCTGCACAAAACTCAATGAATTCTGTAGAGATGAATTCCCCTCCTCTATCTGATCGCAAACACTTGATCTTCTTTCCTATTTCATTTTCTACCATTTCTTTGAATACTTTGAAATGCTCAAATGCCTCTGATTTCTCTTTCAAAAAAACAACCCAAGTCATTCTAGAATAATCATCTATGAACAACATGAAGTAGCTTTCACCTTGTAGACTTTTAGTTCTCATAGGCCCACATAAATCAGTATGAATCAATTCTAATACCTTGGAAGAGGAATATTCTTTTGCCTTGAAACTTGATCTTGTCTGCTTTCCATACTGACATTGTGCACAAATTGTATTTGAAGGTCTTTTTATCTTTGGTAGATCTCTAACAATTTGTTTGTTGCTTATCCTTACTATGTTATCAAAGTTCAAGTGACACAACCTTTTATGCCATAACCAACTCTCTTCTTCTTGAGATAGAAGACATTTTTCCTTTTTTATTTCATTGAACATGTAGAGATTGTTATTGGTTCTTTCTGCAGTTGCAACAAGCTTCCCTATTTTTGTTTCCCTGATTTTGCATCCTGTAGAGGAAAAAGTAACTGTGTACCCTCGATCACAAAGCTGACTTACACTTAGTAGGTTGTGTTTTAGACCCTCAACATAGAGTACACCTTGTGTAGTTGTCTTTCCATCATCCAAACTTAAAGTTCCTCTCCCTTTGATTTTAGCTGAAGCATTATCACCAAATCTCACAGATCCATTGTTGTTCCCTTTTAAAGAAATGAACTTATCCTTATACCCAGTCATATGACTAGAGCACCCACTATCAATATACCATTTGTCCATCCTGTAACCCAATAGAATCTGCCCTCAAGTTATTAGCCTTTTCGAAGGAACCCACTCTGATACCAATTGAAGAACACAAGCTTATACTGAGAGGGGGGGTGAACAATATAAGACCCACTTTTTACTTTCTTTCCAAACCAATATCAATTAATGTCCTTAATTGCAATAACCAAATATAGCAGTGTGCATTAATAACTCAGATAGCAATAGTAAGCAAGAGCACAAGTCACCACACACAATTGAGACACAAGATTTAACATGGTTCCCCCAATGTGGGGTACTCCACAAGATAATCTCCTTATAATATTTCACACAGAAATAAGGATCCTTATCCAATACAATGATTTCTTTGATCTGCTCAAAGCTAGGCAATAACAAGCTCACACAGAACTTGTCCAAATCTGCATAACAAGCTCACACAGAACTTGTCCAAATACTCAATAACAAGCTCACATAGAACTTGTCCAAATCTGCATAACAAGCTCACACATAACTTGTCCAAATCTCAACAAGCTCACAGAACTTTCTCAAATCTCTCCAACAAGCTCACTAATAACTTGTCCAAATATGCTCTAGCAAGCTCACCAAGAACTTCTCAAATATGCTCCAACAAGCTCACTAAGAACTTGTCCAAATCTGCTCTAGAAACTCACCAAGAACTTGCTCAAATCTTCAACAAGCTCACAAGAACTTTCCAAAATGCTCTAGCAAGCTCACCAAGAACTTGCTCAATCCTCAATAGCTCCTCAGAACCTCATCAAAATCTATCCCAAATCTATCCACAAATATGTCTAAAACTGTCCACAAAGCTATCCCAAAAACTATCCACAAAGCCTTCTCAAAGGCTCAATCAATCATACACAAACTGCCACAAATCTGTCCAAAAATCTATCCCAAAGGCCTTCTCAAAGGCTCAATCAATCATGCTCAAGTAGTACTCAAATCTCATCCACAAATCTATGAAGGCAAGGCTCAAAGATGAACTCAACAATGAATGGCAATGTACTCTTCAATGGATGACAACAATGATCCACAATGATCTCAACTCAACTCAACTCAAATCTCAAGTCAACTCATAGAAGCATAAAGAGAATTGTTAGAGACTCAATATTTTCTAAATCTCAACTCAATTCTTTATTTTCTATGTTCTAATCTCAATCTCAACTCAAATCAGAATTATAGAATAGTTTGTTTCATGGAACTTGACCAATCACCTCACACAATCACTTGACTAGGCTCAATCAACTCAACTCAACCAATCACCACAAGGGACAACTCTTTCTCACAAAACCCTAGTCCAAGCATGTATCAACCAACTCAAATATTTCCAACAATGCTCAACCACAAATCTCACATAACAATGATACTCATGTTCTTTTCAAGTTCTTTACACAACCAATGGGCTTCAACAACTATGCTTATAAAACAAGGTTTAAACACAACTCTCAAACCAAAAAACCTTGAAGCATTCAACCAACCACTTTCGAAAAGGAAACCACAATCAATCCTTTTCACTCCAATGATATTTCAGAAATCAACCACCATAAACAATCAATAGGAGAATGTGCCCATACCTTTTTGATGCCAAGAAGTTGTCCACAAAATCTTGCCACACTAAACACAACTTTCCTTTCCAATCTCAATAAGGGTTAGTGGACTTCAAATAATAATCACAAGATAAAGCATAACTCAATTTACACCTTTTTACTCCAACTTAATAAACACATCCACCAAAGTCCTTTTAATAAAAACCCTTATCAAAAATAATAATCAATAAACCTCTCAAAAATTATTTTATAACAACTCCTTATTTCTCCTAAATCTTAATTCTCAATTTCATGAACATCAAATTAAATCAACAACTCATCCACCTTTGAAATAATAATCACAACCCTTATAAAAACAAAGTTTAATTAAAAACTTTAATTATTCCTAACCACCTTATAACTCCAACTTAGGGCTTAACAAAATTAATTAGAGCAAAAATGTATTTACCTCCTCAAGGGGATTCGAACCCCCGACTTGCCCACACCGTGAGCACCTTAGCCATGGCTAAGGTTGCCACATGAGCTAGTCGCTCGTTCGAAAGGGAAAGGCACAACGTGCCTTAAAACCTTTCCTCCCTTTTCGCAAATCAAAAGCGCTTCGAGCGCTTTTCTTCCAATGCCTTTCGAATGCAGTCAAGGGGATTCAAAACCTTGACGTTTGTGCTGCCACACACCTTAGCCAAAATCCAATTGCCAATGCGCCACTCTGCCCACGATGACTTTGGACTTCGACCAACCTTCGTTTATTCATTGCTTCTGCTTTCTAAAATGATTTTTGCACGAGCTCAATTCGGATGCTTAGCCAACGATTATTAACCACGAGCAAGGATTAATTTAAATGAACCTTAGGTATCCCCTTTATATAGCCTCATTATTTTCGATGACGTCGACGAAAATCTTGCATATTTAATTTTAAATTTAAATTTAAATTTTAAATAATTAAAATTTAAACTAAATATTAAAAATTAAATATCTCCATCACCGGGGCACCTTTTTCGATGAAACGAAAGGCCAACTTGGGTTTTAAGAAAAACCCAGTTCAAATCTGCCATCCATGGTTTTAAATAAAACCTTTTATTTTGCCTGCCTTGGTTTTCACAAAAACCCTGTATTTATCCATGCTTTCCAAAATATCATTTGGCCACCAAAACTCAATGTGATCCATGTGACATCAATGATCCATGTGACATCAATGACAACATAAAATAACTCAAATTACCAACAAAATCTTGCTGCAAATTCTATTATCAAACCTACATTCACACCTGCTCAAAACTACACCAAACCTTCTCACAAGGCTTGCTCACAAACCTTCTCAAATCTTGCAAAAAAACTGCTCTAAATTTTTCTCAAATCTGCACCAAAACTTGCTCCAAAACCTACTCTCAATTCTGCTCAAATATTCCCACTATCACTGCTCAAATCTACCTTAAAATAATTCTCATATATTTTCCAAATAATGCACACAACAATGCTGATATATTTTCAACTTCAATTCACTAAATATTCATTTCATAAACCAATCTCAATGCACAGATTTTCCTTGCTTATCAATCATGAATCATGCACATATCGCTTTCAAATCTGATCTCTAATTCTTGCAAATTTATTTTCGATATAAATCAAGGCTAGTGCATAAATTTTCTTCACAAAATTGGTCTATATTCCTTGCAAGTTCACTTCCAATATAAATCACTATAATGCATAAACTTACTTCATAAAACTTGTCTATAACATTTGTAAATTTATTTCAATTTTACTCATAGAAATGCTCAACTTGTTCTCAAACTCTTGCACCAATATTAAACTAATCACATTACAAACCCTTATCAAAATGTTCACCATAAAGCTTAAAACCATACCTTATATCTCCTTTTAAACTCATAAAAATAAAAATTTATTAATCACAAAACTCTTATTACTCCTAAAGAGTTCTAACTTACATATCTTAGAAAATATAGGATTAATTTTCATGTACCATATTATTTCTCCAAACAAAACAAGAATATTACTTTATAGTAATATTTTATATTTATATGCCACAACATCTATCCTAACTTTGCATTTTTCTCACAGCAAGCTTTTCTTCATTAAAACATACAACAAGCTTTGTATATTGAAGTCTTCTCTTAAGTGATGCTTTTTCCTGTCTTGTTTCTGTCAAGTGCAAATCACTCACATATTACCACACAATTCAAAAATTTATATTTAACCTAATTGGTGGTTTTCCACATCATGGGGAGGAGGGTCTACCCAATGTTATGTCTGCCGACATCCTGCACCAGAGCTACAACCTTTTCTTCTCATACTTTTTACCCTTATCTAATCACAGATCAAATAAACCCAGGAATGTCGTTGACCCTCATCAATGTGGTCTTCCTAGTAGCTCATATTTATTTGCTATGTTCTACCTTGGACACTTTATTTTGATGATGCACAATTCACCTTTGTTCCAGCTCAAACAACCATGATGTTCCTAATGCATGCATGCCACTAAATATTTCTTCATGTTTCTTGGTTGCCGCAACATGGATATTTGATAACCTATTAGCATGAACTACAGGTCCATGTCCTTGTTGTGCATGAGGATTTTACACCTTTTATTCCTATTGTGTCGATGGATATCCTCATTCAATCAAGTCTCTACTAACCACACTATGCCCCATCCTGGACCTTTTATTTTGATTTGAACTAGATGCTAGGGTTTTCTCCAAACACGAATGAAAGCACTCACTTCTCCAAACACGAATGAAGGCATTCACTCTTTTTTGAAGTTTAACGAAGGCATCTCAATCTCTTTCTTTATCGCTTCCTACTCACGGGTATTCCCCTAAATCGATGATTTTTATTTCTTTTATCCTACTTTTAAATTCCACCATGGAAGCTTTTTTATTACTTACTCTACCCTTTTCCCTTTTCGGAAACAACACGAAGACATGCATATAATTCATATTTGAACACTCTATTTTTATACATGAACAGGTATACACATTTCTTTGAAACACAATATATGAAGGTCG
This sequence comes from Wollemia nobilis, assembly GCA_028583015.1. Lineage (NCBI taxonomy): Eukaryota > Viridiplantae > Streptophyta > Pinopsida > Araucariales > Araucariaceae > Wollemia > Wollemia nobilis. Next base: position 24,070,038 of record JAQPPZ010002998.1, read on the forward strand.
TTGCCATCCAATCAAAAATTTTGTGAATCATCCATTATTCCTCTATTTGTTTTGACGCACGAGTGCTCACCTTCACACACTCGATGAATGACACTTCACTGCCATCTAGTCATATTTATTCTAGTCACTCGCTCACTGCCACTCAAACAGGTTTTTGTGAATCACATCAACACTCGCACAGATCGCACATGAAAAACATTCCACTTTATGAAATATTTTTACCCCCTTTTTATAAAGTTTAATTTCAATATCCAAATCGTTGGCCTATGACTTCATGGATTCAAAAATTAAACATTATTATAGATGTTGACGCCATGCTAGAACTTTATATTATAATATTTCAAAAAATATTATAATATTACCTTTTTAAACTATGGTCTTCAAACCTTTGTCCCAAGTGACTTTTATTAAACCTTTGACCCTCTTGCTTTTTTATATTAAAATTTGCCTTCTAAAGACCTCTTAACCTTTTTGATCTTCTTATAATATTTAAAATAAATATTATAATTCTTTTTCTCATTTAGACCTTTGTCCCAAGCTTCTTAAACCTTTTTGTCCTTCTTATAATATTTAAATATGAGATTTAAATATATAATATTTTCCTTTAAAAATAGTTGCCTTGAGTAACTTTTCCAACCTCAAACTCATCAAACTTGAACAATATTCCTACCTTGAATATTATGTACTTTTTGGCATCAACCCTTTGACATCATTGACAACTTAATGTATTCAATATTTCCAACAATATCCCCCTTTGTCATTGATGACAACCCTTATAAAAAAAGTAATTCCTTTACTACAACTAGATGCAAAACTGCTCCTCCTAATAAGCTACTCCCCCTGACAGGTTGCTCCCCCTTGCTAAATTATCTCCCCCTTTGACATCAATGGAAAAAGGTTCGTTGGGGCTAAATATAAGACACTTAGCATAACCCTCTCACCACCTCCTTTCTTGAGGTGATCAATTTTGGGATGGGAGTAAACCTACTCCCAAATTACAATGCTCTTCTTCCTTTTCATCCTTCTTTTTCCACACCTTTGTAGTTATACCCTTTTGATCCTTTTGAGTATCCATATTCTTTCTTGTCTTTGGAAGTTCCAAAAACTCTATTCTAAACCACTTAGCCTTATGCCCAAAATTATTGCAATTGTAACATGTGATGTTATAATTCTTGGAAGGTGTGTATGACCTAAAATTTCTCTTGGTGAAGCCATAATCATATTTTTCATGAACCCTACAATGTATAGCTTTATGACCAAAGTGATTACATGAGTAGCAATGACCTTGAAAGAAATATCCATCTTCAAATAAATTGAAGTTCCTCTTAGTGAATACATAATTATTCTTTCCATGAATATTGTAGTGTATAGCTTTGTGACAAAAATGATTACATCAGTAGCAATAACCTTGATATAAATATTCATATTCAAATGCATTAAAGTTCCTCTTAGTGAATCCATAATCCTTCTTTCCATGACCCCTACAATGCACTGATTTATGACCAAAATGATTGCATGAAAAATAGTAACCTTGAAATAAATATTCATCTTGGCTTGGAGGATATGAGCCCATGGTTCTTTCTTTACATTTTTTGGGATAATCCATGTACCTTTATTGTGCATTATTTTCTTCCTCTTTGATACTATCACCTTTCAACACATCAGCGTAGGTCTTAGGTTCTTCTTCAATCACTTCTAGTTCTTCTATTTCTTTTGAACTTGAGCTTGACTCCTCTTCTTGTTTCCCTTGTCCTTCTTCAAAACCAAGTCTAGTCTTGATAAATGGAGATATTTGTACCTTGAGAATATCAAATATTTTGAGATTTTCTCAAACCTATGTATCTTATCATTAGAATATTTTACTTCTATCCTTAAATAGACCACTTCTTGTTCTAATATTTCACATTCTAACTCTTTTGCCTATAATTTATCAGCCATACCTTTTTCAATTTTCTTTGCCTCTTCAACCTTAACTTTTAAGTTAGTGAGATCTTGTAGAAGCTTTGCCCTTGTTTTATCATCATCTTGTACTTGAGCCTTCAATATTAATTTCTCCATTTTTAACTCTTCAATATAAACATCAAGTTCTTTTTCCATATCAAATGTGGATTCCTCTTCCCATTCTGAATCTCTCTTTTTCAAGGCCTTTAATCACAAAAGCATCTTCTTTTTCTTCTTCTTGGTCTTTGTCAATAGGAGCATCTTCATTCTCTTCTTCTTGGTCATAATTGTACCTATTTTTCTTTCCATGATAAAATCTTCTTTGATGTTTCTGCTTTTTATCTTCAACATGAGCATCTTCTTTTTCTTCTATTACTAAAAATAGAATTTCCTCTTTTTTACTATTTGAGAGGCCTTCATCACTGTCACTAGAAGTATTGATTTCAAAAAATATCTTCCTCTCATATTTGTATTGACTGTGCCTATTTTTATTTTTATAACTAAATTCCCATTCATCTCCACTGCTACTAAACCCACATTCTAGACAATGAGTTGCATCATGAACAAGGTTACGATAAATAAACCATTCTTCTTTCATGTCCACCATAGTTTCCTTTTTTTATCCATTTTCTTGGATTTCAATTACTGGAGCATCTTCCTTTTCTTTCATGGTTATGTGTGTTCCTTACTTCTTAGGTCTCATGGTTCTTCTTTTGCCTTTCTTGGTCATGTGTGTTCTTGTAAGATCTTCTTTCAAGTTGTTAGGCTTCCCTGAAAGAACCCGCTCTGATACCAATTTAAGAACACAAGCTTATACTGAGATGGGGGTGAAAATATAAGATAAACTTTTAATTTTCTTTTTGATTCAATATTATCCAATATTATCAATTGTAATAACTTTCCAAAGTAGTGTTAACCAATAGCATAAAAAATAGTTTCAAAGCAATGCACAAATCATCACATACATGAGAGACACAAATTTAACATGGTTCACCCAATGTGGGTTACATCCACGGAGAAAATATTTCTTCTAAATTTTCTCAATAAATATCTTGGGAACCAATTCCTTATTGCAATGTTTATGAACCTCTTTCTAAAAGAGACTCCTATCCCCTATGCTCAAGTTTGTGGATATATATCCATAGGAGACACCTTCTCCTCTTTTCTTTGGTTCGTAGATCTCTATCCATAGGAGACACCTCTCATCTCTACTCTAGTTCATTGATCTCTATCCAAATGAGACACCTTTCCTCTCTACTCTTGTTCTTGGATCTCTATCCATAGGAGACACCTCTCCTCTCAACACACTGTCAGCTCCAAAGCCTACTCATAGCTATGCTCAACTATGGTCTAAGCCTATTCAAAAGGCTTGCTCAACTCTACTCCAAGCATTTTTATAAGGCTTGCTCAAAGCAACTCTCAAATATTCTCTCAACTCTACCCAAAATGCCTCAAAACTTACTCCATATTCTACTTTCAAACTTGCTCACAATCTCCTCAATACTTACTCCAAATTCTGCTTTCAAAATTTCTCACAACATCCTATAAATTCTATTCTCAAACCTACATTCACACCTACTCAAAACTACACCAAGCCTTCTCATAAGGCTTGCTCACAAACCCTCTCAACTCTTGCACAAAAAATTCTCTAAATTCTACTCAAATCTGCACCAAAATCTCCTCCAAAACATGCTCTCAATTTTGCTCAAATTTTCCCACTATCACTACTCAAATCTACGTCAAAAAAATGCTCATATATTTCCCAAACAATGCACACAATAATGTTGATATATTTTAAACTTCAATTAACTAAATTCATTTCATAAACCAATCTCAATGCACAGATTTTCCTTGCTTATCAATCATGAATAATACACATATTTCTTTCAAATATGATCTATAATTCTTGTAAACTTATTTTTAATATAAATCAAGTATAGTGCATAGATTTGCTTCATAAAACTAGTCTATATTCCTTGCAAGTTCACTTCCAATATCAATCACTATAATGCATAAACTTGCTTCACAAAACTTGTCTATAACCTTTGCAAATTTATTTCAGTTTCACTCAAAGCAATGCTCAACTTGTTCTCAAACTCTTGCACCAATATTAAACTAATCATATTACAAACCCTTGTCAAAATGTGCACCATAAATCTTAAAACCATACCTGATATCTCCTTTTAAACTCATAAAAATAAAGCTTTATTAATCACAAAACCCTTATTACTCCTAAAAAATTATAACTCACATATCTTAGAAAATCTAAGATAAAATTTTATGTACCATCTTATTTCTCCAAAACAAATTTACTCTATAGCAATATTTTATACTGATCTTGTGTCTTCTTGCCATGACATCTATCTTGACTTCGTATTGTCCTCACAGTAAGCTTCTCTTCATTAAAACTGAAGTCTTCTCCTAAGTGACGCTTGTTCCTATCTTATTTCTATCAAACATAGATCACTCACATATGCCCACACAATTCAAATATTTATATTTAACCTACTTGGTGGTTTTCCACATCATCAGGAGGGTTTGCTCAATTTTATGTCTATCGATGTCCTGCACCAGAGCTACAACTTGTTCTTATCATACTTTTTACCCTAATATAATCATAGATCAAATAAACCTAGGGACATCGTTAACCTTCATCAATGTGGTCTTCCCAATAGCTCATCTTCATTTGCTACATTCTAACCTTGGATACTTGATTTTGACGTTGCACAATTCACCTCTATTCCAGCTCAAACAACCATGATGTTCCTAATGCATGCATGCCACTAAATATTTCTTCACGTTTCTTGGTTGCCACAACACAAATATTCGATCACCTGTTTGTTTGAAGTGCAGGCCCATGTCCTTGTTGTGCATGATTATTTTATACCTTTTATTCCTCTTGTGCTGACAAACCTCCTCATTTAATCAAATCGCTACTAGACACACTACGCCCCATCCTGGACCTTCTATTTTGATTTGAACCAGATGCTAGAGTTTTATCTGAACACAAATGAAAGCACTCACTTCTTCAAATACGAACAAAGGCATTCACTCTTTTTCAAATATGAATGAAGGCATCTCAATCTCTTTATTTTCCATCGCCTACTCATGGGTATTTTCCTTAATCGATGACTTTTATTTTCATTCCCTACTTTTAAATTCCATCGTGGAATCTTTGTTATTCCTTACTTTACCATTTTTTGAAACAACATGAAGATATGCATCTAATTCATATTTTATTACTCTATTTTTATACACGAATGGGTATACACATTTTTTTGAAACACAATATATGAAGTTTGCTCATATCCAATCAAAAATTTTGTGAATCGTCCAATCTTCCTCTCTTTATTTCGAAGCATGAGTGCTCACCTTCACACACCCAGTGAATGGTTCTTCACTTCCATCCAATAATATTTATTCTAGTCACTCACTCGCTACCACTTAAACAAGTATCTGTGAATTACATCAACACACACACATTCATCAAATCACACATGAAAAATATTCCACTTTATGAAATATTTTTATCTCAATTTTATAAAGTTTGATTTCAATATCCAAATCGTCGGCCCATGACTTCATGGGTTCAAAAATTAAATATGCTTATAGACGTTGATGCCATGCTAGAACTTTATATTATAATATTTAAAATATTATAATATTACCTTTTTAAACTATGGTCTTCAAACCTTTGTCCCAAGTGACTTTTATTAAACCTTTGGCCCTCTTGCTTTTTGATATTAAACTTTTCCTTCTAAAGCCCTCTTAACCTTTTTGTCCTTCTTATAATATTTAAAATAAATATTATAATTATTATTCTCTTTTAGACCTTTGTACGAAGATTCTTAAATCTTTTTGTCCTTCCTATAATATTTAAATATGATATTTAAATATTAGAATCTTTTCCTTTAAAAATATTTTCCTTGAGTAACTTATCCAACCTCAAACTCCTCAACCTTGAATAATATTCTTGCCTTGAATATTATATACCTTTTGGCATCAACCCTTTTACATCAATGATAACTTAATGTACTCAATATTTCCAACATACTCACCCTTAGTAGTGTTGTTCCATCTAAAACAATCTTTATCATGGGACCAAGAGAGAGATCTCATATGAAGGATGCACTAGATATCTTGTCTTTGCCTTTCTAGGATTTTAATAGGTCAATAATCAATAGAAATACAATATCTACCAACCTTTGAATTACCAGTATGGTACCGATAGTAATTGGCCATATTTATCCAGTTAGCTTAATGAAGCTCCTCCATCCAAGGCCTCTAATAGGGAAACTAAGTTATCAAAGGCTTGTGATCATACCAAGAATCTATCCAAAAATTTACCTATTGAACATTATGAATGATCCAAAATAATTTTTTCTTTATCAAATTCTCACCAGTATTAACAACTTCTAAAATTGGAGAACCTTTGAAAGGAAATTGATAGCAAACAAGGTCTTTAGGACTTTTTTTTTAGTATATTTAGCACAAATATTCTTGGTCCAAAGAGCATTGGGGTTATACAAAATCCTCCAATATAATTTAGTAGCTAAAGCTTTGTTGTTATTAATAGCATATCGTAATCCTAACCTCCTTCATTCTTAGGAAGATATAAAGTGTCCCATTTCACAAAGGTCCATTTTTGTTTCTCCTTAGTACCACTCCAGTGGAACTGATGACTGATTTGATCCAGTTTTTGAAGAGCAGCCTATGGGATATTCAACATGGTAGAAACATAAATAGGAATATCCTGAATGATTTATTTTACCAAGGTGACTCTACCCCCAAAATAAAGCCATCTATTGGTCCACTTTTAAATTTTCTTCTTGACTTTGTCCAACAACCAATTCCAATATTTTTTTGTCTTTGAATATTGATGGGAATACCTAAATAAGTGATTGGAAGAGAGGTCTTCTTATATCTTAATTTATCCAAGACCATGGATTCATGTCTGGTAGAGCATTGAAATAAAATTACTTTAGATTTATATTCATTGATCAATTTCCTGGTAGCCTTAGAAAAGAAGCTAATGATTTGCTTAATAGTAGAAGCTTCCTTAACTGTAGCTTTACCTAAAAGAGTAGAGTCATCAAAAAATTGAAGATGAGAGATAGGTCCAGCTCCATGAGAAATGGTAACTCCCTCAAGGGTTTTATCTTCTCTATTTTTTGTTATACCCCTACCTAAGCATTTATAAATAATGATGAATAAATAAGAGGATAGAGGGTAACCTTACATAATACCTCTAGAAGCTGGGAATAATTGAAAAGGCCTACCATTGATAAGAACTAAGCAGGAAAATGATGAGATACATCCCATAATCTAATCCATCCAATCTGAGAAAAAACAAATTACCTCAAACCTTTGATAAAGAAGTACCAATCCAGTCTATCATAAGCTTTGGATAAGTCTAACCGAATGAACATGGAAGGATATTTTTGCATATCCATGGAATGGATGGCTTCCTAAGAAAGAACTATCTCATCAACTATTTGACGTCTTTCCACATAACCCCCTTGTTAAGGAGAAATAATCTTATGCAAAAGAGGCTTCAACCTTTCTACCATGATCTTAGTAATGATTTTGAGAAGAACATTACGTAAAGCAATAGGTCTAAAAGCTAATATATGTTCAACATCTTGAGCTTTTGGAATAAGAGTAATATAATTTTTATTGATAACCTTCAAAATTTCTTTGGATTTCCTAGCTTCTTCCACCACCTCTAATAAATCATAATGAAGGATATCCCGAAGCTCTTGGTATAACTCAATGGGAAAACCATCAGGACCTGGGGTTTTCCTTTTTTGCATTTTAAAAACTACCTGTTGAAGCTCATTGATAGTAACATGAGCAATTAAAATAGAGTTCTCCTCAGAAGTGATAAGAGAAGGGATTGCTTGAAGAATATTTTTTTGAGAATTTGAGTCAAGAGAAATAGCAGCAAAAATATTGGAAAATTAATTGACAACAATAGAGTTCATTCCATCCCAAGTGTAGATAACATCTCCAGAATCTGATTTCAGGGAAGAAATAAAGTTGTGAGATCTTCGAGCTATAAAAAATTTGTGGAAGAAATTTGTGTTTCGATCACCTTCTTTGAGCCATTGAATTCTATATTTTTACTTCCACAAGAGTTTTTATCCTTTTTTCCATTCCTCTAACTGAGCTATGATTTTAATATCATTTGCACTTGTACTCTGTGAGGCCATCTAAATGGATTTTCTTATTCAAATTTTCAAGCTGAGCAATAACTTCATATTTTTTTATGAACATCCCCAAACTCCTTCCAATTCTAAGTCTTTATTTTGGATTTAATGTATTACAATATTTTGGAAAAATATAACATATTAGTCCCATACCTAGGTTTACCTTCCTTCCACCATTGTTGCACTCAAGGTTTAAAGGAACTATCTCTAAGGCACATTAACTGAAATAAAAAATGAGATAAAATCATATTAGTTTTATATATTTCCACCATGACATGCCAGTGATCCAAACCAATATTTTTAAGAGTCTTCACTTTAGGAATGTGATCATGGATTAAAAAATTATCAAAGGGCAAGACCTTATCCAATCTCTCCTACATACAAGATAAGACTTGACTTCTGTTAGACCAAGTCATAAGACCATTATCTGGTTGGATGTCCACAATATGGAGGTTTGTAATATATTCACTCATGAGGTCAGTGCTCCTATCCAAATTTATATTTCCTCCCATTTTCTCATCTAGAGAGAGGATGGTATTGAATCTCCCCTAATCAATATCCAAGCTTTAGGAAAATGATAGATAATATAAGTAATATTCTTCCACTGTCTTCTTTTTCCCTCTAAATTAGTGAGAGCATAAATAGTAATACATAGCACAATTTGGTTGGAATATCTTCTTTGAATAGCTATAGCCAAAATATCCCAAAATATAACCATATGGTGAATAACTACCTCTTTTGGGTCCCAAAGGCAAGCAATACCACTAGAAGTCCCTTGGGAACTAAGGGAAACCACTTTTTTAGCTAGCCAAATTTTACCAGCAATTGATTTCATATCTTCTATTGACATCTTCATTTATTGAAGGAAAACAAGATGTCAATGATTTATCTGAATCATTCTTCTAATTTCATTTTTTTTTGAAAGACTCTCTTTGAGTCCTGTAATATTCCAAGTGATGATATTAATTAATACCAGGACTAAAAAAGTTGGAAAGGGCATTAATCTTACCTTCCTCTACAAGCTTTTCACCTTATTTTACCATATTATATTGATTAGTCTTGCGACCTACCTTTTGATTAGAATCCATATTCAATTTTTTTTCCTGTTTCTTGACTTACTCTAATTGAATCTGAGATGGCATCTAGCCTTGAAGAATGCTTGTACATAATCAAAATATTACCAAAAGGTTCAACATAGTCTATATTGGGACCTGTATTATTTAAAGTTTTAACATTTAAAATATTTTTTTTCTTGTGAATATTTTCTCCATTTGTTTCTATTCAAAACCTTTGATTTTTTGGTTTATCTCTGAGTTCTTCCCTTTATCTTTAAATTGTGTTTCTAATATTTTTGTTTCTATTATTTTATCTTCCTCACATGGGACCTTATTTGTGGAAATAATTTCAAACATATAGTAGATAACTTTGATTGATCCTTCATAACTAGTTTTTTCTTAGTGTTCTTCTTAGGCATTTGGAAAGCTGTTGAATTTATATCTTTTTTATTTTGATCTAGAATTTTATTTGGGCAAACACCAGCCAAATTAACATATTCATGATAAATTCTACAATGGATAGGAATGTTATCATAGTCCACCACTTTCTCCCAAGTGTCCTCCCCAAATTTTAAAGTGATATTTTTAGGTAGGGGTTTGTCAAAATCCATTAAAACACAAATCCAAGCATAAATAATATGTTTAAATTTTTTAGTACAATTAGCAGTCATCATAAATATTCTTAAAGAGTTTCCAATTAAAGAAAAAATAGTTGGATTCCTAAATTCAATTAGGAGGCCAAAGAGTATAACCCACATGGGACCTGTAGAAGGCATTTCTTCTTTAGATTTAAATTTAGTATGCCAGGGCTTCATGAAAAGCCTTGCCCTTCCAAAGAACCAGGGACCTCCTTGAAAAATTTTTCCTCTATCTTCATTATTCATAAATAATATAATAAAATAACCATTTAGATAAATAGAGATTTGTAACTCACCTTTAGTTTTCTAGCATTTTGCGGTCCATACTTTGAAAGAAGATAGGCTTGAAGGAAAACCCATGAAAAAACAACTTAGTCATCTTTTTTTTCAAATATTCAATTTCATTCTTAAAGCTGCACATACCAATCTTAACAATAGGAGTTCCATCAAATGCTTTAAGACATCCTGACTCTATTTTCCTAGGATTAATCTTAGGAATTCTTAGAGGTTTACGAAAAGCCCTAAGATTAATATTAGCATTAAGTTGAGGTTTTCCACCATGGAGGGAATCCTTAAAATTCATTTTTGGGGTTGATTCTTCAAAATTCTTACCCTTGATAGGGGTTTACATAGTATATTTATTGTGTATATGCACCTTAACACCAGATTCACTTGATATCTAAGCCATTTTTGATCATTTTCTTGAAACATGTTTCGTGATCTCTTTAATCCATGTCCTAGACATCGTGGAAAGGTATGATTTTCACTTTTCTTTTGTGTAGCAAATTGGAATCCATTATCACTCAAGTTCATAGCATTAAGATCTATTGAAATATATATTTCTAACTCATATTCTATCTCTTGCAACATTTCTTGCTAAAATCTTGAGTAGAAACCACCAAAATATTGATCGCTAGGGCCTGAAGGCCCCGAAAACCAACCTCTGGAGCTGCTTGCACTTAACCAGGTTGAAACCCTCGCACAGTAACTTGCATTACGATCTATGTTTAGCTAGTAGGTCATTGAAGAATTTTATCCTAGGATAACCTTATAAAAAGGGGTTTTCATGGCCCCTCTCAATGTGTTATTTGTAAAAAGGAGGAGTGGAGTATAGATCATCTCTTGGGACATTTCTCAATATTTTAAAAACTATGGCAATGGATTCTTAATTTGTTTGATAAATGCATGCTTATGGATAGTAGAATTGAAAAATGGTTAAAGAAATGGTAGAGCACTTTTAAAAGTGAGGCTTTATGAATAATCTAGGATGTATCAAAAAATACAATACTTTGGATTGTATGGCTAGAAAGGAATAGAATAATATTTAAATAAATAAATGGAGTTTAGAGATAATGAAAAGAAAAAAAAATTAGCCATAGAGGATTCTAATCAAACCTTATCAATTCAAAAAATCTCTAATCTAGAAGTAGAGAGCCTTGATAGATGAAATCAAGTAATCAAATGGAATTATGATGTTGGGTTCAAAAGAAAAAAAATAAGGCAAAGAAAATAAAGTTGAAACCACCTAATTTGGAGTTGATCAAATTGAATTTTGATGACCATCTAAAGAAAAACCAAGACCAATAGAAGGAGAAGGAATAATTAGAAATAATAAAGAAGATATTTTGTCTCTATATGCTTTCAATAGTGGGTTTAAGAAAAATAATGAAAGTAAAGCTTGGGTGGTTTTACAAAGGTTAAAAATATGCAAACAATTGAAATTGAATAGAATATGAATCACCTTCCATCCATATTCCAAAATTAGAAATGGAGCCTTTGCTTTCCTCAAAATTCCATGTAACATACAAAAAATAGTTGTGGAAATTCAAGATCTTAATAAAGAGTTTAAAGAAGTCAAATTTACACATGTATTAAGGGAAGGAAACAAATATGTAAATAGGCAAGCCAATAAAAAGGTTTTAATTGAAGATTGTAAAATTAAATTCTATTTTCCATGTTTAAAAATAAATAAATTTAACTAAAGTTGATAAGAAAATGTTAACTATTTATAACAAATAATCATTAATATTTACTTTAATATGTATATATTTTAAATTATAATAGAGGAATCTGTAACTCATTACAATATTCTAAACCTCTTCGTGGGTACGAATCTCACTCCTTATTGCCACTATAACCTCCAATTGCATCGCATGCTAAGTTGACACTACACTCCATTTCGTGGGTATGAATCTCACTCCTTATTACCACTATAACCTCCAATTGCATCTCTTGCTAAGCTCACACTACACTCCACCAACGCTACTTTAATAATTTTTATTAGTAATATCTACTTTAATAATTGAATATATATATAGTATTCCAAGGTAGATGAGCGTAATACTATGCAAAATCTCAATTTATCTTTGAAAGTAAATAGTTTAAACAAATTAGATTTTCACATTGTAGGAAAATATATTAACATATTTAATAACTAATTAATTCTATGAGGTGAAATTGACTAGGATATAAATCACATTCTTTGATCACCTCACTAAAAAAATGACAAACATTCAATTGTTCAAACTTTCAAACCCGGTGATGGCATGTTGTGTTATTTTCTTCATGCAAAAGCTGCTTAAGAGCTTTGGTCATCGTTTCTTTCAATATACGATCTAGGTCCGACGAATTACCATGGAATCCAAAAAAATTCCAACATTGTAAATAAGTTGTCGACACTTTTATCATCATCAGATATTGTTAGCAGGAATTCAGGCGTGTTGTTATCCTCCATGATAAACAAGGGACACCTTGGAATCCATGTATTTACAAGAATTTGGGGATATTGATGGCCGAGAATCCCATTACAGATTTCATCATAGGTATTTTTTTGTGGTTTGTAGCTGGTGGTACGAAGTTTTAGCATATTTACTTCATCTTACAAGAGTTGAATTTTTGATGTTAAATGTGTGGAGGAGGATGTTAAGGCAGGTGGGACCTGAGAGTGTGATGGATACTAAATTTGATGTTCTTCCCAGTATTAATAAGGAACATATTGCAACTGATCTTGAAGAGGTGGTTGTTGAACGACGTGTGGTGTTGAAGTGGGTGGAATACTAGGTTGCGAAATAGACATCTATTGAGGATAATAATATTATGGTTGAGGGGCATACGGTTGTTATATAGGTATCTTCTGGAGAGGATCCTGTTGGTCCGACTTTTATACACACCCTATGAAGAATGAGCATGAAACTCTGATAACACTTATAAGGGATAAATCCCACTCACTTTAGGATCTTACTGGTTATCCAAGGTGTGAGTTACAAAGTTGGGTCGAATGTCTATTCACTCTTTTCCGCTTCTGGAATAGTTTTCAATATGGACTTTCTGTTACCTTACAACGGGTTCTAAACTTGTTCAATAATGTTTAAAAGTTGTTATCTTGTTGACAATTGGATTTAAAATTAGTTCTTTGATCTAGCTCTTTATGGGTCAGTAGATTTAAATAAACGACAAATTAAAGAAAATAAAAATGGATCATTTCACGGTAAAACAGAGAGAGTAGGGTAAGGCAAAAAGAGAATTCTATCAAACTTAGCTGTAAAACAAAAACTACCAATTTTATTTATACTATCAGCTTCACAATAGAACAAATCAAAGAAGAAAGTGTCCAGCTTTCTAAGATCACCTTCTACTAAGAGCATAAGACAGAGATAGAACAGATCTGAAAGAAAATCATAAACAGAAGGGAAGTCGGTTAAAATTGGTATTTCCCACCAGCAGCATAGCTCACACAGTGAGGACATAGCAATTAGAATAGACCTAAACCTTAAATCTATGGTTTTCCCTAGCATATAATAAAACAACTGAAGCCCAACAGCATATTTAATCTTGATAACATGGATTTACAACATATATTTAATAAACTTTAACGAGATGAAAACAAAATAAAATGAACTTAGCACAGTCTGAAAGAGATTAGGCTCCTGGCCACGCTATCATAGAAAGCAAAAAGCACATCAACTCCAAGTCCAGAATAAAGCATTTAACAAGATTTGCAAGAAATTGCTTCAATAGCCTTTTATTCTAAGTTTTCGCCTCCTGCGATTACATTCAGAAGAAGTATTTATAGACTCAGGACAGACCCTGATCTTTTCAAAAATATCTTCTTCTCAAACCCTAAATCTTATCATCTTAAACTCTACTACCCAGGTTTTACAATATAAGGCCCTTTTAAAATAAAGTTTCGATAAAACTTAACCATTCTGCAAATCAGTGCAGTTACTTGCCATAAATGGAGAAGGCAGAATCTGATATTATTTGCATCCACTTGTAACTCGTGTGCAAATGTCTTCATTAATTCCCCCGGGAAATTTGGATGAGTCACCACTTCTCTGACATTTTATCTCCGTAGAGCCATCTCTGAGTTGAAAATCCCTGCACGCCATTACTTCTGCCATAAATTTTCATTAAATGCGTCCATCGACAAATTCCGGTAACCGTGTGTAGATATTTTTATTTTCTGGTCAATTGCCGACATATTCCATTAAATGGGCAGCTGCTTAGTCTCCGTAAAGTATCTTTGCGGCCAGATCCATAAAATTTGGATGAAACAGCAATTCTCGGCATCTCAAATTTCCATGTGATGGTCCTCGATTAATCTACGCTTAACTTTATCTTTTTCATCATTTCTTTCGTTAGTATGCAACTGTCAGCTTGCTTCCTGCAAAAGACAAACAAGGATTAGTATTTTAAAATCATTAAATTAAAACCCTAATTATTAAATCGAAACCCTAAAGTTCATTACGCGTTGGCTTGCTTTGTGTTGACACGTGTCGCAAAAATCGTGACACGTGTACGTTTCCAGCTACTGCTTTTCATTTCGGGCTCTTTGTCTTTTCTAGCGTGAAAATGTGACATGTCGCGATTTCACGATGTGTCGCAAAATCGCGCCCTTTTCTGCCCCTTGGCAACTTTCTACCTCGCAAGCCGTGAAAACGTGACATGTCGCGATTTTGCGACATGTCGCGAAATCGCGACGTTCCTCCGACTTAGACGCTTCTTCTCTTCACCCGCCGCGAAACCGTGACATGTCATGAAATCGTGACGTTCCCTATGCCTTAGCTGCTTTTCCTCTTCATGGCCGTGAAAACCTGCCTTAGTGGCCATGATTTCGCAACGTCGCGAATTCGCAACACCTACCTTGACTTGCGTTTTCTCTTTCTTCTTTTGGCAACTTGCTGCTTCCTTTGGTTTGTGTTGCGACCTTTGGCTTCTTGCTCCCCTTTTTGGCTTTCTTGTCACGATTTCGTGACGTCCCGAAGGCGTCATGAAATTGCAACACTTTCGGGACTTAAGCGCTCTCTGAGTTTCTTGTCGCGATTTCGTGACGTCGCGAAATCGTCTTATCGCGATTTCGCAACGCACCCAGCCTTGCTCTTTTTTGACTTTGACTTAGCTTCCCTTTGCCTTTTGGTTCTTCCTGTTTCCTTTTAACTTGCCTTAGTAAACCTTTGCCTTTGGCTTTCTTTTGGACTTGGACCCGCCGCGAAAACGTGACATGTCGTGATTTCGTGACATGTCGTGAAATCACGACGGTCCGTACGCTTTGGGCCCATTCTCCGAAAAATGTCGCAATTTCGTGACGTTTTCACGCCTTGTTCATTTCTTTGCTCCTTCTGCCATAAAGACTTGCATTCATCCAAAATGTGTCGCGATATCGCGACGTTTTTCTTACTTGCACTTTTCTTCCAAAATGTGTCACGATATCGCGACATTTTCAACACTTGGTCTTTTCTTCCAAAATATGTCGCGATATCGCGACATTTTCCACAAGACTTGCTTTCATCCAAAATGTGTCGTGATATCGCGACGTTTTCAACATTCAGCAAAATTTTCCCAGACCCGTCACGATATCGCAACTTTTCCAAAAATGGAAAGTGTCGCGATATCGCGACTTTTCCAAAAATGGAAGTGTCACGATTTCGCGACGTTTCCGGCACTTAGCTTTTTCTTTCAAAACCCGTCGTGATTTCGCGATATCGCGACTTTTCCAAAAATGGAAAATGTCATGAAATCACTATGCCTTCATCACTTAGCAAATTTTCCAGAAATTATAGGTTGTTTCCAATGAATTCATTCATCTGTATTCTGAATTTTTTATATTAGTGAAAGATCTTTTTACTCAGAATGTTTCTAATTTTTGAAGAAGTGAATTCTAAATTGAAATCAAGGCCAGATGCAAGACTACTTAGATACTTTGATACAGGCAAAACTTGAAGAAGGAGGCAAGCAAAAAAATTTGGAATTAAAACCTGAAAAACATCAAGAGGGTCCTTACTGCAAAATGAAAACTCAATATTTTCAAAGGATGGAAATTCATTTTTCAGTGAGGGTGTGTTGCTTCTCAATAGATCCTACTGTAATGGTTGGGTTGTAGGAGGTAATGACCAAGAATGGGGAGGCATAAAGAAGGTAGATCCAATAGATAATGGTAATGGTTTCTGGACATACAGTACTAGAGGTGGACTAGATGAGGTGTTGAAATATGGGATATGCATCTATCCAAAAGTATGAGAGGTGGGAAAACTAAACTGAGTAGAATAGGCTAGGGGAGTAGGAGTATATGCTGAAGACCACGAACCATAGGTGGGAAGGGGACCTACAGTTGGGATCCAAAATTGAGGAGGGGGACGTAATCTAAAGTTAGAAGTGAATGAAGGTGGAATAGAAGACTAGGTAGGATACATTCCAGAAGGATGGGATGTAAGCAGGAGTGATGAGGAAGAGGAAGGACAAGCTTCTAATGTAGGAGCCTGAGAAGGTAAAGTGGTAAATGTGTACACTCCAAAATGGATGTAACCATTTGGTTTATATTGTTGTTGTTGAATCAATTGTGTTTGGGGAGGCAGCTATGATATATCCTCAAAATATGGGAAAATTAATTGTTGGGAAGGTTGTAGTTGTGACTCTTGGTAAGGGTATTGGTATTAGTGTGGAGGTGGCTCTTATTGTTGCTGCAATGGAGGTTGTTGTGATGGGGTTTGCATTGATGACACTTGAGTACCTGGTGTAGAATAAGAAGGGTCTAAAATCATCCCTATGGTAGGGGTAAATGACATAACCTCAGGATAAGTGCATTTTAACAAAGAGGATTCATCTCAAAAAGGGATTGAGATAGACCTTAGAATAAAGGATGTGAGAAGGTAGGAGAAGTAGGTAGGTTCTCCTCATCGATGGTGAATAAAGGAGCAGGATGTCTTGGAGCTGTATAGATAACATGATCATAGAATATAGAAGGTGAATTAGGTGAAGGTAAGCAGGGAAGAAGTGGATCATCTTTACCAGATAAATTGGTAATCTCATCATAAGAAGAAATGTGTGTGGAACGTAAATGTGAATCTATAGGTAGATCAATTGTCAGTGTGTGGACTTCCCCTATGGAAGAAGAGAAAGAAGAATATTGATTGGAAGGAATGAAGAATGCCTCCCCTTCAAGGTACACTTGCTCACATGCTTGACTATGTGTGATGGTAGGCATTGTGTCGTGTGTGGTGAATGTAGGTTCAAAACTACATATAAAATAAAATTTGAGGTTATATATGTGATCTACAAGGGGTTTTTGAGTAACCCTATAAAGTTTGATGAGTTTCTAAATCTAAAAGCAGGATTCGTAGGTCAAGAGGTAAATTGAAACCTGATTTGCAGGTTGTGGGGTGAATTGAACTCAAACTATGAATATGACAGTGACTAAGTAGTGATAGATTGTAGATAGCCAACAAACCAAGTGTTGAACAGTGAGATGTGCTGAAACCAATTTGTGATCGTGCAAACAATGTGAAACTAGAATTAGTTCTAAGTGCAAAAAATAAAATGTTGATATTTTTTCATGTGTTTTCATGTTGAAAATATGATTCCTAGGAAATATCATAGGCAGTGGGATTATAACTCTAAAAATATTAGGATTTTCATTGGCACATAACCAACTGCAACACCCAAAGGCACACATAATAGAACAGTGTCACAATTGGTGAATGGTGACCTGTATGGAAGGTATAGTAAAATGATAGCCTATAGGTGGGGACTCAAGATGTGCTAATGAGTCCAATAACCTCTTGCAATAAGAGGTGGTAATATCTAAGACTTGCTACTTGCCCAATAGATCTTTTGCTTCACTCTTGAGTGAGCTTAATTAATGAAGACATTTATCGTGCTCACTAATTATGTAAGCCTCATGAACGAAGGTTTCTAATCCTATCCCACTCAGAAGGCTCCTTTTGATGAATAATTTTGGAAGACCAATATCAAAAGTGAGGGATTTTCTAGAGATGAATTCTATAAAACTGCTCCTGTGGGGCTGCTAGGTGTCTAGGGAGGTGAGTTGGTGGAGGATAAAACTCCTACCTCACCAGTCTTGAGTGATGGATTGGGGATGAAATCCAATCTCACCACTTGTGTGTACCACATGAGTGTGTGGTTTTTCATTGTCTAACGATGATATGAAAGCAATAAATATAACTAGATGCCATTTTGAAATGTAAATCTAGCCCTAGATGCATTTTTGGAAGCAAAGCTATATTAAGATGTGTTTTGAAAGAAAGCTAGTCCTATGTGCCTTTTTGGAAAATAAACTAGGATCTATGCTATGTAGAATGTAAAAAAGTAATGTAAATCATGTGATAAGAGGGATTTGTGGAACCCTAATTTTGAAACATAAAAGAAATGTGAGAGAGAATGTGCAAAAAGAAATTAAAAATCTTAAACTAATGATATGGAAAGAAATCTAAAAATTACAATTTACCCAGGGTATTTGTGAATGAAATTGGAAGTCCTAATCTAATGATTGGAAATAAATCTGAAAATTACAATTTACTCGGGGGATTTGTGAAAGAAATGGGAAGTCCTAATCTAATGATATGGAAAGAAATCTAAAAATTACAATTTATCTAGGGTATTTTGTGAAATAAATCGGAAATCTAATCTAGTGACAAGAAAGGGATCTAAAATTTGATGTTGCGAAAAGGAATTTGAAATTGCTTTAATGAAACATG
The DNA here is from genome assembly GCA_028583015.1 of Wollemia nobilis. Lineage (NCBI taxonomy): Eukaryota > Viridiplantae > Streptophyta > Pinopsida > Araucariales > Araucariaceae > Wollemia > Wollemia nobilis. The sequence continues at coordinate 24,088,871 of JAQPPZ010002998.1, forward strand.
CGAAAAGAGATTTGAAAAACCTTAATTCTAAATGCATGAAAGAAATATGAAATTGATTTTTGTGCGAAAAGGAATTTGAAATTGCTTTGATGAAAGATGCAAAAAGAGATTTGAAAAATCCTAATTCTAAATGTGACTTTTAGAATGGAAATTTGAAATGCGCTTTGAAGGAAAATTGATGGGATAACACAAAAAGAGAAATGAGAAACCTATTTGACATGTGATTTGTAAAGGAAAATGAGAATATTCTTGACATAAAGTAAAATGAAAGTTTTGATTTACATGTAGGTTTTTGAGAAAAGAAATTTCAAAAACCTATCTAATGTAAGAAAGATGACTTCAAAAATTGATGATTCGCAAAAAGAATGACACAAAATGGAAACCTATTTTAATGATTCGAACATAAATAAATGTAGCTCTGATTTAAGTAAGTAAAGAAAGGTTAAAATAAACTAAAATAAATGATCTAAAAATTACAAATGCATTGAAAAATAATTCCATACAATGACACGATGTATTAATGAAATTTTTTCTTTCAAATGGATGACAGAAACAAGGAGGTTTAAGAAAATACCTGGTTCCTTTTGCTCTAGATGGACTATTTTGTGTCTCTTTTGTAGACCTCTACAATTTAAGGGTTTTTGAAGTAGTAATTGTTAGCGTAACTATAGGTTGCACTATATTATTTCATTATTTTAGTATGTTCTTATATTGTTATAACAATATCTATTCTACGCCTAGTCTGTTCCATCTTCACCGAAACTATTCTAAGGTGACAAATATATTATTTAAACAATTGCATCAATATTATTCAAGTTTGTTCTTCCTACATGGTATCAAAGCTATTATTTTCAATCACGGACCTGGAATACCATTGAACGCAGCAACTTCGTTGTGCATTAGACCCTAGGCTGTCTAAGTTGGGCGAGGGTGATCTAGGCAAATAGTGTGTTCCTTCGGAGGAGGACCCAATCTCGACCTGGACTGCTGACGGGATCGACCTCTACATGGACACAGAACCCTAAGGGGGACTCCAACTGTGGACGCGATTAGCAACCTCCTTATCATGGTGTTTTATTTTTAAACCACTAAGATGTGTGCATCGTCCCAAATGTGGGACTAAAAAAACATGTTTTTTTTCTAATCACACAACGCTAATCTCTACGAATCGTTTCGATCAATTGCTATTTTGGGCGACGAGTGATTCCGAGGCACTAGCGACAACCTGAAGAAATTTCATGGGAGTGAAAGTTTTCTCTAGTTAAAGACAAAGCAAGCGACAGATTTGCCACCTGGTTTCACAGCAGTGAGATCTGCTCTTGGCAATTTTTTTGTGTATGATCTACACGCTGATGTTGAATATTTTTGGTTTAACCTGTGTGATGATTGCTTACCAAAATGGGAAGTTCCAACTGGGATCTTTGTGATTCAACGTTGTAGCATCTCCAAGCTGCACAGCGAAGGTATCTCTTCTAAGATATAACATTTAAATTGGTAGCAACAAATATTCATTTGCAACACCACAGCGTTAGGAAAATAACCAGGCGGTAAACGGATTCCAGCGCAGCGATTGCTCCATTTCCTACATAGTAGAGGGTGAATTAGATATGAATTCACATGACGAGGGTGAATCAGATTTAGGAACTTGCAAATCATTTTCTGATGACCTAAGATGCTTGTCAGGGTTTTAAGGGTCTATGTTCTATCTGGAAATGGTACCTGCAATAGCACAAAAAAATATAATTGTGTTAGATTCGTAAATAGACAAGTCTAGCACAACTCTTTGTGGGGATCCCACCAAGCATACCAGAATTAAGCAATCAAAAGATGTTATTTGATAAAACTTAATACATACACATATAATTCCTAAAATATTGCTTTTTATTCATTCCAAATGTTCATGGGTTAGAAAGGTGATTTTCCCAATATTTCTTTATGAATTTCAAACACCTTAATGACTTCTTTTGAGACTCCTTAGTGAAGGTGAGCTTACGAACCATCAATAGTTTACTGGTTTTGTGATCTCCTGCACCTTTTATTGAAGGTATGCAAAAGGTTTTTAGATGGTTTGAGGGCTTGCCTTAGTCAAGACCCTTGTTGATGAAAAACAAAAGACAAAAGAAAATTGAGCTAAAACATGGTAAAAATTGCATAAAACACTATAAAAGCATGAAACAAAGCATACATGCTAAAGTTGCTAAGGTATATTTCTTGCATGGTCAATTCACATGGTAGAGAATTAATTGGAACCTAGATTCATAGGCCAGGGAGAAAATTGGACTTTTGTTGACTATGGGACCAAAATTTATGTCCATATGGATGTTTGAAGTTGTCCTTTATTGTTTGTATGGTGTAGAATTCTTAGATACGATTCTAGACTAATTTTGGTAGATTTTTTGCATGGTAGATGAAATGGAGAGAGGTAAAATTGGAGGGGGAGCCCTCTATTTATAGAAAAATATGAGTTCAGGATAAGGGGTTAGATAAATAAACCCTTAGAGTCACTCCATGTTGGAGTTAGGTTATGGTTTGAATAGGTGTCAAATCCTCATACCTTAGGGAAATATCTCCTCCTCATACATGTGTGAGGAAGAGTTAGGATTAACTAAGGTTAGTTAGATCCTAGGTTAGGTTAAGGTTTAATTAGGTTATTTGGAAATATCTTAACTAATATCATGTGCACACACGTGTGGAAGTGTGTTTAGGTCTAATTTGACTTAGGACCCTAATTAAACTCACTTAAGTGAAAAGGTGCATTTAATTGGAAGTCAATGAATAATTAGATCACTAATAAATCTAATTAGGATTTTTGATAGGGATAAGGTCCTATGAGTTTCAATTAGATGTAGGGGAGGGCTTAAGTTACCTTAGGGGGCTAACAGGTGGTCTCTTAATGGGTAGGAGGTATTTTGGAGGTGTTTTACCCAGTTTTGTAGGTTTAGGAACCTACTGATGATTACAATAGTCTAAGATGGCCTATAATGGTCTATGTCAGTCTACAAGTATGTATGTAGATGTACAAGTATCTATAAGTGAGCATGTATAACTTTTAGATGTCTACAATTGACTAGGTGCTTTAGCCTTGATAAAAATGGATTGATTGGAGTTGGAATTCTATAGGGGTTATCCTATCCTTTTTTCCCAAATTTTTCTTCCTAGCCACTTTTTTTTCTAGGGAATAAATATATAGAATCCTAAAGGGTGTCCCTGGTTACGGGAAGAGCAAGACTCTTCCTTACCTTCTAGTATGAATATTTTTCACCTAAAAATGTAAACCTATTCCTAGTACCATTATAGGTTAGAATGTGTAGGTTGTAGCACAGGGGTGCAGTATTCCTAGGTGGGGAGGTGATATTTTAGGGCCAAGAATGATCAAAAGATAATTCCCCACTTGACTACCAAATCGTACAATCGTACCATCCTTCGAACTACCCCTTGCGACAGCTAAACAACTTGTACGGATGTCAAAGTCTCACACTGTACGGTTACAAATCATACAGGTACATGGGTTGTACACTTTTGCACTCATTAAAATTGATAGATTCAGTTTTGGAAGTTGTCGTACATAGTTTTGTAACTATTCAAGTCGATTTCCTCAAACTGCCAAATCGGGTAAGTCGATCTCTGTGGTTCAATTTGCCAAATCGGGTAAGTCGACTTTGTACGATTTGTACGGACTCTGGTGTACGATCGATAGAAAATGATGGTACATTCAAGTGCCAAATTAGATACTCTAATGCCTCAATCTCTCTCAGGGATATTTTGTAAGGTTTTACTATGCCAATTAATCCATTCTCCGGGTTGGACCAACCATCGCAAAGGAGCTTGGGAGAGATTCCATCTATCCAATTACATACAAAAATCATACAACAAGACTCATAACATCATTCTCCACATCTCCATGCTCATAGATCATCCCTCAAATTCCATCGGTGCTAACCTCTGTCAAGGAGTTGCAACAATGCATAAAACTAAGCTAAAACAATAACCAGAAAACACACATACATCAAGATTCCATTATAGATCATCAATCATCATTGCCAGGATCATACACGATGTGTAATGATGTAGTTCCATTCCATTATAGCATAATTTTCATTACAACAAGGTTATTCTATCAATCTCTTGCAATAACTCAGATATAAGTTAGCTATTACAACCAACAAGTACTCTATTCTACCTCTTAGCAACCAGACCTACAATTTTGAAAATGGGGCCTTATATAACGTTGCCCAGGCCATTCCAAAGTGGTTCCTGAGGCAATTAGTTACTTACAACTGCCCATGTACAACTGAATTCATTAATTTGACCTTTTACTAAGTTTAACACCTTAGTTAGCAAATCTATGCGCCATTTCACTATGAAATTACATTTCCCATGCATTTGGATGAATTTCGGTGTGCCCTGTATGATTTGCTTCTACCTTGTACGATTTTTCCATCCAGTTGTATGGTTTTCCCATCAGTTGTATGGTTTGCCCCTACCTGTACGGTTTACAAAACTTGGGTAAACTGTCACTTATGCCAAAACTATCAAAATTGAGCAAATCCCTTTTGATCACTTCTTCTTCTGGGAGGTGGATTTGCTGCCTACATCTGCCCTCCCCTTTACTTTGGTTGGTGTCCTCACCGACTCATTCTGCTTCTTCCACTGTGCTTCGTATTCTGCCACTACAGCCTCTAAGTCCTTAACTTGTGACTTATACATTTCTCGTTCATTCTTCAACTTGGTTGCGTAGCTTCCCATCTCTACTACTTTTGCTCCATGGAAGTTAGCCTTTTCCTCGATAGTCTTTAGGAACTCCATCATCTACTTTTCATGGTCTGAGGCACTCTTCTTCAACTTCTCCTTCCAGTGAGCTTCTACTCGAGCTGCCACTTGAAGTTCTTCATTATTTTTAGTAATGGTCTATAGGTGGTGATTAATATCAACCTCCATAGCTCGAACACTATCTTCCTTAATTTTCAACTGAGCTTGCTTTTCTAGGACCATCTCATTCAATCTCTTATTATCCTTTGTCAGCTCCTCTATCTGCTTGGCTTGTTTTACCATTTGCTCACTCTTCTCAACCAACTGAGTTATCATAAGCTCCTCCTTTGCTTTGAGTTGTGCCTCCAACTCCTTAATCCTATCCTCTACCATCTATGAGATCTATCACTTTTCCTCTTCAAGCATATTAATTCTAGCTTCAGACTCTCTAATGCCTGAAAGATCTCCCTCCAATTTCTTTATTTTCTCTTCTACCACAATTCTACTTTTCTATAGTTCTTCTTCCATTACGGCCAATTCCTTTTGAGTGGCTATAGTTTCCTCCTTCTGAGCCTCCTTGAGCTGGTAGATTTGTTCCAATCCTATGCTCAACCACTCTATCCAGTGTGTTAGGAAGTTAAACTTCCTCAAGGTGATGGCCACTCCAGTAGCAACCCTCTTATATTCCAACTCTATCATATTTGTGGGGTAGGTCGAGTGATTGGCCCTATCCAAGTACATCCTTGGATCTTTCCTATAATTTGTTATCACCCCTTCAAGCAAGTCCTCTCTTCCCAACATTGTTGTTACCTCTTCCCTGGGTAACTTCCATGGATGTTGTGCATGAATATCCATAATTCTCCTTGTACGCTCTACACTACTCACCCATTCTATTATCTTTTCCAGCTCGAGGGACACTTGTTCTTCCCACAACTTCAATTCTCCCACATGGCCAATACAAAATTCCAATATAGTACTATTAATCACATGGCCCAACTGAGAAAAGAAGTGTTCCACCTTATCCTCTATTCCACGTGCCTCCTCCTCAGTTGCAATTCTGCCAAACCGAGGTACTTCCAGAAGATAACTGGATTGCATCCCCCATCGTTCTTCCTCTGTAGGAGTACGTACATCTTCTTCCTCCATATGGTGGCTAGAGCTTCCTCCAAGCTCCTGAAGTGCCCTCATCGTATCTATATTTTCTCGAGGTGGAGACTATTTTACAATTTTCTCCTCCTCACTATCTTCAATATTCACAATCTCCTCTTGAGATTGTTGCTACTCAACTTGTTCCTGGGCCTTTTCTGGTTCAGTAGAGCCCACCTATTGCTCTTCTTTATTTTCTTGGGCCACTTCTTGTTCTATCTTGCCCACTTGTTGTTCTTCCATCACTTCTTCCTCCTGATCCTGTTGGGTATTCATTGTTGTGACCTATTCAACAACAAGTTCTTCTTTATCCTGTGATGCCTCCATATTCTCTAGTGCATCTCTCTTACTTGAGCTTCCTATCACAAACTTGTAATGAGGCTTCTTCTTGGGCTCTTCCTCCTGAGTAGTGGCTATTCCTTCTTGCCCTACCTCAAATCCTTTAAAAAATTTAGAAGCATCCATCTTCTCAAATTGTTGGAATATTTATAGAGATGTCACTATTATTTCTACCTCTATCCAACACAACTCATCCAATTCCATCTCTTTCGAGTCTGACTATTCCTTTTCTTTTACTTTTAGAACTAGTTTTCTAGCCATTCTTTCATACTGTCTCCTCATCATTATCTGAATTGGGCTTCCTTGCCTCCTCTCCCTTTCTTGAATAGAGTGGTTGCTCCTACTACCATTGCCTAGGTGCTTGCTGTTCTAGCTCTGGTTCCAACCATCTAGGCCTTTTTCTCCGATGGTGTACATCGGCATCTTCCTCTAGAGTAGTATCCTCTTGAGCTCTACTGATCTATTGCTCACTCCTCATTCGAGATCTCTCCAGGGTCACTTTTGATATTGGCACTGACTTAGCCCACCTCAATATCATCGGTTGTCCTCCCCTAATTTCTCGAGGTGGCATCAATCCTGGAAAGTGGATCTCTACTTCTATGACCACATTTAATAATAATCCAATAGCATGGAAAGTCATTCCAAAGTTCTTTGACCTCTTTGTCAGTGCCTCGTGCATTTTTCTTTCTAGAAAGGTACCCCAATCATACTGAATTCCCTTGGTGATACCCTCTACATACTGTGCCATCCACATTGGCATTTATATGGCCCTTATATCTCCTATCAGTCGAGCCATAATCGTATTCATTGCACATGGCCAATGTTCCCCTTTCAACTGGCTCTATTTGATTTCATATGTTCCTGCACCTGAGATCTTTGCCTCCATCAGTGAAGTGACAATGGTAAGGGTAGTGACGAGGTGGTATGCCTCTATTGGATCTACCAATATCTTTACTACCTCCATACCATATTCTAATAAGCCAAATGTCTTCCAAAATACCTCTACCAAAATATCCACTTTCATCGACCTCTTGCCCACATTGACATAGGTAGTTCGGGTTGTAGGGTTATACGCCTGAACTATCTACAATAGATAGTTATGGAAGAAGGATTTGTGAAATGGTGGAACTTGTGCAATTACTACTACATGAGCATCCTCGAACATCTTCCTCCAAGGATGATTCTTATTTCTTTCATCACTCCACCACTTCCTACAGGTATCTGCCCCATGTTGTACAAATGTGATATTTGTGACCTCAACCTATCCCTCTTCCTATCCACTACTCAGATTCTCCTCTTGATCTGGTAGGTGAACCTCACTCCTCAATTCCCTCCATGAGGTCCTTTCTTGTGCCATTCTCTCCTCTCTATGCCTTGGTGGTGTCCTTCTCAGATTAGCCCACCAATGTCTCTGCCCTCTCCATGGCCTATATCCTCCTCTCCTCCAAGGATGATTACCATGCCAATCATGGGACTAAAACTATCACCCTTGGTGTTGCCATGGGTATGCTTCTCTCTCGTGCAATGGACCTAGTGATCTCTCCACCCTATTGGCTACAATCCACCTTAACCGGCATCCAAACTCTTCTATTGAGATCATTCCTCCAACATCTCACCGATTAACTTGACATCCACTCATTCACCATTTTTGCAATCAGAAGTGTATCTAAATCATACAAATTACTATAAAATCATACAATGTATGGTTCTTTGTACCCTTGTATGGTTCTTACCTTCACCAACCACTTCTAGATCGTACACTTATCGTTTCTCCACCATAGTTCAGTTTCTAGCCATCAGTCTTCAAACCATCCTATCTCCACCAAATCGTACATCTACAACCTAAAATCATACAGTATGATAGTACTCCATACAATGTTGCTTTTTGACTACCTTCTCCTTTGGAATCCATATAATTTCATATGATTCCGTATGATTTGCTAAAACTGCCCAAAATGGCCTGAAAACCACCAAGAACTATGCTAATTTTCTTTGAAATCGTACATTCTTCCCTTAAAATCATACAGTACGATTTTTCAAACCCTAGGTTGTGAAAAATTCAAAATTTTGGTCTCCTTTGTCGAATCTGTCACCAACCCAGTTGTCGAATTGCCCCGTTCCTCCTTTTCAGTCTTTCTCGAGAGCAATTTTCCAACTCCTTCACCTCTAGCACAATTTATTTCTCTTTGATGAATTTTTGGTTATACTTTGATGGTTGTACAGACTTATTTTTCCCTTCTCTACTTTTTCTAACTTTCCTTTTATCTCGATTCTTCTATTTCTAGGGTTTAAATCTCCACTTTCCTTGCAATTTCCATCACCCAACTTCAATTTCTCACTTCCCCAAACTCTAACCTATCATTTTTCACCTTTGGGTTCATACTTAGATATTTTCTATTGAATATTCTTTGAATTTTCCTTTTTAATGGAGTAAAACCCTAAATTCTCTTTCTCCTGGGTTAATTTATCGAAAATGAAAAGTACTCCTTGGTGCTAATCAAAATGGGTCCTTCTAATTGTGGATTGTTGATGAAATTTGGCTGCCCATATGGTCTTCTCCATTCAATTGCATGCTTTCCACCTTCATCCTCCTAAAAATTCAAATTCACTTGTACGATTTAATGAAATTGCAAGTCCTACCTTCTATTTAAAGCATTTCAAAAAACCCTAACTAAACCCTAAATTGTGCCACTTTGCACATTTTCCCTCCATATTGCATGGATGATTGACAACTCAGCAATTTTTTGAAATTTCATCTTTTTCCCCAGCTTTTTCCTCCAACCGTTGCTTTCTCCCATGCATGCCGCATTAAATGGGTAGTTGAAAATCGTACAACATGCTTGAAATCGTATAGTGTATGATCCAAATCGTACAACATGTCATTTTGTATGATTTCCCATGTCCTTATGTCGATTTTGCTTGTACGATCCCATAATTTGTATGATTTCATCCTCAATTTTGTTTTGTACGATCTTTATACTTAGAGAATTTTTCAATTTTTCTCTCTGAAGAGGCATTTTCGGTTTTCAACCACTTCCTTCTTAATTGCATCCCGAGGGATTTTCACAACTAAGGCACTTTTTTTTCTTTTTTTTTTTTTCAATCCTAATCTATTTACACTTACCTTCTAGGCAATCGTACAGTGACATTCACTTGTACGATCCCATCAAATTCTTCTCTTGGGGATTCAACTACAATGTTCGGAGTGGTTGTGTCACCTATTGGTATTTGTTCCCTAGGCCGATTCATCTCCACTTGTGATGTTACCAAATTCCCTAGCCTTCTTCTTCCATGTGTACAATTTGGAATTGTACAATTGCAAGCTAGAGTATCTTCACCTGGTGTCCTTTCCCCTTGTTGCACAGGTGATTGATCCCTTGGTAGCGGTGTCCTTACTACTCTACTATCATTCAAGCGACTTCTCTACCTATCCCCTCAGATCAATTCTAGCTCCAGACTTGGTGATCGGATTCTCAGTTGTCCCTAGTTTCTTTCATCTACAAATTATACTCTTCCCCTACCAATAAGGCCTCTTTCGCATGAGTGTCTCCCCCATCCTATTCCTCTTGGTATTGGGTTTCTCTACATGAATGGTGATTCCTCCCTTCTCTAGAGTAATCCTCTACCACCCCTCCCTCATTGAGATGGTTGTCCCCATGTACATTGCCTTACAAGATTTGGTAACATTCCCCTCAATCCTAGTAATCCTCATAGATTCCTTGTCCAGTTCATACAAGCTAAGGGTGTATCTCCTGGCCATCTAGGAGTAGGGGGTCAAAATATTCCTCGCCCTCTTCCTCCTCTAATTGTAACATCACCTCATCTTTGTTCATTTTGTAGTTGAATACCTCCCCCTTCCTGGCTGAAGTCTTAGGGGTCTTTCTCTATTTCTTCTTCCCATTGTTTGGGTATCAAGAGTTATCTCTACCAACTCGATGTTGGCTAGTGGACTTCTACTTCTTCTTGCACTTGGTGACAGTTGTCATAGTGCTCTAATTCTTAGATCTACATGAGCTAGGCAACGTCTCCATATTCTTTCTTCAAAGTTTCTTTGTGGTGATGATGTTGCCAAAACTTCTCTATAGGCATCAAAAAAGTCCATCTCAGAACTTGAATGAGTCTGATTCTCTTCTCTCTATTCCACCCAATTGGTTGGAAAATTCATCCTTCTCTCCAATATTCATACTTCTCTTCATTGTCTTCACAACTATCGATAGGCTATTATATAATATTGTGGTCCAAGGTTGGTTTGAAGTCCTTGCATTCTCCCCACTTGTCATTGTGTCATTGTAACTATTGGAGAATCATGATTACCTTGAGGGTTCTGAGGGTTCTCTGGGTGATTATCTTCATCACTACTTCCTGTACTAGGTTCCATTACGAGCCAAGGCATGCCTTCACTACTAGAGTCTATCAAATCTAATAGTGTGTTACCTTGTGGTTCGGGTGATGTAGTTGCCTCTTCAATATCTCACCATAGTATCTCCACATCTTCATTTGTCATAGGTGGATCACTTGGTGGTACTTGTGAGCTTGTGCTGGCACCCTCATTTCCTCCACCACTTCTCAGAGTTAATCCTTCCACCTCTTCCAGTTCCCTTTCATCTTCTTGTAGCCTAGCTACCCTTTGTTCTTCCAACCTACGTATCATGCCATCCAACTCCTGGATGATTTGCTCTCTCAACATTGCATTATGACCTCTCAACATTTGATATTCTTCTTGCAATTGTTGAGTCTAGACCCACATTATTTGTTGTAATAACCCTATCTAAGCCAATGGAGTAAGTCCAACCAATTCTTGATCAATGGTCTCATTCCCTTCTTCCTCTGGAACTTCCATTTCAAATGTGTCCACTCTATCTTCATATCATACTGTTAGTCGTATCCTTCTTCGACCGTCCCTTTGTTGGGGTAGTTCTCTCTATTCTACCTGAGGATACCTCCTATTTCTATTTATTTCATTCTATATTTCCCTATTTTTGGGTAATAGTACTATCTCCTGATGTTCTCTTCTATTTGGGGGAATCCGTTCCCCATCTTCTTCTTCAACTCTTTTAGTTCCATCAACAAATCTGACATGTACTCGTAATCTTCTTCTTTCTCTAGGTCGAGGTACCAACTCTTGTTGTTCTATGGTTGGTCGTAGTTCCTCCCCTTCTACAAATAAGTGTGTGAGACCTATGTCAGGCTCTTCCTATGATGGATCTGACTCATTCTGAGCTTCATCTTGGGTTTCTGCTCATCTTCATCATTCCACTTCTTCTGAAGCAATGAATAAACATTGTACTTTGTAAGGCTTCAACTTTGAGCCATTTACAGTATCAGGCACCTCTATCCCATTCAAGTTCTACAACTTGACTGCTCCATTATCCATTACTTCAACTACTTTATAAGGACCAAGCCATAACATCTTCAACTTACCCGACTTGATTTCCCTCTTTCCATTAAACTTTAGAACTAAGTCACCCGGACTAAGTTCCAACTTCCTCAAATGTTTGTCATGCCATGCCTTCCATATTTTTTGAGCTATCTCAATTGCCCATTGTGCCATGACTCTTCATTCATCTAACTTAATCAGTGTCATCAATCACTCTTCCAAACTTTCTTGATCACCCAAGCGATGCTCTACCATGACTCTCAAACTTGGTATCAAGAATTCGACTGGTACCACTGCTTCCTATCCATACATTAATTGGAAAGGTGTATGTTCCATTGTAGGTTTAAAATTTGTTCTATATACCCATAAAATGGATGGTAGCCTTTCCTCCCAGTCTGCTCCCTCTATCCCATAGGTTTTATACAGAGTAGAAACTAGGACTTTATTCATTGCCTCCACCTGCCCATTCGCTCTAGGATAATACGGACTAGACAATGAGTGTAAAATATTGAACTCTATTGTCAACATCTTGATAATATCATTAACAAAGTGTCCTCCTCGATCACTTGTTATCCATAGTGGAATACCAAACCTTGTGATTACCTATTCGTACAAGAATCTCATTGTACTCTTCACTGAATTATCAGGTAATGCTCTCGCTTCCACCCATTTTATTAGGTATTCTATTGCTACTACGATGTATCTACACTTCCTCCATCGAGATGTCTTTAATGGGCCTACGAAGTCCAATCCCCATCATTCAAATAACTCTTGTGGTTGTGATGGGTGTAAGGGCATAAAGTCCCTCTTTACTAGCTTTCCTGCTCTTTGGCAAGTGTCGCATGCTTTCACATGCTCCTTTGCATCATTATACACTATGGGCCACCATAGCCCTACTAGAAATACCTTCCTAGCAGTCATGTCTGGTCCCATATGCCCTCCTGCTAAGCCTACGTGAGCTTCCTTCAATGCTACTTTGACTTCTTCATCCATCACACATCTTCGTAAGACACCATCACTTCCCATTTTATACAATAATCCTGCTATTATCTAGAAAGGTGTTGACTTCATTATTATTTTCTTCTTCTCAATTGCCATCATTTCCTATGGCAACTCTCCTATGGATAGGTATTGGCCAACCAACTTGTACCATGATGGAACAACATTGATGGTGAATAATTGTGCATCTAGAAATTCATCAAGAACTCTAGTTCCTACAGGTTCTCCTGATCATATCCGAGACAACTAGTCTGCAATCACATGCTTCTTACCAGGTCTCACCACTACTCAAAATACAAACTCCTGAAGGGTGACGAGCCACCTACTGACTCATCCTTGTATCATCAACTTATTTATCAAGTACAACAATGCTTGGTGATCGACATAGAAGGCAAAGGGATTCACCAATAGGTAATGCCTAAAATTTTGAACTACATATACCATTCCCAAAGCTTCTCTTTCTGTTGTACTATAATTCCTCTCTAGCCTTGACAAAAGATGACTAGCAAAGAAAATAGGTTGATCTAGCCTAAATTGTCCTTCTTGTGCTAAGGCACATCCAATTGCAAAATTGGAAGCATCAATATGGACATGGAATTCCTTATCCCAGTTTGGGAACACCAAAATTGGACTACTCACAAGCTTAGCCTTTAGCTCCTCAAAGGCTCCTTGGTGCTCCTCCATCCATCTAAAAGGAACATTATTTTTCATCAAGGAATCGAGTGGGTAGGATACATGTGCATAATTCTTGATAAACCTTCGGTAGTACCCTATCGATCCAAGGAAGGTTTTTAGTGAACTCACATCAAATGGTTCCTCCATGTGTAATATCACATGGATCTTATCAGGATCTGTCTTCAATCCTTCACTACACACAATATGTCCCAATAGTTTCCCATACGGTACCATCAGAAAGCATTTCGTTGGATTTAATGATATCTGTGCATTTTTGCACCTACTCATACATTCACTGAGGGTAGGAAGATGTTCCTTGATCTTCCCATAAATGGACCAATCATCCAAAAATGCTTTAAAATTCCCTATTGCCAATTGATCAAATATATACAGTATGATGCACTGGAATGTAGTTGGGGCATTATAGAGCCCGAATGGCATTCGATTGTATGCATAGATGCCATTCTCCACAATGAATGTGGTCTTCAGCTTATCCTCCTCGGCTATGCTAATTTGATTGTATCCTGAGAACCCATCCAAAAATGAATAAATCTCATGTCCTGCGACTTCTTCTAAGATAGAATCTATGAAGGGAATGGGGAAGGGATCCTTAATAGTTACAACATTTAGACTCCTAAAGTCCACGCATATTCTGATCTTGTCTACTTCCTTCTTCAAGGTGATCACTATGGGTGAAACCCATTCACTATTTGTCACTCTGAAGATAATTCCTGCTTCCAACATCTTTTCTATCTCTGCATTTACTAATGCCGCATATTTTGGGTTCATCCTATATGGTCTCCTTCTCACAGGTTGAGCTCCAGGCATTAGGGTAATCTTGTGGACACACAATTCTGGTGGTACTCCTTTCAGGTCCTTATATGTCCATGCAAAGACATCCTTATATTCCAAGAATATCTTAAAAGCTATCGCTTTCAGTACAGGATTCCAATCATCGCCATAGTGAATCATCCTAGGTTCTTCCTCTATTCCTAGATTGATGTCCACTATCCGAGGTCCTTCATATTTGATATTTTCTAGTTCACTTGTAGCTTTCTCTACATTCTCTGGGTGTGTCGATCTTGTATCAATATCTGCATCGCCTACTGTATACTCTGCAAAACTTTTTGGAAATGTCCATTTCTCTTCTGCTTCCTTCTTAGGTTCTTGGCTAACTTCTGGTTTGTCTTATTTTTCCTTGATCTCCTCTGATTCAATACAGAGGTAGTTGGGCTAAAAAATTTCGTACTCCTCCATTTTCCAATGAAGAAGTCCGCTATCAGATCGAGCTTCATCTTCGCTACATTCTTCTAGGTACAACATTCCTTCTCCATCAAGTTCATGCCCTTCATCCTCTGAGGAATTTTTTGATTCATCCATCATAGCTACATCCTCACTAACTCTTTGATTAGCTAGATTAATCATGTATTTGTGTTGTCCCTTCTTAAAAGTGATCTGATTCTTCCCCCAGTTGTGATTGACTTTGGCTACTCATAGCCAACCTCTCCCTAAAAGAGCATCGTATGCAGGTTTTTGCATTGTAATCACAATAAAATCTAAGACAAATTCTTGTTCAGCTATCACCACTTGTTGTGTGGTCAAGACTCCCTTTGTCTCGATGCCATTCTGATCAGCACCATATAATCAGAAGCTCGATGCCCATAGAGATGGAGCACCAATTTCTAGCCATGTTCTTTCAGGTAACACATTGACGCTGGATCCTCCATCCATAATAACTTGTGTCAACTTGTGCCCTAGGATCTCCATATGAACTAATGCAGGTTTCTTTCCTACATCGATCATTAATACGGTTGGATCCATGAACTGATCCTTTTACTCCTTCTCCTAAATCGGTTGGCTCTGCACTTCCATCACCTTATGCGGTTGTATTTCTTCCACCATTACTTTCTGCAATGCTAGAATAGCTTCCAGCAGGTTTGATACTTTAACTTCTACTATGGTATCCAAAACCTATGCTACCATATTTTGCACAACTATCTCCTGATCTGATGGTTTCCTTAGTTCCTTACCAATTGTTGACTCTACTCGCTTAGTCTTTTCAGCTTCCTCTTGCAATATTTTCTTTGCTACTTGCCAACATTGCTTTTCCTTTGTTGGCTCTGGATACTTATCCTTCTTAGCCTGATTCCTTATCATGGCTAAAACTTCTTGGGTATCCTCCTTAACTTGAGGAACCTCTATGTCCAAATAACTAACATTCTATAGGTTACTCGAACTCACCTATTTTGGACAATTCTCTTCTTTGTGGTTCCTCGGACCACACCATCTACACATATGTGTAGTGCTTGCTTGTGGTGTTTCTTGCCTCTGAGGTGCAGGACAATTTTTTGCAAAATGCCCCCATTCCTAGAAATTGTGACATTGTATGATCGGTCTTCCTTTCGAGTCATACTACAAATGACTCTGTCCTCCTTGTCGATTACCTTGATTCGGTCTTCCACCTCATCTACTATTTCTATAACCACCACTCATTGCTTGTTGCCCGCTTCCTTGGGCCTTCGATTTCTCTTCCTACTCTTGGATTGACAATACTTGTGGGCATACTCTTGCATTATATGGGCATAACATTACTTCATGCCCCATCACATTACAAATGTGGTAATAGTCATTCCTTGGACACTTCACATTTGTATGGCCTTCTATTTTGCATTCCGTGCACCACATATCATTTATGTCCGGTTTGATATTTTGTTCTTTTATCAGTTTATCAAACTCCTTACGAAATGATGCTACTATCCATTGTATAGTGTCATCTTCTCCACTATCTGAATCATTCGACTTGGGATGAGATAAAATTCCTGTATACATTTGTTTTGATTCACTCTCAAAATTCTTTGCATGCTTCAATGCTTCTTCATATGTTTTTGATGGTACTACCTTCATATTTTTCTTATACTTTGGAAGTAATCCATCTACAAACCACCACTTTACTAGAACGTCTGCTAGAGGCATCTGCATCTTATCGACTAATTGCTTTAGTCTACAGTTATAGGACTTCACATCTTCATCAGATTTTTGCTTTGTCATGCAAAGTTCTATCACAATGTCTCCATCATCCTTCAAAGGTCAAAATTCTTCGATGAACTTCTCCTTTATCTGATTCCAAGTCTAAAAATCTATGGTATTTTCTCTCTTCAAATACCAATCAATTGCCAATCCTCTCAAGGTAGCAGGAAATAGAATTACCCAATCCTCTGGTCTATCCACTCCATTTGCTCTCCAAATGGTTATGCAAGTTCCTATGTGCCATGTGGGGTCTTCCTTACCCTCACCTAAAAATGGTGGACATCTCTATTTGGCTGCCCTATTAGCCATCTTAGGAGAGTCATCACTCTCACTTGAGGTGTCTCATGGAATCTCTGACTGATTCCTCCTTGGGGGTGTCTTACTCCCATTGTCATCAGAAGTGTCAATTTGAGGTATCTTATTTTGTCCTGCCACTCGGTGACCAAACTCTCATGCATCTTCACTTAGTGACCTCCTTCACTGATGTGAGGGAGATGGTCTTGGTCTTTCCTCCTGAGACCTCGCATCCTGTTGCTCTGGTGCCTGACTCCCATCCTCCGCACTCCCTTGCAACCCTTCTACCACTTTCTCAGGTGTCACCATCCACTCTCCATCCTCTTGCACTTTTCCTTTGTCAACCCTTGCCTCTACGCTTGGTGGTTCTACTTCCTCATCTTCCATCTCTATCAACAATGCCTCAAAGTCTCCTTCTTCTGATGTCCAGACTTGCTCTATTTTTGGTTCGTGAGTACTCCGATCTAAGTTACTTGTGTTTTCTCTCTGAGAAATCCTTGTGCTCCTTCTTACTAGGATGTTTTCTCATGCTTCTCATCTCCCATGGTTTCGTGCACTGGTGTCTGTCATTCACCTCCAACTTGTAGTATCACACTTCATCAATTTGACCCATTTTAACAAAAATGCCAGATTCGATAAGGCAATGGTGCCAAATGTAGCATAGGGGTGTAGTATTCCTAGGTGGGGAGGTGATATTTTAGGGCCAAGAATGATCAAAAGACAATTCTCCACTTGACTACCAAATCGTACAATCGTACCATCCTCCAAACTACCCCTTGCGACAGCTAAACAACTTGTACGGATGTCAAAGTCTCACACTGTATGGTTACAAATCATACAGGTACATGGATTGTATAATTTTGCACTCATTAAAACTGATAGATTCAGTTTTGGAAGCTGTCGTACACAGTTTTGTAACTATTCAAGTCGATTTCCTCAAACTGCCAAATCGGGTAAGTCGATCTTTATGGTTCAATCTACCAAATCGGGTAAGTCGACTTTGTACGATTTGTACGGACTCTAGTGTACGATCGATAGAAAATGATGGTACATTCAAGGGCCAAATTAGATACTCTAATACCTCAATATCTCTCAGGGATATTTTGTAAGGTTTTACTATGCCAATTAATCCATTCTTTGGGTTGGACCAACCATCGCAAAGGAGCTTGGGAGAGATTCCATCTATCCAATTATGCATAAAAATCATACAAAAAGACTCATAACATCATTCTCCACATCTCCATGCTCATATATCATCCCTCAAGTTCCACCAGTGCTAACCTCTATCAAGGAGTTGCAACAATGCATAAAACTAAGCTAAAACAATAACCAGAAAACACACATACATCAAGATTCCATTATAGATCATCAATCATCATTGCCAGGATCATACATGATGTGTAATGATGTAGTTCCATTCCATTATAGCATAATTTTCATTACAACAAGGTTATTCTATCAATCTCTTGCAATAACTCAGATATAAGTTAGCTATTACAACCAACAAGTACTCTATTCTACCTCTTAGCAACCAGACCTACAATTTTGAAAATGGGGCCTTATATAACATTGCCCAGGCCATTCCAAAGTGGTTCCTAAGGCAATTCGTTACTTACAACTACCCATGTACAACTGAATTCATTAATTTGACCTTTTACTAAGTTTAACACCTTAGTTAGCAAATCTATGCGCCATTTCACTATGAAATTACATTTCCCATGCATTTGGATGAATTTCGGTGCACCTTGTATGATTTTCTGCTGCCTTGTATGGTTTTTCCATCCAGTTGTATGGTTTTCCCATCCAATTGTATGGTTTGCTCCTACCTGTATGATTTACAAAACTTGGGCAAACTGTCACTTATGCCAAAACTATCAAAATTGAGCAAATCCCTTTTGATCACTTCTTCTTCTTCTGGGAGGTGGATTTGTTGCCTACATAGGTTACCCATTGAATTTTGATAAATATATACCTTCAAGAAAATGGAAAACACTCTAGGATAATTCCTTGAGATTTAATATACTACAAAATATGGATTCTTGGTTATTTATGCTCATATATTGGTCATGATTGATATATGTAAAGTTTTACCAAAATCAATAATTTTTAAGTATGGGGATAAGATATGGATCCAAACCATAGATTATGAAAAATATATCTTTTAGATGTATAATTTGTCATGAGGTGGGGCATATTAATATATCATGCCCTAAGAAGAGCCCAATAGAATCATATGTATAAAACTATAAGAGAAACTTACAATTGGATATGGATGAAGATTGTTTTCAAATTCCAAAAAATAGATCTAGAAAATAAATGAAAATAAATAGTGGAGACCAGTAAGGACGAATATTAGAATAAATACCAATTCTTTTAACGCCTTAACCTATGAATCAAAATTAGATTAAAACTTAGAGGACATAGTACAACATGTTCAACATATTAACAATAAACTGTCTATTTAATATGATCCTGGTTTAGGGATAAATATTCTTGATGATCATAAGGACTGTGTCTCATTTTATTTTGAATACTCTCTTGAAGTGCCATGCACCATTTAGTAGAAACTTTTGGCAAATAAAATGCAGTTTTAGAAGTTAATACCTTTTTCATTAATAAGAAAATACTAGAAAATGAGCAAAACAAGTCAAAAACGTTTGTAGCATATCTATGAGAGGATAAATCTAATTAAAAATAAAATTGTGAAATAATATTGAGGAATATAATAATAAGACCTTATAATATAGGCAAGGGGAAAATATAAAAACCCTCAATTATCAAGCAAGATCTAGGGAAGCAAGAGCAAACATAGAGAAAGGAACACAAACTAAGTTGGTTAAAGTTCTCTTTACCAAACAAAAAAATAGTATTTGTAATTTGTGGGTGGGGATAATAGCCCCTAATGATACATGATTATCATCTCATGGAATATAAGGGGTACTAATTCCCCCTCAAAGTAGAGGTGTACCTCTATTTAAGTAATAAACCTGATATTCTTTGTATCTAGAAATCTAAAATGATAAATGAAGGTTCAAAAACTATGAAAGTAGTATGGGCAACATGTGAATAGGATGTTATGAATTTTTAAGGATCAGCAAGGGGAATTCTAGCTTGTTGAAATCCTACTAGAACCTCCTATGTAACGATTCACAAAATTAGGTATTGGATAGCCTCTTTAGTCATATGCTACTTTGTAGATATTTACTTCATCCTTATCAATATCTATGGACCTACAAATCAGTTAGGTGCACTAGAGGTTTAAAATGGGATTGAAGCCTTTATGAGAAGTAAATACCAAGACTTGATTCATGATCATAGAAGATTTTAATGCCATAACCAAGCTAGATGAAAAGTTTAGGGGAATTAGGAAATTAACTCAAAGTATGAGACATTTCTCAACATTTATTCAAAACAATAATCTATGAGAGGTTGAGTTTGAACAAGACAACTATACATGGACCAACAATAGGAGAGGTAAAAACCTAATAGTAGAAACTTTAGATAGATACATACTCTCATATCATTGGCTAGATGAAGGAACTTGTGCTAAAATTAATACATTAACAAGAATTGGTTCATATCACTGACCAATAAGAGTTAAAATGGTGGTAAGTAAACTATAAAAATATCATGTTTTAAATATGAGAAGATGTGGGAAGACCATACTCAATTTTTTGATATGATAGCACAAATGTGGTATTCTTCAGGAAATGGTGAGTTGTGTGGAATTCCAAAATAAATTAAATCAATGACATCTAGATTAAAATAATGGAACAAGAATACTTTTGACAATATTTTTTATAATAAAGAACTAAAAGATAAAGTATCAAAATTTCAAAAATGTGATCATAATAATCCAAGCTTATAGGGAAAGAAGTTTCTTAGTGAATATCATAATATTTTGAGTAAGGAAGGGAAATTTTAGAGATTAAAATCAAGATAGATTTTGTTAAAAGAAGGAGATACAAATATAAAGTTTTTCATAGGATGGCTATAATACAAGGATCAACATCCAAAACTAGTAGAATTCAATCAATAGAAGTAGTTTGGACTAGAGTCCAGAGTGAAAGTAGAAAAGAGGTAAGGTATTTTTATCAAAATATTCTAGGATTAGAGGAGTCCAAAGTTATTAATGATAAACTTCTTCCAAAATTACCTTCAGTTATAATGAATGAAGATAATAGGAAACAGATGGAGCCTATTACTCTAGAAGAAGTTCATTTAGCTCTTCTATATTTTAGTAAGGACAAATCCCTAGGTTCAAATGGGTTCTCTATAAAAAATTTCCAAAATAATTAGGATATAGTGAAGGATTATTTATTGGTGGTAGTGGAATAGTCTAGGGTAAAACAATACATACCTTGTAAAATAAATGCAACATATCTTACCTTGATTCCAAAAAAAAAAGTATTTTGAATTCTTTTATTCATATAGACCCATAAGCCTATGTAATATGGCATATAATATTATCTACAAAGTTATGGTGAATTGATTAAGGCCATTGTTAGACAAAATTATTTCAAAAGAGCAAAGAGGATTTTTGAAAGGGAGACAACTTTTGTATGGGATTATAGTCACTCATGAAGTTATACATTCATTACTTTCAAGAAAAGAGAAAATAATGATCTTAAAACTTGATATGAGTAAGCCTATGATAGGGTTAAATGGGATTTTTTTACAGTATTAGAAAATTTTAGATTTGGAAAGAAATGGATTAGATGGATTAAATCTTGTGTCTCTATAGTTTCATATTTAGTGTTGGTCAATAGGTTAGTAATAGAATCATTTAAAGCCAAGAGAGGCCTTAGACAAGGAGATCCTCTATTACCATATATTTTCATTATTATGGTAGATATTTTGGATAGGAACTTGAAGAAGGCTAACAAATATGGGCTTATAAATAGACTTAAGACTAATAATAATATCGATAACATCATCCTTCAAGATTATAAAATTAAATTCTATTTTCCATGATTAAAAGAAATAATAAATTTAGCTAAAGTTAATAATAAAATGTTAACTATTTATAACAAATAATTATTAATATTTACTTTAATATAAATTTTATAAATTATAATAGAGGAATTTGTAACTTGTTACAAGATTCTATGCCTTTTCGTGAATTCGAATCAAGCTCCTTATTGCCACTATAACCTTCAATTGCATAAGCTTACGCTACACTCCCACGGGTACTAGGGAGCGCTACTTTAATAATTTTTATTAGTAATATCTACTTTAAAAATTGAATATATATATATAGGACTTTAATAATAATAATAAATATTATATATATATATATATATATTAGAGGAATTTATAACAAATAATGATGAAGATTATATAACAAACAAATAAATATAAATATATATATACCCATAAAAAAGCTTAGAAAATTGTATTCAGTTATAAATTTTTTTTTTTTTTGATGAGGAACCCTTTTATGTACAACATATCCGCAGCATGTGAGGGGAGAGATTTGAACCTGGGCCTCTTGATAACTGGAGAGTTTTAACTACCCACTTGCTCTCCAACTCCTCTACATGAGCGGATAAACCATAACTTGACGTTGCACTCTCATCCCACGAGAAGGCTACTTTAATATTTTTTATTAGTAATACCCACTTGCTCTCCAACTCCTCTACATGAGCGGATAAACCATAACTTGACGTTACACTCTCATCCCACGAGAAGGCTACTTTAATATTTTTTTATTAGTAATATCTACTTTATAATATATATATATATATATATATATATATATATATATATATATATATATATATATATATATAATATTCCAAGTTAGATGAGCGTAATATTCCAATTTGTCTTTGAGAGTAAAGAGTTTAGACAAATTAGATTTTCAAGGAAAATATATTAACATATTTAATAACTAAATAATTCTATGTATGTATGACTTTAAAGGTTCAGGTGAAATTGACTAGGATCTAAATCGCATTCCTTGATGGCCTCGCTAACAAAACGAGAAACATCTGGCTGTTCAAAGTTTCGACCCCGGCGATGGCAAGTTGTGTTCTTTTCTTCATGCAGAAGCTGCTTCAGAGCTTTGGTCGTCGTTTCTTTCAATACACGATCCAGGTCCGATGAATTCCCACGGAATCCAAAAAAATGCCAACTTAAGCAAAGGAAGGAAATTGTAAATAAGTTGTCGACACCTTTATCATCATCAGATAATGTTAGCGGGAATTCAGACGTGCTGTTATCCTCCATGATCGACAAGGGATACCTTGGAATCCATGTATTTACAGGCAGCTGGGGATGCTGACGGCCGAAAAGCCCTTCTCCTTCCTTGTATTCTCTAAAACTGTTACCCAAAATAATTATGTTTTTGAGGCTCTGGGGAGTCCAGTTTGCCTCCAATACATTATTATAGAGAAATAGATCACAGTGAGGAATAAAGAAGAGAGTTGGTCTCTCTACTTTCCTCTTTCCTTCCTCGTTGTTTGGAATCCATGCGAAGCCTAAACGTCTTAAGATTTGGATTTCAAAGGAGGTGAGAACGGGATCGTAGAAGAGTATGTCGTCAATCAAATTGGAGTTTCGTTTCAACAGAATTGCGACAGCAAGTTGCCAACGAGACATTCTACACCAATGCTCCTTAATATTTGGGTCATGTTTATTGGGAAATACGAATGATCCCAGGCCGTAAAATACCATTTCTAGTTTGGAATAACGACCATCTTTTCCTATTACCATCTTCATCTTGCTTGAAATTTCTGGGCTCTGCATTTGTTTCACAAAGTTGCGGTAAAATACAGTTTTTTCCATTTGACCGACCACCGCCTCTATTTTCTGGATCTCTCCTTCTTCATTTGGTTTGAGGGAATGCCACATTTTCTCTTTTTTGAATGTGACGAGTTCAACTTTCCTTGACTTTTGCAAATTTTCTTTTATAACATGAAATTCGCTATGAGAAATTCACATCCACGTCTCTCTGAACGGCCGCGTCCTTTTATTAACAAAATTAATGGACTTATTTAACTAACTAACTAACTATATATATATATATATATATATATATATATATATATATATATATCTTTATTATGTTACATATATTACATGGATCCGGCAATCATTAATCATTAATGCTTATTGTGTCCGTTGGGCCGGTCGCTTCTAAAGTTTCCTCACAATATCCTTTGTTTATCAGAGATGAAAAATATTTTTTTTATAACTATATCCTTCCTATATCTTTTATGGATTATTCAATCTGCAAAATCAAGCATGATTTAGACAAGTATTTCCTAAACAAAATTATCTTTATAAAATATAATTCTTAAAAAAAAAATCTATTCTAGTGAGGAGTAACTATTAGTCCTTAGAATTTTACACTTGGTAGGTATTCTTAACAATAATCGTCCTCTTTTAAAAAATAAAATAAAAAATTAACCATATCCTTACACTTGGTAGTTATTCTTAACAATAATCCTCCTTTTTTAAAAATGAAAAAAAAAAATACCCGTCTTCTTGACAATTACACAACAATCATATTTATTACCAATCTTGCATTTACATTAGGTAAAATTCTTTCCATCCAAAGCATTTGCTAAAGTGTTAAGTGTATTTATTGTTAATCTTCACTTTGGTAGCATCATCACACCTAAAACCACCATCCCTATAATATGATGGAAATTTAATTTGATGTGGTTTGTTCTTTAAAAGAATGATACTTTTTATCAAATCAATAATAAATAATGTCCTTAACAAGCTCCCATGCTTGGTTGTTCATTAATAATATGTAAGTAGGTCTCTAGAATCATCAACCTTACCTATTAGGGCCCAAGAGGTAGTCTTTAGATGATACTCTTAATAAAGAATGGGTTGAATAATCTAATTCCACTTGGACATTAGAAAATCCATGGAAGAATATATCATATTCTATGCAGAAGTAGTATTACAAGACTATAGTAAAGTATCCAATCCAAACTCACCATCCATGTTTGTATCCAACCCCATTGCACAAGGTATAAGAGGATCAAACCCATCTATGATTGGATCCACAACTTTAGATGTTGGAGAAGAATCTAAAGGAAGAGCGATCAAATTAGATGTTGTTGATGTACTTTCACCCAATGTTAAAAAATCTAGAACAATTAAAATTGTGCCAGTGAGAATTTTTAAGGGTATAGGAAGAAATATTGAAAGAGATTTTAGTAATATTTCTAAAATATATGGAAAATAATTAGATAGAAGTATTTCATCAAAGACCACATTTGAATATGAAAATATCTTATTTGGGGATCATATAAATGATAAGTCTTGGAGGTGTTAGAATACCCAATAAAAATACAATGATGGTGTTTGCTTATATATCCTTGGGAATATGGGCCCATGTAGGGGATCCAAAGATATGAAATCAAGACACATCATGGCTTACACAATGGATATATATTAGATAAAGTTCCACAAGATCCATAATATCCCGACTTAAACAAACGAAGAAACTATTTATGGAAAAAAGATATCTCATGTAATTATACATATTAATATAAGATAGACCAAGATACCTAAATTAAGACAATATAATAGTAAATTAACAATACAGTGTTAAAAAACTATCTCAATCTTAGCATAAATAAAATATAGTATTTAGGATCAACTATACCAAAATTATCCAAAAAATGCTAATAGGCTAGGGATAATCCTAAAGTAGTGAAAATATCACTTAACACATAGGGGATAAACTACCATAGCATTCAAAAATAATAAATCTTTTTCATATCCTATCTTTCTTACAATGTCACCATAGTAAATAATAAAATATAACACATGGGATATTTATAGGGATTTGACCTACCATAGATACCAATCCTCAAATAGTAATTAGAGTCCTTAGCTAGAAATCTTGGTAGATAACCTTGCCCTCCTTCATGGAAGATAGATAACTAATGGTTGGTGACTTTGGTTTTACCTATAAGGACAAGAGATAGATAAAGAGAGAAAAAGGGTGTGTGATGTGGTAGAAACAATGATAAAAGATCTTGAAAATTGAGTTACCAAGAACATAAAATATTTTATAATAATTTTGTGAATGTATGATAATAGTATGGTTGAATATATGCTAAGAAAATGGGAAAGTGAAAGGGATAGTTATAGTATATTATTTTTTCTTTAGAGATAACAATTGATTTTCTCCCTTTTTGGGATCATGAAATAATAACCATTGGTCCAAATAACATGTCATTTGAATCCTAGTTTTAAAACATGCTATAATCATGACCATGCATCAAAAACCATAAAAATAATTGGATAACCAAGCTCTTCATAGTGGTAGTCTTGGTACTATTGGTTTTAGAATATGTGCTTTGGAGGACACATGTTAAAATATCCCTTAAAAATTATTATATTCTTATTTTAAGGTTTTGGAAAAGTTAAAGAGGTAAAAATGTCATGAAAGATGGTATATGGTAGAAAATTGAATGAAGAAATAAAATCAAAACTACTAGCCAACATGGCTCACTATCATTCTATCCAAAGACTAACAAATTTAGTCCATCGTTATCCTATATATAGAAGGATTAGAATTTCCATCACCTACAAAGATAATTGCTAGTATTTTTCTTATAAATACATATTGCCCCTCCGTAAGGACAATGACGGATATTGCAAGGAATAGCTATTGGTGAATTACTAGGTAAAACAACAAAAAGAGAGCAATATGCGATATCTAAAGCAACATAAATAAAAATTCTATGCTACAAAAACAAACTAATTTTTATTTTATTGTCTATGCAAAAATGTAAAAAAAATATACTGAATAGCAAAAGATACAAAAATATAGCCAAAATTTTGAAAGTAAAGGGAAACATACGTGATACTTGTAAATTCCTCTAAAGATTTTATCAAAGATAAATTGATTTTTACTTACCCCATGTAACTGGAAAGGAATATAACCATAAAAATTCTAAAAAAAAAAATACTAGTTGGATATGAAATGAGCAAAAATAGAGTGCACAAAGAGGCTTTGAGAATGTTGAAGTTGCTAGATTCTCTATCCCTATAATAGTCCTACAAAATGTGTCAAAAATTTTATTTTATGTAGTAATATATTCAAAATATAGGATGATGGCACTTGGTTCCGTATGTACCATATTGTATTCTAACTTTTAGATATATTTATATGAGAGATATTAATCATTCCTTCTAATATTTCTTGAGTCTATGTGTATGACTTTACTTTGATTTACTTGAATTTGTTGCATTTATTTCATTTATGATGTATGCATATGATTTATGTATTGTTTTATGATATGCTCATACTTTGGTTATATGTGCTTAGGATTTATGTAGCACATAATGACATGTCAATAAAACACTACCTGCCTCTATGAATGTACATACATGTGATAGTGTGATACTCATACATATCACTAAGGTAGGTAGTTTGTATGTAGTATTCAACAAGTTCCAAATACCAACAAACACACTCATCACTATAGCACAAAAAATTAGGAGAAACCAACCTATGTCGTATAGAAATAAGTATTTGACCCCAATCCTAAAGGAAACCACAAGATAGACACAAATGGACACAATGAAACTCAATCATGTCCATCCACTATTGTAGGAAATCCCAAGGGATTATAATCTATACTACAAATTCTACATATGTCCCTAAATCCAACTCACATTTTACTATTGATGATGGACACATTGCTTAGCAAGGAACATCCACCATGGTAGAGGATGAAGAAATATAAGAGCAATCTAACCCTAGGAGAGGAAAATCATGTGGAATGGAAATTCATCATTCCCCTATTGTAATGGGGTTTACCACTATGGTATCTAGTCAAGCATTTTATTCATCAAGGCATACTTGCCATCACTATGTGATACCAAAATTATAGAAGTGGTCAAAGAAGGAATAAATATTCATTACATATTACCTTAGGAAAATGAGATCCCACGGAAGGGAATATAACCATGCCCCTACTATAAGAAGGTTTGTCACTATGGTATCTAGTCAAGTGCATTATGCATAAGGTACACTTACCACCATAGGAGAACACTAGTATGATGGATTGATCTATAAGTTTTTATCTTATTTTTATTGCATGAAATACAAATAGATGTTGTCTTGGTGTTTCAAATTTATACCATATGGGGATGGCATACCTTGAACTAATGTGATTTGGTTTATGGCACTTAAAGCAATGTAATGATACAAGGAAGACACTAAATACACCATGTTGTTCATTACTAAAAAGAGTGACACCATGATGAATGGAAGCAAACAAAACAAAAACAAATTTAGTAGTATAAAATTCCAAAAAAATAGATCAAAAAAACCAAGAAACAAAAAGATGAAGAAACAAAATTAAATTAAAAAATGAACAAAAATCAGATAGAATTAGAGCTAAAAAACTAGACTGACTAGGATAACCACTTGAAGGAGATTCAAGGTTAGAAAATAACCCCTCAAAATGCAAAATAAAAAGTTAAAACCAGTAGGGAAAATAGTAGAAAAGATGGATGATCGATATTGTCACTATAAGGAGCGATCATAGTCACAAGAGGAAGATATATAAGAAAACACAAGAAGATATGTCAAACTGAATAATGTGAAAGACTATACACATAAAAAATAGTAAAAATAGTCAAAGTGAAAAACAACCAGTGATAATAAGCAAACCAAGAAAACATAAAAAGTATATGAATGGTTTATAAGGGGCTACACATACAAGCATTTGACATGCATAAAATTTGTGGGTCATCCAGCTCAACTTCTTTTATTATTTACAATTTCATTGCCTAAGATCCAAACAACTCTTTGGCAATATATGGCCTAAGCCATTTCTATATAAACTTGTCCTTGTGCTTTTTGTGCATGTTATAAAGATTATAATTTTGAAATCATGATGATATACTTTATTATTGTATTGATTGGAAACATGACTCTTATACATTCTATAATTTTCAAGAGCAAATAAACACCTTTAATCAATGTTAGCTATTGATGCCACATACATTGGAAGATACCAATCACAAGATACAAAAAGAAATAAAATAGATCTGCGAGATGATTGAAATATGCTATAAATAAAAATGGTAAAAATATTACAATAGTAGTGTAGACACCAAATTGCAGCCATTAATCCTCCATCCTAACCATCCCACCACCCACTTGTCCACCATACACCTTTCCCGCCAATTATTTGGCCCAATTCCACCTTTCCCGCCATTTCCTAACCCAATTGGGCTTATTTTAATATTATTTTATATTATTTTATATTTAATATAATATTTTATATTATATTATAATATATTTATTATAAAATATGTATTTATAAACCCAATTAACCACAATCATCCGATCCAATCTAGTCTTCACCGTCCATCTTTATTAATTCATGCCACACTTAAAGTATAATCTCAGCCCTAGGATGCAATTTAATCTTAGTCACACGATCTAAAGTGTTGAGTTAAAACCCTACGAAACCCTAAGGTTGTATTATAAGTAAGGGCATTTGCAAATTCCCAAATCCTGGAATCCTGATATTGGAATGTGCATCCTGAAGAAGTCGTCGGCAAAGCCCTAGTGAAGCAGAAAGTGATAAAGCCCTAAAAATCCAAAGCCCTAGCTGGCCATAGGACTTTATATGTTCCAGCTATCCCCACATCCATTCCCCATCCATTTTTCGTTACCTCCATAATACCCCATTCACCGCATCCTTCCCATCCATGCAATATGCTTCTACAGATTTCACCCTCACCCGCAGGCGCACTCAAGAGCTTGAAAAGTTCACCGTAGAAGATTTTCAAGATTGATGTAGAGCTTTCCAGGCACATACCAGTGCTTTCTATATCACAGGCTCACTCCAAAGCCTACAAAGCTCATGCCAGAGCTTGTTAAGTACGCACCAAAGTCTATCGTAATCACCAAGTGCACACTCGAGCCTGTTGTAATCATCAGAAGTGCAAATCAAAGTCTGTTGCATCATGCCATCTACCATCAGAGCTACAAAAATGGATCAAAGTATCACCATGAGCAAGGTAAATCTACATTTTTGTTATCCTTTGGTGTTATCGCATTTTACATAAGATCTAGGGTTTTTTTTCATTTTTGAGGGTTCACATTGTGGAACCCTCCTTTTGTTTACTAACTACTTTATTGTTTTTTATGTGTGTAGGATTGGATAATATCAATCAAAAGAACATTGGAAGACTACTGCAGTCAGAGTGGTCTGAATACACAAATACCTGAATCCCACTCATTCACCTTTGTTATTGTAGCTAGGGTTTCATATAACCCTAGTAGATTGTATTCATTGTATCACAACATTTCTGTCAAGGCAGAATTAATTGTACAAAGGAGTTTCTCAGCTCCCTCCCGTTATCTAATAAAATATTTCTTGTGCAATTTCATTTTGTCTTATCAGATCTGTTTATCTATTGCTGTTATTTGGTATTGTGCTTTTAGCTCTACAAATGACGATCATGGTAGGACCCCACAAGGGTTTCATTATTTAAATTGATTTACTTTGCTAACTTTATTTTTTTGCCTATTGCAGGGATTTTTAGGAGCACAAAAGTCACTAATTTCGTTGCTAGGGTTTATGTAGCATTCTGCTGCACTTTTTAGAGTTTACATAGGCACTCTGTCATGTCTACGTAGGCGCTCTATTGTGCCACCCAGTTGCGCCTGGCAGTTATTTGAAGTAGAGCTAAGGCTTCTGAGTAAGTCCCATAACTCCATTTCATAATTTATGTATTCTATATTTTTTTGTAATTTTTCGCTATTTCATGGTTATAAAAAGAACTTAACACTAAGTAATCTAGGAAATAATCCTTAGAAAATTACATTTAGGATTTGTGTGCATTTAATTACACAAAATTCACTTCTTGGTCTAAAGTTGTAGATCTAGGTGATTGTTTGCATATTGAGTGCATATGAAATAGAAAAGCATCCTAGATTTTGCATTTAAGAGTTAAAAATCACTTAAAATTTGCATATCTAAATAGGAACAACACATTGACGCATAAAGTAATATTGCCCTAGGATGCTCCCTTTGGTAGAGAGGTGGACGAACCCTCCAATTGCTCTTGTGATTTTAATCACTTGTCAACAGGGGGTTTTAAGGGTGTACTCTGCGCTCTTAAGGTGAAATTTGTGTCTTTGTGTTGGCTTTTGATTTAGATTAGTAAAGTTAGTAATCTTTAATATTGTTTGCACACCATAGAGAACAAGAGATTTAATAAAATTAATCACACACACTTGCACGATTCACATTTTTAAAAGTAGTGGCTGGATTTCATCACCAGCCATTGCTTGAGATTTGGTGATGGTGGCAATGATTTCCATCCACCAATATCTACCCTAGAAACCAGAGGATTACCCTTGAGAAAATGTTTTGGAGGTCATTACCAACAAGAATCTCGTCGCCCCAACCAACCATAGTTTTTACCTTTGTTTTCTTTAAACAATATTAAGTTACATCAAAACGCACAAGACTACAATTCTAAAAAAAATTAATCTCACATTAACAAAAGAAAATAATTAATGAACGAGGTAAGCCACACACGGTGAAACCTAGGATTGATTATTTTCTTTACATTAAATTCTGAAAAAAAAATTAGTTTGTGTGATTTTGATAAACTTTGAATCTTTGGTTTAACTACTCTATGGTGCTAACGAGACAACAAAAGAAAGTAATAAACTGAAATTGTTTAATCAAAAATATTTCCCATCCTCCCACTACTTCGGTAGCCAACCTATCCAGCAGGGTTCAGACTACTTCATTTGGATCATCATATCCATCCCTACCCTAAGCAGGATCCCTTCCACACAATGTGGAAATAGCCATCACCCACATAGACATGGACAAAGTGAGGGCCATCTACAAGTCTTCCAACTATGTCTTAGAACCCCTTAGCCAAGAGGGTTTTGAATAACCCAAATTGGCTACCGCCCACCTTACCCAAGGATATCATAATTTAGGTTACAAATATGGTATGCCTTCTTCCATGAGCCAACCGCAACAACATCTAAGTTTTCCAAACACTTACCCCACATCCATCTATTCCAATCCATTATATGAGGAGTATGTTAATGTTGCCACAAAAGTTGTCACATCAAATGTAACTTTCTCCATGTCCATGTCCTCTCATCCATCATCATCCATCCCTCCATCATCTCACCTAGTCATAATGCCCATGCCCTCTCATCCATCATCATCCACCCTTCCATAATCTCATCTAGCCACAACCACATCCTTTGACACATGGTCAAATTAGGAACTCACGGATACATTAGGGCTCATAAATAAATTGTTTTCACAATGAACAAGAGGAAAACAGTTGGCCCACACAGAACCTATGATTCAAGAAGTTCCAAATAAACCTCCATCCACCAATAAAAATCTAGCATGGGTTCCCCAATATTCCATAGTCTTCATCTCTAATACACCACAAATCCACACATCAACCACACAAATTACCATTGCTACCAACCAACCACACAATCCATTCTTCCACCAACCTCCTCACCAATCATCACCATTTTTTAACCATCAATATTCACCCCATACCCAACCCAACTTATTTCACAATACCATGCTGGTCACACTCCAACATCCACCATCCAGTCCATCAACCAATCATGACATAATCCAAGGTACTCACATTCCAATAGAATATTTTAGATTCCAGGAAATACAAAATAAAATTGATCAGTTGATGCAAATCACCAGGAATAATGAGCCAAAAGCTCACCTTAAGACAACTGATCCATCAACCAATCCACCCTTCGGTACAATCACCGCCATATCCGGTAGATTTTACAGTACCAAAATTTGACAAGTTCAGAGGAATTGAGGATCCCAAGGAGTATGTGAGTTCATTTGTTCATGCATGTTTTTAGATTAGCGATGATAATGCTCTTATGCTTCAAACATTTCCTCAAACATTAGGGGCAGATGCCATTGAATGGTACAATCAATTGC
Organism: Wollemia nobilis; assembly: GCA_028583015.1. Taxonomy (NCBI): domain Eukaryota; kingdom Viridiplantae; phylum Streptophyta; class Pinopsida; order Araucariales; family Araucariaceae; genus Wollemia; species Wollemia nobilis. The sequence goes on from JAQPPZ010002998.1 coordinate 24,121,442, forward strand.
CTACACAGTATTTATACTTTTGACCAATTTATGGACTTATTCTTTGAGTGTTTCGCTCTTAATATTAGAAATAAGGTATCATTATCGAACATATATTATTTGAAACAATGGGATGATGAACCTATCTATGATTTTGGAAACCTTTGGAGGGCATTCATAAAAATTTGCCGTTCTCCCTACCAATGGAAGAAATTATAAAACATTTTACCAAGAATTGCTTAAAACCCATCTATTGGATGCTACAACTAAACACTTATAGAACATTTGAGGAAGCTTTAGCACAGGCTAGTGTCATTGAGGAGATAAAAATCCAAGAAGGTGTCATTAAGCCTAAGAAAAAGGAATGGCAAAATAAGGGCCAATACCAAAATAATCAATCCGGCCAAACTAAATCAACACAAACCTCAACAACTAACTAATCAAGTCAATCAATTGGTGATAAGCCATCTCATAGTGGCTCAAAATATGGTGCAACAACAAATTACCTATCATGCAGTCCCATCAGTAACACAAGCACCAATAGTACAAAATATAGTGCCAACTGTAGAACAACCTACTTGACGTCAATACAATCAAGCCCAACGTTAATACACTCCTTTAGCAAAGTCGTATTCATCCATATTTCTAAGGTTATATGAGACTAATAAATTAGCCTTGCCAAAAATCAGGCTCGATGACCCCACTAAAAGGCATAAAAGTTATAGAGAGCATTTTTTTTGCCCATAACATAGGCAAAATGGGCATGATATTAACTCTTGCCAGAGAGCATTTGTTTTGCCCATAACATAGGCAAAATGGGCATGATATTAACTCTTGCCATGTTTTCAAGAACATAGTGCAAGACCTCATAGACCTAGGTGCCATTAACGTGGATAACCCCTTAGCTCCACAAAACCAAAACTTGGGCATATATTAGACACCTCTACCTAACCATGGGGAGGTTCAACATAATATGGGAGGTAACAATCAACAGGCACCTCCTAACCAAGTAAATCATGTCCAACAATATAAAAACTTTGTAGGAGCATTCCATGTGGTCACTATAGGGCAACGACAAAATCAACAAAATACTCAACAACATTCAAATCCACTCCCCATCCAAACATCACCAAATCCATCTTCGCCAATCATTCTATCCAATCCAGCCAATCATCCCATCCTTCATCCAATAATGCCAGCAATAACCTTAACCATTTGGTTAACCACTAGTTTAAAAATGGCATCAACCAAGCTTTTTGTGTATGAGCTTATCCAACAATCCCCTAGGCATAGAGACATTTTAATGGAAATACTCAAGTCAATTGAGTTAGAATCCCAAGACTCTAATGTCTTTAATAACTTTTTACGGAGTGGTAGGACGTGTATGGAGCCATCAATCACCTTCTATGACTTTGAGATAAAGTAAATGATTTTAGAATTAGTAGACCCTCCATTACACATAATGGCCTTAATAGATAGAAATCCATTAAAAAGAGTCCTAATTGATACCAGATCATCCATCAATATCATTACTACCGCTGCCCTTAGTCACCTCAAATTACCTTCATCCCATATTTCCAAATCATCATTCACCCTCAAAGCATTTAACGATGCGTTGTGTACCACAGTTGGCACTATTTTTTTACCTATAGAAGTAGGGGTCAGAACATTGCACATAATGTTTCACATCTTAGAAGGAGCCATGGCATATAATATACTCCTTGGTAGAACTTGGATGAGGGAAATGAAATGTTTTCCTTCAATTCTCCACCAATGCTTGAAATATGTTCATGATGGACAGGTCCATTGCATCCCTACGGATGTTGAACCTTTTAAGTATTGTAATTTCATTTCAAATCCTTATGATTCCATGTTACCTTCCACCCATTTATTCTTGGCAACATCATTGAATCCATCCACATCATATTTTAATTTGCCTTCTTCTAATCCATCTACATATTCTTCTAATACTCCCATCCTAGAGGAACTACCCATCACATCCCCTCTTCAAACATCCACTTCTTCTTGTACATGTGGTCACAGTCAGTCTACTATTAACACATCGTCCACCACATCCACCCCTTCTTCTACAACCACTTCTTCTATTTCACATTACCCCATCTATCACCATCTAATCCCACACCACCACCCAACCCCACTTTTTCAGCCAATGTTTCACAAGTTGAACTATCAGACTGTGAAATATTTAATTCACCACCATCCACAACCAACCTAGAATCCTCTGGGTGCCCATCATCAACCACATCGGCCCAATTCAAATTCCACATCACCAATCCTGGTATAGGTGAATATGTGGTCCAAGACGTCACCATCACACCCTTAGCCATTCCCATAGCCAAGGATTTTGGATGCCCTTGAGACCATTCTTTATCCATAGGTGTTGTTTATGACATGAGCACAGCTCCAAATAGCATTAACTTTGTTTATGGAGGGTTGGATTTCTCAATTGTAGCAAACCCACCCGAAGAACCAAAATAACCTAGACGTACCAACATACCTAATATGGAGGACACATCCCGCTATTTTAGCATGGTTAATTGGCAAGGCCAAGGTCTAGGTTCCCATAAGCAAGGGATGCATGATATCCTAGAGGTCCCATATAGAGGTGCCCATGCCCGTTCTAGTTTAGGCTATACCCCGTTGTCTTCCACTTCTTCTCTTGAGCAAGACTTTAAAAAGCTTAGCCTCAATGATGAATACCACCCCATCCATCCATTACCCTCAACATCCTCTCTTTAACAAGCCCTTCAAGAACTTCACATCGACGAAGTAGACGAGGATGACCCCATCAACTTCTCTTATGCTATCTTTGATTTCGATGATGAAATTTATGAAGAGGTTGAAGTCATGTCAAAAAATTTTGACGTAACTGAAGAGGAGTCACAACCCATTATCCCCATCACCCAATAGGAAGAGTCTTACCTCCAATGTTCCCCATCCATCATCCCATATTTTGCTTACTTCTTCCACAATAACAGGCAAACCCACCTGGTAATCTACCTTGAACCACACACATCAACAAAGAATTGTAACACATGTACATATTGTAGTGACCCCGGGATGCACGCACCACCTCTTTTTAACCCTACTTGCAATGTTATTAAAAACCCAAGATGAAATGGAAGACAAGAAGAAAAGGCATATAACATAAAATAACAAAGATGGATCTCTTTATTTTTATTGAAACTCGGTTACATTTTGGTCCCTCTTAGGGATACCCATTTTGATACAATAAGTTACAAATAGGCAAAGAGTGCCCCTTTCATGAAGAGATGGTGCGCTTATAAAGGCTTCCTGGTTCCACACAAAGAAATGTATAAGGACTTATAGATGCCTCCTTTTCCAAGTTTGTTTCCTAGAGGGATCCCTTTTGCTCTCGTATGTTACAAATTTCGTCTGATGAACCTGTGGCCCTGTAAGCAATGAAACAAAAACACACACTTAGGTGTCCGAGATTGCCTCCCTAGATGAGGTTGTTAGTAATAAAATAATTTAACAAAAATATGATGAAACTATGCCATGAAATAATGTAAATCTATGCTAATGATATGAAAACATGAAGAAACAAAATAAAAGAAGCTATGTCTAAAACCTAAGCTAATCCTGCTCACCACTGTCCAAGATAGTGGCCGCTAAGGTAAACCTTGTTCTCTTTACCCCAAGGTTATGGGTCAAAGCATGTATCTGATGTTGAAATAATAGGTGTTATGCTTCTCAATCCATCAGGGCTTCGTCGTACACGTGATCTCCAAGGGAACTCTCCAAGTCTTGAAAACTCTCCTCAATAAAAGATGTCTTGATGATAGAATATGATGCTTTGGTGCTCTTAGGCTTGCACCTTTTATAGTGTGAAACCCTAGGTCTATGTCCAAGCCCTAGGAATGAATTTCTCATGCGTAGTGCAAGTTAGCATGAGAAGCTTTTATCCTTTGTCTATGTTTGAAGGCTAGTTATTTGAAATATAACTACCCACTTGAGTCTCCTATGCAAACTGGTTGTTAGCATGAGAAGATTTTTTCCTTTGTTTATTCTTGGAGGTCAGTTAACTAAAGTCTAAATGCAAACTCAATCCTCCTATGTGAACTGGTCATGAAAAGGAATGCAAATTTACTCCCGCTCACCTTTATTGCATGCAGACTACCACTTTCACCTATTATTAGGCCTATTTGTTGGCAAAAATACTTCTTATGGCTTAGTCGTTGTCGTCTGTAGTGGCTACGATCTGGCCACTATCGTCTACAGTGGCTAAGGTTGTCCACTCTAGGTTTGAGAAGCTAGGATCTAGATACTCTATGTTGGAGTGGCTAGGCTTGGATGGCTTGAAAAGACCCCAAATGGGTGGTGAGAACCACTATTGATGCTTGAAAAGTCCAAGATTATGTCTTATGATCTTATGAAGATGTCTATGTGAGCAACTTCCCTAAGCATGACATGATTTAGGTGTCTACAGATGCCCCTTTTTGCAATGCGCTGTGTGGAAAACACAATGTTGAGCAAAAACATAGACTAATATGTTTGTAGGGTGTATGGTGATCAATGGTCTGATCAATGTCGGATGGCCCAATCATGCAATATGGCGTGCATCCCTTGAATCATTTCCTCAATATTTTTAGGACACAGCCCAGTGGCTTGGGCATGTTAAATTGCACCCATTCCTCAAACTCAATCGGGTAGCTTCAGCTACTACAACAATTTCGACCAGTAGGAGAGCTACAATTGAAGATGTCATGTCTACTTATGTTCCCAACAAACAAGGGAAATTTGTGATTATTGTATGCAATGATTCATAGGACGAACACAATTTTTCTATGATCAAGTGATGTTTTGTTGATTTCGATTATTATTATGTTGAAGTTTTGAACTACTTCCTCACACAATGAATTGGTGAAGAAATGACAATGAATGAAGCGACAAGTCGCTTGACCAATATGACTAATCTGGTTCCTTTTTAGCATTTTTTGCTTGTAATGGACAATCCCACATCCAAGTGTGATTCCAATTGTTTATGATAATCATCCATCCTTATCCCGAGGAGCGTTCCAGCTATCCATAACTTTCTTAGGGAGTTAGGGTGAGTGATTATATTTATGTTTAGATTGTATCACTTTGAATTAATGTTTTGGATGTCATAGGGGAATTAGGATGATCCTTTCACACCCATGGAGCAGTCCAACCATCTTGGTCTTCTTCGAGATTGAAGGGTGGCACATCGTAATTCCAAAATGAGTTGTTTTTGTCCCAAGTGGCCTTATGGTTATCTACTCATCTCACCGAAATACATGGAGTGCAACTCGCTGCAATCGTCGAGTGGATAGAGTAAGTAACTGGGTATGAGGCCTACCTGAGATTGTGCTTTTATGTGATTTGTTTTGTTATTTTGAACATTCTGATGATCTTGAACCACCAAAGTGTGTTTATTTTTTGTTTTTGTGGAATCCCTCAAGGAGGAAGTCCCTTATTTTGATTTGTGGATCTGGTCGTTGTCAGCTCCAATGGCCTCTGAGTTCCTGCTTATGGTTGTTGTCATCTTTAGCGTCCATGAAGTTTGGGCCACTGACGTCAGCAACTGCCAAGGCATAATTAAGGAAATATAAAATTTACATTTTTAGGGTTTGACCTTTCACTTTCACTGTTGAAGATTCACTTTGGGAGATCTGGTGTGACAGCAACGATTACGACTTTGGAGTTTACTGGCATTGAGGAGATGGTTGCATAGGACGAGACATCAGCTATTGGAGGAGTCGAAGCTTCTTGGGTATTTCTCTTTTTCTAAACCCTAGCTCTCTTTTCTCTTGTCTAAGTAAAACTGAACCTCACTAAGTAATGGGAAAAATGAACCTCACTAAACCTATTGGTAATGAACAAACTTCGTAGTTAGGCTTAGCTTACCTTTTGCTATGGTGGGTTAGTCCCCAATTTTTGTTTTTTGTTAGTGGATTTAGCCTAGGGTTTTTGAATTTTTTCTTTATTCACCTGTTGCTGCCATTTTGAGCTTTTTTTAACTTAGCTTAGTTTTTGATGCTTGAGTGGGAATATTTGCTTTCTATTTTGTTTGTTTTCCCTCCCTTTTGTGTTGTTTATGTCATTTTGCAAATTTTGTAATTTTTTTACATTTTTTGGCCAAGGGTTCACGGGTTTGCCGTATCACTCCTTGGTCGATGTCGCTCAGAGCAGTCAGTTCTGAGTCGTTGTCACTCAGAGTGGCCAAGTTTGAACCCTAATGGTAAAAATATTGATCGTTGGGTCTTGGCCGCTGTTGCCTCCAGCGGCCAAGTTTCGACCACTGTAGTTGATAGTGGCTAAACCTTTAGCCATTATTTCTTCTATTTTTGTTGGATTTTTATGACATATTTGATTTTTTTTTTTTAATTTTAAATTTTTGATTTGTTTGATTAGGTGCAATCTTATCCTTTTTTCTTAGACGTAGAATAGCCCATAGTCTTTTGCACCATTTTTATATTTATTATGAATTATGCCTTAGATGCATTGTAGTTATATTTAGTCTTTCTTCTACTTTGTTTATATCCTTACTGCTCAGGCTCGAGACCCAAAGCTCCTGCTTGACTTACTTCCTAGCTTTAATGATACAGATTAGGCATGGTTTAAATCCTGCAGGATATAGTATGTCATCAGGCTACCTTACATCATGGAAGATCAGGCTGACCTTATAGCTCTGGCCCATCGTTGGTACCCACAGACTAATACCTTCCACCTCTCGACCGGTGAGATGACCATTACATCGGAGGATGTATATAGGATATTTTGGATTCCATTTTATGGGATGGCCATTGTCTCTTCGACCACTAATGATCAGGTGGTTGTCTTCACTTGAGTGTTTAGAGGACACTCTATGGATGCTCTCAAGGATAACAAGTCCGAAGGAGTGTCCATCAGCTTTTGGCATGGGATGCCGTCTTTATAGCGAGGCATGTTGTATTGCTGATGGTGATCACCAATGTTCTTATCCCAGACTACTCGGGTTTTAGGTTCCCGTGGAACCTTCTAGTGATGGTGCGGGATCTATTGGATAACAAGGAGCCTATCATTTATGCATGGGGTAGATCATTATTGGCTTAGTGCTATGATGAGTTGTACCACATCCATCGGTGAGGACATGTCAGCATTACTTGCAGCTTGCTCTACATGTTTGGGGATGGGAGCATATTAAGGTAGATCTCCCTAAGGGGCTCCCAACCGATATTACAATGATCGATGCTCGAACATAGTGCTATGCTGCTAGATGAGCTTGAGAGCATGAGGAGTGCAAGAGACGCACTTTCACAGGGGAGCTATCCCATTACACTGATGCTTTCACTAGACTTTTTATCAGAGATGTCATGTGGCGGCCTTACCATGAGTGTCCTACATGGGATGATCCAGTTATTTTTACTGCCAAGACACATCATGAGTGATGGCTCGTTGGCCGTAATGTTGCCATCCAGGAGTATTTCTTCTCCTCATGGGTTCTTCGTCAGTACGAGTTGCAGCAGGATGTGCCCTTGATACCGTTCTTGTATCTCAAAGTAGAGAAGGACCTATCTCCATGGTATATTACAGAGCTTCCAGATGAGGAGGATGCCCCAGATGTTAACCCTAGAGTGGCTAGGGTAGTTACATAGGCATACACTTAGTGGTGGGATGATCGTATGTGGCATGGTGTTGGTAGCCTAGGGTGCGAGGATGATGGCAGGGGCGATGGTGAAGATCCGACAGGATAGATTCTGAGCCATTACCAAGGTATGGGTCCAGCCAAAAGAGCAGGTGGCAGTGGAGGATCTTGATGTTCCTGAAGAGGAGTTAGAGCCCAAAGAGAGAGACTCTCCTCTAAGAGCATAACTGCATGATATCGAGGTTGAGCTTTAGGCCACTAATATCTAGGTACAGCGGTGAGATGCTACCATTGAGTAGCTAACAGTATAGATACAGGCTCTGTAGGCTGCTATTGGGGGTAGCAATGCCAAGATGTAATTTTTTATTCCTCCTTCTACACCATAGGAGGTTCTAGTGGCAATTTTAGGAGCAGATGTGGAATAGCTTCAGTATTTGTTGGATGAGCATGAGGAGCAGATTCAAGGACTTATGGATTATTTCATCATTATTTAGATGCAGCTCAGGAAGCATGGGATTATCCCTAAGGATCCAACTGGTGTGGGTGGTTCATTGGTCATTGGGTGCTCCACCTCAGGGTAGTCTTCCACCTATCCTAGCCATAGGACCTGAACTCAAATAGAGACACCGACAAACTCGCATCATTCGACTCGCGACACCACCATAGGGGGAGGTGGCACTAGAGTAGGTGATCCATAGGGCTTAGGCTTGATATTAGATTGATGTTTTACTTGGTCCTTGATTCATTTTTGAGGTTAGGCTGACCTATATTACTATCGCACATGGGCATTTTGTACATCCATTGGACTTGACACATATACTTTTATGATAGCTGTGTATTATGAATTATTATGTGTATCATTTATTGCTCATGTTTTTGTTGTTATTTTGTTTTATGATATGATGCGATCATGGTATTATGATGATTTGATGAATATGTTAGATGATAGATGATATTGAGGATTCTTAGATGGATGTGTAGATGCTTATATGATTTGATGATATGATGTGATGTATTTTGATAATTAATGATGAATTCATGATTGTATGCAAATGGATATTGCCTATGTGTTTTATGATGTGGTTTATGAAGTGATGATGGATGATTAATGAATTGTGTTTGTGGATGTGATGTTATTACTAAATGCATGTTTTACCTTTGCTTTACTTGTATGCATCTAACTTATGTGATGGGTGTTGAGCAAGGTACAACAACAGTATTGTCATTGTTGTCAACACAGTCAGATAGATCTGTTGATGCAGTGGATAGGAAGTTCAAAAGCTAGTCAGATGTAGAAGACAGGAGTTCAAAGGCTACTCAGAGTATGTACAATGATTTTCCAAGAAGACCGAAGTGGACCACTTGCAAAAGATCAAAGAAAAAGACAAGTAAGAAAAGTGTCACGATATCGCGACATATACAGCAGGCAAGAAAAACTGTCACGATTTCGCGACATGTTGGAAGAGAGAGAAGAAGAAAGAAAAACTGTCACGATTTCGTGACATGTTGGAAGAGAGAAGAAGAAAGAAAAACTATCACGATTTCGCGACATGTTGAAAAAAAAAAAGACAAGTGGAAAAAGTGTCACGATATCACGACATGTTGAGAAGAAAGAAAAACTGTCACGATTTCATGACATGTTGGAAGAGAGAGAAGAAGAAAGAAAAATTGTCGTGATTTCACGACATGTTGGAAGAGAGAGAAGAAGAAAGAAAAACTGTCACGATTTCATGACATGTTGGAAGAAAAAAGACAAGTGGAAAAAGTGTCGCGATATCGCGACATGTTGAGAAGAAAGAAAAACTGTCACGATTTCATGACATGTTCGGAGAGAAAGTGCAAGTAGAAAAAACTGTCACGATTTCACGACATGTTGAAAGAAAAAGAGGCAAGTAGAAAAAGTGTCACGATTTCATGACATGTTGAAAGAAAAAGTGCTAAGGAGGAAAAGTGTCGCGATATCGCGACATGTCACGTTTTCACGACCCGAAGGCAAGAAAAAGTGCTAAGGAGAAAAAGTGTCACGATATCGCGACATGTCGCATTTTCACGACCCGAAGGCAAGAGAAAGCGCTAAGGAGAAAAAGTGTCACGATATCGTGACATGTCACGTTTTCACGACCCGAAGGCAAGAGAAAGCGCTAAGGAGAAAAAGTGTCACGATATCGCGACATGTCACATTTTTGTGACCCGAAGGCAAGAGAAAGCGCTAAGGAGAAAAAGTGTCACGATATCATGACATGTCATATTTTCACGACCCAAAGGCAAGAGAAAGCATACGGAGGAAAAAGTGTCACGATATCGCTACATGTTGTATTCTCATGGACCAAAGCTAAGAGAAAGCGTACGGATGAAAAAGTGTCGCGATATCACGATGTGTTTTTGTGACAACAACAACAAAAGAGTTACAAGGGCAGTTGAAGCCGACGAAGACCGATGTAAGCCAATGAAGATTAGGGTTTGCAACCGACTAAGATTAGGGTTTTCAGCCGACTAAGATTAGAGTTTTCATCATGAAAATCTTGTTATAAAAGGAGGGCTGTTTGGAGAATTTTGTGTGTCGAAGTGTGTGAAATACGGTCGCTATGCGTAGAGAGCAAGTCGTGTCGAATCTTTCGAAGTGTGGAATTTTGCTAAGAAAGTAGAGTGTGCAACAGGGAGAAGACGACTATGAAGTGTAGCAGAGTGTGCGAAGTGCTTGCACAAAGAAAGTAGAGTGCGCAACAGGGAGAAGATGACTGTGAAGTGTAGCAGAGTGTGCGAAGTGCTTGCACAAAAAAAGTAGAGTGTGTAGAGAAAACAAAGGTGACCAGTCAAGGTCTAGCAAAAGCAAAGGTATCTTACTATCAATCTTCTAGTTTTAGAATTGAAGTCCAAGTTGGTGCTTGGCATCAGGGGTTGGTGCTCCTTTCTGTTGGTGTAGATAAATCAGGGGTTGGTGCTCCTTCCAGTGGGTGCTGGTAAAATTGTTTGTAAAGTTGTTGCTTTGCAAAGGCTGGATTTGGATGGTAGTCCAAGCAGTCATTTTTGAGGAGTAGCCACATTGGTGAACCTCGTTAAATCTTGTGTTGTGTGATGCTCTTTTGCTATACTTGTTGTATCTATTTATAAGTTTTAATTGCTACTATTTTAAGAGTTGTAGATTCAAGATTAAAGAGCTACACTGATTCACCCCCCCTCTCAGTGTCATTGTAAGACTAACAATTGGTATTAGAGCTAAGTTCCTGTACAAGCTTAACCGGCTAGGGAGATCTTGGAAGTAATACAATGGCAGGTGGTGAAGGCTTCTCATCAAACAAAGCACCATTGTTTGATGGATCTAATTACGCATTCTAGAGAATCAGGATGCAGACATATCTCTGTGCCTTGGGATACGACATCTAGGATTCAGTAGTTAGTGGATATACAATACCCATCACTCCTCCAGAGAAGGCTGACGAAAAGAAACTATTTGAGAATAACTCAAAAGCAAAGAATGCTATCATGTGCGGATTAGCAGACAGTGAACTAGTAAAGATCATGAGCTGTAATACGGCAAAAGAGATATGGGACAAACTGAAGAGTATTCATGAAGGAGATGATAAGATCAAGGAGGCCAAATTATAGACATATCGAGCTCAGTTCGAAGCATTGAAAATGAACGACGATGAAAACATTGAGGCATACATGCTGAGAGTTAATGGAATCATTAATGCGATCAGAGGGCTCGACGAGGATATTGGAGACTCTGCTATCGTAAAAAAGGTACTAAGATCTCTTCCTCAAAGGTTTGATTCCAAAGTATCAATGATAGAAGAAGCTAAAAATCTAAATTATTTTAGTATAGATGAGATGTATGGTTCTTTGACTGCATATGAGATGAGGATAGGAAGATCTAAACCCACAGACAGAGAAGCGGCTTTTAAAGCCCTTAAAAATAAAAACACAAAACAAGAGTCCGAGGAAGAAGAGACATCAGATGAAATGGAAGCAAACTTTGTTAGAAAATTGAAAAAGGGAAAAGGAAAATATAGAGGGAAGCTACCATTTAAATGCTTCAACTGTGGAGGCATTGGGCATTTTGCGACTAAATGTCCTCTTAAAGAAAAGAACAAAAATGATGAAGGATCGCACCAAGAAAGAAGTGACTGGAAGATGAAAATGAATTTCAGAAAAGGCAACTTCAAGAAGAAAAGTTTCATCTCCAAGAATGTCAGTTCATCAGAAAACAGCTCCGGTGAAGAGTCTAAAGAAGAAAGAGATGAAGCTCTTTTTATGGCATTTGAAGAAATTAAATCAGAAAAGGAAGAAGGAGTGACCTCTGAAGTTTGTGGTGAAAACCTCGAGGCTGAAGTAGATCTAGAAGGTGAGTTGATCTCTGCACTTGAAGAGTGGAAGTTAGAAAAGAAAAAGAATAAGAAACTTTCAAGAAAGCTTGAGGATGCAAATGGAATCATAACCAGTTTAACAGTTCAGATAGAAGAATCTAAGAAAATCTCCGAAGATCTCGAAGTGCAAATAACAATGAAAATAGACTATTGCAGCAAGCTAGAAGAAGAGATTGTTGGTTTAAGAATGCAGCTAGAAGAGATGAATAAGAAAATTAGTTGTTATCACAAACGTGAAGAAAGTTCTATGAAGTTGGATAAGATCATAAATGACCAAAGGCCTGCAGGCATCAAATTTGGTCTAGGTTTCTTCGAAGGAGAATCATCAAGTGGATCAAAGGCCAGAAATGTAGAATCCATAAAGAATGAAGATAAGAGACAGGTTGATCAAGGAAAAACATCTCATGCAAAAGAAAGCATCAATGCCAGGAACAAAAGGAGAATTGACAATGATGGATTCACCAATGTCACACATCAAAGAAGAAGAAGACCTATGGCTCCTACGACAACATGGCAAAGACCATCACCCAGGTTCAATTATCCTTTTTCTGGTTTCTGTTTTAAATGCAATGGCTATGGACATAAAATCTCAGATCGCAAATATAATGTAAGACCAAGGAATTTCACCAGTAGAAATGCTTTCTCTCCTTTGATGAATTATACAGTAGAATGTTATAACTGTCACAATTTTGGGCACATTGCAAGAAACTGTAGAAGTACATTTGCTTCAAATCAATTTCAGGGAAGAAAAATTCAACCAAACAGGATGAGACAAAATAGAAAACTTCTCAAAAAACAAGCACAAGCTATTGATAAGGGAAAGGCTAAACAAGAGCTCAAATCTACTATCAAAATGGAGTGGAAAGAAAAGGAGCAACTTAAGGAAGAAAAGGAATCCTTAATAGTTCAAACAACATTTAGAGCACAGAATAAATATGTACCATGGATACTTGATAGTGGATGCTCCAGTCATATGACAGGTGACAAACAGAAGTTTGAGAAGTTGCAAAAATATGAAGGTGGTTCAGTAAAGTTTGGAAACAATGATGGAGCTAAGATAGTTGGCAAAGGCTCTATCAAAATTAGTGACGAAAAAATTAAGTCAGAAGAAGTCCTGTTTGTAGATGGGTTGAAACATAACTTATTAAGCGTAAGTCAGATTTGTGATAAAGGTCATGAAGTAGTTTTTATGAAGCAGGGTTGTGAAGTCAGAAAAACAAATAGTGGAAAATTGATAGCAACTGGATTAAGGACATCTGGCAACCTGTACACGCTCTCAGAGACTTCAAAAGGAGCTTGTTTTATTGGACAGGAAGAAGAAAATTGGCTGTGGCACAAGAGACTTGGTCATATCAGTTTTGATAATCTAGTAAAAATCACCTCAAAAAGGGTTGTAAGAGATATTCCCACCATCAGCAAACCTGCAAACAACATTTGTGCTTCATGCCAAAAGGGGAAGCAAACTAGAGTCACATTCAAAACTAAAGAATACTACACAAGCAAACCTTTGGAACTAATACACACTGATTTATGTGGACCCATGAGAACACAAAGCATAAATGGTGACAAATATTTTATGTTGTGCATTGATGACTATTCCAGAATGACATGGATATTTTTCTTAAAGCATAAATCAGAAGCTTTTGATATGTTCAAGATTTTCAAAAACTAGGTTGAGAATGAAACAGGTAAGAGGATCAAATGTTTAAGATCAGATAGAGGAGGAGAATTCATTTCAGAGGAGTTTACAGAATACTATGAAAAATACGGTATTAGGAGACAGTTTTCAGCAGCCAGGACTCCTCAACAGAATGGAGTGGTAGAAAGAAAGAACAAGATAGTGCAGGAAATGGCACGGACTATGCTGGCTGAAAGCAATCTAGCAGACAGGTTTTGGAAAGAAGCAGTCCATACTATGGTGTATATCCAAAATAGGTACATGCTGAGAGCACATGAAAGCAAAACTCCTTATGAGTTATGGTTCGAAAAAAGGGCAACAACAAAATACCTCAAAGTGTTTGGCAGCAAGTGCTACATCAAAAGAACTGAAGATAATCTTGGTAAGTTTGAAGATAGAGCGGATGAAGGTATTTTTGTTGGTTATTCATCAAAAAGCAAAGCTTACAAATGCTACAATAAGAAGCTAAAGAAAATTGTGGACAGTGTCGATGTTAAATTTGATGAAGGTAGAGAACGAGTAATTAGCTATGAAACGAACTACCCAATTTATGAAGAGGTTATTGAAAGAGATGAGGAAAACAAAATTGAAAAGATACAAAAAATTGACTCAGATGATGATTCAGAAGTGGAAGAAAATAAGAAATTCAAAACAGGCAGCTGGCAAAAAAATCATCCTAGAGAGCAAATAATTGGAGACCCCAAAGTTGGTGTTCAGACAAGAAGAAGAGTAGTAAGTAACTACTCTCTGCTATCCAGCATTGAGCCCAAAAATGTTGTTGATGCAAGCAAAGATGAGAGCTGGATGAAGGCAATAAATGAAGAATTAGATCAGATTGAGAAAAACAAAACTTGGGAGTTAGTACCTAGACCTGCAAACAAAAATATAATCGGGACTAAATGGATTTTTTGAAACAAATTGAATGAAGATGGACAGGTAGTCAGAAACAAAGCAAGATTGGTATGCAAGGGTTATGCTCAAGTTGAAGGCATTGACTTTGAGGAAACGTTTGCACCAGTAGCTAGACTAGAGGCAATTAGAATGTTTCTGGCTTTAGCAGTCTACAAGAATTTCAAGGTTTATCAAATGGATGTAAAATCAGCATTTTTGAATGGGAAACTTGAAGAAGAGGTTTATATTGAACAACCAGATGGTTTCCAACTTGGTGATGATCCCAACTTGGTGTGCAAATTGAAGAAAGCATTATATGGTTTAAAACAAGCACCCCGAGCATGGTATGCAAGGCTAGACAACTATCTCACTCAACAAAGGTTTAAGAAAGGTATGGTGGATAGTAATTTGTATGTCAAAATAGAAAATGGGCATCTTATTGTTCTTGTTGTATACGTAGATGATATCATATTTGGCAGCAGCAAAGATGAGTCATGTAAATATTTGGCAAATAAGATGCAGAAAGAATTTGAAATGTCAATGATTGGTGAACTTTCGTATTTCCTCGGGTTGCAAGTTAATCAAAATAAGAAGGGCATATTTATTTCTCAAGTTAAATATGTGAAAGAGATGTTAAAGAAGTTCACAATGGAGGATTGTAAGCCAGTTAGCACTCCCATGACAACAGGTTGCAAGTTGAGCAAGGATGACAAATCTCCAACTGTTGATCAAACCATGTACAGATCTATGATTGGAAGCTTACTGTATCTGACAGCCACCAGACCAGATATTTTGCAGGTAGTATGCATGGTAGCATGATTTCAGGCTAATCCCAAGGAGACTCATGTGACAACAGTGAAGAGGATTCTTCGGTACCTCAAAGGTACTATGGAGTATGGGTTATGGTATCCGAAAGGTAAAGACTTCACCCTTATTTCGTATTCAGATGCAGATTGGGCAGGATGTGTAGATGATAGAAAGAGTACCAGTGGAGGTGCATTCTATCTTGGAGATAGATTGGTCGCATGGCATAGTAAGAAACAAGAGTCAGTTTCTCTATCGACAACAGAGGTAGAATATATTGTAGCAACAACATGTTGTATGCAGGTATTGTGGATGAAACAAACCCTGAAAGATCTTGGTATTAGCTTCAGTGAGCCAATATCAGTTAAGTGTGATAACACCAGTGCCATTAACATCTCCAAGAATCCGGTGATGCATTCACGCACAAAACACATTGCTATCGGTATCATTTTTTGAAGGACAAAGTTGCGGAAGGTGAGGTTAAGTTGGATTTTGTTCCAACTACAGAGCAAGTAGCAGATATCTTCACAAAACCATTGCCCAAGGAAATTTTTGAGTACCTTCATAATAAATTGGGAGTGGTCACACTTCCCAAGAATTGACTAGCTACAGAGATCACATTCTCAGGGGGAGCATTTAAGTATTTGATTATCTTTTTGCTCATGTTCATGATTTTTGCTAAGTGTAATAAATTGTGCCTGAGAATGTTGTGCATGGACTCAGGGGGAGTCTGCAGTAGCCCTTTGGTATTATTGTCAAAGGGGGAGAAGAGTTACAGGAAATTGCACATGTGTTGCCAACAATTCCAAAGGGGGAGATTGTTGAGCAAGGTACAACAACAGTATTGTCATTGTTGTCAACACGATTAGATAGATCTGTTGATGCAAGTGGACAAGAAGTTCAAAAGCTAGTCAGATGCAGAAGACAGGAGTTCAAAGGCTACTCAGAGTATGTACAGTGATTTTCCAAGAAGACCGAAGTGGACCACTTGCAAAAGATCAAAGAAAAAGACAAGTAAGAAAAGTGTCGCGATATCGCGACATATACAACAGGCAAGAAAAACTGTCATGATTTCGCGACATGTTGGAAGAGAGAGAAGAAGAAAGAAAAACTGTCATGATTTCGCGACATGTTGGAAGAGAGAGAAGAAGAAAAAAAAAAGACAAGAGAAAAGACGATATCACATGTTGAGAAGAAAAAAAACTCGATTTCTGACATGTTGGAAGAGAGAGAAGAAAGAAAAATTGTCACGATTTCTGACATGTTGGAAGAGAGAGAAGAAGAAAGAAAAACTGTCACGATTTCGTGACATGTTGGAAGAAAAAGAACAAGTGGAAAAAGTGTCACGATATCACGACATGTTGAGAAGAAAGAAAACTGTCACGATTTTGCGACATTTGAGAGAAAGTGCAAGTAGAAAAAGTGTCACGATTTCGCGACATGTTGAAAGAAAAAGAGGCAAGTAGAAAAAGTGTCACGATTTCATGACATGTTGAAAGAAAAAGCGCTAAGGAGGAAAAGTGTCGCGATATCGTGACATGTCACGTTTTCATGACCCGAAGGCAAGAAAAAGTGCTAAGGAGAAAAAGTGTCGCGATATCGCGACATGTCGCGTTTTCGTGACCCGAAGGCAAGAGAAAGTGCTAAGGAGAAAAAGTGTCACGATATCGCGACATGTCGCGTTTTCACGACCCGAAGGCAAGAGAAAGCGCTAAGGAGAAAAAGTGTCGCGATATCGCGACATGTCACGTTTTCGTGACCCGAAGGCAAGAGAAAGCGCTAAGGAGAAAAAGTGTCGCGATATCGCGACATGTCACGGTTTCGTGACCCAAAGGTAAGAGAAAGCGTACGGATGAAAAAGTGTCACGATATCGCTACATGTTGTATTCTCATGGGCCAAAGCTAAGAGAAAGCGTACGGATGAAAAAGTGTCACGATATCGTGACATGTGTTTTCGTGGCAACAACAACAGAAGAGTTACAGGGACAATTGAAGCCGACGAAGACCGATGTAAGCCGATGAAGATTAGGGTTTGCAGCCGATGAAGATTAGGGTTTGTAGTCGACTAAGATTAGGGTTTTCAGCCGACTAAGATTAGAGTTTTCATCATGAAAATCTTGTTATAAAAGGAGGGCTATTTGGAGAATTTTGGGTGTGTCAAAGTGTGTGAAATACGGTCGCTGTGCATAGAGAGCAAGTCATGTCGAATCTTTCAAAGTGTGGAATTTCGCTAAGAAAGTAGAGTGTGCAATAGGGAGAAGATGACTGTGAAGTGTAGCAGAGTGTGCGAAGTGCTTGTGCAAAGAAAGCAGAGTGCGCAACAAGGAGAAGATGACTGTGAAGTGTAGTAGAGTGTGCGAAGTGCTTGCGTAGAAAAAGTAGAGTGCATAGAGAAAACAAAGGTGACCAGTCAGGGTCTAGCAAAAGCAAAGGTATCTTACTATCAATCTTCTAGTTTTAGAATTGAAGTCCAAGTTGGTGCTTGGCATCAGGGGTTGGTGCTCCTTTCTGTTGGTGCAGATAAATCAGGGGTTGGTGCTCCTTCCAGTGGGTGCTGGTAAATTGTTTGTAAAGTTGTTGCTTTGCAAAGGCTGGATTTGGATGGTAGTCCAAGCAATCATTTTTGAGGAGTAGCCACATTGGTGAACCTCATTAAATCTTGTGTTGTGTGATGCTCTTTTGCTATACTTGTTGTATCTATTTATAAGTTTTAATTGCTACTATTTTAAGAGCTGTAGATTCAAGATTAAAGAGCTACACTGATTCACCCCCCCCTCTCAGTGTCATTGTAAGACTAACAATGGGATGGTATAAACGAACCTGTATGCTCTAATCACTTAAAACATATGTAATGTATATGACATTGACAATCTTAATGGGTGATACCACAGAAAGTAAAAAAATAATCATGAATTTAAATAATCGCTCTTATCATAAGAATTGATTAAGTATTCATATATGAGGTTTAATGGTGTGTAATGTTTTTTATTAATAATTTTTTGTATATTAAAATATATAAAGTAGTCAATGGTCATCTATATACTATTTCTAATATATATGTGGTATCTGTCCTACTATGTTGATACCCCCTAATTTATATAATCTTCTAATAAAATTATGGTGCGAATGATGTCATGATTTGTTACTATGTAAGAATTTTTTGGAGCTTTTCAGAGATTCAAACACTCTAATTACCCTATCAATAGCTGTCTACTGACCACTTAGACTTTTGAAAAGTAAGGCTTTTATCATGGACCTAGTTTTTCATGATCTTTGTGTGTGCATGTGATTGTATATTTTGAGGTAGAACTCAATCATTTCCTTCGATGTTAGGCAGGATTCTTTCAGCCCATTGGTAAGATCAGGGATCCTCAAGTGTTCATCTCATCCTTATGTTGGACTTAGTTGGACTATACCACTAGGCAGTATTAGGTTACCTAAGCTAGCTCATCCACATTCAAATATTGTTCTACACAAATGCATGAAGCAATTGTGGTAGACATATCGTCATACATAAGGATTTCTCCTTCCAGTTTTGTACAATGTTGAGAATTCCATGGATTCAAGCTTTATTCCCTTCTTTTTGGATTTTTCTTTGGCTTTGGATATTTGCTCATTTGTAGTGATTAAAATCACTTTTTATTTTGATTGATTTTTTTCTTTGAGCTACGATTTTTGTAGTCATGATAATCATTGTTTATTTTGCTCATATGTAGTGATGAAAATCACTGTTTATTTTTTATTGGTTTTTTTGAGCTTTATTTTTTTTTGTTTTGAATTTATGATTTGTGTATCAAATTATTGCTTTGAAATATGGATTGTATGCTTGGCCTTTTGAATAGGTACTTTGCTTTTCTTATTTTGATTTAAGCAAGGGATTTGGATAGGGTAAAGCTTGTCCTTTTGCCAATTCTCAACACCTTTAAATTGGTTGCACAGGGGGATAAGCAAGAAAAATCCTTTTCGCTTAAGGTAACCTAGAATACTTTGCATCTTTCATATTTTCCTTGTACCAACTAGGATTTTAGTGTTTCAATTAGTGACGGGATCTTGAATATCCAAGGCATTATCATAGCTAGACCTTACCTTCTACTAATCAAATTTTTTTTCCTCAAAATTTGATAAGATCACTATGTGTGGTTGATTAACCGAAAAATCTTAGTATATTATGTATAGCAACAAATAATGGTTGTGTTGAAAAATATAATTACACACGTGTATTAATGGAGGTATGGATTTGAATGATTTGCACGACAAACTGTGGTATCACTTGTAAGGCTCTCATGATATATGCAATTGTAGTGGATATGAAAATGCAATGCAATGATATGGATGCGAGATGTGAGATGCAATTGTTTTTGTATTTTTTATTTTGTCATTTTTGTATTTTTGATTAATTTGACCAAAGGGCTTAGTATGCCTTTGGGGCTTTTTGTATTGATTCTGACCAAGCAGTTTTAATTAC
Organism: Wollemia nobilis; assembly: GCA_028583015.1. NCBI lineage: Eukaryota > Viridiplantae > Streptophyta > Pinopsida > Araucariales > Araucariaceae > Wollemia > Wollemia nobilis. The sequence continues at coordinate 24,141,256 of JAQPPZ010002998.1, forward strand.
CCTTGGAGCCTTTGAATTGATGTTGACAAATTGGTTTGAATTACCCTTGGAGCCTTTGAATTGATGTTGACCAAGAGGTTTGAATTATGCTTGGAGCCTTTGAATTGATGTTTGACCAAGTATTTTGAATACCCTTTGAGAGTTTGGAATTGATTTTGACCAAACGGCTTAAATGCCCTTGGAGCATTTTGAACTGATCTTGACCAAGCGGTTTGAATTACCCTTGGAGTCTTTGATTGTATTTTTGAAATTTTATGTTTTTATGCTTTGTTTTTTTTTTGGCATATTTTAATATTTTTGTGTTTTATGACATATTTGAATGTTTTTTAATTTTGACATATTTGAATGTTTTTGTTTTTTATGACATATTTGAATGTTTTTGATTTTTGACATATTTTAATCTTTTTGTGCTTTATGTGTAGAATGCCTTTAAGTGAATGATATTGAGAGGTTCAGGCTCTTCAACACCATCTAATGATATAAGGTGATATGCTCCAGGCCAAATTCTCTATGAAATCATGTATGGACCTATACAGTTTACTACAAACTTATCTCGTAGATTCAGTGGCAGATTCAAATTCTGTTGGTTTTCTTTGAGCACTAGATCTCCAACCTTGAATTCCTTTAAATGGACTTTACAATTGTAATCTCATACAAGGCAATCTTGGTAAACGTGAAGATGATCTAAAGCATTGACTCGACATTCATCAAGAAGCATCAACTGATCACGACGGCCTTGCCACGCAACATCATCATCTATGAAGTCCTTTAATGCTATGCGTAGAGTTAGAATTTCCAACTCTAGTGGCATGATGGCCTCAGTACCATATACTAGTAAAAACGGCGTTGCCCTAGTGGGCATCCGTATACTAGTCATGTATGCCCATAGTCCAAGAGGAAACTACATGTGCCAATCCTTGTGATTGTCTTGCGTCGTCTTCCTCAAAATGGAGACTATTGTTTTGTTTGAGGTTTTTTCTTACCTGTTTGCTTGTGGATAATAAGGTGTTGAAAAACTATGTTAAATATGGTATTTGTTCATTAAAGCATGCACATTTGTGTTCTTGAAATATGGCCCATTATCCGATATTATCTTAGAAGGGATCCCAAAACGACTTATGATATTAAGGAGTATAAACTCCACAATACTTGGCCTAGTTATTGATGTTAAGGGGGTCACTTCTACCCATTTAGTGAAGTATTCAATGGTCATTATGATGAATGTGTGTCGGCCTAAGGATGGGGGTGAGATCTTCCCAATTAATTCTAGTCCCCACTATAAAAATGGCCATGCTTCCTGGATGGGCTGCAAAGCTTACGATGGTAAGTGCATTAGGTTTGCATGATGCTAGCACTTACTACATTTCTTGACATACTCGCAGCGTCCTTTTCCATGGTGGGCCAATAGTAACCCATTCTCAAGATACGTTTAACAATGGCCATGCCACTAAAATGGCCTCCACATGTTTCATCGTGAGCTTGCAAAATTGCCCAGGATGCTTCTTGGGGCTCAAGACAATGGATTAATACTCCATCATATCCTCATCTATAGAGTATTTCTCCTAGTAAGATGTATCTTGTTACTCTCTATTTGAACGTTCACATTTTAGTATATGACAAACCTTGAGGTACTCTTCCAAGCTTTAGGAAGTCCCACAGTTGAGAAAGCCAATCTTGATAAACCATGACTTCTATAGAAAAGACAGTTTGCTCTTCCTATATTTTTGAGCTAAGGAACACGGATTGAGGAACAACTCTATGGTGTATGGTTGCACCACACTCCATATTAGGATATCAACTACCCCCAAGGTGTCATTTGTAATAAATCTCTAGATGCGAAGGACCATTCCTGATTTGGCTCAATGTCGATCATGTTGACAAATTCTTGGTTGTCAAAAGCTTCATGGCGTATTGTTGAGTGCAAAAGAAATTTCACATGAACGGTTGTAAAATTGGTAGATGGATTCTGAGGGATTAAGGATCCCAAATATGCCATGGTGTTTGCAAATCTATTCGACGTACGAGGGATTGCCTCAATGTCATACCATTCCATCCGGGCTAGGTAAGTGTCAACAAGTTCCTTGTAAGTGTTTAGGAGTGGACACCTGCATTGGAATAGTCCTTTGACTTGGTTTATTATGAGCAAGGAATAACCAAAGATATTCAATCTATTAATGCCTATTGATATGGCTATTTAGAGTCCGAGGATAAATGCTTCATATTTTGTATTGTTGTTTGTGCACGGGAAGTCTAGTTTGAATGATAAAGGTAATGGAGTGCCATGTGGTGTGATAAATAAAACCCATGCTCTACCTCCTTGTTCACACTTTGAACCGTCGAAGAACAATGACATGTCTCTTTCTTTCCTAGGTTCTTTGAGTTCTGGTGGATCTGATAATGCAAAGACCACATCATCAAGAAATTCTATGGTGAGAGGCTTGTTATCCTGAAGAGTCACCTCTGCTAATTGGTCTGCTATGACTTGTCCCTTGATGGACTTTTGGCTTATGAACTCTAGATTGAATTTTATCAATAGCATGATCCACTTTGCGATACGTGTATTGTGATATGTCTTGCTCATCATGTACTGCAAAGGATTTTGTTTTGATATGACATAGGTTGTATGGCTCAACATGTAGTGTCGCAACTTTTGAGTTGCAAATACCACTACTAAACACAATTTTTTGACATACGTATATCCTAGCTCATAACTCACCAAGGTGCGACTAATGTAATATATGGCTTGCTCTTTATTTTGTGTATTATTTTGGGGTAACATGGTGCCCAATGCAAAATCATTAGCCAATATATATAGTAAAAATGGAGTTTTCGGCCTTGGTGGAGCCAATACTAGTGATGTTGTCGGATAAGTTTTGATCTTTGCAAAGGCTTGATGCCATTCTTCATCCCAATGAAAGGGGACCTCCTTGCATAGCAACCAATTCATAGGTCAGAATTTGTCTGATAATTACGCAATGAATATTTTTATGGATGCTATCTTGCCTTGTAGGATCCTCAACTCCCTAATGTTGGTAGGGGTGGCCATTTCTAGTATAGCCTTTACCTTTGTAGGATCTAATTTGATGCCTCTCTTGGATACGGTGAATCCCAAAAGCTTGCCAAAGTTATGCCAAATACGCACTTCGTATGATTCAATAAAAAATTATGTTCTATGAGGCGATCAAAGACTTGTCTAAGGACTTCGGCGTGCTCTTGCTGCAATAAGGACTTGGCCAATAAGTCATCCATGTAATATTCTAAGATCTCATGCATATAGTCATGGAATATGTATGTCATGGCTCGCTGATATGTGGCACCAACATTTTTGAGACCGAATGGCATCACTTTGTAATAGAATGTTCCCCACAGAGTAATGAAAGCAATTTTACGTTAATCTTCAGGATTAATCAGGATTTGGTTGTATCCGAAAAAACCATCCATTAGGGAGAGCATCTCATGACCTGCGGTTGCATCCACAAGAGCATTTATGTTTGGCAACAGGAATGAATCCTTTGGTGTTGCCCTATTTAAATATCTAAAATCCATGAAGATACAGACTCTTTCATCAGATTTCCCCATGGGTACCATGTTCAACACCCACTCAAGGTAGTCGATAGGAACTATGAATACTACATCTATTAGTTTTTTCAATTCGTTCTTCACCATAAAAGTGACGGTTGGATGCATTTTCCTCAGCTTTTGCTTGACTGGCATCTTCATGGGATCCAATGAAAATTTGTGAATGACTAACTTTGGATCTATCCCTGGCATGTCTTTGTAATTCCAAGCAAAAATATTTGGCCTCTATTTGAGGAGAGGAATTAGGATGGTTTGTTCCTTTGGAGATAGAATTTCTCCGAACTTGACTTTCCTTGGTTGGGTAGGATCATCGCTAATGTCCACCTCGAAAGTTTCTTCTGTAGCCATATGTGACCCATCCTCTAGCTGATGATGCGTGGGTATCAAATGAATATCATCAGTGAGATTTATAGGACCTAGTGACTTAGGTTCCAAAACAACATGGAAGACGTCATATGCACAACCTGATGCAAAATGGAATGGCTATAACATCTCTTCATTGGGAAAGAGGTCTTTCAGCTCTATGCATGAATTAGCATGATCCTAATCAATAGCCTCTATATCAATATGCAATGACTTGGTAGGATCTACTGGATTATGAAGTGGAGTGGTCAAATCAATGGAGATCATGTTTATGGATAGAATGAAGTCTCCAGGACCACATGGGTGCAATATTGTCTTAGTGGTTTCCCTTCCATACTCACGATGAGGTTCTGGAGGAATGGGAATTTTTGGATCTGGCCCATGAGCAGGGCATACAATAGGATAATTGGGCTCTAATTGCTCTTTGAATGTAGGCGGAGGGGGATTGACCATCCGATGAATGGCATCTAGTTCAACAGGTCTCCCCAAAAATTGTAAATAAGGGTCTATGGCATGGAGTGCCGCCTCTCTCTCTCTACTAGCTCGATGACTTACCGCAAGCGTTGAGGTCCAAGATAAGCCATATCGGTCTCATCCTCAAAGTCATCATCACTTATATAGAAACCATTAGCATTGGTATGTGGCCCTAAGACAAGGGGCTCATGTCTTAGCCCCAAGTAGGCCATATCTATTTCATCTTCATATTCTTCGTCACTTATGAAGAACCCATTTGCATTTGTCTCTTGCCCCAAAGTTAGGGGTTGATGGCTTAGGCCTAAGTAGGCTCTTTCTATTGAGTCTTCTAATTTATGGTCACTTTCATCTAATGTATACCCACTCTCATTGTGGATGGACCATGTGAATATTTTTAAATAGTGAGGCCCCTAATAGAATAAACCAATATACACCTCATCACCACTTGTTTCATATCCATTCTCCTCATCCCACGAGTTGTACCCTATTGGGGTGGAATCAATTGAGATGGTTGGATGATAAAATTTTGGTGGTGATATGTTTACCATGGCCACTTGTCTGTTGCTCAAATTTCTTGTTCTTAGGGGATGATAAGGAATGAAATCAAACTCTTCTCCTAACCATAAACTTAATCTTTCCAATGCCACTACAAGAGAGTCATCTCGACCTCCGATATAATAGCCTAAGCAAAATATATCGGAGGGAAGCTAATATTATGGCTCGTATGGCCACATGTGCCCCTGTTCATATATACTAACGCCATAGCCATGCCAGTGGCAACACTCAAATTAACTTAGAGCAAACTCGAGGTTAGAGAGGTAATGAACATTGACCGTGAATAATTTGTCACTATCATCTTCTATATCTGAAGACTTATGAGCATAGTCCAGGCCGTCATAGACAAAATTGGTTTGGTTGGGAGGGATTCCAAGTGGAACCTGTTGGCAATTTTGGGTTTGAGATCCTAGCTTCTTTTCTATGAGTTGTCATTGATGTCAAAAGGAAATGGCATTAATGTTAAGAGAATGTGTTGGCTTCAAAGGTGGAATATTCCAAGAGAATCATTTTAAGAGAATCCGGAGAGATTGTATTGGCAAGGGTTTTTCATTAAACCAAACCAGTTTTTATTAAAACCAAGTTGGATAGGGTTTTTATTAAAACCAAGTTAAATGGTTTTTATTAAAACCAATGGAGGTTCTCTTTATTATTTATTTAATTATTATTTAAAACCCTTCAAGGTTTTAATTAATTAATTATTTAATTAATTAAGGGAAATATTATTAAGGGAGACTTTTGATTAATTTCGAAATGGTCTTTATTTCTGTCGACATCAAGGTGTATTCGAAGAGACTATTTATTCTCCAACTCCTAAGGTTGGAAGGCTAATAAATTCAAAATTCCCCGAATGCAATTTGCGGTGTTTGTGCTCTGTATTCACTGCGATCGAAGGAAGACTTAGAAGCACATGCGGTTGAAAAGTCTTTGAGAGTTTTTTCGAGGGTGAAGTGGAGGGAAGTTCACTTGTGAACTTCGTAGCCCATGTGGGCTAGTGGCAGCGAAGGCTACTATTGGGCGCTACATTGGCGGAGGTCACAATTTTTAGTCTCGCAGGGGTGCTTTGCTAGACTAACACATGTTTTTATTAAAACATCTTTATGCCACAAAATTCGGAGTTTCTTGGACAATGATTTATAAGGTGTGATTAAATTTTATGAGTTTTGGATTTTGTGATTAGCATTGAATAAAAGCTTAGGAGAAATAAGGGCATATTTCTTTGGATGTATTTTTAAGATTATTATTTGCTATGCTAAAATTAAAAATGGAGGTATAAGGTGTGAGTCTGTGATTGTTGATTTATTGGCATGTTATGGTGGTTGTGTTTAAAGAAGTGGAGCTAAAAGGTGTAATAAAGGAAGTTTATATTATTGCTCATTTCTTTTTATTCTAACCCTAACTTGGTTGGAAGTTTGAGAGTTGTGTGTGGTGAAAGCTTGAAGGTTCAATTATCTTCTACTCCAATAAGGTATGGGCACATTCTTCTTATGAGTATGATTAGTGTATGTTTTCTGAAATAAGGTTGGAGTGAAAAGGTATTCTACTAGGTATCCTTTGGCTAGGTGTAAATCCTATTTTCTGGTTTGTTGAAGACTACTTATGCATTTTTATCCTTAAGGAGAGTTTTTGGTGAATGCATAATTTTTGGTTTGAGATAGTGGAAGCTTTGTGCACTAGGGTTTATATTTGTGAGTCTAGCTACTTGCATTGAGTTGGTGGAACCCTTGGTTGGTTGTTTTGAGTTTGATGGTTGAGTTGCTTCCATAGAGGTTGGTTGATCAAGTTATTGCTTTACTTGATTCATGATATTGGGCTTACTCCATTGAGTTGATTTGAGCAAGTTATTCTTTGCATTTGGTGATATTGTGTTGGTGGCTGTTTTGTTCAAATATCTTTGGAGGGAAAAGGATTTCTACTTGTTTCCTTTTCTTGTGATGATTGGTTGAATGCTTCAAGGTTGATGTTGAGTTGAATTGTGTTGGTTGACTAAACCTTGTTTGATGAGCATTGTTGTTGAAACCCTAATTGATGGTGAAAAGAACATGAGTATCATTGTTATGTGATTCTTTGCATAGTTGGCAATTGTTGGGGTTTCATGTTCTTGAAAGAAAACATTCTATCCTATCCATTTCAAATATTGAGTTGAGTTTTCAGATTTGAGATTGAGATTGAGCTGAGTTGATTTGAGTTGAGTTTTGAGATTGGGATTTGAGTATAGAACATATTGAGTCTCTAACAATTCTCTTTATGCTTATATGAGTTTGACAAATCACATTGGGTCTCTAACAATTCACTTTGTGATTTCCTACTAAGAAAGTTTTTCTTGGTGAGCTTGCTAAGTTTTTGGACAGGTTCCAGTGGGGACTTGTGAGCAGTTTTTGGACAGGTTCCAGTGGGGACTTGTGAGTAGTTTTTGGATAGGTTCCAGTGGGGACTTGTGAGCAATTTTTGGATAGGTTCGGTGGGGACTTGTGAGCAGTTTTTGGACAGGTTTCGATGGGGACTTGTGAGAAGATTTGGACAAGTCCTAGCAGAGGACTTGTGAGATGAGTTTGATAGTTCTATCAGAGAACTTGAGGATAGAGGTGCATTGGTTCTATGAGAAGAACCTAAGGATAGATTTGGAAAGTCTTTGAGAAGGCTTGTATGCAGAGGATTGATTTTTTCAAGAGTTGGACAGATCTAACAGACAAAGGAAGACTTGTACTAGACCGACTGACTGTGTTTGGTACAGGTTACTGAGCTGCTATGGATGTGATCATAGAAGGCAGAGGTCTCTTAGGCTAAGCATTGAGGACAGGAGGTCTTCGGTGGAAAGGAGTTCCACGTTCTAGCAAGAGGTAGAGGCAGTTGATCTTCTGAGGGATCATTTCCAGAGTAGAGGGGAAGGTATCTCCTTTGAGCAGAGGCTCATAAATTCTGATTGGGGGAAGGTATCTCCTTTGGGCCGAGGCTCATAAACATTGTAATCGGGAAGGATTCCCAAAGAACTTTAAGATAACTTTTAGAGAAAAGTTTTGTGGATGTAGCCCAACCATTCTGGGTGAACCACGTTAAAATTGGTGTCACTTTGTGGATGATATTGTGCATTGCTTTGATATTGCTTTGGATATATTGCTTTACCATTTTGAAGAATAATGGAAAAAGTAAAAATAGGTCTTATACTATTCACCCCCCCTCTCAGTATAAGCTTGTGTTCTTCAATTGGTATCAGAGCAGGTGCCTTCGAAAAGTTTAACAACTTGAAGGAAAAGCTAGTAAAGAACACAATGGATCATTCAAGTGGCAATGCAACACCTATTCTTGATGGGTTAGATTTTGGTATTTGGAGTGCAAGGATGAAGGTTCATCTAATGGCACTTGGGAATGAGGTTTGGGAAGTGATTGAAGATGAGTACACTATTCCTAAACATGTTCCTAATACTAAAGAAGAAAGGCTCCTACATCACAGCAATTCAAAGGCAATGAATGCAATCTTGAAAGGCTTACAAAAAGCAGATCTCACCAAAGTGATTCACTGCAAGACAGTTAGTGAAATGTGGAATTAGTTGAAGGTGGTTCATACAGGTGATACAAATGTCATAAAGGCTAATTTGAGACACTTCAAAGGTATGTTTGAACAACTCAAGATGAATTATGATGAAAATATTAGTGACTACATGCTTCGTATGGATGAGGTTGTTAACTCCATGAAAGACTTAGGTCTTGAGCTTACTGAAAATGATGTTTGTGATAAGATTTTAAGATCTCTTCCTAATAGATTTAGTGAAAATATTTTTGCTATTGAGGAAGCTAAAGATCTGGATAAGTTGAAAGAGGATGAACTCCATAGTATACTTGTAGCATTTGAGTTAAGAACTCAAGTGAAGGTTGATGTCAAGATAGAGGTATCTTTCAAGGCTACCAAGAAATCCAAGGGTAAACAGCTTCAAGATAGTGATGAAGAGGCATATTATAGCAAGAAATGCAAGTTCTCTAGAAAGCACAAAAGTATGAAAAATGTAAGATGTTTCAATTGTGGAAAGTTTGGTCATTATGCTACTGACTGTATCTGTTCCCAAGAATGAAAGTGATGAAGATAAACAGGATTCTAAGAGCAAGGATTCTAAAAAGCACAAGCATCACAAGAAAAACAAAGATGAGCACAACAATCAAGGAAAGAGGTATTCTCACAAGCACAAGAAGAGTTTCTACCTAGACAAAGCAAGTAAGTGTTCTAGTAGTGATAGTGAAATTTCTTCAAGTGATAATGAAAATGAGATGTTGTTCATATCATAAAAAGAGGAAGAACCGAAACATAGATTCATTATCATGAAATGTCTTAGATGTGGAAATTTTGGTCACCTTGAGGATGATTGCACAAATAATGATTTGGTTTCTAGTATGTATGAGGATGCTTCAGAAAACTATAAGGAATATGCATGTATGGTTTTTGAAAAGGGTAGCACCTCTAGTGATAAGAAATCTGAAAAAGGCCTTGATGATTCAAAAAGCAAACAAATAGAGGAAGATATAGAGGAAGGTGAAGTAGATCTTGAAGGTGAACTTATTAGTGCTCTTAGTGCTTTGAAAAAGGAAAGAAAGAAGAATGCTAGACTCAAGGATAAGTTAGATGAATTTTGTATGGAGAGAGATGATATTATAGAAAGTCTTGACTTCTCTATGGCTAAGACACAAGAACTCAAGGATGAGTTAGAGTCTAAGGTTCTTGAGTATAGTGAGTTAGAACAAAAAATGTCTTCTTTGAAAGAGGAAACTAAAGAGTAAAAGGATAAGATTTACAGGTTTCAAGATAGCTCCAAAAAGGTTAAGTCACTCATCAAAGGTCAAAGAAAGACAACAGATAAAATAGGCCTTAGTTTTGTTAAGCCACACAAGGAACAAGTTGGAGAGTCTAGTAAGAGACTCCAAAAGGAAGAGAGTTCTGATGAGAAAAGTATTTCAAAAAATGAGTCCTTGAATGATAGATGCACAAAAACAAAAAACAGAATTCAAAATGAGAAGAAGAAGTTTTTAGAACCTAAGAGGTCAATTAAAGGAAAGTTTCAAGGCAAATGTTTTGCTTGTCACAGGTTTGGTCACATGGCTTCACATTGCATGGCTCAAGTGAAGGAGGTAAATGACAGTTTCAGAAGTGCTAGCTACTTTCAAGGGTATTGCTACTCTTTTCAACAATTTGGGCACAAGGCGGTTTATTGCAAGGCAAATAACTAGAACAGGTTTGGTCAAAACAGGTTTGGTCAAAACAGGTTTGGCCAGAACAGGTTTGGTCAGAACAGGTTTGGTCAAAACTGGTGGATTCAAATATTAGGTTTACCTCAGAGAAACAACATCGTCAAGTGTTTCAAGTGCAATAATGAAGGTCACAAAATCAGACAGTGTAGAGCTAAAATTCTAGAATACAGGAATAGGAATAGTGGCATGATCAGGTCCAAGGATCAAGGCATGTACAAGAACAGGGATGAGAACAAGAACAAGAATAGTAACAGGAACAAGAATATGGACAAAGAGTTCAATAGAAGGCTCGATAAGGAAGTTATAGACATTGATGATGATCAGTGCCTAATTGGAGTTTTACTCCCACCCTAGAATTAAACACCTCAACAGGAGGTGGGGGAGGGACTAAGCTAAGAGGCTCATTCTTAGTCCTGAGCACCAAAGGTGATCCTTTGCCATTGCTAACAAAGGGGAAGAGCCTCAATACAGGGGGAGTTGTTTATGTTGAGTTTATGTGTTGTTGAGAAGCATGGTTTGCCATCAATGACAAAGGGGGAGATTGTTGGCAATTTTGGGTTTGAGATCTTAGCTTCTTGTCTATGAGTTGTCATTGATGTCAAAAGGAAATGGCATTAATGTTAAGAGGATGTGTTGGCTTCAAAGGTGGAATATTCCAAGATAATCATTTTAAGATAATCCGAAGAGATTACATTGGCAAGGGTTTTTCATTAAAACCAAACCGATTTTTATTAAAACCAAGTTCGATAGGGTTTTTATTAAAACCAATGGAGGTTCTCTTTATTATTTATTTAATTATTATTTAAAACCCTTCAAGGTTTTAATTAATTAATTATTTAATTAATTAAGGGAGAAATTATTAAGGGAGACTTTTGATTAATTTCGAAATGGTCTTTATTTTCGCCGACGTCAAAGTGTCTTCGAAGAGACTATTTATTCTCCAACTCCTAAGGGTGGAAGGCTAATAAATTCAAAATTCCTCAAATGCAATTTGTGGTATTTGTGCTCTGTATTCGTTGTGATCAAAGGAATACTTAGAAGCATGTGCGGTTGAAAAGTCTTCGGGAGTTTTTTTGAGGGTGAAGTGGAGGGAAGTTCACTTGTGAACTTCGTAGCCCGCGTGGGCTAGTGGTAGCAAAGGCTGTTGTTGGGCATTGCATTGGCAGAGGTCATTGTTTCGAGTCTTGCGGGGGTGCTTTGCTAGAGTAACACATGTTTTTATTAAAACATCTTTATGCCACAAAATTCGGAGTTTCTTGGACAGCGATTTATAAGGTGTGATTAAATTTTATGAGTTTTGGCTTTTGTGATTAGCATTGAATAAAAGCTTAGGAGAAATAAGGGCATATTTCTTTGGATGTATTTTTAATATTATTCTTTGCTATGCTAAAATTAAAAATGGAGGTATAAGGTGTGAGTCTCTGATTGTTGATTTATTGGCATGTTATGGTGGTTGTGTTTAAAGAAGTGGAGCTAAAAGGTGTAATAAAGGAAGTTTATATTATTGCTCATTTCTTTTTATTCTAACCCTAACTTGATTGGAAGTTTGAGAGTTGTGTGTGGTGACAACTTGAAGGTTCAATTATCTTCTACTCCAATAAGGTATGGGCACATTCTTCTTATGAGTATGATTGGTGTATGTTTTCTGAAATAAGGTTGGAGTGAAAAGGTATTCTACTAGGTATCCTTTGGCTAGGTGTAAATCCTATTTTCTAGTTTGTTGAAGACTACTTATGCATTGTTATCCTTAAGGAGAGTTTTTTGTGAATGCATAATTTTTGGTTTTAGATATTGGAAGCTTTGTGCACTAGGGTTTATATTTGTGAGTCTAGCTACTTGCATTGAGTTGGTGGAACCCTTGGTTGGTTGTTTTGAGTTTGATGGTTGAGTTGCTTCCATAGAGGTTGTTTGATAAAGTTATTGCTTTACTTGATTCATGATATTGGGCTTACTCCATTGAGTTGATTTGAGCAAGTTATTCTTTGCATTTGGTGATATTGTTTTGGTGGTTGTTTTGTTCAAATATCTTTTGAGGGAAAAGGATTTCTACTTGTTTCCTTTTCTTGTGATGATTGGTTGAATGCTTCAAGGTTGATGTTGAGTTGAATGGTGTTGGTTGACTAAACCTTGTTTGATGAGCATTGTTGTTGAAACCCTAATTGATGGTGAAAATAACATGAGTATCATTGTTATGTGATTCTTTGCATAGTTGGCAATTGTTGGGGTTTCATGTTCTTGAAAGAAAATATTCTATCCTATCCATTTCAAATATTGAGTTGAGTTTTAAGATTTGAGATTGATATTGATCTGATTTGATTTGAGTTGAGTTTTGAGATTGGGATTTGAGTATAGAACATATTGAGTCTCTAAAAATTCTCTTTATGCTTCTATGAGTTTGACAAATCACATTGGGTCTCTAAAAATTCACTTTGTGATTTCCTACTAAGAAAGTTTTTCTTGGTGAGCTTGCTGAGTTTTTGGACAGGTTCCAGTGGGGACTTGTGAGCAGTTTTTGGACAGGTTCCAGTGGGGACTTGTGAGCAGTTTTTGGACAGGTTCCAGTGGGGACTTGTGAGTAGTTTTTGGACAGGTTCCGGTGGGGACTTGTGAGCAATTTTTGGACAGGTTTCGGTGGGGACTTGTGAGCAGATTTGGACAGGTCCTAGCAGAGGACTTGTGAGTTGAGTTTGATAGTTCTATCAGAGAACTTAAGGATAGAGGTGCATTGGTTCTATGAGAAGAACCTAAGGACAGATTTGGCAAGTCTTTGAGAAGGCTTGTATGTAGAGGATTGATTTTTTCAAGAGTTGGACAGATCTGATAGATAGAGGAAGACTTTTACTAGACCGACTGACTGTGTTTGGTACAGGTTGCTGAGCTTATATGGACATGATCATAGAAGCCAGAGGTCTTTTAGGCTAAGCATTGATGACAGGAGGTCTTCAGTGGAAAGGAGTTCCATGTGCTGGCAAGAGGTAGAGGCAATTGATCTTCTGAGGGATCATTTCTAGAGTAGAGGGGAAGGTATCTCCTTTGAGCAGAGGCTCATAAATTCTGATTGGGGGAAGGTATCTCCTTTGGGCCGAGACTCATAAACATTGTAATTGGGAAGGATTCCCAAAGAACTTTGAGATAACTTTTAGAGAAAAATTTTGTGGACGTAGCCTAGCCATTCTGGGTGAACCACATTAAAATTGGTGTCACTTTGTGGATGATATTGTGCATTACTTTGATATTGCTTTGGATATATTGCTTTACTATTTTGAATAATAATGGAAAAAGTAAAAAGAGGTCTTATATTGTTCACCCCCCCCTCTCAGTATAAGCTTGTGTTCTTCAGAACCACTATTCCAATGGGTGGCCTCAAGTCCTTAGGCCTTCCTATGTCTTGTGTAGACTCAATGATAGGTGTAAGTGTGATGTTCTACATAAGGTACTCCCCTATTCCTGTGCTCACCAAGTGTATTGATGCATGCGACATGGATGATCCTACGTATGACACTGACGAAGCAGGATGATAATCACTATCTTCATCTTTATATTGAAGATCTTCTTCTTCCATAGGATTTGGTATTTTAGCAATAGCTACAGTTGGCACTTCCTTGCACCTTTCTTCCTTATCTAAGGGTGCCTTTAGCTTCTGGTTGTCTTTTGGGTTTGACATTGATGGTACTTTAGAAGCATTGACTACTTTGAGTGCACCAGGAGGTGTTGAAGTGCATGGGTCTTTTCTTACCCCTTTGTCTTTGTTATCTATTTATGTGGTTGGGGATGAAGGTGCCACATACAAGTGAGTAGAAGGGATTAAAAATTTTCCTAGAATGTCCACCGTATTGACATATTTAAAAGGCTCTTCATCAGCCAGAACCACATAGACTTTTTTCTTGTGCAGATACTTGACACACTGGTGCAAGATCGAAGGCACACACTTCATGGCCCTTATCCAAGGGTGACCTAGGAGGATGTTGTACTGCATAGCTCCTTCTAAGACATGACACATCATGGGGATGGTCTTGTGCCCCACCTTGATGGGTAGTACTATCATTCCCATAGTATTGCATAAAGCATCATTAAAAGCTCTCAATGTATAAGCTCCTGAAATGATATTGGACTTGGGGATCTTGAGGTGCTAGATTGCAATTGTTGTGATAATGTTTATCAATGAACATGTATCGACCAAGACCCTCTTGAAAGGTAAGTTGTTGATTGCCGCTACAATGTTTAGCGAACGGTCTGGTTAGGCAGCAGGAACTGTCTTAATCTCATGATCATAGAATCGAATCACAGATTGCTAGCATTCTTGCACTTTCCCTATAAAGTGAGTGAATGCATTCGCATCTTGCAATTGGAGCTCAATTGTTCTTAAAATATCCATTAGTCTCCCTATGCTTTGGGGACTGTTGTATGAGCTTATAAATGGATAACTTAGCTGGAGTCATCTGTAGGTTTTGGTCCAATCTACTCTGAATAGTTACCATAGGTCGCATTGGTGGACCTAGAAGGTTGGCTTGCCTTTGGCTAGGAGCGGTTGGGATGTTCATGGGAGCTACAGGCAGTTGTGGTTGACCATAACACCTAGTCCTTGTTGCTATGTTAACAATCTCAACCATCCCAACGCATTCATGGGTAGGTATGTTAGCTTGAACCTGATTGACTTGGGCCCCTTGCTCTCTAGGGACCTCATGATTGAGAAATGGGTTTCTATATATGTCCATGTCTCTGCTATCGGGAGCCAGTGGGTTGTCAACTTTGAATTCTCCTACCTCAATCATGTTTTGCACTTGATTCTTAAACCCGATGTAAGCCTCAATGTCATGCCCCGGTATCCTGTGATAAGGGAAAAATATGTCTTCCTTATATCCTTTTGGATTAGGATGATTGGGATCTATAAGAGGTATATCAAGAAATTTGATCCTCCTAGCCTCGCTCAACTGATTAAATATTGATTGCATTGATTGTGTCAGAGGTGTGAAATAATGAGGCGGCTTGTGTTCTCAGTTTCTTCCTTGATTGTTCTTTTGGTTGTAATTGGTTGGCGAGGGATGTGCTTGATAGTTCTGGGGTTGTTATGCATCTCCATACTTGGGTGTAGCCAATATGACTTGATTGACTGGAGTAGAGTTGCCCTACTTTTGCTTGTACTTATCATTCTTACCATTCTTGTTCCACTCCTTTTTGTTTCAGAGTTTAATGTTTCTCTCATCTACTTTTATTTCTTAGTTGAGCTTGGCATGTGTCAAAGCTTCCTCAAATGAAGGATACTATTGAAGGTGTAGCAAGAGGTAGATGTGTTTAAAACAACTTTTTGTGAACATGTGAATGATCTCTTCTGTGGGAACGGAGAATGATAATTTTGCCATGATTTTTCTCCATCTACTCCCATAATCCATTACTGGCTCATCATCATACTGTTTCAAGTTGGCTAGGTCTAAAAGGTTCACTTTCTTCTTAGCACCAAAGGAGAAATTCTTTAAAAATGCATTTACTAGTTGTTCAAAGTTAGTTATGATCTGCTTATGTAGTTGGTTGAACCATTGAGTGGTAGAACCTAAAAATGTCATTATGAATGTTCTTAGCATGAGAGCATCACTGTATTCAATATGAAAATAGGTGTTGATAAAATTGGTGACATGCTCTTGTGCATCCTCTTCACCCTTAAACTTTTCTAACCTAGGCATATCAAAGTGCTTAGGATATGGAGGGATAGGGATTTATGGGCACAATGGTTGGTTGTGTATTTTTCTCAATGTTGGTGAGGTCCCAGCTGCTTCTTGTTTCTCAAAGGTTTTCATATTTTCAAAAAGCTCTTGAAATGCCTTTGATGCACAGATTTCATCCTCTTGTAAGCCTACTCGTAGTGGCAATGGAGATAACTCTCTATCCATTTAATTTGTTCTATTTTCCTCCCTCCTATGAGGGGACTCAGGATTGTGATCTTGGTTTGTTGTGTTTGCCCTTCCCTCATTAGTTGGATTTTGTTCATGATTTAGTAGGGGATTTCTGTATCGCTCCAAAAATTTTGTATCCTTACCCTCAGGCTATAGGATCCGCACCCGAAAGGGGGATGCAAGAAGGATGGGACAATACCTCGGACTGAGAGGCCCTTTGAAGGTCCCGCCTCTCGGGGGAGGAGTATAAAGGTGAATTTTTTACTGATGGTGGGTTCACCAGGAAACTTTTGAGTGGCAGTTTCCATGCCTAGGTTGGGAATGGGTTTAATGTGTTTATTTTTTACTTTAATCATTCAAATCCTAGGTTTGGCCAAGATGAATCTAAGCTATTCTATATGCCAATACAGATTTAGATGAATACAGAAAATAGAAATGCATGTTAAACATAGATAATATGCTAACTAGGACAGTACATACCTGATTTTAGATGTTTGATAAAGATTCTAAGTTTTGTAGCAGTCTAGATCATCTTAAATCATACATAATCATCTGATATTTCACATAATCGTCGCACATCACAGTCGGTCGTCTGAGATCAGACATAATTGTCTGCAATCTGACGAAGACGAAATCGTCAGAAACCTGCAATCATAAAAATAGATACAAAACACCAAATATGCAACTGCAAAAGCAATGGAAAATGATAGCAATAATAGTAAACATGCCTAAATGATGGATTCAAAAAACAAACGAGAGAAATGCAGTAGATTTAATGTTTGATTTTAACTTTATCATGCGGTTATGCTAAATGAGGTGAACTCCAAGATGCATAAACATAATAACTAAGATAATGTATAAAGAGATGCAAAAAAATCATAAAGAGATGCAAACTCTAGACTCTGATTACCCCTAATCTGGACTACAGTCAGGATCACCTTCAATCGTACAAGATTGTATGTGCTCCTCTACAGGATCGTCCAACATAATCTGAAATTTCTTGCGATGATCCAATCTTAATCCAACTAAAAAACAATAAAGTTCTTGCAAGAAAATACAAAATACAGAATGCAGATAGTAGTACAAGGATGCTCTAGTGTATAAGGGACTAAATCTGTAGGGAAATCCATCAGCTAGGGGGTTCAGGGGTTCAATCAGGGGGGTAAACTGAGAAAATCCTAGTTTATATAGGATTAGGAAGAGGTTAGGAGGTTGGAGATCATCCCAATCTGGGAGATCTCCAATGGGGGGGAATCTCCAACTACGCAGACGCGCTTCTGCCCAAGTTGGAGAAGCTGTTGAAACAAAAGCTAATTATGAAAATTTAGTTTTAGGACAAAATCATCTTGACACTCTTTTCCAAACAAATTCATCATATCGGGGATGATTTTGTCTGATATGCGATGATATCGTCCAAAGGTCAAAAAAAATCTTAAAAATGGCGTAGAAAATAAGGGAAGCGGCTAACAAGTGGTTTTGGGGCAGTTTTGGGGTTAAAATTTAAATTTTTATCTTTAATATTTTACTGAGGGTTTAACTGCACCAATTTTAGGGTGCTACATTTTGCCCCCTCTTTAGAGAATTTTCTAAATAAAATGCTTTAAAGACGAGTTTTTCCCATTTTATGAGAAAGCAAAAATGTACTCAATTTTCTAGACGATGATTCTTGGTCGAATCGTACAACTGCTTACTATGGTGCCCCCTTCATGTTTTTACCCAAATCGAATGTTTGAGGTAAAAGCACAAAAAGCAAAAATAAATGAAAAGAAAGTTGTTGTTTTTAAATAAAATTAAAAAAATAGGGTAAAACCCTAATTCATTGTTACTATTCATTTTTATGGTTCCAGAGCTCTGCAGAGAGAAACAATGGTAGAGGCAGCGCACAGAGCAACAGAGGTCTGACGCGGGCTATGGGTAAGGATAAAATCCTAGTAGATTAGGTTGGATTGTACTTTGTGCAATTTTTTTTGTTTTAAATTTTGATTGTTTGGGGCATCGTGACCGTTTTTAGGCCATCGACGACGTCGGGATGAAATCGTCCCGATTTCGTCAAAATCGCCCCTAGTTCACCGATTTCAACGCTATGGGTAAGGATATAATCCTAGTAGATTAGGTCGGATTGTACTTTGTGCAATTTTTTTGTTTTAAATTTTGACTATTTGGGGCATCGTGACCGTTTTTAGGCCATCGACGATGTCGGGATGAAATTGTCCCGATTTCGTCAGAATCATCCCTAGATCGTCAATTTCATTAAAGGTTGAAATCGATGAACTAGGGGCAATTCCGTTCAACAAGGGGCGATTCCCAAGTTGCAAAATCAAAGAAAAATTCATCCTACAAAGGACGATTTTGCCCAATTTGGGACGATATCATCCAATGGTGGATGATATCATCACTTTTAAGAAATTAAGCTTGATTAAAATGTTTTTAATTTTATTTTAATGATTGGTTGATTAATGAATTTTTGGTGTTTTATTATTTGTTTTGCAGAGGGGATTACTAAAAAGTCGAGAATGGAAATACGGTGGGCTGAGAGACAACTTGGCCACTCTCGACTAGGCAGAGCGCAACCGACTAGCACAGGTTGGGCTACGACATGTGGCAGAGATGCCATAAGAACCGACGAACATAGGGCTTCTGATAGCCCTAGCAGAGAGATGCTATCCGGGGTCATCATGTTTTTGGTTACCGATAGGGGAGATGGCTTCCACACTAGAGGATGTATGGAGGATCATGAGGATCCCCATATAGGGACGACTCATGAGGCCTCTAGCCAATCAGGGCCAAACGATGATGAGACTGACCGAAAACCTAAGCTTCACCCTAGAGAAGGGCGGAGTGAACATCGAGTCTCTGAGGGAGATGAATTTTTCTCTCTCTAGCATTATGTCATGAAATCGTGAAACTTTTTCTTTCAGACTCTCCTGCAACATGTCACGAAATCGTGACACTTTTCATCTGTACAACCTTCCTTGCAATATGTCGTGAAATCATGACACTTTTTCGTCTGTACAACCTTCCTTGCAATATGTCGCGAAATCGCGACACTTTTTCGTCCGTACAACCTTCCTTGCAATATGTCACGAAATCGTGACACTTTTTCGTTCGTACAACCTTCCTTGCAATATGTCGCGAAATCGTGACACTTTTTCTACTTGCCTTTTTCTCTTCGAACATGTCGTGAAATCGTGACAGTTTTTCTTTCTTGCACTTTCTCTCCAAACATGTCACGAAATCGCGACAGTTTTGCTTGCGCTTTCTTCTCAACATGTCGCGATATCGCGACAATTTTTCTTTCTTGCGCTTTCTCTTCAAACATGTCGCGATATCGCGACAATTTTTCTCTCTCCTCAACATGTCGCGATATCGCGATAGTTTTTCTCTCTCCTCAACATGTCACGATATCGTGATAGTTTTTCTCTCTCCTCAACATGTCACGATATCGTGACAATTTTCTTTTCTCTCTCCTCCAACATGTCGCGATATCGCGACGATTTTTCTTTCTTGCTCAACATGTCGCGATATCGCGACACTTTTCTTACTTGTGATTTTCTTTTGATCTTTTGCATATGGGCCACTTCTATCTTCTTGGAAAATAGCAACTCCCCTCGTACATACTCTATAACCTCTCCCCCCCTGTTACAATGACAAACTCTTGTAACTTGCTCTAACTCCTATACTTTATCAACTGATCTTCTATCCCTGTACACTTCATCAACTGATCTGTCTGATTGTGTTGACAACAATGACAATACTTTTGCTGCAACTTGCTCAACAATCTCCCCCTTTGGAATTGTTGGCAACACTCATGCAATCTCCAATTCCTATAATTCTTCTCCCCCTTTGACAATAATACCAAAGGGCTACTGCAGACTCCCCCGAGTCCATGCACAACATTCTCAGGCACACGTTATGACAGTTAGCAAAAATTACAAATATGAGCAAAAAGATAATCAAATATATAAATGCTCCCCCTAAGAATGTGGTCCCTCACTCAGATCTATCTTCAACTGTGTTGGTTGCTGGATCTCTATCCATTGAGACTCTATCCTCTGTACCCTGTCAATAGGCTCACTAAGAACCTGCTCTAGCAAGCTCACCAAGAACTTGCCCAGATCTTATAGAATCATAAAAAGAATTGTTAGAGACTCAATATGTTCTATACTTAATGCTCAATCAATATATCAACTAAATCTCATAGAAGCATAAAGAGAATTGTTAGAGACTCAATATGTTCTATACTCGAATCTCAATCTCAAATCAATCTCATAGAAGCATAAAGGAATTTAGGACTCTATATGCATTCTATTACTTGATCTCAATCTCAACTCAACTCAACCAATCACCTCAATGAACATCCCTTTATTACAGACCCTAGTCGAAGCATGTATCAACCAACTCTGTGTAAGCATCAAACACTGTACCACAACTATTTCCCAAAGGCCTTCTCAAAGGCTCAATCAATCATGCTCAAGTAGTACTCAAAAATGAATGGCAATCTCAAATCAAATCCACTTCATCAACTTTATCATCGACACTCTCCACAATTTCCTTTGGCCTCTTGACTGACACCTCCTCCGTGACTAACGACTTTGCCTCGCGTCCGTTGTGCAGCTCAATGTCTCTGGTTTCTAATGGCTGCCATGAATGTTTTTATCGCCTACGCAGGTATTGACAGTGGACCGTTACATCTAGCATTGGAACCTCAATCTACACACAGTCATCAACTCTCGGTATTCTGCTTCTTGCTAGGACATATGTCAGGTCTACTCAATGTTTTAGACGAACGTTCTTCACGCGATTCTAGGGAGCATTTCTCCTCGCTACGATCAAGGGATTCCTCGGGAAATATCTCGCATTTCTCAAATAATGCAAGACTTTCTTAGTTGCATAGGCATCTTGTCCTCCTTGACGCTTCACCACCTGGGTGCTATTCTCTCAACGTCTCTGCCTTGCATGTGCCACTTGGCACTCTTGACCAACTGGGTGCTAGTGCCACTGATTGCTTTGACTCTGGCATCTCTTTGATAATGGCTACTTCTTTAGAGAAAATTAATGCTCTCTTATACCAAACGATGTGTTGTATTTTTGGTTAAGAAACGCACGCCTTCCCACTCACAACACAGATTCTATTTTATCTGCAGATTGGGAATGTTACAGGCTTCAAAACCAACACCTGCCAGCTTATGCTTCCATGACACATCAACTTGTGCTGCATGTTCTATCTCAGATAACGCCTATCAGCTACTGCATCAAAAACCTAGTTGTTCACCATGTTGTTCTGCTGAAGCACATTAGTTTGATACTATCTCCACAAACATCTACATGAACTGAAACACATTTTGACAACTATACGACAACTCCTCGACTACTTTCCTTTCATCCTCAGATACCCACACAAATACATAGGAGCATTAATATAAAACTTTAACATTGCTCCCCCCGAGGATGTGCTACCTGTAGCTGCTTAGTGCAATAGAGGAGTAATCTCCTTCTAGTCCAAGGAGACACGATTTCCTCTCTTCTTTCTTTCTCCAGTCTTTCTTGAACTTAGGCTGAAGGTTTTCAACTGCATCCCTATTTTGAACCTTTTCATGAATTTGAACATTTCTCTTGGGTGGTTGTCTCTTGTACATCCTTGATGGATGTGGATGATTATTTTCCTTTCTTTGATGCACATGATTTCTTCCCAATCTGTGTTGCATTCTTTGCGTCTGATGAAATCTACTGTCTTGCCTTAGATTAGATACAAACATGCTTGGACAAAACCTTGCTATGTGCCCATGACCATTACATTGAAAACATTGTACATATTGTTCACTCAAAAATGCAGAAGTATTTCTACCAGCATAACTCTTTGATTTATTATTCAAACCACAATAAATTGCCTTGTGACCATACTGGTTGCATCTGAAACAATAGCCATTAAAAGTATTATTATGAATAGAGTGAGAGTGATGGAACCTCTTTTGTTGTGGTTGCTTTGCTGTAGATCTCCTTTGATATTTTCTTCCTTTTGAAGATTCAGCTTCAGACTTTTCTTGCTTCGATCCTTCAACAATGAACTTCTTCTTCTCTGCATATTTGGAAGATGAAGGTTGTTCAGATTTACATCCAAGACCAAGCTTAGACATGGGGCTTCTTTGTTGCCTTATCATTTCATCTAGCAACTCTGTGCTCTTCTCAAATTTGAGATTTGTATTGGCCTCTTCTAGTTGTTTCTTCAATACAACAATCTCCTCTTCTTGTTTGATGCAAACAATCTCTTTCTCATTGATCTGTGACCTGAGAGTTTCTTCAATCCATTTGGACTCTTCTACTTGCAGCTTTAGATCACTAATAACTTTGTTAGATTCCTCTTCATGTTTGCTACATACATCGCCTTTATCATCCAGGCGTGACTTCAAGGCTTCTTCTATTTTCTTGGCTTTCTAAATTTGTAAGAAGAGATCTTCAATATTATCCCCATATTCTTCCAACTTCTTGGATAGTCTTTTGTTCTTTTTCCTTTCTATACCCAACTCTTCAAGTGCAGCGATCAACTCACCTTCTAGATATACTTCAGCCTCAAGGTTTTCATCACATACTTCAGAATTCACTTCTTCAACCTTTTCTAGTTCAATTTTCTCTTCCATAGGAACTGAGACTGACTGAGATGCCTTATTTGAGGAGGATCTATTCTTCTTACCCATTGCGTACTAATCCAAGATCAACCCTAGCTGATTTAGCTTGATAAGGGAAACTGGCTCTGATACCAATTGTTAGTCTCACAATGACACTGAGAGGGGGGGTGAATCAGTGTAGCTCTTTAAAACTTAAATCTTCAATTCTTAATGTCTAAACAATGAAAGCTTAAAACCACATAAAGCAAATATAACAAGAGAGCATCACACAACACAAAATGTACCGAGGTTCACCAGTTTTGGCTACTCCTCAAAAATAGACTGTTTGGACTCCCATCCAAATCCAGCCTTTGCAAAGCAACAACTTTACAATCAATTTACCAGCACCAACTGGAAGGAGCACCAACCCCTGATTTACCAGCACCAACTGGAAGGAGCACCAACCCCTGATTTACCAGCACCAACAGAAAGGAGCACCAACCCATGATTTACCAGCACCAACTGGAAGGAGCACCAACCCCTGATTTATCTACACCAACAGAAAGGAGCACCAACCCCTGATTTACCAGCACCAACTGGAAGGAGCACCAACCCCTGATGCCAAGCACCAACTTGGACTTCTATTCTGAATCTAGAAGATTGACATAAAGATGCCTTCACTTTTACAAGACCCTGACTGGTCTATTGCTTTCTCAACATTGCCCACTCTTCACATATCGCACACCTCTCTAGCTCGCCTCTCATGCGCCTCTCACATTAATCCCGAGCACTCTCACTCTTTTTAGTAGCACTTTCACTCAATTTCAATGGCATATTAATTCTCCACGTAGACCTCCTTTTATAACAAAGTTTTGACTCTCGCATGCAACCCGTAACTGCCCCTGTAACTGTCGTACTGACTTTAGTTCACTATTCTTATTTTAGCTACATGATATTCTTCTGTAACTGCACCTGTAACTATCGTATCGACTTCTTCTATAACTCCTTTCATTTCTCATGCGCCACTTGTTAGTTGTAACGCCTTCTAACTACTTTTGTATATATATAGAGTAGGCTTTTCATCAAACACGATGCATGTTACGAATTTACACATATACCCCTACCATGACTGTTCGTCTTCTTGGTCATGACTATTCGTATTCTTTTCTATGCATGCATGTATATTCGATTCTATATATATGACTGTTCGTTTTCTCCTTCTTTGACTATTCTTAAATTAGCTGCATGATTTTCTTTTGTAACGCCCCTGTAACTGCTGCATAACTTTAGTTAACGGTCACATATCTTATTTCAGCTGGGTTCTATTCTTAGCTTGCACCAAAGTGACCTGTCACGAAATCGTGACACTTTTGCCTCTTTGTCCTCTTCTCGGCTTGTACCCGTGAAAACACATGTCGCGATATCGTGACACTTTCGCCTTCTTACTTTCTCTCTCTTCCTTAAGAAAATGCACATGTCACGATATCGTGACACTTTCTCCTCCTTGCTTTCTCTTTGCCTTCGAGTCGCGAAAACGACATGTCACGATATCGTGACACTTTTTCTCCTTCGCTTTCTCTTTGCCTTCGGGTCGTGAAAATGCGACATGTCACGATATCGTGACACTTTTTCTCCTTGCACTTTCTCTTTGCCTTTGGATCGCGAAAACACAACATGTAGCGATATCGCTGACACTTTTGCTCCTTGAGCTCTTTCTCTTGCTTCGTCATAATACAACATGTAGCGATATCGCTGACACTTTTTCTCTCTGCTCTTTCTCTTCGCTTTGGCCGTGATAATACAACATGTCGCGATATCGCGACACTTTTTCTCTTTGCACTTTCTCTTTGCTTTGGCCTCAAAATGCAACATGTCGCGATATCGTGACACCTTTTTCTCTCTCCTATTTCTCTTCGCTTTGGACCATGAAAATGAAACATGTCACGAAATCGTGACACCTTTTTCTCTCTCCTCTTTCTCTTCGCTTTGGACCGCAAAAATGAAACATGTCACGAAATCGTGACACCTTTTTCTCTCTCCTCTTTCTCTTCGCTTTGGACCGTGAAAATGAAACATGTCGCGAAATCGTGACACCTTTTCTCTCTCCTCTTTCTCTTCGCTTTGGACCGCAAAAATGAAACATGTCACGAAATCGCGACACCTTTTTCTCAGACTCTCTCTCCTGCAACATGTCACGAAATCGTGACACTTTTTCTTTGAACTCTTCCCATATGTCAAAAATCATGACACTTTTTCTTTTACTCTCTCTCCTGCAACATGTCGCGAAATCGTGACACTTTTTCATCCGTACAACCTTCCTTGCAATATGTCGTGAAATCGTGACACTTTTTCATTCGTACAACCTTCCTTGCAATATGTCATGAAATCGCGACACTTTTTCGTCCGTACAACCTTCCTTGCAATATGTCACAAAATCGTGACACTTTTTCATCTGTACAATCTTCCTTGCAATATGTCACGAAATCGTGACACTTTTTCTACTTGCCTTTTTCTCTTCGAACATGTCACGAAATCGTGATAGTTTTTCTTTCTTGCGCTTTCTCTCCAAACATGTCGTGAAATCATGACAGTTTTTCTTTCTTCTCAACATGTCACGAAATCGCGACAATTTTTCTTTCTTGTGCTTTCTCTTCAAACATGTCGCGATATCGCGACAGTTTTCTTTCTTCTCAACATGTCACGATATCGTGACAGTTTTCTTTCTCCTCAACATGTCGCGATATCGCGATAGTTTTCTCTCTCCTCAACATGTCGCGATATCGTGACAGTTTTCTTTCTTCTCAACATGTCACGATATCACGACACTTTTCTTCCTTGTGATTTTCTTTTGATTTTTAGCATATGGGCCACTTCGATCTTCTTGGAAAACCATCAAACTCCAACTCTACATACATCTGAAGTATCCTCTTAACTCCTGTCCACTTCATCAAACCTTGCACCTTAACTCCTCACTTCATCAACTGGAACCTCTTAACTCCTATCCACTTCATCAACTGATCTGTCTGATCGTGTTGACAACAATGACAATACTTTTGCTGCAACTTGCTCAACAATCTCCCCCTTTGGAATTGTTGGCAACACTCATGCAATCTCTTATAATTCTTGTAATTCTTCTCCCCCTTTGATAATAATACCAAAGGGCTACTGCAGACTCCCCCTGAGTCCATGCACAACATTCTCAGGCACAAATTAATACATTATAGAAAAATTACAAACATGAGCAAAAATATAATCAAATATATAAATGCTCCCCCTGAGAATGTGGTCCCTCACTCAGATCTATCTTCAACTGTGTTGGCTGCTAGATCTCTATCCATTGAGACTCTGTCCTCTGTACCCTGTCAATAGGCTCACTAAGAACCTGCTCTAGCAAGCTCACCAAGAACTTGCCCAGATCTTATAGAATCATAAAAAGAATTGTTAGAGACTCAATATGTTCTATACTTAATGCTCAATCAATATATCAACTAGATCTCATAGAAGCATAAAGAGAATTGTTAGAGACTCAATATGTTCTATACTCAAATCCCAATCTCAACTCAAATCAATCTCATAGAAGCATAAAGAGAATTGTTAGAGACTCTATATGTTCTATTCTCAGATCTCAATCTCAACTCAACTCAACCAATCACCTCAATGAACATCCCTTTATCACAGACCCTAGTCGAAGTATGTATCAACCAACTCTGTGTAAGCATCAAACACTGTACCACAACTATTTCCCAAAGGCCTTCTCAAAGGCTCAATCAATCATGCTCAAGTAGTACTCAAAATGAATGGCAATCTCAAATCAAATCCACTTCATCAACTTTATCATCGGCACTCTCCACAATTTCCTTTGGCCTCTTGACTGACACCTCCTCCATGACTAACGACTTTGCCTCGCGTCCGTTGTGCAGCTCAATGTCTCTGGTTTCTAATGGCTGCCATGAATGTTTTTATCGCCTACATAGGTATTGATAGTGGACCGTTACATCTAGCATTGGAACCTCAATCTACGTGCAGTCATCAACTCTCGGTATTCTGCTTCTTGCTAGGACATATGTCAGGTCTACTCAATGTTTTAGACGAACGTTCTTCATGCGATTCCAGGGAGCATTTCTCCTCGCTACGATCAAGGGATTGCTCGAGCAATATCTCGCATTTCTCAAATAATGCAAGACTTTCTTAGTTGCATAGGCATCTTGTCCTCCTTGACGCTTCACCACCTGGGCGCTATTCTCTCAACGTCTCTGCCTTGCATGTGCCACTTGGCACTCTTGACCAATTGGGTGCTAGTGCCACTGATTGCTTTGACTCTGGCATCTCTTTGATAATGGCTACTTCTTTAGAGAAAATTAATGCTCTCTTATACCAAACGATGTGTTGTATTTTTGGTTAAGAAACGCACGCCTTCCCACTCAGAACACGGATTCTATTTTATCTGCAGATTGGGAATGTTACAGGCTTCAAAACCAACACCTGCCAGCTTATGCTTCCATGACACGTCGACCTGTGCTGCATGTTCTATCTCAGATAACGCCTATCAACTGTTGCATCAAAAACCTAGCTGTTCACCATGTTGTTCTGCTGAAGCACATCAGTTTGATACTATCTCCACAAACATCTACATGAACTGAAACACATTTTGACAACTATACGACAACTCCTCGACTACTTTCCTTTCATCCTCAGATACCCACACAAATACATAGGAGCATTAATATAAAACTTTGACATTGCTCCCCCTGAGGATGTGCTACCTGGAGCTGCTTAGTGCAATAGAGGAGTAATCTCCTTCAGTCCAAGGAGACACGATTTCCTCTCTTCTTTCTTTCTCCAGTATTTCTTGAACTTAGGTCGAAGGTTTTCAACCGCATCCCTATTTTGAACCTTTTCGTGAATTTGAACATTTCTCTTGGGTGGTTGTCTCTTGTACATCCTTGATGGATGTGGATGATTATTTTCCTTTCTTTGATGCACATGATTTCTTCCTAGTCTGTGTTGCATTCTTTGCGTCTGATGAAATCTACTGTCTTGCCTTAGATTAGATACAAACATGCTTGGACAAAACCTTGCTATGTGCCCATGACCATTACATTGAAAACATTGTACATATTGTTCACTCATAAATGCAGAAGTATTTCTACCAGCATAACTCTTTGATTTATTATTCAAACCACAATAAATTGCCTTGTGACCATACTTGGTTGCATCTGAAACAATAGCCATTAAAAGTATTATTATGAATAGAGTGAGAGTGATGGAACCTCTTTTGTTGTGGTTGCTTTGCTGTAGATCTCCTTTGATATTTTCTTCCTTTTGAAGATTCAACTTCAGACTTTTCTTGCTTCGATCCTTCAACAGTGAACTTCTTCTTCTATGCATATTTGGAAGATGAAGGTTGTTCAGCTTTACATCCAAGACCAAGCTTAGACATGGGGCTTCTTTGTTGCCTTATCATTTCATCTAGCAACTCTGTGCTCTTCTCAAATTTGAGATTTGTATTGGCCTCTTCTAGTTGTTTCTTCAATACAACAATCTCCTCTTCTTGTTTGCCGCAAACAATCTCTTTCTCATTGATCTGTGACCTGAGAGTTTCTTCAATCCATTTGGACTCTTCTACTTGCAGCTTTAGATCACTAATAACTTTGTTAGATTCCTCTTCACGTTTGCTACATACATCGCCTTTATCATCCAGGCGTGACTTCAAGGCTTCTTCTATTTTCTTGGCTTTCTAAATTTGTAAGAAGAGATCTTCAATATTATCCCCATATTCTTCCAACTTCTTGGACAGTCTTTTGTTCTTTTTCCTTTCTATACCCAACTCTTCAAGTGCAACGATCAACTCACCTTCTAGATATACTTCAGCCTCAAGGTTTTCATCACATACTTCAGAATTCACTTCTTCAACCTTTTCTAGTTCAATTTTCTCTTCCACAGGAACTGAGACTGACTGAGATGCCTTATTTGAGGAGGATCTATTCTTCTTACCCATTGCGTACTAATCCAAGATCAACCCTAGCTGATTTAGCCTGATAAGGGAAACTGGCTCTGATACCAATTGTTAGTCTCACAATGACACTGAGAGGGGGTGAATCAGTGTAGCTCTTTAAAACTTAAATCTTCAATTCTTAATGTCTAAACAATGAAATCTTAAAACCACATAAAGCAAATATAACAAGAGAGCATCACACAACACAAAATGTACCGAGGTTCACCAGTTTTGGCTACTCCTCAAAAATAGACTGTTTGGACTCCCATCCAAATCCAGCCTTTGCAAAGCAACAACTTTACAATCAATTTACCAACACCAACTGGAAGGAGCACCAACCCCTGATTTACCAACACCAACTGGAAGGAGCACCAACCCCTGATTTATCTGCACCAACAGAAAGGAGCACCAACCCCTGATTTACCAACACCAACTGGAAGGAGCACCAACCCCTGATGCCAAGCACCAACTTGGACTTCAATTCTGAATCTAGAAGATTGACATAAAGATGCCTTCACTTTTACAAGACCCTGACTGGTCTATTGCTTTCTCAACATTGCCCACTCTTCACATATCGCACACCTCTCTAGCTCGCCTCTCGTGCCTCTCACATTAATCCCGAGCGCTCTCACTCTTTTTCAGTAGCACTTTCACTCAATTTCAGTGGCATATTAATTCTCCACGTAGACCTCCTTTTATAACAAAGTTTTGACTCTTGCATGCAACCCGTAACTGCCCCTGTAACTATCGTACTAACTTTAGTTCACTGTTCTTATTTTAGCTGCATGATATTCTTCTATAACTGCACCTGTAACTATCGTATCGACTTCTTCTGTAACTCCTTTCATTTCTCATGCACCACTTGTTAGTTGTAACGCCTTCCGACTATAACTGCTTTTGTATATATATAGAGTAGGCTTTTCGTCAAACACGATGCATGTTACAAATTTACACATATACCCCTACCATGACTGTTCATCTTCTTGGTCATGACTGTTCGTATTCTTTTCTGTGCATGCATGTATATTCGATTCTATATATACGACTATTCGTTTTCTCCTTCTTCGATTGTTCTTAAATTAGCTGCATGATTTTCTTTTGTAATGGCCCCTGTAACTGCTGCATAACTTCAGTTAATGGTCACATATCTTATTTCGGCTGGGTTCTCTTCTTAGCTTGCGCCAAAGTGACCTGTCACGAAATCGTGACACTTTTGCCTCTTTGTCCTCTTCTCGGCTTGTACCCGCAAAAACACATGTCACGATATCATGACACTTTTGCCTCCTTACTTTACTTGGTTCATACCCACGAAAACACAACATGTCACGATATCGCGACACTTTCTCCTCCTTGCTACTTTCTCTTGCCTTTAGGTCACGAAAACCTGACATGTCGCGATATCGCGACACTTTCCCTTTCTTCCTTTGCGCTTCCTTCTTTGCTCTCTCCTCCTAGAGTCACGAAAATGCGACATGTCGTGATATCGCGACACTTTTTCTCCTTGCGCTTTCTCTTTGCCTTCGGGTCGCGAAAATACAACATGTAGCGATATCGCTACACTTTTTCTCCTTGCACTTTCTCTTTGTCCTATGATAATACAACATGTAGCGATATCGCTACACTTTTTCTCTTTGCACTTTCTCTTTGCTTTGGCCTGCGAAAATGCAACATGTCACGATATCGTGACACCTTTTTCTCTCTGCATTTTCTCTTCTCTTTGGACCGCAAAAATGCAACATGTCACGAAATCGCGACACCTTTTTCTCTCTCCTCTTTCTCTTCACTTTGGACCGCGAAAATGAAACATGTCACGAAATCGTGACACCTTTTTCTCTCTCCTCTTTCTCTTCGCTTTGGACCGCAAAAATGAAACATGTCGCGAAATCGCGACACCTTTTTCTCTCTCCTCTTTCTCTTCGCTTTGGACCACGAAAATGA
Source organism: Wollemia nobilis (assembly GCA_028583015.1). Taxonomy (NCBI): domain Eukaryota; kingdom Viridiplantae; phylum Streptophyta; class Pinopsida; order Araucariales; family Araucariaceae; genus Wollemia; species Wollemia nobilis. The sequence goes on from JAQPPZ010002998.1 coordinate 24,171,885, forward strand.
AACATGTCACGAAATCGCGACACCTTTTTCTCTCTCCTCTTTCTCTTCGCTTTGGACCACGAAAATGAAACATGTCACGAAATCGCGACACCTTTTTCTCTCGGACTCTCTCTCCTGCAACATGTCACGAAATCGTGACACTTTTTTCTTTCGGACTCTCTCTCCTACATTATGTCACGAAATCGTGACACTTTTTCTTTTGGACTCTCTCTCCTGCAACATGTCGCGAAATCGCGACACTTTTTCATCCGTACAACCTTCCTTGCAATATGTCACGAAATCGCGACACTTTTTCATCCGTACAACCTTCCTTGCAAGCATATAACTGATAAGCATATAACTTCACCCAATCATCAAAGACACCCTCATAAGCATATAACTTCACTGAACATACTCTGAGTATCCTCTGCACTCCAGTCCACTGCATCAACCGATCTGTCTGACTGTGTTGACAACAATGACAATACTGTTGTTGCAACTTGCTCTAACTCCTGTATACTTCATCAACTGATCTATCTGACTGCCTGTACACTTTATCAACTGATCTATCTGACTGTGTTGACAACAATGACAATACTTTTACTGCAACTTGCTCAACATCATGACCATTTTTAGGCCATCGATGATGTCAGGACGAAATCGTCCCGATTTTGTCGAAATCGTCCTTAGATCATAAATTTCGTCGAAGGGTGAAATTGACGAACTAGGGGCGATTCCGTTCAACAAGGGGCGATCCCCAAGTTGTGAAATCAAAGACGAATTCATCCTACAAAGGATTATTTTGTCCAATTTGGGACGATATCATCTAATGGTGGACGATATCATCGCTTTTAAGAAATTAAGCTTGATTAAAATGTTTTTAATTTTATTTTAATGATTAGTTGATTAATGAATTTTTGGTGTTTTATTATTTGTTTTGTAGAGGGGATTACTAAAAATCTGAGAATGGAAATACGGTGGGTTGAGAGACAACTTGGCCACTCTCAACCAGGCAGAGCACGACCAACTAGCATAGGTCAGGCTATGACATGTGGTAGAGATGCCACAAGAACCAATGAACATAGGGCTTCTGATAGCCCTAGCAGAGAGATGATATCTAAGGTCATCCTATTTATGGCTACCGATAGTGGAGATGGCTCCCACACTAGAGGACAAATGGAGGATCATGAGGATCCCCATATAGGGACGGCTCATGATGCCTGCAGCCAATCAAGCCTAGGCGATGATGAGACTGATCAGAAACCTGAGCATCGCCCTAGAGAAGGGTGGAGTGAACATCAAGTCTCTGAGGTAGATGCCTAGGGCATCTAGGTTGACTCAAGTTTTGGCAGGGGTAGTAGGTGGCTTACTATTGTGCCACCAGAGCAGGTGCAGATTACCCTAGCTCTTGTCAGATGTGGTCTGCGACATGAGAGACCACAGCTACAGATTTGCATGGGGTAGCTTTGTACTATGTCGCTTGTATAGAATCCTACATGGGGTCGTATACAAGGGAGGTCGATGTTTGGTCTTGACATCGCTGCTACAGGTTTGGTGTTGGGAGCACATTACGATGTGGAGGCTAGTAGGGCTCCCACTAACAGGGGTTGATCGGGAGAGACCCTGGGTTTATTATTGGTGGCTACAGAGATGGTCACAACGATGGATAGATCTGTCGATGTCACGAAGGTTGCTAGATGACCTCATCCCAAACCAGATCACCTAGAGGTCATGGTGAGAGCACCCTAGGTGGGCAGAGGCTGGGTTGGAGCTAGCTCGCATCAGGCGAGTCTATTGGCTAAGGATGGAGTCGGGAGAGGTAGAGCTCCACCACTATGATTGGATTCTATGATAGTTCGGTCTACAGCAGGGGATCCCTTCTCTAAGGGACTACAAGTACTCTTGGACTATTTGGGATAGTACTACGCTGAGCGGGGCTCTAGACATGTAGTGGTTCTAAAGTCAGGATGCGAACGATGCCCCCATCCAGCCAGTGGATGGTGATGATGTGGGGGTTGTAGATGGCTATGATGCCTGGTATGCAAGCATCCACCCTCCTCAGATGATGAGGGCATAGGGCTCGATGCACGTGGTTGTGCAATGGATGGGTAGGTAGTGCCAGGTTGCCATTGAGGCAGCATGGGGTTACGATGGGAGAGAGCAGCAATGGTCCCCATAGGAGAGACGTCAACATATGGTTTAGGCTCCACAGAGGTCACGAGAGACAGGGCAGAGGGAGGAGAGACTCCCTTCTTAGCAATGGGAAAGACCACCATCACCTGATAAGGGTAAGGGTGTTGAGGTAGGGGAGAGCAGTGAGATGGTGGCTCTCCGAGCTGAGGTTGCCCACCTCTGAGCTCAGGTGCAGTCATTGTAGGGTGAGGCTACTCAACTCAGGGCTCAGGTACAGACACTACAGTATGAGACTACACGACTTAGGGCACAAAGCGGAGGGTCGAGCAAGGATGAGCTAGTGCGGTTTATGATGTAGACCACATTCTACCAGTGGGTATACTTTCAGCTAGCTCAAGAGGATCAAATGGTATCGCTGCCAGCCAACATTGTTGAACCAATCCGGATGGGATCAATGAGGACATCCTCATGATTGACAGCGAGGACCCGAGACATAGCACGGACTGCTATGGGACCACCTCCTCCACGTTAGGGTGAGGAAGGAGATGAGGCTAAGATCTCTAGGGCTTCTCGAGACTAGCTGGCTATAGACTACATAGAGATTGTATAGATTTTGAGAGGATTGAGTATGCCAGGGTATAGATTGTGGCATACCAATCCAGTTTTGATATGATGTACATAATTTGATATATATATATATGGTCTTGTTTTTGATGATATGACTTGTGTATATGTTGTATGATGCTTTAATTTGTGATTGAATATTCATGTAATTATGTCATTTTGAAATATTATATTTTGATATCATGGCATAAAATTGTAAATAAAATAATCTGATGTAAATAAATTTGTTGTTTTGGTGTAATTTGAAAAAAAAAAAGGGACTTCTAACAATAATTTCAAAGGACATTATCGCTATTATAGACCATTTCATGGAGTCGCCACTCACTAGGTCATCAAGCTAATCCCATGATAGAAATATTGTTAAAAGTAAAAGAGTGCTTAAGAGACTGTCTTAATACTTTGTGTTGTGATGAGGAAAATGATGATGGTGATGATTTGTTTTTAGATTTTCATAAAAATATTATGCATGAAATATAAAATAAATATGATTTTTGCTAGGCATAAATTCCTAAGTGTGATAAAAAATTTTGCATAAGTTCCTAGGAACTATACCATCATTGCAAAATTGAATGTTGACATAATGACCTGAAATAGAATAAGTGTGCGTTCATTTTAAAGCTTAGTTATGTAACATAATGATGTAAGCCATATGTGTTTTTATTAAAATGAATGGGAAAAATGAAATTAGAACAATGGTTTGCGCTAGGCATAGACTTATAGGTATAGACTTATACCATCATCGCGAAATCCAAAAAAGAAATGGATATTTTAGTTTTATTGCAAGATTAATTTTTTATTTTTGATAAACATAACAACAATAATATGAACATGTTGTTTGAAATCATTTTGTGATTTTGTGAAACAATGTATATAATTGTTTTTATACAAAACAAAAATTTTGAAATAAGAGGATAAAACTATTCTAAAAAGAATTGCAGAAATATTTTAAATTATCTCAAAGACAAATGTAGGTTTATAAGGGATCCTCATGTGCAAATGTGAGTTCGTTATTGATCTTGATTTTATCATAAAGATACAAAATCTCTCAAATACAAATGTTTGTACGATTGTATTGTTCATTCACCAATTTTGAGTAAGATAATTTGATACAAGTAATTTGCCTTAACCAAATGAGTGTTCCTTAACCATGATTTATATGCATGTAACTGTACCAAACTACTATGTAAGTTAGGTTATCCAGAGCTAGCTAATCCATAAGCTAACATAGGTCTGTACAAAAGAATGTCGCTAATGTGACAGACATATCGCCATGCTAGGAATTACCCAAGGCCAAGCGGGTTGGGCACAAACCACCTGTTATGGGGCTTACCTCACAGTTTTCGAATAATTGAGAATTCCAGGGATTCAAGATCATTCACCCTTATTTTATTTTCAAGGGATAGGTAAAGGGATTTTATTTCTTTTTGGTTTTGCTTTTTCTTTTCTCTTTTGCTTCTCTTTCTTTTTTCTTTTTTTTTTTGTTTTTTTTTTTTTGTATTTTTGCTTGGAACTAAGACAATGCTAAAATATGGCTGTGATGGTACAAAATAATATTTTTCTTTTTCTCATTTTTTTTTGACTTGTCTTTTTCTTCCTATGCTAGGGATACTTGCTCAGATTGGCTGTAGAGCAAGGGATTTTTATTCTGGGTAGGGGTGAGCTTGTCTTTTTATCAAATCTTAAAGATTCTAGACCATGTGCATGATAGGATAGTAGGGGAAACTTTTTGCTCAGGAAACCACTTCTACTATGTAGCATCATATCGAATTTGCAATGAAATCATTTTAATGTGAAAAGATATACTTGGTTCAAGTAAATAACACGATTAGTTCTCTATGCTCAAAACTTTATTTAATGCCAATGTGGACTTTGATATAAGAGAGATTAATTATCATACCAAATAAAATCAAGATATTTATTCATGTGAATGTGAACGTGCGGGATTCCACATAAATGCTAATTTATCCACAATAATTGAAAATACAACTGCAACACTTCAAGAATTGACAGGTATGAAAATAAAATATGTTTTTGAATATTTTGATGATTTTGATGTTTTTGTATTTTGATTTGAAGTTATGAATTGAAATAAATACAATGTGATTGTTTTTGAAACTTTTTATATAAGTGACTAAAAGGAAATATCATGCAAAAAATATATATACAATGATGAAATGACCAAATTTTATGCATAGTAGCATTTAAGAGGCATAATGTTCATAGGTTCTTTAAGTTATTTACCATCTAAGGTAGATAATTTGTATGCTCCCGATCCAAATTTAGCAGTAATAATATACGGTCCAAGCTAGTTGGGCTCGAATTTACCTTTAAGGTCTTTAGTTGCATTAGTATTTTTTTTATTTTCTTTTAAAACAAGGTCGTCGGTCTCAAAGGATCGATGATGAACTTTCTTGAGATATGCTCTCTTAAGCTTGTTTTGGTAGGCACGAAGATGCTCCAAAGCATTGATGTGCTTTTCATCTAAGAGCTCCAGCTGACTAAATCTACCAGCATGATATTCATCTCCTACTTCAGTATCTTGAAGTAGTAGAGCTAAATAAGGAACTTCTAATTCAAAGGGAAAAACAGCTTCAGTGCCATAAACCAAAATGAAATGTGAAGTTCCAATGGGGGTGCGAACACTAGTTCGATAGGCCCACAAAGCAGGATATAATTGGATGTGCCAATCTCGACCAAATTGATTGACCAATCTTTTAAGAATTTTGATTAATGATTTATTATATGCTTCTACTTGGCCATTACCCTGAGGATAATAGGGAGTGGACCAACGATGTTGAATTTTATATTTTTGACACAATTTTTTGACATCTTTATTTTTTAAACAAGTTCCATTATCTAAGATGAGATTTGTAGGAATTCCAAACCTACAAATAATTTGATTAAAGATAAACTTGGAAACTTGGGTTCTAGTACAAGAAGCTAAAGGCATAGCTTCAACCCATTTTGTAAAATACTCGATAGCGGTTATGATGAATTTGTGTCCATCAGATGACACAGGGTTGATTTTTCTAATGATATCTAAGCCCCATTTTGAAAAGGGCCAAGGAGATGAAATATCCTGTAGCTCTTGTGTCGGTGCATGTACAAGGTTAGCGTGTTTCTAGAACTTATCGCAATGATGCACATAAGCATGTGCATCATTCTCCATGGTAGGCCAAAAATATCCTATCCGAAGGAGTTTCTTAGCAATGGCATTACCACTAAAGTTTCCTCCACAAGATCCATCGTGGGCTTCACTCAAAGATGATCTAGATTCGTCTAGATTCAAACATATCAATAATATGCCTTCAAAAGATCTCCTATACAAAGTATTACCAATAATCACGAAGTGATTTGCTTGTCTACGTAATAACCTGCGCTAGTTACTATGACAACCTTCAAGGAAGGTTCCTTTTTGCAAAAAATTAAATATATCAGTGTACCATGGTTCAGGAGTAGTTTCATTGATTAGAAACACATCCAAAGGTTCTAAGCATGATTTTCTTGAAGTGGGTTCCTGGAGTCGATGAATAATGATGGTAGCATATTCATCATCTAACTCCAAGGGTAAAAGAGATGCAGCTACAGCCATAGCATCAGCCGCACGATTGCTAGTTTGAGGAATAGCTTCCAAAGTAACTTGATCAAATAAAGATAATAATTGGAAAACATATGTTTTATATGGGCGTAATTTATCATCTTTGGTCTGATAAAAATCATTGATTTGATTTATGACAAGTTGAGAATCACCAAAAACTAATAAATTTTTTATTTTTAGGGCCAAAGCAGCTCGTAATCCAAGGATTAGAGCCTCATATTCAGCAGTATTATTGGTGCAAGCAAACGTTAATTTAAAGGACAGAGGTATAAGATGTTTTTGCAGAGATATTAAAATAATACCTACACTAGCCCCACTCATGCATCGGGCTTCGTCAAAGTATAAGGACCATTGTTTAGGATGGTCTGCCTCTAATTTAAGGCATTCATCAAGAAATTCAATGATGAGGGGATGGGTAGAGTCTAAGGGTGTAGCAGCTAATTGATCTGCTATGATTTGACCCTTAATAGACTTTTGTCCTATAAACGTGAGTTCAAACTTGCTGAGTGCAAGAACCCATTTGGTTGTGCGACCAGATAAGTACGGTCGACTCATGAGATATCGCAAAGGGTCGAATTTGGCAATAACATACGTTTTCTAATTGAGCATATAATGTCGTAGTTTCTGTGTAGAAAATACGACTGCGAGACATAACTTCTATAATATGGTATAGCGAGTTTCATAACCGATTAAGGTTCTTCTAATGTAATAATTAGCATGTTCTTTCTTCTCATCGCCAAGTTGAGCTAACATAGCTCCTAAGGAAAAATCAAAAGCAAAAATGTACAAAATAATTGGATAATCAGATCTAGGTGGTAAAAGTACTAGTGGTTTAAGGAGATATTGTTTAAGGAGGTCAAATGCTTCCTGGCATTCGTTGTCCCAATGAAAAGAGACATCTTTCTTAAGAAGCTTAGAAAAGGGTCCAGTTTTGTCTACCAACTTATCAATAAAGTGACGAGTAGCATGAAGCTTACCTTATAAAATTCGTAGTTTAGATATATTTGTGGGTGTGGGTATATTAGTGATAGCCATGATCTTGAGAGGGTCAATTTCAATGCCACGTAAGGAAATGATAACCCCAATAATTTATCGAACTTAACTCCAAATATACATTTGGCTAGATTCAATTGGATAAGATACTCCCTTAACCGATCAAATACTTTTCTCAAGTCATTTAAATGATCATCTTCTTTGATGGAACGAGCTATAATATCATCTACATAATCATGTAGAATATCATGCATCATATCATGAAAGATATAAGTCATGGCTTGTTGATATGTTGCACCTGCATTCTTTAAACCGAATGGCATCACTTTCCAACAAAAGGTCCCCCAAGGGGTAATAAAGGTTGTCTTAGCCTGATCTGCAGGAGCTATCCTGATCTTATTATAACCAGATAATCCATCCATTAAGGATATCATTCCACTCCCAGCAGTAAAATCAATGATTTGATCCATGTTGGGAAGAGGAAAATCATCTTTAGGGCATGCAGTATTAATATCTCTAAATTCAATACAAACCCTAACTTTGGTAGCTTCTTTCTTAGTTACTGGAACTACATTTGATATCCATTCAGCATAATCAATGGCTTGTATAAAAATAACCTTCAACAGTTTTTCTAGTTCTCCTTTGACTAGTAAGGCCACTTTAGGATGCATTTTTCTAAGTTTTTGTTTAACAGGTTTAGCATCTGGATGGACTACTAGATGATGCATAACTATAGAAGGGTCAAAACCTGGCATGTCTTCATATGCCCAAGGATAGTCTTTAAGAAATGAAATGTATTTATCTTGTTTTTCTTGAATTAATTCTAATCCAATATTGATTATGTGAGGGTTATCTTCGGTTCCAATGTTAATTTTTATAAATTTTTCAACTTCCATATGTAAATCTCTCTCAAAATTATGTGGGGCGGGTGAAACACCCAGTTCTTGTAATTCTTCCAAGGTTAGCTTGGATAATTCATCTTGAGGAGTCGAGGCCTCAAGCTGGGCTATACTAGGTATAGAGCCATAAAAATAAAATCCGTTATGTAACAATTCATCAACGGAGACATCATGGAAGACATCCCCTTCCAACTCATCATCGAATTCGGCAATCATCTCAGGGTAGGCGATGGATAGCATATTACAGGTAAAGGTATTATTCTTTGAATGCAAAGAATCTTGTTTATCCAAATAATCTTGGTAACATGTAAGATGGTCATCCTCCTCAAATGGAAAGGGCTAACATTTACTAGGAAATAGGCCCACACCACATAGGGCAGGCCATGGTTCAACCTCAAAAGGTTCTTTCATACCATTTTGGGAAGGTCCCAAACCTTTCCCTTTATATCCCAATTTAAGCATTATGGGATTAGCTTTAATATACTCATTAGCAAAATAGCATCTAGCATATCCATCACAATGTGTCTTGATGTTTCTAGGTATTCTTCCCCAGTCATATCCCTTATAAATAAAAGCACAACTCTCGACATGGTAGATACTTCCCATAGGCTATGGGAGGCCCAAGGTATGAGGAGAGGGTGGGAGTTTATTTAAAATAAAGGCATCTTGCATAGTAGTGTTGGTTTCTTCTGATATAAGAATTTTAGATAAATTGGGTAAGAGCTCATCAGTAAGAGCATAAGAGGTAGAAGGAATATTTCCTACATCGTCAGATGTGGAAAGGATGCTTGTAGTGGATGTAGATGTCATAGAGATATTGATGGGTGAATCTAAAGATATGGAAGTTATAGGAGTAAAACAAGAAGCATTGGTTGTGGGTTTAGGATCCTTTTGAGGTCCTAATGTGGTTTGTTTGGAATATGGTTGAACTATATGTAAAGGTGAGGTTGATGGTGGAAAAGTAGATGATGTTATAGATGTGTGTTTCATACGTTTAGATGGATGATTAGAATCAGGACGGATGGATGACAGAGCTGGGCAAAATTGAACTCCAATAGGTTCTGCCATCGCACACATATCAAAGGGTCTAGGGTCACCATGAATGGTAACCAGCTGATTTTTAAATTCAAATTTAACACATTGATGTAAAGTTGAGGGAACAACTCGCATTGCGTTGATCCAAGGGTGACCCAAAAGTATATTGTATGATGCCTGGAAATGTACAATAAATATGGTCGTGTCTAAGGTTCTAGGACAAACTTGCAATGGAATAGTAATAACTCCACACGTTTCTTGTGTTTCGTCATTAAAGGCTTTGATGATCATATCAGTTCTTTTCATTTCGTCACTTTTAAAGCCAAATCTTTGGGAGAAGTCAAAAGTGCATATGTTTAAAGATGAACCATTATCAATCAAGACTCGTTTAACCTCTACATCCCCAATTAGGGTAATAATATATAAGGGGTTATCCTTATCCAAACTATGTTGTGTTATATCTCTATCTCGGAAGTCAATAAAATTGACTTCTCGAGTTATGATAGTATTGGACATGGGTTCAGGTTGAATATTTTGTGGTACCATCATTTGGCTTAATGTAAGCATTAATTCATCCCTATGGGTAGGAGAAGATCTTAAAAGGTCCAAAATGGAAATCCTAGCTGTAGTATTGGATAATTGTTCATTAATATTATAAGGAGGCTTAGGTTGAACATTAGGTGCATGATTCCCTTTATTGGGATTTTTCAAAATGAATGGAGTTGATCCATCATTCTGAGTTTGATTCTGTTGAGAGTTTTGAGCCTATTGTCGAGTAACGACTCTGATGGTACCTACAATATTATTTTGAGGATGATGAATTGGTCTCGGTCTAGCGTTTATGGCTTGTTCATTAGAAAGGAACTGATGAGAAGATGGTCGAGTAGTAACTCTTCTAGGAAATGGTTCTTTCGAAACCATAGAATTTGTGATGGGTTGAATAGGATCTGATTCATCTTCGTAACTATTTGATTGATTTGAGGTGATTTCCATGTCACTTTCAGTATCAGACTCTACATCACTAAGATCAGGTGTTCGAATATGATATAGAGGTGTGGTCATAACCATGGATAAAATTGTGTCAAATATTTCTAAATCATGAATGGGCAAATGCCCACTAATGGCTCCTACATATCGGGTAGGAGGGGGAACATTATGATGTTCAATTTGATTAGCCACTTCTTTACCATGCTTTGGTAAAGGATGTTGAAATATGTCCAATGATTTATTGGCATTCTGATTCTGACTTTGAGGGATGTTCTTTTGAGCATTATTAGGAGGATTTTTTTTAGGTTGAAAGGCTTGCACCTCCATCTCATTGTTATCAATTAAATCTTTTATTTTATGTTTTAACATTTTACAAGAGTTGGTAGCATGTCCAGGTCCTCTATGGAAATCACAATGTAAATCAGCTCTATATCATGATATAGTTGGATCAGGTTCTCAGATAGTTGGTAATTGAATCAATCCTCGTGCTAATAATTGCAGGAGAATGGTTGATAAAGGTTGATTTAACCTAGTAAATTCTTGGGGTGGTTTATCAGGAGGTTTCAATATGAACTTCTCTGTTGTTTTCGCAGTATTAACATTGGCAATGTTTCTGCTATCAGTGACTCCATCACCCACAACTTGTTTATTTTTATATTGATTTTTGGATGTTTTCTCATCATCTTTCCTTTTGAGGCGACCTCTTCTAATGAGAGCGTCTTCCACTCTTCGGGCTAAATCTATAGCTTGATCGAAGGTGGTCAAGGTAGCAGTTGATAATTCATAGGATAGTTGTTCTTGTAAATTATTGATAAAAATATCCAACATTTCTCGATAAGGTAACACAAAGTGTAATTTTCCTATCAATTGCCTCCATCGAGCTAAGAAGTTAGCAAAACACTCATCTTTGTCTTGTTTTAGGTTGTACAAATCTTTAATGGTTACATGCCTTTCAATATAGGCACTAAATTGATGCACAAAAGACTCAACGGTCTCTTCGAAATTTCTCAAAGAATGAGTGGGCAATTGATAATACCACTCCAATGCCATCCCTCCTAAATTTTTTGGGAACATATTTAGTAATAACAAGTCATCATGTGATATATCATGACATGCTATCCTAAACATACGAAGATGCTCTATGAGATCTTCAGTTCCTTTATATATAGGTAGGACAGGCATGGGAAAGTGTTTAGGATATGTTTGTGCTACAACTATAGGATCTAGAGGTTGACTACGCATCTCTCGATAATTGTATGAGGGAATGTAGGGATCTATTTGGTCCATGCGAGAGACTAACTGTTTCACCATGGCTTCCAGATTACCATTTTGTCCACCATATTGGTTCGGTGGTACATGAGTATGGGATTTGTGAGCATAGGAAGGTGGGACATAAGGATTAGATGCTATATTTTTGTTATGTAAATGGTTGTTAGGAAGAGTATTATGAAGAAGATTTGTTGTAGCATTATGTTGTATCCCAGATTGTTGGAAATTGATATTTGGTTTTGTTTTAGGCTTTTGTTGATTTGAGGTATATTGATCAATAGCTTGGCAAAATAGAGCCATGAATGAAGGTTTCTTTTGTATGGGAATAATATGAGGCTTGATAACAGGTACTCTAGGTGGTTGGGTAACCTATTGTTGCTGTGTGTTTTGAATCATGGCAGCCATATCCAAATTGGATGGTCCAACTTGATCACTTTCTTGATCAACAAAGGACAAGGGATTAGTGCGTGTGTGATATATGTCTTCTAGGGTTGCTTGAGTTTCACTAATTTGATCTTTGTCCATATGGACTCGCTCTATTAAGAGTGCCAATATTAGTATTGAGGAACTTCCGAAATGTTCCATGTTCTCAAAAGTAACAACTCCTTCTGGAGATATTTTAGGGGATGAGGATCCTTCCTCTCTATCATTTTCCTTTTGTTCATTTCCTACAGCAAATTCTTCTTATTGTTGGTCGAAGGTTCCTTCTTCCTGAATTGGGTCTTCAATAAGGACATCTGGGTTATTTTTTGGTTTTCTTAACCAATCTTCTTCTACTTCTGTCTGTTTTCCATTCCTAAGTCTAGTAATTATGTCTAAATTTAGATTTTAGCAAATATATATTAATATATTTGCAATAGATTTGGGAGGTATATATTTTAATTATATACCTACTATAATACTCAAAAGAAAATGTTTTGATTTTTGTTTTGTTTTTATTTTTTATTTTTTATTTTTTATTTATATATATATATATATATATATTTTGTTTTTATGTTTACAAAGACAACAAACAGCACACTGAATGCAAGAAATAACAATAATAACGGAATGGCATAGTTTTCTATAAATAGTTTATAGATTTCATTGATAGGATCAAGTTCATTAGGAGTCATGAAATGCTCCTCTTCAAATTGAAAATGATTTTTCAAGAACTTGATAAAATGTGTTATAGTGATATTATCTATTTCATACCCTGACTGGTAGAAATAAAGTTCATGGCAATACTCTCGATATAACACAGCTCTAGGAACCCTATACCATATTTTTCTATCTGTAAAAACAACCTCTTGATCCTCTATATGAGATAGAAATTTATGTACTACAACTGCATTCTCAAGATATTCCTCAAAGGTGTATAGCTCTGAAGACACATGGGCTCTTTTATCTACTAACCACTAGAACGGTATTACTTCGTTTGTTAATAAATCATGAACAATATATTCAATGCAATAATATGACAATAATAAACTACACAGCCGAAGGAATTAAACCAAATGGAAATCGATCGCCACTCAGGGAGGGCACGTCCCCGCCGTGAAGGCAAAACCGAAAATGCAGAGAATATAAAATTAAAAACACGATGATGATTATCCAAAGTCTAACTACTATATATATATGAATAAATGAACTCTTGGAATACCTAGCCGACGGCTAGGTTTGGAGTGTAACATGACTCCCCTCCTCGGAAAGCTTTGTCCTCAAAGCTGGAAATGTCTGGAGAATACTGTCAGGTTCCCATGTGGCATCCTCCTCTGGTAAATCTTGCCATTTGATGAGAAATTCTTGAATCTGACGTGATCTCAGTCTTCGTATTCTATGTTGTAGTATATCTTCAGGTTGGAGATGTATGCGTCCTTCCTCATCGAGCACTGGTAATTCTGATTGACCTTGCACTTTTTGGCCAATTACTTTTTTGAGACATGAAACATGAAATACCGGGTGTATTCGTGATGATGAAGGTAGCTCTAACTGATAGGCGACTTCTCCAATGCGGCGCACAATTTTGTAGGGACCATAGAATCGTGGAGCCAACTTTTGGCTGGATTTTATCTTTAATGATGATTGTTTGTAAGGTTGCAACCTTAGGAAAACCCAATCACCTATATTAAAAGTTCTTTCCGATCGGTGCAAGTCTTCTCTGTTGTTTCATACGATTTTATGCTTGGACTAAATTTTCTTTGAGGATGGTGAGAGTAGACTGCCTTTGTTCGAACCAATCATCCACTTTGGCTACTTTGGATGATCCTTGCACGTAATCTACGACGGTAGGAGGCTTTGTGCCATACAATGCTTCAAATGGAGACATCTTGATTGAGTAATGGTAAGAAGTGTTGTACCACCATTCTGCCAATGCTAACCACTGGCTCCATTGATGTTGTTTATCTTGAGCGAAACATCTTAAGTATGTACCCAAACATTTGTTAACCACTTCTGTTTGACCATCTGTCTGGGGATGGTAAGCTGAGGACATGCTCAATTTGGTACCACTAAGTCGAAATACTTCTCGCCAAAAGTTACTAGTGAAGATGGGGTCTCTATCACTTACAATATTTTTTGGCATACCATGTAATTTGAAAATTGAATCCATAAATACCTTTGCCACCTTGCTTGTGGAAAATGGATGTTGTAAAGCCTGAAAATGAGCGTATTTGGATAACCGGTCTACGACGACGAAGATAACTGTTCTGCCTTCTGATTTTGGAAGACCTTCAATAAAATCCATGGATATATGTTCCCACTGGCGTTCCGGGATGGGTAATGGTTGTAACAATCCTGGTGATTTGACTGTTTCTCCTTTATTGCGTTGGCAAACTTCACATTCTGCTACCCATTGTTTGACATCTGCTTTTAATCCTTTCCAACAAAATGATTGTTTGACCCTTAAATATGTTTTCAAAAATCCTGAATGTCCTGCTGATGGAGAAGCGTGTGATTCGTCGAGGATCTTCGATTTGAGTTCCGAATTGGGTGGAATGTAAATGCGGTTCTTCTTCCGGAGGATTTTATCTTCATAAGAGAACAAAGGGTGTTTAGAGGACCCTATAGATAATTCTTGAAGTATCTGAGCAGTTTCGCTATTGGACAACCATTCCTCTTGTAATTGATTCACCCATTGGGAGCAAGGACCTGAAATAGCGTTAATGACTACTTCGTCTTCATATTTCCTGGACAGCGCATCGGCGGCTATATTTTCCTTCCCCTTCTTGTATTCGATAACAAAATCATACCCCAATAGTTTGGTTAACCATTTATTTTGTTTCGGATAGGAAAACCTCTGCTCAAGAAAATGTTTGAGACTACTATGATCTGTTTTGATAATGAAGCGGCTACTGATTAGGTAGTGTCTCCATTTTTCTACTGCATGAAGAATGGCCAACATTTCTTTTTCATATGTCGATCTTCCCAAATTTTTCCCGGAGAGCTGTTTACTTTCAAATGCCAACGGATGACCTTCTTGCATTAGTATAGCCCCAATTCCGGTTCCGGATGCATCACATTCGATAACAAATGGTTTGTGAAAGTTGGGAGTTGCTAATACTGGAGTTGTACACATGGCTTTCTTAAGAGCTTCAAAGGCTTGAGTGGCCTCTTCTGACCAACGAAAGGCATCCTTCTTTGTGAGTGCGGTGAGAGGTGCTGCAATCTTACCATAGTTGTGCACAAACTTGCGATAGTAGCCCGTGAGACCCAAAAAACCACGAAGTTTCTTGATGGTTTTAGGTAAAGGCCATTCTTGAATTGCCTTAATCTTATTGGGATCCACTTTGACGCCTTCGTGTGAAACTATATGACCAAGATACTCGACTTCTTGAACACCAAATGAACATTTGGAACGTTTAACAAATAATTTTTCTTTGTGTAAAATGTGAAGGACCTTATCCACATGATGTAAATGATCCGTCCATGTTTTGCTGTATATGAGAATATCATCAAAAAAGACTAACACAAACTTACGGAGGAGTGGGCGAAACACTTGGTTCATGAGACTTTGGAATGTGGATGGGGCATTGGTGAGACCAAAAGGCATGACCAAAAATTCGTAATGACCTTCATGAGTACGAAAGGCAGTTTTGGGAATATCTTCTTCTCTAACACGGATTTGGTGAAAGCCGGAGCGAAGGTCTAATTTTGTAAAAAATTTTGCACCATGTAACTCATCTAATAGGTCATCTATGACAGGGATAGGAAATTTGTCCTTGATAGTGAGTTTATTGAGAGAACGAAAGTCAGGACACATACGCCAAGAGTTATCTTTTCGTCTAGTCAGAACTACAGGTGAGGAATAAGGACTAGTGCTGTGACGAATGACTCCATGATCCAACAAATCCTGAACGATCTGTTCGATTTCTATCTTTTGTGGTTGAGGATAGCGATAAGGACGATTGTTAGGAGGGACACTCCCTGGAATCAAATGGATGGCATGGTCATGAGATCGTTTAGGTGGTAATCCTTGAGGTTCTTGGAAAACCTCTTCGTAATGTGTTATGATGTCTTGTAACTCGGAGCAAGAATATCCGAAGTTGCTGGAGATTGTTTTTCCAAACAATTAATTTGAGCTATAAACCCATATCCACCCTTTTTTAACATCTTCTCCATACTATGAGAGCTCACCATTTGTGATGGAGGAGTAGTAATGCCTTGTAAGCGAATGATTCGTCCGTTTTCCTTCCATTCCACAAATAATTTTTTGAAGTTGAAGCTAACCGTATCTAATGTTTCCAACCATTCCACTCCCAAAATGACATCCGAGTTCCCCAAATTCATGACGAAAAGGGATCCAAGCCAAGTATAAGTTCCCATTTTTATGGAAACTTGAGATGTGCGACCAACACATTGTGCGTTCACCCCGTTGGCCACTAGAACCTGGAATTTGTCTTTGTTGGAAGAGTTAATGAATAAATTCAAAGCTTTTGCGGTTTTGATGTCGATAAAATTGTGGGTACTACTAGAATCAATTAACACATTCACCTTTTTTTGGCGGAGAAATCCTGGTACCTTGATGGTATGGTGGGCGGTTAAACCCATGAGAGCATGCACGGAAATTGCCATTGTATCCTCTTCTTTTTCTTCTATAGTACATGGTAGGTCTTCTGGAATAGGTTCTTCTGATTGGTAAGGTTCATCCTCTTCTCCTTCACATTGATCACCTTCAATATGAAAATTTTGTTTTTGGGCACATGCTTGTTCCCTGGGGTGGTGAGTGCGACATTTATAGCAAAAATATCTTGATGGTTGATCATTTCTACGAAAGGAATTGTTGCGATATGAGGGACGACTATACGTTTCACGCCGTGCAGACAACTGATGTCTCTTCTCGGCCAACTTGGCTATTCTTATACAATTGTTCAACAAGGTTGGGTCGTGCATGTCTACCTCCACTCGAATACTTTCTTTCAAACCATTGCGAAAGGCTCCTACCACTGTGTCGGGGCTGAGGTCTAAAGTGTATGGTAGTAAACTGGTAAATTCCGAAACGAATTCACTAACTGACCCTTCTTGTTTAAGAGATAACAGTCTTATTATGTATGATGATGTAGCTCCTTCATCAAATCTTTCTAAAAAAGAGGTAGTGAATTTTCTCCAATTAATAGTAGCTCCTTTCTCTCGTTTAAGCCATACAAACCATTGGTAGGCCTCGGTGCCAAGTTTTGATGCGACGAAAGGGACTTTGTCAATTTCCTTAATTTGATATAAGTCAAGAATGCCTTCCATTTTGGCTATCCAACCACGAGGATCATGACCTTCAAAAGTGGGCATATCAATTCGTGGAAAATTATTATTATTAGGGCCTCTCGGTTGTTGATAACCCGTGTCCCTTTCTTGATTTTGGTTATACCGCTGTCTTTGATAGCGATCCCTGTAATTATCCGAATCACCTCGTTGTTGTTCCCAATCATCATTAGGATCGACATTTTCTTCATTCCTTTGGGCATGGGAGTGATTTTGGGGATTAGTATTGGGATTAGGCTGGTTTTGTGCTTTCACTAGGTCTTTTAGGAGGAGACCAATTTCGTTCATACCCTCTAGTAAGAGATGAAGAGAATCCCTATCGAAAACGGCTGAGTTACTTGAGTTTCCTTGTGTGATGTTTTCGTGAGTTGGGGGAGGATTAGTAGCCATAGGATCTACTAGTGGATGATGTGGATTATAACTACCAATTTTAAAAGGAGAAGGAGAATTTTTTGTACCGGGCTTCGATTTGGTCTTCTGGCGTTGTTATTGGTCGTTTTCGAGCTTGATAATCGACCGTCGGACCCTTTGATCCATTTTTGCTCATGCACTTGTCAACATTTCTTGCTTAGGAGTCCTTGAACTTGGACTGTCGTAGAATGTAATGAAATTTTAATCAAAAATTTGTTTTGTTTTCCGCCTTACTGCCACTCCAACTGCGACGCGGAACTGAATTTCGTTGGCTCACCTTCTTTGTGACAGCTGTTGACCACTTTGACTGCACTTTTGACAACACTTAGAAGACACGACGCCGTTAACCCTAACTGCCCACCGGAGACTGCAATGAAGCCACCGAACCGAAATGGACACGGATGTGTGGACACGACGGACCAAGTGACACGCGAGCGGACCGAGACACGATGCGCGGACCGAGACAGGACAGAACAGAGACGCGACACGCGAGCGGACCGAGACACGACGTGGAATGACAGAAGACCGAACGAACGGAAGACTAACGCGTGGACCGGAATAGGACAGAACGGAGACGCGACACAGACTTAGAAGGAACAGACACGACGCAACGTAAAGACAGAAGACCGACCGAACGAAATACTAACACTGGACGACAAGACCACAGACCGAACGGAAGACTAACACCGGACGACAAAACCAAGCACCGAACAGAGTAGCGAGGCAAACACAAGGAGGTGAGCGTGTGGCCAAAGCCACGACTCACTAAGTGCGCTGAGCGCCTTATAAATACTTAATCGACCACAACACCTTGTATGTGGGATAATCGCCCATGCGAGTAAATAAAAATAATAATAAATACGCAAGTACCTTAGAATATAACCTGATAGAAGATAATTTCACGCTCGTTGATTGGTCGATAGCGCTCTCTGCGTTAATGGCGTGCTAGCTTGAATTTTCCTGCCCGTAATGGCGATTGGCGATTGGAATTTCGTTGTGCTTCCACCGAATTGCCGGAGATTTGTCTGCGACGCGTTTGAAACCGGTAGTACTTCCTTGCACCAGTTTTATTTTTTGAAACGATTGGATGACGGATGCATTTGCAACACTGGCGTATGCCTATTTTGGAGGTTCTATAGGCAGAGATGACTGCACTGGCCACAGCTTGAGATCAAATTGGGACACAACGAGATTTGGTCGATTGAAATGGGCCGCGGACGGGGAGTTTGGGACGCGGATTGGAAACAAACGCGAATTTTCATCCACGAAAAATGTTTACTGAAATGAATTCGAACGCCAAGTATTTGTCCGAACGCCCGATGCAGTGTGAGGGACAGAGCAGTACGGAAGTCCCGATGCTTGTAAACTGGACCACTGATACCACTTGAAACGTATTTCTTCGTTTCGTAAATAAATCATGCACAATATTTTCAAAGCAATAATATGACAATAATAACTACACAGCTGAATGAATTAAACCGAATGGAATCGATCGCCACTCAGGGAGGGCACGTCCCCGCCGTGAAGGCAAAACCGATAATGCAGAGAATAAAAATTAAAACGATGATGATTATCCAATGTCTAATCTACTTATATATATATGAATAAATGAACTCTTGGAATACCTAGCCGACGGCTAGGTTTGGAGTGTAACAACCACCTATGGCAAGCTCTCTGAAGTTCATGATATAAGGTCACTTGATCGGGATCCAGGATTCTATCTAGGACAAACCTCTTAATTTGCCTAAGTTCTGTTGCCCTAGATCCAATGATACCCAATCTCCTATCAAGTTCATCCCACAAAGGTTGAACCCTATTTGATTGAGGTACTCTAAGCATAGAAGTAACCTCTATAGCTGTTAATTGATTCTCAACATTAATGGTGACAGCTCATCTTTTATTATAATCTACCATCTAAATATGATATGTAATCTTTGATTATAAATGCATTTATGTTTTTTTTTTATTTTTTTTGGATTGGTTTCAAAAGGTTTTTAGTTTTCACGTCGGGTTCACCAAAATGTATCGCTCCAAAAATTTTGTATCCTTACCCTCAAGCTATAGGATCCACTCTCGAAATGGGGATTCGAGAAGGATGGGACAATACCTCGGACTGAGAGGCCCTTTGAAGGTCCTACCTCTCGGGGGAGGAGTATAAAGGTAAATTTTCGATGGATGGTGGGTTCACCAAGAAACTTTTGAGTGGCAGTTTCTAAGCCTAGGTTGGGAATGGGTTTAATGTGTTTATTTTGTACTTTAATCATTCAACTCCTAGGTTTGGCCAAGATGAATCTAAGCTATTCTATATGCCAATATAGATTTAGATGAATACAGAAAACAAAAATGCATGTTAAACACAGAGAATATGCTAACTAGGATAGTACATACCTGATTCTAGATGTCTGATGAAGATTCTGAGTTTTGTAGCAGTCTAGATCATCTCAACTCGTACGTAATCGTCTGATATTTCACATAATCATTGCACATCACAATCGATCGTCTAAGATCAGATGGAATCATCTGCAATCTAACGAATTTGTTAGACGAATTCGTCAAAAACCTGTAATCACAAAAATAGATACAAAACACCAAATATGCAACTGCAGAAGCAACAGAGAATGATAGCAATAATAGTAAATGTGCCTAAATGATGGATTCAAATAACAAACAAGATAAATGCAGTAGATTTAATGTTTGATTTTAACTTTATCATGTGGTTATGCTAAATGATGTGAACTCCAAGATGCATAAACATAATAACTAAGATAATGTATAAAGAAATGAAAAAAAATGATAAAGAGATGCAAACTCCAGACTCTAATTGCCCCCAATCTGGACTACAGTCAATATCACCTTCGATCATACAAGATCGTTTGCACTCCTCGATAGGATCTTCCAACATAATATGAAATCGCTTACGACGATCCAATCTTGATTCGACTGAAAAACAATAAAGTTCCTACAAGAAAATGTGAAATACAAAATGTAGACAGTAGTGCGAGGATGCTCTTGTGTATAAGGGACTAAATCTGCATGGAAATCTGTCAGCTAGGGGGTTCAGGGGTTCAATCAGGGGGGTAAACTAAGAAAATCCCAGTTTATATAGGATTAGGAAGAGGTTAGGAGGTTGGAGATCATCCCAATCTGGGAGATCTCCAACGGGGGGGAATCTCCAACTGCGCAGATGCACTTCTGCCCACGTTGGAGAGGCTGTTGAAACAAAAGCTAATTATGAAAATTTAGTTTTAGGACGAAATCGTCTAGACGCTCTATTCCAGACGAATTCATCATATCAGGGACGATTTCATCTGATATGTGACGATATAGTCAAACGGTCAAAACAAATCCTAAAAATGGCACAAAAATTAAGGGAAGTGGGTAACAAGTGGTGTTGGGGTGGTTTTGGGGTTAAAATTTAAATTTTTATCTTTAATATTTTACTGAGGGTTTAACTGCGCCAATTTTAGGGTGCTACAATTTTGTTGTGGTCTATATTGTCTAGTGCGCCTCTCCTTAGGCGAGTTAGCGTGTCTATTTCTTTGGTGGTCACCACCATTTATCTATAAATTATTAAGAGCTATCCACTCAGCCTGCTCTCTTAAATATTGTTCATGTTGGCACAAGAGTATTTCTATTTTTTTCTCTTGTTCGAGATCTTCCACTAGCTCTCGCTCCTTACATAATGTATTTTCTAACCGCCTCATTCGATTAGTTTGCACTATTACAAAAGACTCATTTTTATTTGGCTTTGTTCTTGTTATCTTGACTCGTAGATTCCTTGAGGAGGTATTTGTTGTACCTGTACTATTGCTAGCTAATGTGACTTGTTTAGTGTACTATTGAGTATCCCTATAATCAGACTCCACGCGTCTACTATAGGGTCGCTTTGAGGTACCCCCAGATTGGGAGATGTGTTTAGAAGACATATTTCATGAGCTTCCAAATGCAAAGTTCTCAGTAGTTACAGTTCTTTGAGTTGGTTGTGTAGGAAACCGATCCAACCCATCTAGCTATTTGGTTTTCCATTGCTAGTCTCATGGGGTGCCATTCACTCCTATGAGGTAATAGTCTACGGGAATATTTCATTTTGTGTGAAGGGTTTCTTCTATCTGATTCCCATGACTAGATGTAGCTCTAGTTTCTTACCCTTCAGTGGGCAAAAATATTTCATATGTTTCTTGTGATTCTTGAGGTGTTACAATTCTTGTTTATCTTCTTGATAAAGAGGGTTTTGTGGTAACATGTTCTCTTCATGTGGATGGATATGTAGTAGTCTCCCCATCCCTATGTGAAGAAGGAGTTTTATAAACTTCTTTATGTCCATGTGAGGAGGAAGCCCTTGAAGCTTCCTCACATCTTTGAGATGTTTTTTTGTGTTTAGAGGAGGCCCTTGAGGTCTCATCATGTCTCCTTGATGAGGATGGTTGTGAAGCCTCTTTTTGTTTATGTGACTTTTTTCCATGATGTGGTTCCTTGCTTGGGGTTTCTTGAGGATATCCCCCAAGGGTTGAGTTATCACCACTTAGGCTCATGAATCTATCTCTCACGGTCTTATGGGTAGGTCATTCAATGTTACTATGACTCCACCTATGGGTATGAGTTACTTCTGTCTCTCCCTCAATATCAGACCGAGGGTGCGTACTTCTTGTTTTGACCATGTTGTCTATGAATTGATCTTTGCAATTTAGGAATAGCCACACAATACCAATAAATTATTTATCTTTATTACCGATTTAAGTGTGCCCTAAATTGTTTGGTGTATTTTGATGTGTTTTTATTTCGATTTCTTTGCTCTTGTTCTTGGATTAAGAATGAGAAGACTCATCCATAGTGACAATCAAGTACACCCGTTCCAAACATGATTTTCTCAAAATAAGATAGGGTACACCGCTGAAGACCCAATGGAGGGTTCGCCTAGCTCTTCCAATCTAAACCAATAATTGTTCCAATAGTGGGATATGGTTTGAGCACAACTTAGTGTCACTATAAGTAAGTTTCTCAATCCGTTTCTAGGAAGCTCTAGGGGAAAAACCAGTGGAAGGAGATGAATTCCAATGTCACTGGATTGAATTAAAGGTTGGTGATGAAATCCAACTCCCCAATTTTTAAATGAGATGTACGTGTGTGGTGTTAATTTTAAGCTTGCGTAACATAAAGTGCATCATATAGCAGCAATGAATCTTTCCTATATACCTAAGTGCAAAAATATGTTTCAATATTCATAAATATGCATGAACTACTATGATTTGTATGAGCACACTTTATTTTGTGTAGCTATGGCCTCTAACAGGGCCTCAAATCAAGCAAACAACATACAATGTCTAGCACATTGGATTCTAGGCTGAACTTTTCAGGCATAAGCCGGTATTCCTAGCAATGCCTAGTGGAAAATTTAAAAGAAGATCTAAGATATGTGAAATGCTTAATTCTTTCTCCTTTTATTATTTTAATTTCCAAACATAAATGTGCATTAAGTTCTTTGTTCTAGACACATAGAAGTAGACAAAAATCTGTAAAATATCAGAGAAGCTATACCAACCTTCGATCTAGCTTAGAGAGTCGATGTTTTAACCTCTGTTGCACTCTAGTTTTGGCCTTTTTTGACCAGAGCAGCTGGTTCTTGGTCGTTGTAGCTCAGAACGGTTAAAGCTTTATTGGTTGCTATAGCTTAGAGTGACTAATTTTTGGCTGCTGTAGCTTAGAGCGACTAGACCTACACATAAAATTAAGTTAGTATTCCAGCAAAAAATGAAAAATTAGTGGAGGTCCCATCGTGATCGCCATTGTAGAGACCCCGAGACGCATGCACCGCCCCTTTTTAACCCTACTTGCAATGTTATTAAAAACCCAATATGAAATGGAAGACAAGAAGAAAAGGCATATAACATGAAATAACAAATATGGATCTTTTTATTTGTATTGAAACTCGGTTACATGTCGGTCCCTCTTAGGGATACCCATTTCGATACAATAAGTTACAAATAGGTAAAGAGTGCCCCTTTCATGAAGATGCGGTGTGCTTATAAAGGCTTCCCGGTTCCACACACGAAAATGTATGAGGGCTTATAGATGTCTCCTTCTCTAGGTTTGTTTCCTAGAGGGATCCCTTTTGCTCTCATATGTTGCAGATTTTTTCCGATGAACCTATGGGCCTGTAAGCAATGAAACAACAACACATGCTTAGATGTCCGAGATTGCCTCCCTAGATGAAGTTCTTAGTAATAAAATAATTTAACGAAAATATGATGAAACTATGCCATGAAATCATGTAAATATATGCTAATGATATAAAAACATGAAGAAATAGAATAAAATAAGTTATGTCTAAAACCTAAGCTAAGCCTGCGGGCCACTGTCCAAGACAACGACCGCTAAGGTAAACCTTGCTCTATTTACCATAATGTTATGGGTAAAATCCTGTATCTAATTTCAAAATAATATGTGTTATGCTTCTCAATCCGTCAGGGCTTCATCGTACACGTGATCTCCAAGGGAACTCTCCAAGTCTCTAAAACTTTCCTCAATAAAAGATGTATCGATGATAGAATATGATTCTTTGGTGCTCTTAGGATTGCACCTTTTATAGTGTGAAACCCTAGGTCTATGTCCAATCCCTAGGAATGAATTTCTCATGCGTAGTGCAAGTTAGCATGAGAAGCTTTTGTCCTTTGTCTATGTTTGAAGGTCAGTTATCTGAAATATAACTGCACACTTGAGTTCTCTATGCAAACTAGTTTTTAGCATGAGAAGCTTTTGTCCTTTGTTTATTCTTAGAGGTTAGTTAACTAAATTCTAAATGCAAACTCAAGCCTCCTATACGAACTGGTCATGAAAAGGAATGCAAAGTTACTCTCATTCACCTTTATTGCATGTAAACTACCACTTTCACCTGTGATAAGGCCTGTTTGTCAGCAAAACTATTTCTTATGGCTTAGTCATTATCATCTACAATGGCTAAGATCTAGCCACTGTCATCTATAGTGGCTAAGGTTTGGTCGCTCTAGGCTTGATGGGCTAGGATTTGGCCACTCTATGCTTGAGTGTCTAGGCTTGGATGGTTTGAAAAGGCCTCAAATGAGTTGTGAGAACCACTGGTGATGCTTGGAAAGTGCAATATTATGTCTTATGATCTTATGAAGGTGTCTATGTGAGTAGCTCCCCTAAGCATGACACGATTTAGGTGTCTACACATATTTAAAAAAAACTTATTTAAAAAAAAAAAACAAAAACAAAAATATGTGTTGCTCTCATGTTAATTTCACGTCCATTATTATAGGGATAACACGACTTGACATTGGTTCAGATTCAATCATTCCATCTACCCATTCATCCAGGCCATCCTTCCTTTTGCTAGGTCAATATGAATCCTATTGACTTATTCACCCCGCTCCGTAATCCACATGATTTGGCTAACCCAATCCCAATTGGCTTTAGCCTTGTTGACTTGGACCGAATTTCTTCCCCACCCTCCTTTTCGGAGCTTGTCCTATCCGAGGAATCGTTAAGGGCTTCAGCCAACTACATTCCTCCTTCATCGCCACCTTCACCTCCATCAGCTTCCACTAATGGTCCCGAGGTCTTAAAAGTAGAGTTAGGCAATGATAAGTAGGAATAATTATATGACACCCTAGAATATCCCAACTAGATCTCAGGACTAGTACCCATTTGCAAGATTAATGGGGTGATACACATTTGCATTGATTTTCGAGACCGGTCATAGCTCTTCCTTGTCTGGGGGTCCTCTTCTATGCATGACTATTTATATATATATATATATACATGGCCAAAAAAGAAAAAATACATTTACATAGGCATGCTTTCATATAAGCATATTTACATGTATTTTTCACACTTACATGCATACATATAGGCATGCATTTTACTTACACTTGCATATAGACATTCATAATTGCATTCATCACGTCATATTCATACATTGTACAAATTGCATTCATCCCATCCCATGTTCAATGATCTGGCATAGTAATGATGATATGGCCATAAACAAAAAGTCAAGTTATAAAAATTGGGGGTACCTAGTTTGAAACAATCATGCAACTCTAACAACATACATAAGCCAACAATACCATATGCCAAAATCACAAAACCTAGATTTTCAATCACTCAGCCAGTACTAGTGTAGCAAGCAACCTCCAAACGGATGTTCAATTTTATTTAGGACCAAAAACACACTTTACATACTAAGAAAGTCTTGAGCATTGTCAATTGATGTCGAATACAATCCTGAACCAACCACATCCCCTCACATCTTAAAAACATTTTGAGTTTAGGAGGGTTAGCACCATACTTGGGTAGCACCTTGAGGTGAAAAGGAGATAATCCTCGCTTGTCCCATCAGGAAACATAGTCCAAAGCAAAAATAGTGGTTTTCACCACTACCAACATTGCTCCAAACATAAACATAAAAACATAGGGTAGTAAGGATAGGGTCAAAATTCTCATCACACTTCGGTTGAGAATACGATTCCCCAAAGCTCTATACAAAGTTAACAAGTTCAATTCCCCCATCCTTGATCACTAAAGTCATAAGGATTCATACTACATGTCCCTAATAAGGATGGGTAGTCATCCCCAAGGCCTAAAATATCAATCCCATTGGACTATGGAGTGAATCTCCATCGGGACTATAGACGCTTGACTGGCAATGGAGTAAGTTCATGTGAGGCGACATGTCTCTCCTCCAAAATGGGAGACCTCTGAACACACATAAGGATAGGCTAGCCTCATTACATCTCCATAACAGGTCATACCTAAATCTATTCATAATGGTTTAATGAACTTCACATGCACACACACTGGTACTTTATTGGATAGGGTCATTGTCATACTCAAGACTTGGTAATTGAACCTCACTCACACACACATTTGGTCCTAAAGAAAGTTAGACAACCTTAGTGAGTTTGGTTGATGACACTAGTATGTTTGAGTCTTTGAAAACCTTTCAGTCTTCCATATCAACATCCATGTCTTCTTCCATATATGCTTCCATATCAACATCCATATCTGCTTCCATGTTAACATTCATGTCTTCATTAAGAGACAAGTTGCAAGAGCGCCAACAAATTCGATACTCTCAATTGTAAAACAATGGACAACAAAAATGGCCAATAAAATTTTTGAACCATAAAATAATCATTCGAACACCATGCATTCCTCTCATATAGTTTAGATTCATTATACATTTACTTGCATTAATCATCCATAACACATGTCATTTCGCTTGCATTAATCATCCATATAAACACCATTCATATACATGTCATTTTGTCTGCATTAATCATCCATATAAGCATTATGCATACACATCATGATTAGCCTACATTAAGCATCAATAAAACATTAAACACAAATTGCATGAAAACACAAAAGCATTCACATAAAATGTAACACAAATATATAAAATGCCATGCATATATATATAAATCGCATATACAATAAATGCCAAAAAGGCTACATAGGAGCACCAAGGCTCATATACAAAATAGTGCATCTAAGCACTAAGCTAATGTCCATGAGAGGACTCATGAGACCTAGTAGGAACCCTAGGACTCGTACTCTAACTAGACTCAGTATGCCTAGATGACTCGGCAATGGAATAAGAAGGAGGATCAGGTAGTGTAATATGGTGACGCATACACAAATCCTCCAAGGAATGTGCATATGCCTCACTATCCTGTAGACATCGTAAGTCCATATAATGTTGACGCTCCTTAGAAAACATCTCTACTTGAAGCTTCGTGATCATCTCATGATCACTAGCCCCAGCTTCATCCGCTCCATCTCAACCTTCTTTTCATGTTCCACCACCACCTTCTTCCCCTTTACTGGCACCTTGAGAATACGGTATACATCCTCCAGAGTGATAGTAACCTTCCTAGTCGATAGCTAGAACGTCCCCCTATCAAAATCCCATCTCTCTATCAATTATGAGAGATACCCCTTATCCACCCTCACAACATCCAACCTAGCTACCCCCTCCAAGCCCACCTTCCCCAACAACTCTCAATCCTCATCCGTCATCTTCTTCCTCATCCCAGGAACAAGCAGAGAGAATTGATGTCGAGGCTCTATGTCCCTCAACTGCAGCAACAAAAAATTTCATTAATACTATTTCAAAAAAAAAAACTTTTTCAAAGTGTTTTTAAACATTACCAGGGAAAATGGTGCCTCGGCTCCACTAGCAGCATTTTATCCCTCCGTCGCCATAGCTTCTGCATCGATTCTCACTAGCCTCACTAAGCTC
Source organism: Wollemia nobilis (assembly GCA_028583015.1). Classification (NCBI taxonomy): domain Eukaryota; kingdom Viridiplantae; phylum Streptophyta; class Pinopsida; order Araucariales; family Araucariaceae; genus Wollemia; species Wollemia nobilis. Next base: position 24,199,810 of record JAQPPZ010002998.1, read on the forward strand.
ACCAAAACCCACTCCACTCCTTAGATGCAGCTCCTCAAAGTTTGAAACACACAAGTGAGCCTCACAATTCAATCAAAAAGATATTTATAGCTTTCCTTAGTGCACTCAGGCATAGGCCTATGCCTGCAGTCCACAGGCACAACCACGTGCCTATAGGGGCACCTGCACGCCTACGAAATACCATAGGTGCAGATGGGTGTCTGGCCTCAAAAAGGAATGAATACAAAATTTACCTTCTCCAAACTTCAAAAAATTTCACCCACACATCACGCACATCATAAATTAAGTAATTCATACAGCATTTTTCCATCACCATCTCTCAATCCATCAATCATTTTATCTACCATCTCATTCAATTCCTTCAAGTGAACCTCGTATCTAGTGGGTGATTCTATAAACTTGGTGATTGCAGTGATAGTAATCCATGGAATTCGGTAAGGTGAATAGCCTACAATAAGGACACTTGACCATGGTCATCATCAATTATCTCATTGTCCAAGATCACAATCACATTGGACACTTCACATTTTTGAGTGAAACCTTGCCAAGAACAATTTGCATAATTGTTTTCATTGATGGCCTAGTTCATGAGGCTTAACACATGAACAAAAACTCAAATTTCATCATTTTCTCTTCAAAAACCTAATGATTGGCACTAGCTAGGAGGATTAGTTCCAATTGTGAGAACAGTCACCAATAGGCTATCCACGGTTCCTTTTTCATTTTATCTGCATCATCATACTTGCATATCAATGGCATCAGAGAGCACACTATTCAACAACATCGAATCATCATAAAATTTGGGGCAACCACAATTTGAATATGATTTCCCATAATGGGATAAATCTTACATGGTCATGATATTGGATAAAATCCCTTTCCATCTTTGGGGAAAAAATGGTATCACATTTTACATCATTCATATCATCTATAATCACATGGTATTATACACCAACCCCCTTTTCCATCGTCGGGGCAAAAATGGTATCACATTTTACATCATTCATATCATCCACAATAACATGGTATTATACACCAACCCCTTTTCCACCATTGGGGAAAAAATGGTATCACATTTTACATCATTCATATCGTCCACAATCACATAACATTTCATTACATCATTCATCACTTGCACAAAATTATTTTTCAATTGGCTCATGAGATGCTTCTCATTCACCAATTGAGGGGGTAAGCTATGCAAATTCCAAAAAATTCTTTATTCTTTTGTCTTCAACATCAATGCCCAAATCCAACAACAAAGAGAATTTGCTTCTGCGCCCATATCCCATGCAGGTATCTCATATTTTTACACCATATTGTGTTTCACGCAATATGGTACAAAATGGGGCATCTGTAGACACCAAATTGCAGCCATTAATCTTCCATCCTAACCATCCCACCACCCACTTGTCCACCATACATCTTTCCCACCAATTATTTGGCCCAATTCCACCTTTCCCGTCATTTCCTAACCCAATTGGGCTTATTTTAATATTATTTTATATTATTCTATATTTAATATAATATTTTATATTATATTATATTATAATATATTTATTATAAAATATGTATTTATAAACCCAATTAACCACAGTCATCCAATCCAATCTAATCTCCACCATCCATCTTCATTAATCCATGCCACACTTAAAGTACAATCTCAGCCCTAGGATGTGATTTAATCTTAGCCACATGATCTAAAGTGTTGAGCTAAAACCCTAAGAAACCCTAAGGTTGGATTATAATTAAGGGCATTTACAAATTCCCAAACCCTATAATCCTGATATTGGAATGTGCATCCTAAATAAGTCATCGATGAAGCCCTAGTGAAGCAAAAAGTGCTAGAGCCCTAAAAATCCAAATCCCTAGCTGGCCGTAGGATTTCAACTATTCCAGCCATCCCCACATCCATTCCCCAGCCATTTTTCATTACCTCCATCATACCCCATTCGTCGCATCCTTTCCATCCATGCAAAATGCTTCTACAGATTTCACCCCATCCGCATGCGCACTCCATACCTTGACAAGCTCGCTATAGAGCTTTCCAGGCATATGCTAGCGCCTATTGTATCGCATACTCACTCCAAAGCCTACGAAGCTCATGCCAAAGCCTGTCAAGTATGCACTAGAGCCTACCGTAATAACTAGGTGTGTGCCTGAGCCTGTTGTAATAATCAGAAGCACAAATCAAAGTCTTCTGCATCATGCCATCTATCATCAGAGCTGCAACAACAGAGCAAAGTATCACCATGAGCAAGGTAAATTTACATTTTTGTTATCCTTTGGTGTTATCGCATTTTACATATATAGTTTACATAAGATCTAGGATTTTTTATTTTCATTTCTGAGGGTTCACATTGTGGAACCCTACTTTTGTTTACTAACTATTTTATTGTTTGTTGTGTGTGTAATATTGGATAATTTCAATCAAAAGAACATTGGAAGACTACTGCATTCAGAGTGGCCCAAACACACGGATACCTGAATCCCACTCATTCTATTGGGAGCAAAAGCATGTTGAAGACACCTTTGTTATTGTAGCTAGGATTTTGGATAACTCTAGCAGATTGTATTCATTGTATCACAACATTTCTGTCAAGGCAAGATTAATTGTACAAAGGAGTTTCTCAGCTCCCCTCTCGTTATCTAAGAAAATATTTCTTGTGCAATTTCATTCTATCTTATCAGATCTGTTTATCTGTTGTTTTTATTTGGTGTTGTGCTCTTAGCTCTACAGTAGCAATGGAGGAAATGGGCACTCCATAATATATGCTACTGCTCCATGAGGGAGCTCTAATATTATAGCTCACACACACTACCCTACTACCTATCTACCACACACTCACTATGATGCTACTCTATATGACCTTGTATATATGATCTATCTATGGCCATTATATAGGAATATAATTTTCTTGGCCGACACTCTATATAGTTGTACAAGTGGACACCTTGCACATTAACACTTGTGCATTTATTAAATTGCATTAAGTAACTAGATAGCTTTCTCCTAAAGTAACCTAAAATTCTAAGTGTGTACCAAGTAAGGTACATGTACATGACCCAAATAATGTAATATGCTCTATTTCTAACTATTGTGGCCATTGCACAACTAGCCCCAAATATTGAGGACCCACCTTTTCTTTCGTTGTTTGGGGATTTTTCATGTTTCTTAAGTGTTGATTGTGTTAGGGAATATTCCCAAGCTTGTAGTGACATCAATCATGATGAAAAACGTCTCCTTAGGTTTTTCCCTAAAATTCTTAGTGGTTTAGCCTTAGAATTGTATTTTCAAATACTTCATCATTCCATCAAGAAGTTCAAAGAACTTATGCAAACTTTCGTTAAACAATTTTTAATCTACATAAAATATAAGGTCACCATAGATTACCTCTATCAACTTAATCCATATAAGACTAAGAAATTCTTAGATTTATTGGCCAAATGGAGAGGCTTCGTAGGAATACTTTAATATATTCCTCATCCTAAGGAACTCTTGTATATTTTCATATGAAACCTTAATGAACAACTATCATATCCCTTGGAAATGACAAACCTAACCTCTTTTAAATAAGTTGTTGATATGGCTAAAAGAGTAGAATTTGTCCTCAAAAGACAAGGGCAACTCAACTATAAAAATAAAGAAGATGAAAAACTCCATGGCAAGGAAAAATACAAAAACAAACATGTTGTAGGAGACGATGGAACTAACTTTCGTAAAAAAAACAACATAGAAACCACTCAAAATGTTCCTCAAATTTTTTTCATCCAAAGATAGTAAAAGCCTAAATATAATATACAAATATGGGATAGAGTCAAAAATCTATTCTAAATATGCTCCTTGATTCTACATTGGTGAAACTTTCACCTATCAAACCTTGGGATTTGTCCAAAGAAAGGATAATTTGGTATAAAGAGGATGCATATTGTTATTTTCATTGTACGTAGGGACACACTACCAACAAATGCAAAACTTTAAAGAACGTTATCAATGTTATCCAAGACCTCATTGAGGAAGGAAAAATAATCTTCAATAAACCAAAAAATCCCAACAAATACATGGAGATCTTTCAAGATCCATTGCCAACACATGATCAAAAATTAGCCAACTTCATGGGCACTATGCATTTATCAAGATCTTCCTATGTTGTGACTAGGCAACAAGCAAAGAATCAACCTCCATTGGTTATCCCAAGAACAAAGATCAATGTTCCTAATAAGTCACCTTTGGTGCTCACCTTCTCAAAACACATTTTATACCTTTTATATTCATCAACTATTAGAGGAGGTGCCTACAAAAATATCCTTTTTAGAATTTCTAAAAACATCACCCACTCATAGCAGAATATTGTTAAAACTTTTAAGTGAACAAGAATTTTTTTTCAAGACATATGTCCAAATGACATCACCAACATGGTTGGACTAGTTGGGTTAAACAATACTATATTAGCATTTTATGATGCATATACCCCTCTTGAAACCATATTAGGAGATTATCCTCTTTACATCAAAACTCAAGTAGGAGATAAATATATCAAGAGAGTCCTAGTGGATAACAGATCAACCTTAAATGTATGCAATGTCAAATTCTTGTAAAGTTTTGACTTAACTAAAAATGATTTACAAAAATTTTACCTCATCATTAGAGCTTTTGACAACAAAGAGCAAGATGTAAACTTTACATATCATATCATATAACATAACTTATAACATGCTCCTTGGAAGACCTTGGATACACACTATGAGTGCAATACCTTCTACCTTACATCAATGTCTCAAATATAAGTATCAAGGGAAGGTTATCCATGTTCTTAGAGATCTAGAACCTTTCACCTTGTGCAACTCTATGAACTACAAGAGATTAATCTCTACCCTTCCATACAATGAGCAATATCAAGTGATCAACCAAAAGCAGACAAAGGAAGGAAAATATTAGAGTAACCCCTCATAAACTTAGAAGATACTCCTCAATCATCCTCTTCCAGTGATCTAACCAATCATATTTATCAAAATTTAGATCCTTTCACAGAACTAGTAAGCATGTTCCTATCTCATCATGACATAGGCATGCCTAGTATAAAAGGATTCGAAATCCAACTAGGGTCTTGTGTTTTATTCATGGGGGAACTAGTTTTGATGAAAATATTCAAGGGTGTAACTTTATGGCAAGTGAACTAACATACGGTACATGCTACATATCATCCTAATTATTTATAGCTAAAAAAATGCTCTTCAACATGGGTTATCAAGGCAAATACTTGGGTTATTATGAAAAATATATCAAAAAACCCCTAAAAGTCAAACTATGGCTAGCACGACGTGGGATCGGATTCATCCCTAGCAAAAATGAATCTTCTCCTCTATCAGTAGAAGACAAAGAGAATAATTATCCAAAATCACTACATGATTCTCAATGGGGTGACGAGGATGAAGAAGAAATATGGTTGCTCCTTAACCAAACACCCTACAAAACTATATGATTTGGTAGCATTAGCATGTTAGAATTGGTTCATCTAGAATCAATAGCAACCAAAGGAAATTTTTAAGTTTCTTTAGATAATTATCCTATAAAAGAATCTATTAAATAGATCTTCAACTTAAACTTAGCCCTACTTCCTGGGTTGGAGCAAACGTCTATGGATCCATGAGAACTTGAAAATTTAGGGATAATAGATATCCCTCTTCATTTCAAAAATTAATCACGATAATTAATTGAAGAAACAATAGATATCAACATCAGATAAAATCAATATCCTCACCTTATCAAACTTGAAAAAGTTCTAACTCAATAAAAGTGAAGAGAATACATAAACTTACTAAAGGAATTCTTTGACATCTTCACTTAGGGATACAACAACATGGTTAGACTTGACCCTTTGCTGGTAATCCACCATTTGATAGTGCACTCTAACACTAAACCCATCAAACAAAAATTAATAAAAATACATCCAAGATTGTAAAAGACGAACTGCAAAAATTACAAGATGTTGGCTTCATAAAAACCATATATTATTTAGATTGGATATCCAACATCATTCTTATTACCAAGAAGGAATGATCCATTAAAATTTGCATAGAAATTAGAGATATAAACAACACTTTTCCATAATATGATTTCCCTTTTCCAAACATAGATATGATAGTGGACTTCACTATAGGATCTAGGATTCTATCTTTAGTGGATGTATTCTCAGGCTACAATCAAGTTAAGATCGTACTAGAAGATCAATCTAAAAATAATTTCACTACCTCTTGGGAAACCTTTTATTATCAAGTCATGCTATTTGGCCTTGAAAATATAGAAGTAACATATCAAAGGGCCATGACATACATATTTCATGACCTTATGTATAAAAGAGTAGAAGACTACATGGATGACATCTTAGGTTGATTTTGGGAAAGGCAAAACCATACTCTAGATCTTAGATATATTTTCAAAATATTACAAGATTAGAAAGTTAGGCTAAAACCTCAAAAGTGTATCTTTGGGGTAATGTCAGGAAAAATATTGGGATTCATTGTATATCATTGTGGGATTGAAGTTGATCCCTCCAAAATCGTAGCCATAACAAACATGTCGCCACCTACAAATTTAACTAAATTAAGAAGTTTGCAAGGCAAACTACAAGCTATTCATAGAATTATATCGCAACTTTATGGGCTATTTAATGTTTGAATTATGTTGAATATTTTCCATGTTATTTAGGAGGGGTTAACTCTAAAAGGACTTTACACTTTGTAAAAATTTCCTCATGAGAGTTTAGGGTTTTTATCTATTTTTTAGATCCATATGGGTGTTTTGGGTTAATGTAATGTTGTTCAATGGTTTTTTACCTATGGTATTGTAAAACTTCTTCTTGTGTTGTTCGTATATAAAATAGCACTTGCATGAGGGTTTGGTAATAAATTTGCAAGAAATGTAATCGCAAGCAAAAAGCAAGTGAAAGGATATTATTGTATTGAAGACAGTCAAGTTTATACAATAAGGAAATATTATTGCTAGGGATTTTTCCAAAAGATTTTCTCACGATAAATTCTTATGTAATGTGTTCTTATCTACTTTTCCTTTGATTTTACAAATACTATTTTTTTAGAATTTGTTTATTGGAATATTATTTCTCTTCATTTGGTATCATATCTAGGTTTTAGCTTTGTTCAAGGAATAAGATTTTCAACCCTAGGATAAATTTATTCTTGAGTGGGAATAGTATACGGAAGAATCTGGGTGAAGAAAAAATTATGGGAAGCACACAGGTAGAGATCAAAAAATTTAATGGATAAAATTTTGAGCTATGAAAACTCAAGATGGAGGATATGTTGGAGTAAAACCAATAGGAACAATAGATGAGGGATGGCTAAAGATGATAGGAAGGTAAGTAGATCTATCAAATTGTGCTTATCTAATTCAGTATTATTGAATGTATCGATAGAGGCCATGACAAAGTTGTTATGGGAAAATTTGGGAGCACTATATCAGACAAAGTCACTGGTAAATAAACTCTTTCTCTAAAATAAGTTGTATTCTCTTTGGATGAATGATGATGACTCTATTATTGAATATCTAAATACTTTTAACACTATGGTAGGTCAATTAAACTCTATATATGTAAAAATGGATGAAGATAAAAAGTGTATTACCTTACTTTATTCATTACCTGACTCCTAGGATAACCTAGTTATGGCTATCTCCATTACTACTTCTACGTTGAAAGTAGAGGATATAGTAGGAAAATTGCTATGTAAGGAAATGAGATTAAAATATTCTAAATATTATCATCAGAAGGGTGTTTTGGTTGTGAGAGACAATTATAAAAAAATAAGCTGAAAGAAATCAGGAGAAAGAAGATCAAAATCTAGGGGAAAATTTGTTGTTCGTAATAAAAGGAAATGTTGGAAGTGTGGTAAAATAGGGCATTATAAAATATATTACAAGTCTAAAAAGGTTGATGAAGGAATGTCTATAGAAATGAATATCACAAATGAAGATTCAGGGGACTTGTTCATAGCTACAACATGTTCAAGTGAACACCATGACTCATGGTTGATTGATGTAGGCATTTCTTTTCATATGACTCCTCATAAGGATTGTTTTTGTGAATATGAAAAGATAAATGGAGGTAAAGTCTTCTTAGGAGACAATTTTATACAAATAATAATAGGTCAAGGAAGATTCAAATTGAGGTTAAAATATGGAAGTGTTAAAACCCTTCCTAATGTGTTGCATATTCTAGGTTTGGTAAGGAATCTAATATCTATTAGTAATATGAATTATGTGGGTGTGACTATGGAATTCAATAAGGATAACTGCAAGATGGTTCATTGATGCTTAGAGTTGGCAAGGGGATTTCGTACAAGAACTTTGATAAAACTTGAGGCTAGCACTATAAGTATTGATTGCAATAACTCTTTAGTTTTAGAGTAAATTAATATGGTACAAGAAGCTCCAAGTATTCTTGTAGTGAAGACAATGTTATGGTATCAACACATGGGGTACATTGGTGAGAAATATCTTCAAACATTGAAAATGAAAGTTATGGTTGAAGAAATTTTTGATTTCCCATTAAATTTTGATTTTTGTGAGCACTCTATTTTTGTAAAGCAAAACAGAGTTAAGTCTCCAAGTAGTTCTACAAGATATGAAGGAATTTTACATCTAGTTCATAGTGATGTGTTCGGACCTGGACAAGTACCATCATTAGGTAAATTCATCTATTTTATTACATTTATAGATGGCTTCTCAAGATAGACCTAGGTATACTTTTTACAGTAATCTTATGTTTTCAATAAATTTAAAGAGTTCAAATTTCCACCTAGTTGTTTGATAACTAGACATATATATATATATATATATATATATGAATGAATGAGTTGATTACATCCATATTCCTTTTCTACTACCAAGAAAATATCAAATAGTTGTTAGTCAAGTCAGACTACTACCCTTGCAAATAGGCATACCTCCAAGATTTTAACCAGGTCTTTTCTTGGTAAACACTAGAACTTACCAATCCACCTAAACATTGGGGACTAATTTTTTTTTTGTTGAGAACTTAGCTCTATGGCTAGTCATAGTAAATGAAGCTCGTGTCAGCATTTACAGCATATAGGATATTCACCCAATTGCACCACGTATTTGTAGAGTTGAGGTAGTGAGAATGGAGAGACTGGTTGGCCTCTACCATAACCCATAACATTCACCAATTGCCCTACACTTGAATTTTTAACCTTAATATATTATGATTATATAATGATACAACAACATCTTCACTATTAAATTTAATAATCACCATTAAAAATTTTATTATTATAAAATATATTAAATATTATATTTGTAATTTTATTTCCTTATAACTATAAAATATAATAAAAATAAAAATTAATATATCATCAAAACATATTTCTATTATTATACTAAAAGATAATATATTCATTTTTGAATATATAATTGTAATAAATTAAAATATAAAGTGTTTGTCTTAGCAATAATAAAAAGTGTTTTATTAATTTAGTTAAGTTTTCAAGAGGTATTTTTAATGGTATTCAAAAGAAATACTTTCTCATTTATTATATATATTTTTTAATTATATTAATTTAAAAATTACATAAAATGTTTTTAATAGTTTGCAAGATATTTTTTATTGAAAATTATTTATGGGATATGTTCCTAAAAGGATACATAGTGGTAAGTTTTTGAGTTTTCATTCGGTATGAGAGATTGGGACCTCTCATAAAAAATCGTCCTTTACCCTAACATTTTAACAATGTTGGAATTTGGGATAGCCCCCAAAATTATGGCAAGAAATAAAAGCAAATTCAAGTTCTTTGAAATAGTATTAATAAAAATTCTAATCTAGTTTTGCTCTTTGGTTAGAGCTAAAATATTTATGGTCCAATGGATGTTAAATTTAATTTTATTAGAATCTTGGGACTAGCCAAAAGTGGTAGACCAATTATTGTAACTTTGAATTTGTCTTTTTATACAATTTTTATCTTTTTCAAAAAAAATATTTTAACAAAGCTCAAACTACAATGTACGCAAAAAGGATAGGTTTGCAGATGCCCTAAAAGGTTGTAGTCATGTTGATTTCATTTTAAAAAAAAATTATAATGACAACCGATTAAAAACTCTATGAGATATTATAGGATTAATTTGATATTTTAACATTTTTTTCTATAAACATCATATAAATTTACAAAATAATACCTCATAGTTATATGTAATGGAAGATAACTCATATAATGTTAAATTAAGGAATTAACAGAGAAAAAAAAAATATATATATATATATATATATATATATATATATATATATATATATATATATATATATATATATATATATATATATATATATTTTAGAAAAAAATTAGTCAAAGATAAGCTTTTCTTTTTAATGCAAATTAACCTATTGATTTATGTTGCAGCAGGATTATAATAGTTTGAAAATCATGTATATATATTGCATTATAATATTTTCTCTATGTATTTTATTTATTGAGTTCATGTCATTTGATATTTTGTGGTGTCACTTGTCTTTTGTTTGAAAATAATTCTTCATAATTATTTTTTTAATAATTTGTGTCCACCTTTGTAGTGCAAGTGGAGAAGTGAGCTTGACCCTCTCGAATGAGAGGTCATGTGGCTTCCCTCTAAATAGTGGTATAATACCCAAATGGGACAGTATTGTTGAACACCTAAGAGTGGCTCTGGAGGTTTCTTTCTAACCTAAAAGTGTTTTGTTCTGATGGGAGCAATGTAATCGTTTGGGCTTTGGATCTTCTTTGGGAGGTCCAAGGTTCAAACCGTGGTGTGGGTGAGTGTGTGAGGGTGTGGGTGTGTATGGTTGTGTGTTTGGTCCCTATTGATAAGCTCAACTTTCACCCTTATCATAGGTCATGGTTGGTATGGGGATGCCCAGCCCTAAGCATCAATCATGGAGTTTCTCACACTAACTTCAATAAAAAAATTAATATTTTTTGAACACTTATTTATTTTAATAATCATTAAAATTCAATAATCAATTAATATTTTTTTGGTTACATGGGGGAGTTGGTTACAGCCATTATTTTTAGAAATTGGTAAGTGCAGGGTTCAAACCATAGGGACTACTCGCAACAAGCCTAGTCATCTTGTTGTTGTTGACCCAGTGTGATATGGAGACCACTGATCGCTCAAGGTTTGTATTATCGTCAGGCTAATGCGCACTCAGAGGATTCAGATCATACTACTTTGCTAAATGGCACCCTCAAGGTTTGAACCTAGGTCTCTTCTTGGTAAGTGCCCAGTCACACTAGCACTTGTCAATCCACCTAACCATCAATTAATATTTTATTATATATGATTATAGACCTATTAATACAAAAATTTTAAGATATTAAAAATAATTTATTTTTAAATTTAATTAAATAGTATTTATTTAAAAAAACTCATCCTTATGACCATGTAGTGGCATTATAACAAGTTTACAATCATGTATATATCATCTACCAGATCTACCAATATTTAAACTAACTAGAGTCTCTTCTTTTTAAACCTATTAAGCTCATTGTATTTGATATTTTACCATCATTAGTTACTCTTTGTCTAAAAAATACTATTTTTATTAAGGTAGAAGAAGGGGTTTTGAAAGGAACCCATAACATTTTACAAGTAGCATCAAAGAATAACATTTACGCTCCAAAAATGGTTCCATATCTTAAGCAACTAGATCAAACAACATCTATGCTATCTAATATTTTTATTTTAGGATCATTTAATATTTCAAAAAAAATGTAATAGACAACAAATAATCAACAAATCCATACAAATCTTAAACTAATAGAGACCAAAAATTATCTTTGGGATAAACTTTCCCTTCATTGTCCATAGTTTCCTACTGGACCTTGAGCATCAAGATCCTCCCGTTTAGGTCCTCCAAGTGATTTTTTTCTTCTTCCATATTTTACAGGACCATTTGGAGTAAATTTTTTGATGATTCATTAATGTATTTTAATATGAAGTTCTTGAAAAGAGCCTCAATGACCTACTATAGTGGGGGGAGTCAACCATAGTATTGCTAGCCTCCACTTTCATCCCTTATTCAATGATCTAGTCACATACTATCACCCTCCATAATACTTCCAAACTCAAAATTAGACTTCTAGACCGCTTTGTTATATTTATCCCTTCCACAAAAAATAGAAGGAATATCGTCGATAGGCATGGTACTCTCGTAGAAAATTATTGCTCGATAGGATCAAGCATGCCATATTTCCTTTTGATGCTCCAATTACTAGTACAAATAATGACTGATGTTTTCTAGATGGACTTAGAATCATGAGTATTGGGACTTAGTGAAGCCCCCCATATCAACTCCAGTCCCATTGAGAATACTAGATACAACCTATAGCTCATAAAATAATAATTAGTAAAAAACCAAGGGTAGAGTAGACCAAACCAGAGAGTGGATTTCATTGAAGACAAGATCCTATCCACCCAATAACACTTATTCTAGCTCCAAATTAAAGGATCCACCATTGTTGGATACTCATTGTCAAGTATTTTTTTCTTTCCTTCATCCTTGGATAGATACTTATAGCTATCGGGTTTGATCAAACTCCTCTCTCCATATGAATGATAAAGCTTCACCCATAAATTCTTTAAGATCCTCCTAAAAAATCTAATCTATGATCTCATTTTGATCATCATCCTTGGCTTCGCTCTTTATAATTCTCTGAAGACTATGAGGGAAGGTTAACTCCTAGCACTGCAATTCATCCAAATGTACACCCATGTTCACAAGATAGTCAACCACCCAATTACCTCTCTATAGACATGGAAAATATGTACTTACTCAAGGATCTCTAGTTTAGCATTAATCTCATTTATCATATTTGTTATATTCCAACTTGGTGGATGTTTTTTATTCAAACCTTTACTGATATTTTACAAATCTCCTTCTATTATAAATTTCCTTATATTTAGCCTACCAAGAAGTGACACACCCATAAAGTTCACTCTAGCTTTAGCAACATGGATTGTTTGATCTCCTGGAGGGTCTGCATAGGTCAAGAGCAGTCTGCAACAATGATCTTGAAAGATACCTCTTTCTCCAGTTGTCCTAGGATTTCCTTTTACCCCTCCATCAAAGTTAAATTACATCCATCCACTTGGTGGACTTTTCTATTTTGAATTAGTTTATGGATGGATTGGAGGTGAGCAGGAATTCTAATAATTAGAAGCTAGCCCCCAAACTCTAGAAAGCAATTTCTTTCTCTAGGTTTGGTTCAAAATCATTTTTGAACTTTATGATATCTAAATTTTCCAACACCTCACTTAAAATTATATTTACCACTGATGAGCAGTATCTCTTCTTGTCTTTGAAGATCTTATGGTTGATTTCTTTCCATACCCCTAAAGAACATGTGGAAGACTTAATTTCCATAATATTTGAAGACTTTTACTTTTGAAGGGGAACTCCCATTGAAGATAAAGATCAAGGAGATACTTGGGGAGGCAACCTACCGAGAAGTTCTTCATAATATTATTAAGTAGAACAACCATGAAAAGGAAGGTAGAGAAGATATGGTTTGTATCTTCCTCACATATTTCATAGAAAACACATCTATTTATAAATATGAAGTCTCTTTTATGCAAATTATCCAAGGTCAAGATATTATTTTGAATTGCTAATCAATATAAGTGTGCTATCTTGGGAATGAGGTCTTTGATCCAAATATTAGCTACTAGTAACCATCCAAAGTCATCCCCTTTAGGGAGATAATAACCCAATTTGACTAAGTTTGTTCCTTCCTTTTGGATCAAACAAATAAGAAAATCTAAAGGTTCAATATTGTTCAATAAATAGACCTATAGAAGTCTATTTCGCTTCCTTATATTTTTTTTATTTTTGCCATCAATATTATCCACCTATATTATATAATCTAGGTGGATAATCTTACCATTTTTCTCATTTATTATATAATATTTTATTAGGTCCCCATAGACAGCCTCAACAAAATATTTTAGCCCAATAAAATTTGGATCCTCACTGAAAGTGATACTTTTAATCCATTTATCATTCCATAAGTGTACTTGGGACCCATCCCCAATCTGCCAGTATTTTCCTTGATGTAAAAGTGGCTTGGTTGTTTGAAGACTATTCCAAAGTTATGACCTTTTCTATAGATTACCTACCTCTAAAACATTTGAGGTAGGTCTCAACGATTTTGCCTTGAGGATGTGAACCCAATTAATATTTACATTAGTTATCAGTTTCCATTCTAACTTACCTATTAGGACCAAATTCAGTTTCCTTACCTTTTTAAAACCTAGTCCACCCACTTCCTTTCTAGAACACACCTTATCCCAAGCAACTAAGGTTAATATTTTCTTGTCCTCCACTTCAAACCACAAGAAATTTTCTTGAATTTGCTCTATTTTATCACAAATTTTGGCCAACATTTTGAAGAGAGACATGAAGTAAATGGGTACGTTTTCTAGCATTGACTTGACTAGTTGAGCTTTACCAGCCTAGCTAAGTAAGGAACCCCTCGAACCTAAATTTTTTTTTGTTAAACACTTCACCATTGGGTTTTAGAGACCTACCTTCATCCTCTCTTTAAATAATGGTATTTCCAGATAAGTGGTTGGTATCCAATGTTGCAGCTCTAAAGTTAAGATAACTTAACCTTTCTAGGGCTAGGAGTGTTCAAAAAATAAATTTCTCTTATGATAGTTAAATTTTTGACCTGCAACATGCTCATATTGATATAGGGTCGATTTTAGATCTTTTTTCTACATAATAGAGGATTTTGAAGAGATAAGTGTGTTATCCATAAACTATTGGTGGGACACTAGTTGTAAATTAGTAGTTGAGATGATTCCATCGACCCTGCCAATTGTTGTTGCCATTGAGATTGCCCTCCCCAAAGCCTCAACAAGGATAATAAAGAGATAGGGAGATAAGTGACCCATTTTCTTAGCCCCATATTGCCTTGAAAATACCCTACTGAAGATCCATTCACCAAGACAAAAAACATAGCATAAGAGAAGCATGCCTTGATAAGATTTACCCATTCTTGGTGAAAACCAAACCTACTCAAAACCTTAATTAGGAAGTCCTAGGAGATTTTGCCATACGCCTTGTTTATGTCCAACATTAGTAACATTCTTGCATTTCTACTCTTATCAATAGAATGAATTACCTCATGAATGGTAATTATTCCATCCAAATTTTGATGCCCTTTCACAAAACCTCCTTGTTGAAAATAAATTATAAATGGTAATACATTTTTTATCCTATTTGATAGAACATTTAATACAATTTTGTAGATATTGGAACAAATACTTATTAGTCAAAAGTCATAAAAGGACCTAGGTCCAACTGCTAATGGGATTAAATATAGAAATTGAGTTGACATCTCTTGGTATAAACTGATTTTTTTGGAAATCCATTACTGATTGAATGACATCCCCTCCAACTATATGCCAAAAATGATGGAAACTTATAGTTGGAAAATCATCAAGGCCTGGAGCCTTGTCTCCTTGCATCCCAAAGATAGCTTTTTGAATTTCCTCTTCTTTGAAGGGGATGAGCAAGTAATTATTTAATTGGTCTATAACCAAGCAAGGAATGTTCTAAAATAGCGAATTTGAAGCAACCCCATTTATTGGATCTTCCACACCTATGAGGTTGAATAAGAAGTTAATAGTCTTCTCTCTGACTTGTATGGGATCAGAAGTTATTGATCCATAAATTTTAATTACCTCTTTAATTTTATTATAACTCACGTGTCTTGAAAATACTTTTTAATAATTTATATTTTAAACTTATTTATTTTAATAATAAATTATAATTTAAGCAAACAATAATAATAATAATAAGCCATTAGTAATAATCAACCAATAAATTAATAATAAATTTTTAAGCAAATAATAATTTATTATATATAATAATAAATTAATTATTATAGTCTCAGGGGGACATCGTAATGGTTCAAGCTTCGGCTCTTCTTAGGGAGGTCCAATGTTCAAACCATGATGTGTGTGTGGTGGTGTATTAAATTTCCTATTGATAAGTTCAACTCTCCCTTATGAGAGGTCATGATGGGATGGGGATGTCGAATTCTAAGCATCGGTTGTAGGGGTTTCCTCACACTAACCAAATCTAAAAGAAGAAATTATTATAAAAAAATTATTTAAGAAAACTAAAAATAATTTTAAAAAACAAGTCAATAATATTAACTAAAATAAAAGGAAACAAATTAAATAAAAACAAATATATCTAAAAAAGGTGTGCTCTAAGCATCTTCTTTATTTTTTATTATCATAAATTAAAACACATTTAAGTAGACAAAAGGATTTTAGTGTATGTAATGTCTCATAAGGATGAGGTCCCCCCATTAGAAAGGATAACTTTACATAGTAATGTTGGTATGGGACCCTAACATGCCCTTCCCCTTCAAAAAATTTTATCCTCAAAGTTGGATATGAGGAAATTGTTGTTGTAGCTATTGGAGTAACTTCCATGTGGCATCTTTAGGTTGTAATCATCGTCATTGCACAAGAACATCAATTATGACATGGTTGTGAAGGGTGTGTAATATTTGATCCAAAATTCATTCAGGCTCTAGAATGATAAATCCTTCTTCATCTAGTTTTGGTAGTGTAGGTTGAACTTGTACCTTGTTGCCAACAACCTTCTTCATGAAGGAGACATGAAATATTGGATGGATATTAGAAGTGGTAAAAGGGCTAATTTATAGGTAGTTGAACCGATCCGTTGTAACACCTAGTAGGGACCATGGAATTTTTCTACAAGTTTTTGGCACCCACAGATTTGGAGTGATGATTGTTTGTAGGGATGTAGACAGAGAAAGACCATATCTCCCACTTCAAAGTTGTGATTAGAATGATGTTGATAATAATGTTGGTGTTGTTTAATAACATGGTGGGGTGGATAGAACAGTGGGAGAAGCCATTTAAAAACCCAAGAGTGAATCAAATTTGTAATATGATTCCCTTTCATTATGCAAGGGGAATTTAATTGGAGAGAAATAGAAGGATTTTTTTGTTGTTGAAAAGTGCCTTGTATTATTAAAAACAATATTAGTTGTACTGATCATAAAAAAAGGTAAGAAATTTGGAAGCACACCCTGAAATGTCAAACTGAGATTACACCTAGAAGATAAAATAGGGATCTAGGACTTGTAAAAACAATATTGAAAGTAAAACAAAGTAAGCAATTTTAAACCCTAAGCTGATAAATTGAAAATAAAAAATTTTGCAAATTTCAGTGACATGAGATTTAGATTTTAAAACTAATAACAAATCATGTACCATCGTGCATTATGTATGGGCATTTGAAGCTAGCCCAATCAATTGGAGGGAGGCTAGGAGCAAATGTAAAATATACCATCTTCTATAATTCCTTGTCATCCTATTTTTATTCAAGCAACTCCAACGTCCCAAAGCTATTATGTCTTGAGCTCTCTATACAAGGATTAGAAAGATGGTATTGTTTCTTTGGTAGGAAGTCTCTTGTATATTTCTCTTGGTTAGGACTATGGGAATGGTAAGAATTCATAGAGGAGAAGTGAGAGGATCCTTAGTGACCACCATTTCCATATTTGTTATTGGGGTGTGGATTTAGCGAGGCGGAGGAGCCTAAGTGACCATCATTTCCATCATTGGAGGTCCTATACCTGGTTGCTCTTCCACCATTTTTTGGGACTATAGGACTAAAATACTAGCCTTATTTGTTGCTATTTTGGGGTGTTACACTTTGGCTATAGAGAATATAATTTTTTATGCCCTCTTACTATGGTCCAACCATCCCCTTTGGCTTGAGAAGAATATATTTGTTGGCATAGGGATTGGCTTCAACTTATTACAAGGAATAAATAAACAATCCTTAAACTTATGGTTTGATGCTTGACATTTGAAGCATGTATTCAATACGTTAATATACACCACTCTTTGGTAAATAGTGGCACCCCCTACCTATATCTTGATAATATCCTATAGGCCCTTGGATATATTGACCTCAACATAAATCCTTTTCTATGGGTAGGCATTGAAATACTTGTTAGCTTCAACCAATCAAACATACCCTAATATTGTTGTCATGCGATTCAAAAAGGGTCAAATAGGGAAAGAAAGACTAGGTAACTTAACCCAGATTGGGACCTTGGAGGCTCTTTCCTCAAAAACTAAAAAATCCCAAGTCCATGGAAAGAAGACCACCAAGGAGCTTCTCATGGACCAAGGCCCATGCTCATAAACTGCCTTTGCATGAGCAACATCTGCAAACCAAAAGACAAAAAAAAAACCTTTGTTAGGTTTTGAATCAAATCAAGCTTGACTCTCTGAGGAGCCCAAGTTGAGCTAATCCAAGACTAGAACATTACTTTTTTTGGAATGCATCCTATAAATTACCCAAAGATGGTAAAGTATTCTATCCATTCATAGGTATTATCAAACTCGGGTAGAGGTAAACTGAACATACATCTTGACTCTCCATTAGAAGAAATTTCCTAGGACACTCCATGAGTGCCATTTTCATTTGCCTTATTTCTTGTGGCACTAGCAATAATTATTGAGACACCAAGGTTGGGAACCATATAATACCCCAAAAGGCCAAGGAAACCCTAATATAAAGCAAAAATGGCTCTCACCAAAGACTAAAACCCTAGCAAAATAATATCTCAATACTTGAATTCTAGAAGGATTTTTATAAGAGAGAAGAGATCTATAGCTAGAAATAGAGAACACATCATAAAGGTCAAATTGGAGAATGTTAAAGCAATGAAAGTGCATGGGATTCTAGAGTCATTAGAAGAGGCTAAATTAAGTGAACATTAGAACCTAATTCTAGTTAGGGTGGATGACAATCCCTGAGGAGGCTTGAGGAGCATGACCAAGTGATAGTCATCCAAACAAGGATGGTTGAAACTAAATTTTTATGGGGATTCTAAAGGTAATATTATAAAGGCTAGAGGAGGATAAATGCTAACAGATAGCCATGGAATGTTGATCAGAGTGATGAATGAGTACTTGGGCATTATGACTAGTCATCAGGATGAAGTTAAAGTGGTCTTGGTATGAGTAAATATGGTAGTTTAATTGGGGGATAAGAGATTATAATCATTGAATATTATTAATTAAATAAATAAAAGGTCAATGGTGAGTTGGAGAGTACTAAACATAGTAATAGATACACTAAGATCCTCGAATTCACTAGAAAAAATGTAGGTGGTATGTGTATAGAGAAAGAAATTGGGTGGTCAATTAGCTATGCAATTAGGGAGCTCTCAAAGAGAAAGATTAAATATGGATACCACCAGGTAGGATCCATCAAAATGTACTTTACTTAGTGTTAAATAAGAAAAAAATTTAGAAATTCAAGTCAACAGGTGAAAGTTTTACATTTTCAAAATATCCATAGTAAATTATTTTTGGATATTTGTGGACTTGTATATTACAGGGTCATTTTTATGGAGACCTATGAGATTTGTCATATTTTAGTTGTAAGAAGTTGAGAAATATTTTGGTTTGTATTTTTGAGGGATTTGTCTGTTGAGGATTCCACATTTTGAAGATCTATGGATTTGTCAACTGAAGGATCCATTTTATGGAGATCTATGGATTTGTCTATTTAGGGTTCCTTTTTTGGAGATATGCAAATTTATTTATTGAGGGTTCCATCTTCAAGATATTTATGGACTTGTCTACTAAGGGTTCCATTTTTTGGACATTAGTGGACCTATCTACTAAGGGTCTCATTTTTTGGAGATGTGTGGATTTGTGACTTTCTAAAAGTATTGTGAGGTTTTGAATGAGAAATATGCTAGTATGAGTTTTTATGGGATTTTCTTGCTAAAGGTTTCATTTTCTAGAGATCTATATAGTTGTTTGCTTAGGGTTCCATTTTTTTAATATTTATGGATTTGTATGTTGAGGGTTCCTTTTTTTGGAGATCTATGGACTTATCTACTAAGGGTTCCATTTTCTAAAGACTCTTCAAAGATATGAATGTAAAGAGACTAAATGAATGTAAAAGTATAGATTTTTGAAACAAGGTAGTTCAATGTTTTGAATGTCCTATAGCCTTCAAAGATGAGGTTTTTTGGTTGGTAAGACTAGACAAACTAATCTAGGATTGTAAAAGGGTTCGGGCCCTTTCAAAAACCTAGATTTTATCCTAATAAAAAAAATTAGTATATATTATAATTATATCCAGTGAGGACAACCCATCTATAATCATTTTAACACTATAGAACCTTTTTTATCTATTTTCATTAATTTCAGTCATTTTCTCTTAATATTTTGATGTGTGACATTTTAATTATAAAATAGCATTAGGTCAATTGGTTAGATTCCTCAATATTCAAGGAAGAGAACATTCAAGGAAGTGGCCCAAGTTTGAATCTTGCCAAGCAATACATGGATAATATCCAAGTTGTAATACCACTAGGTGGTGATGACGTAATATAGGTTGGCTCGTTGCAATCAAACTAATTGAAAAATGTATAACATTTTAATTCATGTAATGTCATAAAAGCCTACCATATATCAATGTAAAACATTTTCTTGATTTATGTTTTAATAATATACCACTGGGAAACAACCATTCTTTCACCAAATCTACTCCATAGTAGATTTAATAATAAGCCTTTGCCAATTCATGTAATGTATAAGAAGGGTCATGATTGGAAAGATGAAGAATGTGTGGGTGAATGAATGTGGATGATTACAAAAGAAACACAATGATGAAACAGGTGATTTGCAATTTAGTACAACATTTTGCAATATCGTACTAGGTGCTTTTGGGAGAAACTTAAGATTGCTTTGTTCTTCTGATCAATGTAAAATGTTCCAATTGTAAATAGAAAAAAATACCTTTTCAATTTTTTTCCATTGATTGATTGATGAGTGCATGATGACATTTATCAAACCATTAGAATTGTGTGGTGAGGATATATTAGGTGAAACGTTCAGAATGTGGTCTTGTAGTGCTCATTACATAAAAATATAACATTGGTATCAGAGCCACATTAGATCTAGTCTATGTAGGTCAATAGGGAAACCACCATTATTATTGAGCCTAAGTGTTTTTTATCAACTTGATGCACTGTTGGACCAGTGACTGTCAAAAAATCTCAAAAGAGTCTAGGTGGTAGAATTAGGGAGAGCCCAAGTGAGGACTAAAAGAAATCTTAGTTCCAAAAATACTGAGATTGCATTTGACTAGAGTCTTTTCACAAAGTTATAGGAAAAACTCATGAAGACCAGGACTCAGCATCCAATCCACTAGATTGATAAATCATATAGTGAATATCATCCACAATATCTAGAATTTGCTAACTATTGCATAAATATTTTTTTGCTGCAAAAAATTAATTCTTAAAGGATTGGGACTCCTCCTACAACAGAAATCTAGTAGACTCCAATTTCATTACTTGAAGGTCAACGTGCCTTCATAGTGCATATATTACTTCCTTGTGCAAGAGAAGAATACTTTGAAAGAAGACTTATAGTGAAGAGTCGTGGTGAAGTCGGGAGACTAAAGATCTCTATTGCTGTATCAAACAACTTCATAGTTGAAGAACGGGCTATAGAAGCCTTGATACAAAAAGGTCATAGTAGCCTTGAATAAAAGGCCATAGAAGCCTTGAAGAAGAAGCCGCAAAATTCTTGATACTAAAAAATGCCATAGAAGCCTTGATCCTGAAAGAGAATTTGACGAGAATATCTTATTTATAATAAGGCTAAAGATTTCAATACTAATATCTTTGTTGCAAGGAAAGAAGATTTAATGAGTTGAGAAACTTCCTATAAGAAATTTAGGAATGGTATCTTCTTCAGAATCAACTCAGAACCTAAAGCAAAGTTGAAGAGGTCAAAATATCTCATTGAAGAACTTCTAGTAAAAGAAGAAGAAGAAGAAGGACTAGGCAATTCCTACTCAAATCCAGAAGAAGCAGAATCAAAGATCCATAAGTAGATATCACCACCAACACTTCTAGGAGTATAAGGTTGAAGAGAAGGTCTCAAGGAAGACCATCAAAATTTGTAATATCAAAGACCTTGGGAAGGGCTTATCGAGCATCCATAAAAAGGCTAGGAAAGCCTTATTGAAGAAATTCTCAAAGGAGAAATCATTGGATAAATCCACTACCAAAGAGAAGCCCCTACTAGTAAAGGACTTGGAACAATTATTATCATCCAACAACAAGCCCAAGAGAAGAAGAATTTGGCACGGAGTTCCAAATCTGAGAAGAAGAATTTGGCAAGGAGTGCCAAATTCATGAAGAAAAATTTGGCAAGGAGCACCAAATCCGTGAAGAAGAATTTGGCAAGGAGTTCTAAATATCATAAGAAGATACTACTTGAAGTCAAAATTCTATAATAAGACTTGAAGATAGAATAAGCTCACCAAATCTTAGATATTTGAAGATTACCTCTCACAGCAAGAAGGCATCACTTTAGATACAAAGACTTATCCAAATCTACAACAAGAAGGAGGATATCACAAGAGGAGAACAAACCACAAAATCTTAGGCTCATGAAATAAAGTTTAAGACCATTTTTGGTGAAGGAGTTGTTCGATATAGTCTACAAAGAGCTGCAATATCCTCCTCGAAGCAACAACTTGGTGATCTTAGACATCAATATTCACATCCTCTATAGAAGCAGCAAAGGAGCTACAACATATTTAAAAATGTATGCAACTTTTTGGTGCAAGTATATTCATTAATTGGTTTACTTATCAGATTTTTTTAGAAGCACCTAAATTTAGAATAAAGTTACAAGTAGAAAATTGGATTACAGTCTTCAAAAGTGCAAAAATAAAAAGTTCTTTTTAAGGTTCATTTGCACATTAATTAGGATTTTATTAGATTTTAAAATTACTTCTATCAACTACCTATCATCTACTTTGGAAAAAGAAAAAGAAGACTAAGTCCTACAATATTAATTGTAGTGAAATTGCAGGATAACTTTTAAAGATTCATTTCAGGTTATTCTTGATTAGTTGCAGTAAATTGTTAGTGCATTAATTTAAGATTTAATTGGAGTGATAAGGTGTAATTATTAGTGCATTAAAAGTGAAATATTATTAGATTCATTTGCACTATTATACTACTCTCAAAAATAAATTAGTTTTGTGTTTTTTGAAGGGCACAAAATCTGATTTGTATCAAGTGTCTAAAGACACTATTAAAGCATTAAAATATGCAACACATAGTGGCCAAGAGAAGCCACAAAAATAGGTTAGAATCCTCCAAAACTTGGAGAAGAATACAACTAACCAAAAATAGAAGTAGAAGCTTCAAATATTGAGACTTGGTGAGTCTCAAATCCAAAGCATTACAAGGTTAATTGCAAGGATAAAAGTGTAGAAAATTGCATTATATAAGGAGTTTATATCTACTTCTATCTAATCTTGGATTTGTGATCATAATATCCAATAAAGAAGGGGGAGGTGTCTAAGAAAAATAACAACCTCAAAACCCTCACGCTACATTCAAAATTCTGCCATACAAACCAAAATACTAGACCTGCAAAAAGGGATTGCAAGAAAAGGTGCAAAAGATATCTTATTTACAAATATTGTTATGTAGTTGCACTACTCTAACTCATTCTATGCAAGAAAATGGTAGATTGAAAAATGCCTCAATGGCACATTACAAGCAGGTTGAATCATCCAAAGACGATCAAATACTATCATTCTTCCAAGCATAGAAAAGATCCTCTCTTTTGGCTCATCCTCTACATATCTTGGATGGCCAAACTTGCAGAAGACAAGGCATAAAGCTAAGGGAAAATCAAGCAATGTATAAAGCAAAGTATCATCTCTATCAAAGCAAGCATACGTCAAATCAAAGGAGCATATCTATCAAAGAAAGCATATATCAAAGCAAAGGAGCATTCCTATCAAAGCAAGCTATGTCCAATCAAGGAGCATTCCTACCATAAGTGGAGCATCACAGAGTCTTCATCCAAGCACTACCATTCATAATCAATTCAAGGTCCACTATAGCTCCTCCATATCTCCACTACAACTCCATCATAAGTATTGCTTGGATGAAGATATTTTAGCATCTACATAGAACAACAAAGAACAAGGTGGACAACGCGTTGGAAGACAATGGCATGCAGATGCCACTTGTCATTATCCAAAATAAATCTAAATAATGCTCACAAATAAGATGTTACAATGTTGTCTTGGCACCCATACTCCATGTAGAAGAGGAGTTACTTATAGCTAGAAGCTTGATAATAGTAAGGAAATCTCATAGACATTGAAGAAGAAATGTTTCTTGGACAACGCTCGAAGGGGAATAAAAACATCTCAGCTGAAGGTGACATTTGTCACAAGCAATGGATTAAGTTTGGCATCTCCACCAAACATTCAAAGCATCCATGGAGAGTTAAAAATCCTGCCATAACACTTGTCACTAAACTGACCACCTATTAAAGGTGCCTTGGATCTTGGAAAAAGCAGCAATATGAAAATAGTTTGAAAGAAATTCGGCAGCAGTTTGATAGTAGTTCGGTTGAATTTTGGTAGTAGTTTGATGGTGATTTGGCAACAATTTGGAGCAAGTCAAGAGTATTTGAAAGCACTCTCGGTCATCCAAAATTAAAGGATAGCATTGAAGCCAAAGCACATATTGAAGAATTTGCACTCAAGAAGGATAGATTATTGCCATATTCATTCGGCTTCATAAAGGTACAAAGCCTTATTAAGGTAAAATTTCCTCATCTAATTTGCTTTCATTCAAAAATGGAGTTATAAGGTTATATGTTAAGGTTGAGATATTAAATGAAATCAATCTTTATTTGAAAGCAAAACTTAGGGAAATTAATATAATATTTGCAAAATACAACTTAGAAGAAATAAGGGATACTACTTGGAATTAATCCATTTAATGTTTGCAAATATTAATGTGTTCTAATTTTCCAAATTTGGGAGTGATAAGGGTTACAACATCAAACTAGGTTATTGGAAATTAGAAACACTTGAATAAAATCCTAAGGGTTATAAAAAGGGGTTATTAAGATCTTTTGTTAAAGTTGGAAATTTATATTCTTGTCTCAAAAAAAATCTCAAAAAGGGACAAAAGAAATCCAACATTAAAACCTCTTCAAAATTGAAAAGTGCTTAGTTCAATAGGAGTGATAAGGTGTTAGAAAATTTGATTTTTGATATTTACAAATATTGTACAAAATCAACCAAAATTGAACTATATTTTACAAAAGCACTATATCATACTCCAAAAACATTAGGGAGACATAAGTAAGCCTACATATCTAAGGATTGATATTAGGAAGATTTAAATGGCATCAAACAAATTTTTCCTAGCAAAATCTCAACTACTCAAAGGTCCAAATTATTTCTCTTGGGAAAATGAAGTGAAAGCCATCTTAGTATATGAAAAACTTTGGGATGTTGTTAAAGGGAAAACACAAAGACCTACCACAGGTGAAACTAAAATCCTAATGTTTTAAGAAAATAATTCTAATGCTTTAATGATAATAACTTTCACTAACACTGATGAGATTCAACCATATGTCAGTTCAGCCAAAACATCTTCAAATGCATGGACAAGCCTAGAGAAAATTTTTAAAGGAAAAAATAAGGTGACTATCCTTCATCTCCAAACTAAACTTCACTCATTAAAGATGAATAGTAGAGAAAACATAGAATTATTCTTAGGGAAGGTTGCAAATATTAAAGGGAAGTTATTGACCTTAGGAGAAGTAGTTAAGGATGAACTTCTCACTCAAGTAACCATGAGAGCACTTCCATACAACTATAAACATTTGGTCACATCTTTACAGGTTTTAAGTAAATATAATTCTTTTGATGATCTAGTCAATATTCTTCAAGAATATGAAGTAGAAAATACTATGAAAGATGAGATGACTAACACTGCATTGACATCAAAATATAATCCTTAGGAAAATATTACTTCTTCAGCGATAGGATGGAAAAAATAGTATTGTCAGATATGCAGAAAAAAATGTCATAGTACTAGCTATTGTAGAAACAATCCCAAAAATCGAAAGCAAGGAAATTAGATGAATAATGGGAATCAATTTTAAACTCAAAAATATCAAAGGAACCCTCATCAGCAGTAATTTCAGCGATCAACCAATTATCCTCAATTAGAATATCATAAGAGAAATCAGAAGGAACACCTGGTTTAGAGGATAGAAGAAATCAAAGAACTGGAGGAACCCACAAACACCTATGAGGTGAAAGCTCTATTAGCAAATGCTACATATTATAGAGACACTAATTATTTGCTTAAATAGATCACAAAGAATGTATAGGAAGAGTACAAAGATCAAGATGAAGAAGAAGAAAATCTATATTGAATACTAAAGTCTTCAATACCCAAATAATGTAATACAGAGGGTGTATATGGTGTAAAGGGTCATGTAAATGTATCTTCCAAGGTATATACTTAGGACATTAGATTGCTTTAGGGGGAATTTATCTAGTTACTTCATACAATGTAATAAATGTGCAAGTGTCAATGTGCAAGTTGTATATGTGCAAGTTATCCCTTGTATAGTTAGGTAGAGTGTTGGCCAAGTAACCTATTTTATCTATATAAGGAAGACATCATTGTTAGATAGATATAGAGTTGGGGGACATAGTCAGATAGTGTAGTTTAGTGCATAGTACAGTTTTATATAGATCACCATCCATTGGTGATGGGTACAATGTAATAAATGCGCAAGTGTCAATGTGCAAGTTTTTCTTTGCATAGTTAGGTAGAGTGTTGGCTAAGTAACCTATTTTATCTATATAAGGAAGACCTTATTGTTAGATAGATATAAAGTTGTGGGACATAGTCAGATAGTGTAGTTTAGTGCATAGTACAATTTTATATAGATCACCATCCATTGGTGATGGGTGCAATGTTGTTTAGTAGCTTTATTAATGGAGTGTATATTTCCTCCATAGCTACATTGTATTCTTTTATATCATTTTTATTTATTGCATATTTCAATCATCTAGCAGATTTACTTTCTTTCATATTATTTTACATCTTGTGATTGCTATCTCCCAGTGCTCATTACATAAAAACCTAACACATGGGGCCTGTATCATCTGGGTAAACCCCTCAGGCTAGCCAGGGAATTTTTTTGTATTTGGTGCAGGTCGTCAAGATTGAACCCTAGACCATTTTTAGAGGATTGGGAAAACTTGCCAGTGAGGTGCTTGGTGTGGATAAAACCTTAATTAAGAAAAATTGTTCCCTGTATCCCCTAGGGGCTAGGAATTTCCATTCCACAGGGCGTGTACCATCCGGGTATACCCCTCAGGCTAGCCAGAAGTTTTTTTATATCAAGTGCAGGCCACTAGGCTTGAACCCCGAACCTCCTTTAAAGAATTGAGAGAACTTGCCAATAAGGTACCTGGTGCGGATTAAACTTTTAAGTTAGAAAGAAACCTTGAGAGTCGCTCTTAGGTGGTTGGCAATGTCATCCCATATGTGTATACCACTAACTAGAGGGAAGCCACAAGAGATTTTTTTTGTCCCATTTGCATCGCAAATGTTCGAACCGTGGACCTCCCATTCAACGGGGCCAAACTCGCCTTCTCCACTTACGCTACAAAGGCGAACCAAACCTTTGTTAAGGAAAACCATTTCCCGTATCCCCTAGGGGCCAAGATTTTCCGTTCCACGAGGCCTATCCCATCCGAGTGAACCCCTCAAGCTAGAGAGGGTTGTATCCAGTGCAGGTTGCCAGGCTTAAACCCTCGACCTCTTTTAGAGGATTGTGGAACTTGATAGTGAGATGCCTAGTGCGGATTAAAAACATTTGTTAAGGAAAAATATTCCCCGTATCCCTTGGGATCAGGACTTTCTATTTCACGAGACTCAGGACTTTCTATTTCACGAGACCTTTCCCATCTAAATGAACCCTTCAAACTAGCTGAAAAAAAAAAACAAATCTCTGTTTTTTTTTTAATTATTTAACAATATACATTTGAGAAAATATAATTATTTACGTATATTATAAATGATTATTATTTCGGGGCATTGCTAATTGGAGCAGATTAACCCTCATCCCAAAACAAGAAGTTCAACCATGACTCCCTAATTCATAAGCGAAATGAAGAAATAATAAGTTAATAATTAGTTTCTCAAAAAAAAATTAAGAAATATATGAAAAGGTTCTTAAGTTTTTAATATAAAACCCATGCGAGCCGTCCCTACGAGGCGTACCTCTTACTTCTATTTAATGTTTAGAGGCAGCGTTTAAACCAATTGCTTTCAAATCGCCTCTCGAACGACGGCATGGAGCTGAAACAATTATGATAATATCTTTACTGTTATTCGAGTCAGGAGAGGGTGCTTTCAATCACCCTAAATATGGCGTGTCAATCAGAGGGAGAGATTGACAGCCTGATAGCCCAACAAATTCAGCCGTCACTGAATTATCTGGAGAAATCACTGTTTTACAACAACTTCGTAAAGCAAATGGAGAGTTCACAGATGTTGAGCAAAATCAACAAAATATTAGAAACAGATCCACGTTCTTCCAAATTAGAAATGGTTTTCTATGGCATCGGATCATTCGTATTCCCCAGCCAGATGGATAAGTACATGCAAGAATGCTCCTGTAAAATATCTCGTCTGCAACTTTCTCTGGCAATTTTGCTGAAACGGAACTCTAATTTAGTGGGCAAGGTCTATATCTACGATCCTGTTATTTCCCCCTTGGAGATCAAAATTATAGAGCATCTGGGCCTCAACTGGATTCCAATCAACGAAGGAGGAAGAAGGAGAGTGATCAGACCCACTGTGTTCTTCATGCCTCATTGTGAATATTTTCTTCTAAACAATGTATTACAGGCGAACTGGATTCCTCAGAATCTGAACAAAATTGTTACTTTGTCTAACAGTTTTAGGTATTATAAGGAAAAGGAGCATTTGTTTCTGTGCAAACATCGCCGACTTCCGAGGGAGAATATAGATGTGTGGATGCCTAGATATCCCTTATCGATCCTCCATGACGAGAACACCTCCGAATTCGCCCTACCAAAATATGTTGATGATGCTCAATTTCCTGAACTGGGTGAATCGTGTAGGATGGCATTTGATAATTTAAGTTGGCATTTCTTTGGATTCGATGGGTCGTCTAATGATTTGGATTGTCTGCTGAAACAGACCACGGTGAAATCGTTGAGTTTGTTTGTGCGTGATCACTTGAAGTGGAGGAAGTCGAAACGGGTGCCGGAGGGTTTCCAATGGCCGGACATTAAAAGCTATCTGAGACAGGTGAGTGAGGAGTGTGGGTTAGATCCATCCAGTTTTGATGGAGATCTTCAGTGCCTCTCTGGTTGCTGAGCAGCTTTTTATGTTGAATGAAGAAAATCCAAGCATTCGAAGGAAGCACAATGATGAAGTGGTTCTGTATTGCTATTTATCCTGATTATCATATATTATGTTTCTCGATTTGTGCAACGTAATAGCCTTGTCTTCTGCTAAGTTTACCCATGAAAAGAATCCTCTAACCATAGAGAAAATTAAAGAGCTTTGATTCACTTTGAGAAAACTCAAAAAAAAAACAGCATTTTTACTGTTTTGTTACACATATCTCTGAACCATTTTCAAGTAGTTTTAAAGCATATCTCACATGCATAAATTCATCTAAAATTATGATTAAGCAGGAATTTGTTTAAGGATAAGAAAATTTTAATTACTTCCATTAGACTTAAATATGGTCAAAGTACAATTACTCAAATCATATCATATGATCTTTAATATTTTTGAGAACAATTTCCCGACTTTTTTATTTTACTGAGAGAGAGGTGAGAGAGAGGTGAGAGGGGCTAGGCAGGCAAGGGATCTCTTATTGTAAATTCATCCCTATACAAATGGATAGTGGATCATTGAGATTCGCTATTTCTTTGGAGGACGAATTTGGTGCTTCGCCGAAAGTTAAGCGCCATCGCTTGTGAACACGTTGCGTACTTTTATTTTGCCGTTGAGAATATTAGGAGTGAGTTTTAGGGACTGTTAATTAGATAGGCACGCACACATCATTTTAGGAGAGAATTATGATATAGATAGCGGTGGCTGAAGAAATTTGACAAAGGTGCTGAAACATGTCCAATAAGCGGAACATGTTAAAGGAAAATTTCAAAGCTAGTGGCTCTTCATCCTAACACACATTTAGTAAAAAAATTTAATTTTAATATATTTTTTTTTAACTATTTTAGTAACTGTTAACATTATAAGGGCTGTTTACAAGGAACGCTATTTAGTAATTGTTAATAGTAAAAGGCTTTTAATAAGTTTATTCAGATTAGATTATTATTTTTATAATTGGTATTTCAAAGTTTCAATTCAAGATTCTTCTTAATAAATGTTTGGAAACATAAACACTTACCAATCTACTAACTTTAATAGCATTTATTTTTATTTTAAAAATAATAATATTTATTTATTAATTAAATGTAATAAATATTAAATTGTATTTTTTTAATATTTTAAAACTAATAATTACTCTAACAAGTGAATTCTTTTAGGATTTAAACAAGGGCTGATTTGTTCTTGTATATGAATTTTGACAATGAATACCTTTTTGTTTTATAAGTGCATTTAAATAAATATATATATTATTATTTTTTCATATTTAAATTAAAATAATTAAATAGTTAAATTGTTTAAAAATTATATTAATAGAAGTATATTGTATAAATATTTTTAATTAATAATATTATTAAAAATAATTTATTACCTATTTTTATTAATATTTAAGTTAATGCCTTTTTTATTATAAAAATTAATTCTATTTTTATATATAATTTGCTTCATAAAAATCTCTTTTGAATATTAAAATAATATTTTTTTAATGATTTAAAAAGTAGGGTATTGTTGTCCATTTCCTAGTGCTTTCAGCTATGTAAAAAGTTTAAAATGATTGTGGCACGGTGGTTATAGGGACGGACTGCATGAAAATCTATGTAACGGCTTTCGAGACAGACAGCACAGAATTTTATAACAACCATAAAAACTGAACAGCCTACCTGAATTCATGGCGGCTACGGATTCCACCATGTAAATTAAAAAAAAAAAAGTAAGGTATCGAAAAGATTTGTGCTTGGTTTACATCATCTAATGTACCAACCATAACCATTAAACAAAGACTTCTTTGATGGAATAATAAATATTAATAAAGGTTTTTTAATTAATTATTTGATGTTAAAATTGTGTTTAACCTTTATATAGAGAGACAGGAGTTGGTTACATTCATAGTCATTTTCTACTACCAAGCAAGGTTCACAGGATGCCCCAATAGCACTCATTTCACCTCGTTGTTTTACAATCCAAAATGAAGAGGACCACCATGCACTTATGATTGGTGTTGTCTTCAGCACTCAGTGGATTCAGGTCAAACTACTACCCTTGTAAATAGACATGCATCTAGGGTTTGAACCTAGATCTCTTTGTGGTGAGTGCTAAAACTTACCAAGAACCTAGCTCTATGGCTAGTCATGATAGTCCCATTGGGTATACCATGTGGTATCAATCACAAGAGATTGTTATTTAAATATCCATAAGATAATGCAAAGGGGAAATAGAGCCTATGTCAACATAGGATATTCACCCAACTGCATCATATATCTATAGAGTGGAGGTAGTAGACACTGGGTTCTCCTCTACCAGCACCCAAGACATTAACCAATTGAACTAAACAATTGAATTTTTAACCTTAATATATATATATATGGATTTGGGTTGGCCTCTACCAGCACCCAATACATTCACCAATTCACCAATTGGACTAAACAATAACCTTTATTTCTTTATTAGATTTGGTTAGTGTGAGAAACCCCTACGATCAACACACGTGGTTGAGCAATATCCTCCCAACCATGATCCTTCGTAATGTTGAAAGCTATGCTTATCAATAGGGAATTTAACACACAGTCACCACACACACCCCTCACACACTCACCCACATCGTGGTTTGAACCTTGGACCTTCCAAAGAAGAGTCAAAGCCTAAACCTAACCCTATGGCTAGTCATAGTAG
The DNA here is from genome assembly GCA_028583015.1 of Wollemia nobilis. Taxonomy (NCBI): domain Eukaryota; kingdom Viridiplantae; phylum Streptophyta; class Pinopsida; order Araucariales; family Araucariaceae; genus Wollemia; species Wollemia nobilis. Next base: position 24,231,865 of record JAQPPZ010002998.1, read on the forward strand.
TCCCATGGATATACCACGTGGTATCAATCACAAGGGATTGTTATTTGAATATCCATAAGATAATGCAAAGGGGAAATAGAGCCTATGTCAACATAGGATATTCACCCAACTGTGTCACATATCCATAGAGTGGAGGCAGTAGACACTGGGTTCTCCTCTACCAACACCCAAGACATTCACCAATTAAAGTAAACAATTGAATTTTTAACTAATATATATATATATATATATATATATATATATATATATATATATATATATGGATTTGGGTTGGCCTCTACCAACACCCAATACATTCACCAATTGGACTAAAAATTTAAAATTTTAACCTTTATTTATTTATTAGATTTGGTTAGTGTGAGAAACCCCTACGATCAACCCACACAGTTGAGCAATCTCCTCCCAACCATGATCCTTCGTAAAGTCAAGAGTTATGCTTATCAATAGGGAATTATTGCGCTATCCTCCTTGGAACATATAGTATGATTATATGATGGTATTACAACATCTTCACTATTAAATTTAATAATCACCATAAAAAATTTATTATTATAAAATATATTAAATATTATATTTATAATTTTTTTTAAGGGGTAAATATTTATTATGTGGTCACGATACACAATCACCACACACACCCCTCACACACTCACCCACGCCGTGGTTTGAACCTTGAACCTCCCGAAGAAGAGCCAAAGCCTGAACCATTGCGCTATCCTCCCTGGGACATATAGTATGATTATATAATGGTATTACAACATCTTCACTATTAACTTTGAATTTGTCTTTTTAATACAATTTTTACTTTTTCAAAAAAAAAAAATCAACAAAGTTCAAACTATGACCTACCCAAAAAGGAAAGGTTTACAGTTTGATGCCCTATAAATTTGGGGTTGTGTTGATTTCATTTTACCAAATATTTATAGTGACAACTCAATTAAAAACTCTTTATAATATATTATAGGATTACAATATTTTTATTTTTATTTTATTTGTTTTAACAATTTTTTCCAATATTCTTAACATCATTTAAATTTACAAAAGAATACCTCATAGTTATATGTAATGCAAGTAACTCATATAATGTTAAATTAAGGAATACCAAGAAAATATATTTATTTGATATTTTAACAATTTTTTTCTATATTCTTAACATCATTTAAATTTACAAAATAATACCTCATAGTTATATGTAATGCAAGTAACTCATATAATGTTAAATTAAGGAATTAATGGAGAATATATATATACCAATAAAATATAATTCTTTATGAAAGTATTTTAATCAAAGATAAGTTTTTCTTAATGCAAATTAACCTATAAATTTATGTTGCAATAATATTATAATAGTTTAAAATTTATGTGTATATATTACATAACAAGATTTCCTCCTTGAATTTTATTTATTGAGTTCATGTCATTTGATATTTTGTGATAGCAATTGTCTTTTGTTATAAAAAGTTCTTAATAATTAATTTTTTAATAGTTTGTGTCCACCTTTGTAGCGCAAGTGGAGAAGGTGAGCCGAGAGGTTCTATGGCTTCCCTCTAAATAGTGGTATATCTGAATGAGATGGCACTGTCAGCCACCTAAGAGCAGTTGTAGGGGTTTTTTTCTAACCTAAAAGTTGTTTTGTTCTGGGGGACAACTAAACCATTCAGGTTTTGGCTCTTCTTCGAAAGATCCAAGGTTCAAACCGCAATGTGGGTGAGTGTGTGAGAGGGTGGATGTGTATGGATGTGTGTTTGGCCCTTATTGATAAACTCAACGTTCACCCTTATCAAAGGTCATGATTGGGATGGGGATGCCTAGCCCTAAGCATCGATCATCGGGTTTCTCACACTAACCTCAATCAAAAAAATTAATAATTTTTGAAGACTTATTTATTTTAATAATCATTAAAATTTAAAAATTAATTAAAATTTTCTTATATATGATTATACACCTATTAATACAAACTTTTTAAGTTAATAAAATTTATTTAGAGCCCGAACCTATCCGGTTATATAATCATAGTCTTTTTTAGTCTTATTTTAGTGGCGATAAAGTATTTGCAATTCTCCGTGCTTTTACGATTTTTGGTTCGTAAGGAGCCTCGAACAAATTGCTACACTTTTCCTCTGGCTTAAAAATAGTTATCTGCTTGTTGTGGTGTAGTGGTAAATGCCCTAGGTGCTGGTAGAGGCCGACCCAGGTTCCATTCCCCTTGTCTCCATCCTGCAGATATATGGTATAGTTAGGAATGTCCTATGTGCTGGTAGAGGCCGACAAGGCTCCATTCCTCCTATGCCCAACCTGTTGAAAGTGGCACCTCGAAAGGGGTGTTTTCCACTATAAATTAGTTTAGAATGCCCCCATTCCCCTTGTCTCCATCCTGCAAATATATGGTATAGTTAGGAATGTCCTATGTGCTGGTAGAGGCCGACAAGGCTCCATTCCTCCTATGCCCAACCTGTTGAAAGTGGCACCTCGAAAGGGGTGTTTTCCACTATAAATTAGTTTTATCTGCTTGTTGTGGTGCAGTGGTAAATGCCCTGGGTGCTGGTAGAGGCCGACCCAGGTTCCATTCCCCTTGTCTCCATCCTGCAGATATATGGTATAGTTAGGAATGTCCTATGTGCTGGTAGAGGCCGACAAGGCTCCATTCCTCCTATGCCCAACCTGTTGAAAGTGGCACCTCGAAAGGGGTGTTTTCCACTATAAATTAGTTTATGACAAGAAGAGATCGAACAACTGAGGAAAAAATTAGGAGGTGCTCTGAGGAGAAGGGATTTCTGAGATTTTTGGAACAGCATGAATGGCTTTGCCTGGAGGTACCCAATGTCGGAATAATGTCTCGTTTAAGGAAGCCCTTCGTGGCTCAGGCTTTTCTTCTGTTTGGCATAATGCAGAGGGTAATTCTTCAGGCCCAAGTAATTCTTCTTTGGAAGGAGGGTTTCGTGCAAAGCGAGTTAATGGATGCTTGGAAAGGGCTGGGGAGCGGCTTTGCTCTTGTGATTCAGCTCGAGTCAATTGCGTATGATGTTGAATATATGCAAAATCATGCTTTAATATGCAAATTCTTGGGTATTCGCATCCCTTTCTTGGCATTTGAAAAGTGGGCCAGGAGTACTTGGAACCCGATCGGTGATATGGAGATCATGATGGGAGCTAATAATTTCTTTCTGGTGGTGTTTTCCTGCTTGGCATACCGGAATAGGGCTTTTGAGGGGGGCCCATACTTTTACAACCAGATTGGCCTGTTTATTAAACCCTGGCATATGGGTTTTAATCCGACTGAGGAGATTCCTTCTAGGGTTCCCAGTGTGGGTTCGACTTCCATGGCTACCTTTGGAGTTTTGGCGGACGGATATTCTGCACATGATTGCATTGGTGTTAGGCAAACCGGTGGGACCGTCTCAGCAAACTTCAGACAAAAAGGTAGTCTCATGTGCCCGTATTTGTGTGGAATTGGATTTATCTAAGCCTCTACCTGATTCTATGCAAATATGTGTTGGCTCTTTTTCTTGGGTTCAACAATTAGACTATGAAACTATTCCTTTCCGTTGTCGGTTGTGTCATGAGTACGGGCATCTTCAGCATAAATGCCCTAAAATGCCTGAAAATAAATCATTTGGTTCTAAAAATCCAAATCTACAATCTCAGGGTGGGAAGTCAGTTACACAAGAGGCTGGACCTGGACAGGGGAGGGCTCCCATGGATGTTAGTGGGGTAGACAAAGAAGGCTTTGTTCCAGTTAAGAATCGTAATAAGGGAAAAGGGTTGAAGCGGACCTTTACTGCTAGACAAATGGATGGCCTGTATAATAAGTTTGATGCCTTAGATGAGTTGGTATCTCCTGATGAAGGAATGAATGGTAATTTGAATATGGATACTCAAAATGTAACTGAGGTGTTGAATCCTAATGGGCAACAGGAAGTGACAGATTCTTCTTTGAACACAGCCCTGGCAATTGTTCCTGTTTCGGAGGGGCAACAGGACGGTGTGAAAGGGGATGACCCTCTTTTGGCTGATTTGCTGACTTCTAGTAGAGGAAAGGGTTCTTGGCCTAGTCCTTCTCTAGGGTTACTCCAACAGAACTTTAAAAAAGAGGCCCCTGCGAAGCTGATTAAGGCGGGTAGAAAGAAAGATGCACATAAACTGCATATGGAGGGAGAAACATTGGTTGAGAGTGGGGTGGTTAAACCCCTGGAGTCTCACTTTTCTTCTCTCTCTAAATGATTGTTCTTTCTTGGAATGTGAGAGGTTTGAATAGCTTACCTCGTCAAAAAGCTATTCGGGATTTGGTTCAGGCACATAAGCCGGATGTTGTTTTTCTTCAAGAATCTAAATTATCGGTGGAGGGTCTATTTAGTATTGCTTCTAAACTCTGGCCTCGAGGTCTTTGTCAATGTGTTGGGGCTGTGGGTAGTGCTAGGGGGCTTGTTAGCCTTTGGAATCCGTAGAAGCTTACTCCTCTTTGGTGGGTATCGAATAAGTCATCTCTTTCTATGATAGCTTCTTGCCATGAGTCTGGAGAAGTGGTTTTGTTCACTAACATTTACGCCCCTCGGATCTTGCTGGGAAGGTGCTGCTGTGGAATCATATTCAAAGTGTTCGAGCCTTGGTTCCATTCTATCCTTGGATTATGGCCGGAGATTTTAATGCTGTATCTAGTATTGATGAGAAGAGGGGTGGTGTGGGTACTTTGGGGCCTCCCTCTAGACTCCTTAATGATAATATTCAGCTTCTTAATCTGGTGGATATTAAGCCAAAGAATGGTGTGTTCACTTGGACGAATAAGCGGTGTGGTTCTAACTCGATCTCTGAGAGGTTGGACAGGTTTCTTACTTCTTCATTTTGGATTAGCAATTCTTGGGTTACTAACTCAACGATTCTTGACTGGAGGGGATCAGACCACTGGCCTATTAAACTTGTTATCTCTCGACAAGAAATGGATCATCATCCAAGTTTTAAATTCCAGTTAATGTGGCTTAGGGATCCCTCTTTGTACGAGTTGATGAAAGTCTGGTGGAGTCAGGGCTGTCCTTCCCACGGTACTGCTATGTACTCTTTTGTTAAAAGACTCCAATTTGTGAAATATCAACTCAAAAAGTGGAACAGGCAGTGTTTCGGGAATCTATTTCAGGCTAAAACTTTGGCCCAAAGAAGGCTTGATGTTATCACCAGACATATCAGAGATCATGGGTTAACAGAGCAGAATTTGCAGGAGGAGTCTGAAGCTTTGCATGAACTTCAAGAATGGGAGCTTCGGGAAGAGATTTTCTGGAAGCAAAAGGCCAGGGTGGAATGGTTACAAGAAGGAGATCGAAATACAACTTTTTTCTTTAACACTGTTAAGGCTCGAAGACACGGTAATGGTATTTCTTCGATTATTTCTTCTCAAGGTATTCAGTTGTCTGCTTCTCGAGATATCTCTCGAGAAGCTGTTCGATTTTTTTCTTCCTTATATTCTGAGGATTTTTGTGGGGATCATGTTGATGATCATACTATTTTGCGTTGTATTCCTTCTCGTTATTTCAGAAGAGATCAATGCATGCCTTCTTCAACCTATTTCCATTGATGAACTAGAAAGGGTAGTTTTCCTTATGAAGACTGGGAAAGCTCCGGGGCTTGACGGCTTCCCGGTTGAGTTCTTTCAACACTTTTGGGAAATTATTAAATCTGATCTTTTGAGGGTTGTTCTTGAGTCCTTTCATAACCATCGGTTGTTGAAAGCTTTGAATTCCACTTTTTTGATGCTAATTCCTAAAAAGGAGGGTGCTAGCTCTTTTGATCAGTTTTGGCCTATTGCTCTCTCGCAATGTGGTGTATAAAATTATTACTAAGCTGATTGCGGAGCGTCTCAAGCCTTGGCTGGATAGAGTTGTTTCTGATGAGCAGGGTGGCTATGTGGCTGGCCGACAGATTCTGGATGGAGTGGCTATTGCTGCCGAGGCGATTCATTCTATGAGCACTTCTAAGAATAAGTTTATGTTTATGAAGTTGGATATGGCGAAGGCTTATGACAGGGTGAAATGGTCTTTTCTTCACAAAATCCTCTTGGCCTTTGGATTTGATCCTTCTTGGATTGAGTGGATTATGAGTTGTATTACAACTCCCTCATATTCTCGTCCTAATTAATGGAAAGCCCTCTCCTTTGTTTCATGCTTCCCGGGTCTTCGGTAGGGGGATCCTTTATCTCCGTACTTGTTTATAATTATGGCTGAAGGTCTGGGTCGCTGGCTTAAAGATCAGGTTCACCAGGGTCTTATTCATGGATGGAAATGGGAGAATAGTAGGCCAGCCATTTCCCATCTTCAGTTTGTTGATGACACTGCTCTCTTGGGTGTAGCTTCTATTTGTGAAGCAACCAACTTTAGACATGCTTTGGACTTGTATTTGGTTGTCTCTCGGTCGGAGATTAATGAGCACAAGTCTATTATTTTATTTTTCAATACAGATCCCGTGGTTCAAGCTAGAATTGTTCAGATTCTCGTGTTTCAGGTTGGAACTCTTCCTCTTACATACTTGGGGATTCCCATTTCGTTGGTCCTCTACCTAGGGCGGTTTGGACTAACATACTTGACAAATTTCGTAGTCGAGTTAGTCATTGGACTCATAGATGGTTAACTTTTGTTGGTCGGGTTTTACTTTTGAAGTCAGTTGTTCAGGCTTTACCGGTGTATAGATGCCTTATTCAGATTGCTCCAACAAGTTTTCTTCATGACCTGGATTCTCTTTCTAGGCAATTCCTATGGGTCGGCAATCTTGGTTCCTCAAAATGGAGTCTTGTTAAATGGGAGACTATTTGTCGACCAAGGCAAGTTGGGGGGTTGGGTCTTCGTCTAAGCTCTCTTTCTGGGACCGCTTTGGCCGCTAAGTCGTATTGGCGTTGGTGTAGTAATCGGGAGCAAACTTGGGCCAAGATTATCTCCCACAAGTATCTTAGGGGAGTGGAAGGTTCAGAGATTCCTCGATACAGCTTGACTGGTCGAGGATCATTTGTTTGGAATACTTTGAAAAAGGGAGCAGAGCTGGTTAAGCAGGGGTTATTCTGGATTTGTTATACTGGGTCTCGGGCTCTTTTTTGGCAGGATTCTTGGGATGGCTTTGCTCCTCTTCTTAGCGAGTTTCCACATCTTCAAGATCTTGCTCAATGCTTTTGGGATGCTGGATGGTTGAAGGTGGCAGATTTCAAAACTGTTAAGTCCTTTGGTCGATGGTTAGTCTCCAGTGGAAGGATCCTCGAGAATGGCCTCGCCGGTGGCACTATGGATGCGAGGGCGTAGCTGGCCCGTATTCTCGCTAGCCGTCCCTCGCTCTTCTCTACCCGGGGATGATGTGCTAGCATGGGGAAGAGATAATAGAGGGATATTTTCGGTTGCCGCTGGTTATTGTGTTTTGGATCGGCAGCGGTTTGGTGAGGAGGAGGTTCCGTGGTGGAAGCAAGTTTGGAATAAGTTTATTTGGCCGAAGTGTAGTTTTTATGGGTGGCAGTATACTCATAATCGTTGTCTCACTTGGGATAATTTTCAAAAGCGTGGGTTTGCTGGCCCCTCTTTATGCTATAACTGTGGGAAGGCTGAAGAATCTGTTGGGCATTTACTTCTCCAATGTGACTTTGCTCGACAAGTCCGGCATTATTGGTGGGGAGTATGGAATCACCCTTGTTCGCATGCTTCATCAATAGTTGATTTTTGGAGGAGTATGGGGCGGCCTCCCGCAGCGGCTTTCTTTTTACAAGTTGGATGGAGTATTGGTCCTTCATGCATTTTTTGGCAGATTTGGCTTGAACGGAACCGTCGGATTTTCCAAGGTAAGGAGTTAACTACTTCCCAGGTCTGGCAGAGGATTTTGCGAATGATCCAAGAAACTGTGTCTGCAAAATGTCAGATTATTTCTCCCGTGGACCATGCGGAACGTCAGATCATGGAAAGATTAGGCTTGATGGTTAATGGTCCTGGTCCTAATGTCTCTTGCAGATGGATGGGTCAGAATAATCGGGTGCGGAGGGATGGAAAATGGAATCCGCCTCCTCCGGGAGTGCTGAAAATTAATACGGATGGATCTTCCTGGGGTAATCCGGGTAATGCTGGTATTGGTGGTGTGGGGCGGGATAGTAGTGGTACTATCCAATTTTTTTTCTCTTGCTTTAAGGGACATCATTCTAATAACTTCATGGAAGCACTCGCAATTTTATATGCTTTGGAGCAAGGGTATGCTTTGGGTTGGCGTCGGATTGTTTGTGAATCCGATTCTCAGATTGTTATAAATTTGTTAAATTCTGGAGATAGTCTTCATGGTTGTTGGCGGTTGAGTTGGGTTGCTCGGAAAATTCTTAATATCTCTCGCTCACTTGGACTTCATTTCTTTTGTGCATATTCCTCGGGAGTGGAATAGGGTAGCGGATTTGTTAGCTAAATGGGCTTCTAAGTTTCAAGATGGTTGGGATGTTCAAAATTGGTCTCAACTTTCTTCTGATTGCTCTCAATCTCTCTCTTCTTTATTGAGAGCTGATATGTCTAAATAGCTTCTACTTTTTCTTTGTATCATGAATGTTTTGTTGAGTTAATAAATTTTTACCCTCTTTTACAAAAAAAAAAAAAATATTTAGTTTTAAAATTTAATTTAATAGTATTAATTTAAAAAACCCATCCTTATGACCATGCAGTGGCAATATAACAAGTTTACAATCATGCATATATCATCTACTAAATCTACCAAGATTCAAACTAATTAGAGTCTCTTCTTTTTAAACCTTTAAACTCATCGTATTTGATATTTTACACCATTAGTTACTCTTTATCTCAAAAATATTTTCTTTTTTATTAAGGTAGAAGAAGGGGTTTTGAAAGGGATCCGGGACCTTTTACAATTAGCATCAAAGAATATATTTACACTTCAAAAATGGTTCTAGATCTTAAGCAAGTAGATCAAAAAACATTTATACTATCTAATGTTTTTTATTTTAGATCATTTAAGATTACAAAAAAACGTAACAGACAACGAATAATCAACAAACTCAAACAAATCTTAAACCAACAAAGACAAAAAACTATCTTTGGGATAAACCTTCCCTTCATTGTCCATTATTTTCTATTGGACCTTGAGCATCAAAATCCTCTTTTTTAGGTCCTCCAAGTGATTTTTTTCTTCTTCCATATTTCATAGGACCATTTGGAGCAAACATGTGATGACTCATTAAGATTTTTTAATATGAAGTTCTGGAAAAGAGCCTCAATGATCTGCTATAGTGGGGGAGAGTTGACCAGAATATTTCTAGTCTCCACTTCCATCCCTTATTCAAAGCTCTAATTACAGATTGTCACCCTCCATAATGCTTTTAAACTCATAATCAGACTTCTAGACCATTTTGTCATCTCTATCCCTTCCACAAAAAATAGAAAGAAGATCATTGACTGGTTGTTGCGATTCCACATCCTAACCTATCTTTATCACTTAATTAACTAATTATTTATGTTTTACTCTCACAATGGACCATCACATCCTTTCATAATAGCTTTAGGTAGATATAAAATAGGGTAGATAGTTGTGTAAGAAATCATCAAGGAAAAGAATATATTTATTTATATACATTGGAGGGAGCCCCCTTACCAATGACACTGTGATCCTTTTTTTAAATCATGATTCATTTTTAATTCTACAATTTCTAATATTTTTCCAAATACTTTCATTGTAAATATCAAGATAGAATTTAGGATTCTACCATTTAGTATCAAAGCAGTGATCTGGGAAAGTTCCAATAGATTTTCTAGTAGATATCTTATTTCTCTTCGTTGCCTCTGTTGGTGCCATCTGTTATTGCACACACATGAACAAACAAGTATACCATATTCGTCTTATCCCCACCATCAACGTTGATCAAACCCAAACTCCAATCCATCCTATATCTTATCCCCATTGTCATCATCGATCAAACCCAACTCCAATCTGTCCTGCATAATTATATACAAGCAAAAAATACACATCATATTTTTCATCAACAAAAATCCAAAATTCATATGTCCACCTGCGACATCAAAATATTACAGCGGCATATTCAAAAAATATTAGAAGCAAAAAGAATTAAAACCTAAGGTGTTTCAACCAATTAGCGTTACTCCATACAAACGACCAATCAATGCCCTTCACGTGTGCAAATGTTGGATTACAATTGATAAAACATCGCTTTTGGCTTTGGGGACTTAGTCCCACATTCACTATGTGAAGGACAACATAAGCTTTGTAAGCCGCTCATCTACATAAGTGATTTGTGACCACCCTCGATGGCCACATAGGATCCTCACCTTCCACATGCCTGATCCGCTTTGCCCTACTATTCCCTTGTGTTTATTCCACCCAATTATTCCCTCGTGCTCCACTTCACCCCTTTGTTTCCTCATACCCCACTCTGCCCTGTTGTTCCCTAGGATCCTATCACCTCATGCTCCGCTTCGCTATCTCCTACGTTGTCCACCTTGCTACTGGTAGCTTATCCACTTGTCCGCCTCACTGTCAGTAGCCATATTAAAATTTTGGCCATTCGCAAAATTAAAATTTGACTATTAAAGGAATTAAAAATTTGACCATTGAGAAGGGTTCCAAAATCAAGTTGCTAAAAACCAATTTTTTGGTAACTGCATTTAAAATTTACCAAAAATTTAATTTAAATTTTGTGATGACTTAAATTCTACAACAATTCCTTGAATGGCTGACGGACGGAGATCGCAAGACACTACTCTCGAAAAACTCAACCATGAGCTTCGCCAACTCAAGGATAAATTTTCTCAAGAAAATTTTGGTAAGATATAAGATTTTGAGGAAAATATAACAAGGTTACACTTGATAATAGACAATGTGAATCACTCTGTTAGTACAATGAATCAAAATATGGCACTAGTTCTAGCTGTCCAACACACTAGAGGTCCAACACACCCGATACATCTTGGGGGGCCACAAACATTCATCCTTCCAAGAACCAATAAATTAGATTTTCCTAAATTTAAAGGAGGTGACCCCACTAATTGGATCTATCAAGCAGACTAATACTTCTCCCTCAACCAGATCCGTTAAGCACAAAAAAATCATATTGCATCCTTCCACCTTGAAAATGATGTCATCCAATGGTACTAGTGGTACAAAAAAACTAATGGTACCCCTACTTGGCTAAAATTTATGCAAAATCTATTGGTATGATTTGGCCCTAGTAAATTCAAAGATTTCACTATAGCCCTTACCAAGCTACGTCAAACCACTTTGATGCATGAATACCAAGCTCAATTTGAAAAATTAGCTAATCATACAGCAGGGTTAGATGTCTCATTCTTTCAAATTTATTTCATCAGTGGATTAAAAGAATAAATTTAACTAGAAGTACAAATGTTCAATCCCAATACCATGATGCATACCATTGGATTGGTCAAATTGGTGAAAGATAAATCTAATGCTCAATGTCGATTAGAAAAACTACCTATGTGGAAATCACAAAATGTTTACACCACCCCTAAACCTAATCTAACCTTACCAATTAAACATTTCAGCTTTGAGGAGATGAAGGAATGACGAGCAAAATACCTCTGCTATCATTGTGATGAGAAATTTGTACCAAATCATAAATGCACTACACAAAAGTTATATATTTTGGATGCAACTGATCCTTGTAGTTCAACAAAAGAAGAAAATGAGATTGAGGTAGAAGTGGTGACAGATACACTCGAGGATAGCACTGAAGACACACCAAAAATTTCTTTCAACACCCTCGTTGGTTTTTCTTCTCCACAAACTATGAAATTTTGGGGGTACTTCAAATGACAAAATCTCATTATGCTTATTGACTCTAGCAACACACATAATTTCATCGACCCATGGGTGGCAAAACAAGCTAATTGTTATATACAACCTTGTAATAGTTTTGAGGTCATGATTGGCAATGGAGGAAGGATCACATGCAAAGGGAAGTGTCAAAATATTAAGCTCACCATGGGCAATTACAATATGAATTATGACATATATGCACTTCCATTAGGAGGATGTGATATTGTCTTAGGGGTGCAATGGTTACGAACACTTGGGACAATCCAATGGGATTTTGAGGCATTATGGATGCAATTCACAATAAAAAATCAAATATATACTCTTAAAGGATTACAATTAGGCCCTTCCCAAATAGTAAGTTCTCACCAAATGGAGAAAATTATTTGCAAAGGAGGCAATGGAATGATTGCACAACTATTTTCTATTCAAGCCACCAATGAGGAATAAAAAGAGAAGTCATAATTACAACAGCTTCTAACACACCATTCTAGAATATTTAATAAAACCAAAATGTTGCCCCCTCATCATGGTCATGATCATGCAATTCAACTTTTTCCTGGACATCAAACCCCAAATATCCAACCTTATCTATATCCCTATCTACAAAAAACTAAAATTGAAAAACTTGTGCAAGAATAATTAAAAGTATAAGTTATCCGACCTAGTGTTAGCCCTTACTCTTCCCCATTTTTATTGGTTCTTAAGAAGGATGGATCATGGAATCTATGTGTTGATTTTTGTGCTCTTGACAAACTCACCATCAAGGACAAATTTCTCATTCCTGTTATTGATGAGTTGTTGGATGAGCTTCACAAGGATAAATACTTTTCAAAATTGGATTTACAATCAAGATATCATAAAATTCGAGTCAGAGAAAATAATATTCCAAAAAATTCCTTCCAAACTCATGAAGGGTACTATGAATTTTTGGTCATGCATTTTGGCCTTACCAATGCTCCTTCAACATTCCAAAGTTTGATGAACCAGGTATTTCATCCTTATCTTTGAAAATATATTTTGGTTTTCTTTGATGATATTTTGATTTATAGCAATACATGGGAAGATCATTTGCTTCAATTAGAACAAACCTCAAAAATCCTGGGGGAAAACCAACTATATGCCAAATTCTCAAAATGCTCTTTTGGACGACAAGAGATTGAATATCTTGGACATATTGTTTCCAAGGATGGCGTTAAGGTGGACCCTCACAAAATGAAAATATGAAAAATTGACCTACCTCCAAATCACTGAAATGCCTGCGTGGTTTTCTTGGATTAACTGGGTATTATCGTAAATTTGTTAAATACTATGGTAATATTTCTTCCCCTTGATAGCTTTACTTAAAAATAATGCTTTTCTTTGATCCTCCAAGGCTGATGATGTTTTTGCCAAAGTAAAGGCTGCCATGTGTTCCACTCTTGTGTTGACTATGCTAGATTTTTTCAAACCCTTTATGATCGAAAGTGATGCATCTGGATTAGGATTGGGAGTCGTTCTTATGCAAGAAGAACGACCATTGGATTTTACTAGCAAGACATTTTTCATGAAAAACTTAGCCCACTTTACATATGAGAAAGAGATGTTAGCTATCATTCATGCCATCCAACATTGGCGATAGAGTAGAGGAGAACTCTATCCCCTCTACTCTAATTTATGGATATTTCTCCATAGGAGAACTCTTTCCCCTTGCTCTGGTTCATGGAAATTTTTCCATAGGAGAACTCTATCCCCTATGCTATGGTTGTAATCTACTAGAAGACTTCTACCCCCACTGCTCTAGCTTGTGTATCTCTCTCCATAGGAGAACTCTTTCCCCTTGCCCTAGCTAATGGATCTCTATCCATTGGAGACTACTGTCCTATTTTCTCTATCACCTCAAAATCTTGCTCTCAACTCTGTCTCAAATCTGCACCAAATTTTATCCCAAGTCTAGCACAAATCTACTCTAACTCTGCTTACAAATCTACACAAAAATCTACTCTCAAATATATCCTCAAGCCTTCTCAAGATCTTGCTCAAATCTACCTTCAAGTCTTCTCAAAGACTTACTCAAATCTACCCTCAAGTATTCTCAAAGACTTGCTCAAATTTACCCTTAAGTTTTCTCCAAAGACTTTCTCAAATCTTCCCTCAAGCCTTCTCAAAGACTTGCTCAAATCTACCCTTAATTATTCTCAAAATACTTGCTCAAATATGTTCTCAAGCCTTCTCAAAAGACTTGCTCAACTCTGTCCTCAAGCCTTCTCAAAAGACTTGCTCTAATCTATCCTCAATACTGCTCACAAAACTATACCAAATGTTTCCAAACCTTGCACACAAGCACAACTTATATCTTTTTCAAAAATACTTTCTTCAAACAAAATATATTCTACTCATAATTTGTTTAACCTCTGGAACATATAGATAATTATATGCACTTGCAAATAGCTCAATATGTTCTACTCAATCATTAATTTTGTTGCTTTCACATATCTCACATTTATTGCTCTTTTAAAGATAGATCTAGTCTGGTATATGACACCTATATTCTTGATGCACACACTTGCTTTCACAAATCTAATTTCTAATGTTTGCATATTCACTTTCAATATCACTCAAAACCAATGCTCAAGATTTTCACATAATAATTCAACCAATGAAGCACAACTTGCTCACAAACCCTAACACAGGTGTTTCCACTTTATTTCAATAAGGATGCACAATGTAGATTTCAAAACCTAACTCAATTATTTCCAACAATGCTTATCAAACAATCCTTTTCTCCCCACCTTATGTTCAAAAATATTCACTTCAACAAAACATTTTAAACAAGGAATGATGTACCCATACTTCAACAACATAGTTCACCCAATGTGGGCTACTCCACGGAGAAAATATTTCTACTAAATTTTCTCAAAAAATCTCTTGGGAATAAATTCCCTATTACAATGTTTATGGACCTTTGTCCAAATGAGACACCAATCCCCTATGCTCTGATTTGTGGACATCTCTCCACAGGAGAACTCTTTCCCCTTTTATTTGGTTCATGGAACTTGATCTAGGAGAACTCTATCTCCTCAACTGGTTCATGGATTTCTCTCCATAGAAGAACTCTATCTTCCCATTTGGTTCACATATCACACTCCACAGAAGAACTCTTTCCCCTTGCTCTGGTTTGTGTATCTCTCTCCGTAGGAGAACTCTATCCCTCTATTCTGGTTCATGGATCTCTATTTATAGGAGAACACTATCCCCTATACTCTGGTTCATGGATCTCTCTTCACAGGAGAACTCTTTTCCCTTGCTTTGGTTCGTGGATATTTTTCCATGGGAGAAATTTATCCCCTCTGCTCTGGTTGTGATATTCTATAAGACTTTTACCCCCACTGCTCTGGCTTGTGGATCTCTCTCCACATGAGAACTCTTTCCCCTTGCTTTAGCTTATGGATATATATCCATTAGAGACTACTATCCACTTTGCTCTGTCACCTCTAAATCCTACTCTCAACTCTATCTCAAATCTGCACCAAATTTTGTCCCAAGTCTAGCATAAATCTGCTCTAACTCTGCTCACAAATTTGCACCAAAATCTACTATAAATTTGTACCGAAATCTACTCATAAATATATCCCAAAGCCTTAACATAAAGCTTGATAAAATATGCTCTCAAATCTGTCCTCAAGCCTTCTCAAGACCTTGCTCAAATCTGTCTTCAAGCCTTCTCAAAGACTTGTTCAAATCAGCCCTCAAGCCTTCTCAAAGACTTGCTCAAATCTGCCCTTAATTTTTATCAAAAGACTTGCTCAAATCTGCCCTCAAGCCTTCTTAAAGACTTGCTCAAATCTACCCTTATGTCTTCTCAAAATACTTACTCAAATATATCCTCAAGCCTTCTCAAAAGACTTGCTCAACTCTATCCTCAAGCCTTCTCAAAATACTTGCTCTAATATATCCTCAATACTGCTCACAAAACTATACCAAATATTTCCAAACCTTGCACACAAGCACAACTTATATCTTTTTCAGAAATACTTTCTTCAAACAAAATATATTCTACTCAGAATTTTTTTAACCTCTGGAACATATAGAGAATGATATGCACTTGTAAATAGCTCAATATGTTCTACTCAATTATTAAGTCTGTCGCTTTCACATGTCTCACATTTATTGCTCTTTTAAAGATAGATCTAATTTGGCATATGACACCTATCTTCTTGATGCACACACTTGCTTTCATAAATCTGATTTCTAATGTTTGAATATTCACTTTCAATATCACTCAAAATCAATGCTCAAGAGTTTCACACAATCATTCAACCAATGAAGCACAAATTGCTCACAAACCCTAACACAGGTGTTTCCACTTTTTTTCAACAAGGATGCACAATGTAGATTTCAAAACCTAACTCGATTATTTCCAACAATGCTTATCAAACAATCATTTTCTCTCCAGCTTATGTTTAAAAACATTCACTTCAACAAAACACTCTAAACAAGGAATGATGTGCCCATACCTTTTATTTGCTTTGATGAAGATATGTCATTAAAACTTGTCTCACAAACAACCAATTCTTCTTGTACCACTTCAAGGGTTAGATAGCAATAGTCTATTTCAAAATATCCTAATGAATATTCCTTCCAAAATGTGCTCAATGAAATTTGAAAATATGCTATATGACCCTTCTTTTGATCTCAAGGAAAATGCATTAACATTCAACACAACCCCACAAAAAAAAAAATCACGATGCAAGAGGTACACATAAAATTTAAATCACTTTTTACACCTTATAACTCCTAACCTTGAAAATAAAATTTCATCAACAAAGATCACCAATTACATAAGAAAAATGTTTCATTTACACCTTATATCTCCTACTTATCATTAATGCATTTCCAAAAGATAAATAAATCACTACTTCAAAAATTTCCTCCAAAGCACTAGCAAACAACTCCACTTAATTCTTGCATAAGAAAAAATATTTCATAACCCCTTTTATACAAAAATAAAATCATCACCAAAAACTCTTTATGACTCCCTAGGCTAGGTGCATACTTTATAAACTTTGGATTTTAACATAAATCAATTTAAAAAAACTTTGATGTTGCCTACCATCGAGAATCGAACCCGCACTGCCTGCTGGCCCTGCGCCCTAGCCTCGGCTAGGCCACCATGTGGGCTAGCCACCCACATGAAATCAAAGGGACACTTCCCTTCCTTTAACACACCTTCCACCATGCAAAACAAAAACCACAACACAAAACCTGCCACGACCTCTACCGCGTCTCGAACACAAGACCTGTCAGCTGCTATGCTTTGCCTTTGCTCATTATTTTCCACCTACCTCAAACTCCAAAAAATAACATTTTCCACCTTTCTCTATCACAAATCGATCGACGAATGAGGCGCTAGATTTAATCAATGATCGAACAACATTTTCCCCCATCAACCTTTGCAATATTAATATGCTTTCGATAGCATTAACCTTCAATGTCGACACTTTGAAAATCACATTTGGGGCTTCGAAAATATATATTATATTTAATTATAATAATTTAAATCCTATAGATTTAAATATTATAATTTAAATATTAAAAATCCTTTTGGGCCTTTTCTTTAAGAAGAAAATTTTGCCACCATAAATAACTATTAACCTTTGCAAAATTACCATCAAGGTAAATCAAATAGACTTATAAATTATTTATCAAACACCATGGAGAGGAATTTCTTTCTTCTTGTTGCCTTATACCTCATGTGCCACCATGAAGAATATTCTCACAAATATTTCCATCAAAAAAGGACATTAAAGCTTTTGACATCAATGACAACACAACATGTTCAAATTTCCAACATATACTTAGAACAATGGCATACTTAGGTTTAAAGGGTGTATTGTTCTATCTCCTACCTCCTTATAACGAACCAAACTACTCCATGAGTTACATGCCATGCCTACAGCAGGACATTCTGCATTTCTCAAAACTTATAAAAGAGTGGTTCAATCTTTTTATTGGGTAGGAATGAAACAAGATATCAAGAGATTTGTGGTCGAATGTGAGATTTTCCAAATACAAAAGGTAGAGATCGTGGGTACCCCTAGACTTCTTCAACCTCTCCTTATTTTGACCAAAACATGAATCGATATTTCGATGGACTTTATTGAAGGTCTTCCCAAATCATCGGGTAAAACTATTATTATAGTTGTGGTGGATCGATTGTCTAAATATGCTCATTTTTTCTCCTTAGCCCACCCTTACATGGCTATTACCATCGGCCAACTCTTTCTTGATTATTTTTTTAAACTACATGGTATGCTTTCCACCATAGTCAGTGATCGTGACTCCACCTTCACTAGTCGATTTTGGAAGGAATTGTTCAAACTCCAAGGCACTCAACTCCGTATGAGTTTTGCTTATCATCCCTAAATCGATGGCCAAATAGATATTGTAAATAAATGTTTGGAAACTTATTTGCATAATTTTACTTCTTCTCAACCCATTCATTGGGTAAAAATAGCTTCCTTTAGAGGAATTATGGTATAATACTTCGTACCGTACTACCATTAAAATGACACCCTATGAAGCCTTATACGGCTAAGCACCACCACCGATCATATTTTATATTCCAGGAAGTACCAATGTGACATCCATAGATTATGAACTCTCTAGTCAAGCTAATATTGTTTGCCTTCTCAAAGATAATTTACTCATAGCCCAACATCACATGAAATAGCAAGCAGATTAACATTGGATCCAATGAGAATTTCAAGAATACGATATGGTATTTCTTCGACTTCAACCTTACCACCAAACCTCTCTCAAACTCAAGGGTTTGTAAAATTTAGCTCCCAATTTCTATGGGCCTTACAAAATTTTACAACACATAGGACCTATTGCTTATAAATTGGATTTTCTCAAGTCTTCCAAAATTCATCATGTGTTTCATGTATCTTGCCTTAAACCAGTAGTTGGTGCACACATTACAACACAAACTCAGCTACCTGACTTCACCAAGGATGGATCACTTATGGTTGAACCTGAAGCCATCTTGGATCATCGTACTCATCAACTTCACCATCGTACCATCACCTAGCTTTTGATTCAGTGGCGAGGCTTACCTCCTGAGGATGCTACTTGGGAAGCACTTCATGAATTCCAACAACAATTTTCTTAATTTCAACTTTGAGGACAAAGCTTCTTTTAAGGAGGGTGGCATGTTAGGATTCCACATCCTAACCTATCTTTATCACTTAATTAACTAATTATTTATGTTTTACTCTCACAATGGACCATCACGTCCTTTCATAATAGCTTTAGGTAGATATAAAATAGGGTAGATAGTTGTGTAATAAACCATCAAGGAAAAGAATATATTTATTTATATACATTGGAGGGAGACCCCTTACTAGTGACACTATGATATTCTATGATATTTTTTCAAACCGTGATTCATTTTTAATTCTACAATTTCTAATATTTTTCCAAATATTTTTATTGCAAATATCAAGATAGAATTTAGGATTCTACCATAGGCATGGGACTCTTGTGGAAACTTATTGCTTGATAGAATCAAACATGTCATATTTCCTTCTGATGCTCTGATTGTTGGTACAAATAATGACTAATATTTTCCAAATAAACTTAAAATCATGAGTATTGGGATTTCGTGAAGCCTCCCATATCAACTCCAATCCCATCGAGAATACTAGATACAACCTATAGTTCACAAGATAATAATTACTAAAAGCCAAGGGTAGAGTAGACCAAACCAGAGAGTGTATTTCATTAGAGGCAAGATCCAATTCGCCCAATAACACTCATTCTAGTTCCAAATTAAAGGATCCACCATTGTTGGATACTCATTGTCAAGTCCTCTTTTCTTTCCTTCATCCTTGGACTGATACTTGTAGCTATCAGGTTTTCTCGAACTCCTCTCTCTATATGAACGATAAAGCTTCACCCATAAAAATTTTAAGATCCCTCTAACAAATTATATCTATGATCTCATTTTGGTCATCATCCTTGGCTTCTCTCTTTATAATCTTGAACACTATGAGGGAAGGTTAACTTCCAACACTGCAATTCATCTAAAGGTACACCCATGTTCACTAGACAGTCAACCACCCCATTAGCCTCTCTATAGGCATGGACAATATGCACTTCCTCAAGGAGTTCTAGTTTAGTGTTAATCTCATTTATCATATTTTCTATATTCCAGCTTGGTGGATGTTTTTCACTCAAAACTTTAATGATATTTTGCAAATATCCTGTTATAAATTTCTTTATATTTAGCCTGCCAAGAAGTGACACACCATAAATACCACTCTATCTTCATAAACATGTCTTGTTTTATCTCCTAGAAGCTCTACATAGGCCAAGAGTGGACTTCCCAGTGATATCGAAAGATACCTCCTACTCCAGCACTTCTAGGATTTCCTTTTGTCGCTCCATTGAAGTTCAATTTCATCCATCCACTTAATGGCCTTTTCCATTTTGAATTGGTTTGTGGATGAACTAGAGGTGAGCAAGAATTCTGATAATTAGAAGCTAGCCCCCAAACTCTAGCAATTTCTTTCTCTAGGTTTGGTTCAAAATCATTTTTTAACATCATGATATCTAAATTTTTCAACACTGCACTTAAAATTCTATTTTCCACTAATGAGCAATCTCTCTTCTTATATTTGAAGATCCGATGGTTCCTTTATTTCCATACCCCCCAAAGAACATGTGGAAGACTTAATCTCCATAACATTTGAAGCCTTTTACTTTTGAAGGGGAACTCCCATTGAAGACAGAGATCAAGGAGAGACTTGGGGAGGATCCAATCTACCTAGAAGTTCTTCATAATCTTATTAAGTAGCTCAACCATGAAAAGTAAGGTAGAGAAGAGATGGTTTGTATCTTCCTCACTCATTTCATAGAATATACATCTATTTGGAAACATGAAGCCTCTTTTATGCAGATTATCCAAGGTCAAGACCTTATTTTGGATTGCCAACCAATAGAAGAGTACTATCTTGGGAATGAGGTCTTTGATCTAAATCTTAGCTACTAGTAACCATCCAAATCCATCCCCTTCAAGGAGATAATAACCCGATTTGACTAAGTATGTTCCATCCTTTTGGCTCATACAAATAAGAGAATTTAAAGGTCTAGTATTGTTTAATAAATAGACCTGTAGAAGTCTATTTTGCTTTCTTAGATTTTTTTTATTTTTGTCATCAAGATTATCCATATAGATTATATAATCTAGGTGGATAATCTTACCTATATTTCACTAGGTCCCCATAGACATCCTCAATAGAAATTTTTAGCCCAACAAAATTCGGATCCTCACTGAGAGGGATACTTTTAATCCATTTATCATTCCATAAGTGTACTTGGGATCCATCCCTAATATGTCAATATTTCCCTTGATGTAAAAGTGGTTTGGTATTTGAATACTATTCCGAAGGTGTGACCCTTTCTATAGATTACCTACCTCTAAGAAATTTGAGGTAGATCTCAACTATTTTGACTTGAGGATGTGAACCCAATTAAGATTTACATTAGTTGTCAATTTTCATTCTAACTTACCCATTAGGGCTAAATTCATTTTTCTTAAATTTCTAAAATCCACTCCATCCACTTCCTTTCTAGAACACACCTTATCCCAAACCACTAAGGTTAATATTTTATTGTCCTCCGCTCTAGACCACAGGAAGTTTCTTTGAATCTACTCTATTTTGTTACAAATTTTGGTCAACATGTTGAAGAGAGACATGAAGTAAATAGGTATGTTTTGTAGTGATAACTTGATCAGTTGAGCTTTGCCAGCTTGGCTAAGTAAGGAACCCCTCCAACCTAAATATTTTAATTTAATGTTCCACCATTGGGTTATAGAGAGTTACCTTCATCCTCCCTTTAAACAATGGAATTTCTAGATAGGTGGTTGACCTCCAATGTTGTATTCCTAAAGTCAATCTAGCTTAACCTATCTAGGGATATGAGTATTTAAAAAATAAATTTTGCTCTTATCATAGTTAACTTTTTGATCTGTAACCTACTCATACTGATCTAGGATCGTTTTTAGATCTTTTGCATACATAATAGAGGATTTTTAAGAGATAAGTGTATCATCCACAAAATGTTGGTGAGATACTGGTTGAAAATTAGTAGCTAGGATGATCCCATCGACCCTACCCTTTGTTGTTGCCATTGATATTGTCCTCCCCAAAGCCTCAGCATGGATAATAAAGAGATAGGGAGATAAGTGATCCCTTTGTCATAGTCCCCTCTTGCTTTTAAAATACCCTACTGAATATCCATTCACAAGTATGAAAAATATAGCAGGAGAGAAGCATGCATTGATAAGATATACCCATTCTTGGTGAAAACCAAACCTTCTCAAAATATTAATTAGGAAGTCCCAGGAGACTAGGTCATATGCCTTGTTTATGTCCAACTTTAGTAACATTCTTGCATTTACACTCTTATCAATGGAATGAATTACCTCATTAATGGTAATGATTCCATCCCAAATTTGATGTTCCTTAACAAAACCTCCTTGTTGAGAATCAATTATAAATGGTAATACATTTTTTATCCTGTTGGCTAGAACTTTTGATACAATTTTGTAGAGAGTGGAGCAAAGACTTATCAATCAAAATTTAGAAAAGGACATAGATCAAACTACTAATGGGATTAAAGCTAGAAATATTGAGTTGATATCTCTTGGTATAAACTGAGTTTTTTGGAAATTCATTACTACTTGAGTGACATCCCCTCCAACTATATGCCAAAAACGATGGAAAAATACAATTGGAAAATCATCAAGTCTTGGAGCCTTGTCTCCTTGCATCCCAAAGATAGGTTTTTGAATTTCCTTTTCTTTGAAAGGGCTAAGCAAGTAATTATTTAATTGTTCTATAACCAGACAAGGAATGTTCTTTAGTAGTGAATTTGAAGCAACCTCATTTACTGGATCTTCCACACCTATGATGTTGAAGAAGTTAATAACCTTCTATTTGACTTGTATGGGATAGAAGTTATTGATCCATCAAGTTTAACCACTTCTTTAATTTTATTATAACTCACATGTCTTGAAAATACTTTTTAATATTTTATATTTTAGATAATATTTAAAATATATATATATTTTAATGATTCTCATAATTAAGTTTTAAGCAAATAAAAATTTATAAAATATAATAATAAATTAATTATTATAATCCTTAGGGGACAACGCAATGGTTCAGGCTTTGGCTCTTCTTTGGGAGGTCCAATATCCAAACCATAACATGTGTGTGTGTTGTTGTGTGTTAAATTTCCTATTGATAAGCTCAAATCCCCCCTTATGAGAGGTTGTGGTGGGATGGGGATGCCTAGCCCTGAGCATCAATTGTAGGGGTTTCTCACACTAACCAAATCTAAAAAAAAAATTATTATAAAAAATTATTTAAGAAAACAAAAAATATAAATAATATTAACTAAAATAAAAGGAAACAAATGTTAAAAAATAAATAAATACATCTAAAATTGGTGTGCTCTAAGCATCTTCTTTCTTTTTTATTTTCATAAATTATAACATATTTAAGTATATAGAAGTCTTTTAGTGTATGTAATGTCTCATAACGATGAGGTCCCCACATTAGAAAGGAGAATATTACATAGTAGTGTTAGGATGGGACCCTAACATGCCCTTCCCCTTCAAAAATATTTGTTCTTAAAGCTAGAGATAAAGAAATTATTGTTGTAGTTGTTGGAGTGACTTCCATGTGGCATCTTTGGTTAGTAATCCTTGTCATTGCACAAGAATATTAGTGATGACATGGTTGCAAAGGGTGTGCAATCTTCAGTCCAAAATTCATTCAGGCTCTAGAATGATGGATGCTTCTTCGTCTAGTTCTAGTAGTGTAGATTGAACTTGTACCTTGTTGCCAACAACCTTCTTCAAGGAGAAGACATGAAATATTGGATGGATCTTGGAAGTAGGAAAAAAGGCCAATTTGTAGGTAGTTGAACTGATCCGTTGTAACATCTAGTAGGGACCATGGAATTTTTCTACAATTTTTTGGCACCCACGGAGCTAGAGTGATGATTGTTTGTAGGGATATAGATAGAGAAAGACCATATCCCCCACTTCAAAGTTGTTCTTAGAATTATGTTGATCATAATGTTGGTTTTTTTGAATAACATGGAAGGATGGATAGAACAGTGGGAGAAGCCATTTAAAATCCCAAGAGTGATCAAATTTAGATTATGATTCCCTTTCATTATGCATGGATATTTTGGTTGGAGAGAAATAGAAGTATTTTTTTGTTTTTGAAAAGTGCCTTGTATTATTAAAATAATATTAGTTGCACTGATTATAAAAAAGGTCAAGTGATCTGGAAGTACATCTTGAAATGTCAAATTGAGATTTGGGATCTAGGAAGGTTTTGGGTGGAGACCACGTCTCCACTCTTCCTGCTCCCTCCCCTGATCCTCTGGTAGTGATCCTAGATGGATCCTGATTTCCTTGGAGGTTCTTTCTAGTGTATTACCTCCTTATCTATAGTTTTGGCATTAGCTAGGCTGAGCTAGTGTGTGAGGTTGTCTTGGTTGAAGATCAGCAATACCTCCTCAATGGTCTATTCATCCACTACTTGTCTGATGTGCGAGATGGTCTGATTAGTTCCTTTCCACAATTTTTGGGTGGTCTTCAGAGGGAGATCAGGTGCCTCATACCATGGAAGAGAGATTTCTTGAGCAGTTTACTAATCTAGTTGTGGTGGAAAAAGGGTTTGTAGTCTGTGTAATCTTCTTGAGAGGCATCTTGTTAGACCTCTTTCTCTGTGGCTTTTTGTGTTCTGGGAAAATACTAGGTACTTTATCATTATCTACGAAGGAGGAGATCTAGAGTTCACATTTTAGATTGAATGTATTGGCCCTTTGCCCATGGTGTTGTCTATTGCTTGTTCGATGCACAAGATAGTTTGGTAAGTTTTTTTTCCATATTTTTGGTGGTATTTGAGGGAGATACTAGGTGCTTTCTTGTCATGGAGAACTTTTTTGGATGGCTTTTTGATCTAGCAGTAGCAAATAGACTTGTGAAACCTTTGCAGTTAGCTTTCAAGGTGTATTGATGGACCTCTTCTTATGTGGCTCTTTGTGGTCTTGGTTGGGTACCTCGGGCTTTCTCATTTCCCACAAAAGAAGGTTTCAAAGATCCTTTTAGTTTGACAACTTTGGTCTTGTGTCTGTTGGTGTGGTAGTCTTAGTGGACCTATCTTTACAATATTTTTGGTCTCACCAGGAGGAGACCTCGTGCTTTCATGATGTTTGTAGTTGAGGGGCTTCACTATTGGCTTCCTGGGCTACCCTTCGGTGATTGGGTTTTCTTCATATTGTAATGCGGATCTTGTTCCTATGAACTCTTTTCTTTATAGCTATTTCAAATCTTGTTAAGGGGACCTGGTGCTTTCACGATGGCTATAAAGGAGGGTTGGGGGTTTGGCTTCTTTATTTGTATATTAGAGAGGCCCGATGGGTGTTGGTGTTGGTGGTTTGCATATTCTCGATATTATATCTGCATTCAACATTGTTTCCAACTACCTCTTTTTCATTGGTTCAATTCCTTTGGTTTAGCTGGCTGGTGTAGGGTTTCCATGGTGTGGAACCTCTCTCCATGATCGAGTTGCAAGAGTTTGTTTCCCTGAGCGAAAAATATTTTTCAAATTATCATTGTGTTCCTTTCAAGTAGGAAGCTCTTGATTTAGATTTTTTTGAATCTAAGAATTTCCTTTAAGCAGGAACTTAGTTTTAAATTGTAGTTCGAGTGGGAAGGAGGTTGTCATTCTAAATTTTTTAAGACTTCTTTACTGGTTTTATTGTTAAAACTATCGTGCGTTTCCCCTTGGTGATTTTTTTTGTTGGAATATATTACATTATTTGGTACTTTACTAATGTACCATCATGGGTACATATTTAGATTAGGATTTTATTGGGACTTAAGTACATTATTAAAACAATGTAATAAATGTACAAGTGTTAGAATGTGTAATGATGTAATTGTACTTGTAGTCCATATGTACATAAGTCCTTAGAATAGAATAGTGAGGTGTCATAGGAATATTGAAGGCAAAGAGTTGCATATCATTATAAATTGACCTTCATAGAGTAGAAAAGTGAGAGGATTTTGGAGTGCATAGATAGAGTAGTAGTAGATACAATATAGATCTAATTTTACAAATATGGAGAGGTTGTGTCCTCCATTGAAGAGCATTGTATATTTTTCGAACTTTCTTATATGAGCATTGTATCAAGTTTTCTATCATAATTTCATACATATTAGTTATCCATTATCATAGTTATAACTTTGCATGCTTATTTCCATACTTGTGGTTGCATTTCCTTTAATTTTAAAGCTTTAAAAGCTAACGGTAGTATCAGAGCACTACGTAGATCAATAGGAAATAGAGAGAGCCACAAGAGTAATTAGAGGAGATTACAAATCTAATTTTTAGAATTTTTTAATTTACTATTGGATAGATTTTTTCCACAATTTTTTAGAAAAACTTGTGAAGACTAGAACTCAACATTGCTCTCACTAGATTGGAAATCCAACTAGTGAAGATTATTTTCTATAGATTTATAGAAATTTCTATTATCATTTTTCTAATACTTTTTTGTAGAAGAAAGGAGATTCAAAGAAATTTGGGAAGCTTCCTACAAGATCTAGGAAGAATATCTTCTTTGGAATCAATCCAATACCTAAAACAAAAAGTTGAGATTGAATATTTGAAGGCCTAAGGAGAAATGTCTCATTACAATATTTGTCATTTGAAGACTCCAAGTTAGATATTGAGGAGAGATATCATGGCCAAGGAAGGCACATTGAATATTACAAATCAAGGAGGAGGTCCTAGAAAGAAGACCCTATTGAAGGAAGAAGAGGCTCTAGGATAAGAGTCCTCGTGAAGATTGGAGATTGGTGATCTCCATTGAAGATTGAAAAACTTCACATTGAAGAAGAGGTTCATAGAAGGCCCTATTGAAGAACTTCCATAGTAGAATATTGAAGATTGAGGACTAGCGAAATTCCTATTGTAGATTTTAGTAGCAGCAGATTTAGGATATCCAATAAAGAGATCTCATTGCAAAACTTCCATAGTTGAATATTGAAGAGATCAAGGAAGGTCTCATTGAAGTTTTTTGAAGCTCCATGATTGAAGACCTTGGAGAGATCTCAAGGAGAAATAAGGAGAAGGTTTGAAGAGCCTAATTGAAGGAGTTCCTAGAAGAACTCATTGGAGAAATTTACTACCAAGGAGAAGTTCCTGATAGTAAATAAAATGGGACAATTATCATCATCCAATAACAAGCCCAAAGGAGAAATATTTGGCAAGAATTTTGTTAAATTTTGGAGTAGTTTGAAGAATATCTTAAGACTTTCATATTCTTGAGAATAAGATATAGTTTGAATTCAAAATTTGACAAGAGAAAGGAGTAAAAAACTACCAAACCTGAGAGTTTTGAATATTACCTTTCGAGGACTAGAAGGCT
The DNA here is from genome assembly GCA_028583015.1 of Wollemia nobilis. Lineage (NCBI taxonomy): Eukaryota > Viridiplantae > Streptophyta > Pinopsida > Araucariales > Araucariaceae > Wollemia > Wollemia nobilis. The sequence continues at coordinate 24,259,162 of JAQPPZ010002998.1, forward strand.
TACTTGGAGAAGGAGGTTTTTTGATTTTACAGCAGAAAATTGAAGGTTTCTTGAAGGAATATCTCAGGTACTATTTTGAGGATTTTCCTACCAAATTTTTGAGATTCAAGGATAATGTTTCGATGAAGTTCTTTATTAGAAAGCAACAATTTGGGCAACATTAGTAGTTGCTAAGGTTTAGATTTCATAGGTGCATTCTAATGAATAATTAGAGCCACCAAACTACAGTATTGGGCAGTAAGTTAGTGGAGTGTTAAATTTGCAAAAAGGTGAGCCAAAGAGCTATTTTTGGACAGCCTAGAAGAGCTGCAATATCATCTACAAAAGGCAGCAATTTAAGGTGATTTAAATCATCATCATCATCATATATGGAGATAGAAAGGTATGCAACAAAGGTGCAAAAAAATTAATTAATTAGACTGTTATATTTGGTTTCATATTAAATTTTACTGAGCACCATTTTCAATATTTACAGGTTGCATAAATAGTGTTCATTCAAATTCTTCAAGGTAGTGCATAAGTTATTGGCTACAAGGTTCAAACGTGCATAGAAAAATGGAAGTTAGATATATTTTGAGAGAAAAAAAATATATAAAAATTCTATTGACTATTCTAAGCAAGAGAAGAATCTAAAATTTGCATATTCTATAGTGCAAAAATTATTGAAAAGCTTGGATTATATAGTATAAAAGTGACAAAGAAAGAGAAGTATTACCAAATATTTGAAGGTACTATTGATTCCAATTTTACCTCATCCTAAAGGAAGTTGAAGCTAGCACATTGAGAAGTCAAGAGAGTCAGTTTAAGAGCATAGGGGGAAAATATCTACATCATTACTTCTTACATTTGCAAGCACCTCACTAGAGCCATTCAATAGAGCTCTAAAGTGAAGTATCTCCAAGGTGAAATAGGAGATATTGTGGATAACATTAACCTGCAAATTTTCATCCAAGAAAATCTAAAGAATTTAGTTTGAAAGGTAAAAGAAATAAGTAGAAGATGTAGTTATACTAAGGATTTCAAGTTGAATACGTCTATAATCCTTTGGTGAAGGCAATATAGAGCTATAGTAAATAATACCCAAGCAATGTAGTTTATCCAAGCAACGGGTTTGTGAGGTGAATCATCGAATAGGAGATCTTCATTGGAATTTGATTTCTAATATGCCCATGTAACAACATTGACATAACTAAGTAAACATTATTGGCACTTGAACTTAGCATCCATCTTTCCCATGCGATAGCATCAACTTGCACCATACAAGCATCCTCATTGAACTCAGATATCTAGCATGGAAGACAACACAGGTTGTAAGGTAAACTCAACAACCCTAAGGAGGAAATACAATGAACCATCATGCAACACAAATAGAAAGGTTTAATTGGTTTCAAATAAGATTTAGTTTCAAATAAGGATACTCCTTGTCTAAAGCCACCTCATAGCCTTGCTTGGCACTCAATTATAGCATTGAAAGAAAAACTACTTCTATCATGGAAGTGTTGGAGAATAACCATCATTATCTTGTCAAAGAAGTGTTGGAAGTAGAGCAAGACGAGTAGGAAACAAGAGTTTGAATAGCCTAGGATAGTTAGGGCAAAAGTAGTGAAAGGCTTGCACTATGTGGAAGAAGGTGTTTCATGCAATAACCACAACATCAAGGATAACTTGAGCAAATAAGAAATGTTAGACATCATTTGTATAATGCTCCTGAAGAGGTGTTAATCACAGATTAGAGGTGTTGAAGGAATCTATTAACTTACCTAACACCACTTGTCATTTGGCATTGGAAGAATATTGAGTGAAGCATTTTTGAAGAGGTTAGATGACGTCAATGACACTTAGCATCATCCACAACATACTACATTTCAATATAGAGAGACTCCCTCAAAAAGAAGTGCTTGTATAGTGCTCATAAAAGTGATGCTAATTAAAGGTGATAAGGAGAAAACTTAAGAAGCATTTAAGAGGTAAAGTGATGTAGAGATCAAAGATGAATAGTTAAGTATCTCATTAGTCAAATAGAAGTGTACATGCCAACACAATTACATTGAAGAAAAACATGTTCGGTAGGGGATAGAAGTTCATAGACTAAGTAATTCGATATTATAGAAGAGCACATTTGCCTAGTGAAATAGAAGCTCGTATACCAAGCTAAATAATGTTGAAGAGGAGTATAATTGCCACCTCAATAGAAGTTTTTTTGAGAGGTAATTTTACCCAACTACAAAACCACACTCACAGTTAGGATTTTTATTAGAAAACCCTCTCTTGCGAAGAAATAGAAATTTCTCCAAGGTTCCTTTTACTTAATGTGTGCTTGTAATCTTGTGAAGACATATCAAATAAGTTCTAGGAATACCTTAGTGATTTGCAAATAAATGTTAACAAGGGGACTATGTTGGTATTATTTTATTGTGCCATGCTATTGATTATTCATTAGAATTAAAAGAAAATAAAATGTGATTGGCCCTCATATGACCACGATGTAAAGCCTTAGTTCATTTTATCTTGAAGTATTTTAGGTAGATTTTATCTTCTTTTGGTTAAGAAAATTTTAAATAAGTTTTATCTTCTTTAAACCCTGCTTTGAGCATGAAACAAAATATTAAAATCTATATCTAAGTGTGAATCTTAAGTGATGATTGGATTCATTTTAGCTTGCTTTGAGCATGAAATAAAACAATGAAATGACTAGCTTTAAAATGCAAAAGCCTTTGAAATGCTACATAAATTACCCCTCTTTAATGAAATTATAATTTTCATAAAGAGACATCAATTTATTGCTTTAAATACAATGGCCTTAGAAAATGCCATATAAATTACCCCCTTTAATGAAATTGTAATTTTCATAAAGGGTGGTGAATTTATTGCTTGAAAAATAAAAGTGCAAAGCTTGGAATTTAAAAATGTGAATCTATGTAAAGATCTAAAATTATAAAATTTCTTTTAAAACTAAAATTTATAAACAATTTTATAATTTCATATTTGCTTCAAAATAAAATCAAAACTACGTAAGATGAAGCATTAAATATTATTCTTGGGATCCATGCATCTATTTTTGGAATTTTATTTTTTTTCAAAAAAAATCATTTTATTTGCAAAAATAAAAAAAAATAAAAAGGGTAGAGTTGGAAGAAAATAAAAGAAATTGAACGAGTTGCTGCAACCCAAAAATTTCCCACAAACCCTGCAAATATTAGTATCCTACAAAAACCAGCATTAATGTGATCCAAATTCATGCAATCTAACATTTAATGCGGTGCAATATTCTAAGGAAGAGGTGCAATATATTGAAATAACAGATGAGTCTACCATATTCATGCATAAAAACTCACTACAATCCCAATATATTGGCAATAGAAATATTTTCAACATTAAACACAAATGCAGAATACCATGCCCTAAATTGGCATCCAATGGTGAAAAATCCAGTCTAACGATGTGGGAGGAGAAACTCCAAGATAAATCCAGCTCCAAACCTTCTGGTTTCATGCCTACAATATTGTCCAAAGTTTTCCAACCTCATTTTCTGTCTCTGCATCCTCTCTTTTTTTTTAATTAGAAAACCCTTTCATTTTCATTTTTCAAAACTCTTCATTTTATTAATGAGTAACGACCCTTCATTTGGTTACTTTTGTAACTTCCTGTTGCAGATATCATTAACATAAATCATTCACCAATATGCAAAAATATCAAATCATTCATCCACAAGTAATTATCCACAATAACAATCCACAAATAAGAGAGAGATAGATAATACCCTTAAGGTAGGGAAACACAAATAATAATCCTTAAGGAAGGAATACTCCACAAGATCTCCCAAGGTGAGAGGCCACTTCGTGGGCATAGACGATTACATAAGATTCTTCTTCAATGATTATTACAATGACAAATATCTCTTCTTTATATATCCATCTTCTTATTCTACTTTGGGGAGCCTACTACTAATATAATATTATATTATAATATAATATTATATTATAATACAATTAACCTTGGGTTATATGTGGCCCATGCCAACCCTTATACAATATAATAATATATTCCCAAAATCTATTCCTAGGTACCCTACCACTTCCCCTTTTCTACGAAGTCACTTATCTTTTGTTTTCTTTTAGTTTCCAATTTTGTAACGTTTTCATCTGCATTTATCTTAAGGGCTCTGTAACCGTACTACAATGTTCAACAACCCACACTTTTGCAATACTCACGTGATCATGAAATTAATTTAAAACTTTAATTAAAATATCCCTTATTATTTGGACCTTTACAACCCCCTATTTCTGCTTTGGGTGAGGATCTCCATGTGGTGATGATGTCATTGCCAACTTGACCAAACCACTTACCTTAATTCAAGGCCCTCGTGACCAGGTTTTTTTCCCACCATGGAACTTCTTCATGCAACATCACACAGGTGGAACCCCAAATTTTAATTACATGTAGTGCGTTAATAATCCCTCTACACACTGCAATGTCAATTTTTGGCTTACTAGACCAAACTCGAGTCCTCCCCATTTTTGACCTGTCATGACTCACTGACTTTGTAATTAAGCAAACATATTTCATTTCTAAGGATGTCACTAAGTTGCAAAATTGTTGGGTACATTTTCTTTTTAGTAAATTTATCTATGTGTTCTAGCAGCTTGCTTTGAACATTTGTAAAAGTGGTTGTGGATACATCGTATGTAGAATAAAACCAATTTAATGCACTCGACTTGTAGGGCATTTTGTTTGTGGGAGGATCTCTTCTTATAATCCTTAACCTATTCATCAAATCTTCATTGCCTTCGTCAGTGTCACACGATATCACTACCACGTCATCCATGTATGCATATCGACAACAAGAATGTAAGATTTTTTATAAAACCCTTAGACATCTATAGATTGATAGGATTGCCTTCTAAGGATTGTGTTCTTATCACATCGAAGTTCATATTAAGTGAAGAAGACAAAGACTAGCTGGAGATGAACTTCAATATCCCCTCAAAATATTTGACAGGTATAACTCTACATATTTTTATATTTATTTGAAGTTAAAATTTAGTGTTTTACAAGTACTATTTTTTTGTAGTTTTTGCTAACAAGTCTAGAAGGTGCTTGATTTTTGCATCTATTTTTTACAAAAAAAAATTAGGGTGTGTCAAATTCTTCCAAGCTAGACTTTTCTGCAAGGAAGATCAACGGACATTCCATTATAATTTCTAGACATTGTCATATTTGGTTCATTGTCTTTCCCACCAAAAATTTGATTGGTGCACCTATGTTTCACAGTACATTAGAATGAATCTCCACAATGTTAAAACCAACACTTATATGGCATTAAGCACATGCAATTACATTATTTGCTTTCTTATGAATTTTATTATAATATGTAGAACTCTACAGTACCAACCTCGCTACACCCAAACCTAGCCAATGTTGGCATAAAACTACAACACGTGCAGGTAAATTTTACTTTATATGAAAGTAATCATTTTTATATTCAATTAATTTTTTCTTTCTTATTAATTTTATAATTTATAAATAAATATAGAAAAGTGCATTCTCTTCCTCTTCAAAATGGGATGTTGTTGTCAAAGGTCATAATCCAAAAAAAACTAGAGATTTCAAAACACCTTCAGAATCAACACCAATACACAAAAGATCTACAAAATTATTAACATCTTAGAATTCTACTAATCGTCGTCAACCTCCACCTACAAGCCAACTGTAAACTAATGTTGATATTAGTGAGGCCACACCCACTACACATAAGCTTTCTATTTCAAGTTTGGGTTCATGTATTCATTTATTTAAAATTATAATCTATCGTTTTCATAATTTTTTTTAATATGTTTTTAGATTTATGATGCACCAACATGCCATTACGAAGTGTAGCTGCACAAGAGATATCATCTTCGACTAGTAAATACAATAAATTTAAATAAAATTTTATATTCTACCTTCACAAAATTTTATTGTGATTTTTAAAGTTGTTTCACAATAATTTACTCAAAGAAAACAACAAATTATGTTGCCCCCTCCTCCAACATGGCAACAACTAATGATAGGTCAACAACGTATGGGTGGAAAACAATTTCTTCCATCCATGACACGGGGAGGAGTAAGCTAGGAATTTTCAAGATTTTTGACTTTTTCTTTTGGTAATTTCTCAAATATGTAGGGAGTTTCAGCTTTGGGGTTAGCTAATCCTCCACTTGATAAGGATTATATTTTACAAGGAAATATACCCAGTTTGTTTAAAGCAACATATGTGCTTCAAGATCGTCAAAAGGAAGCACAAGCAAAATATTCGCCTGCATCTCTGTAGACCTCATTTCCTCCTCAAGAAACTAGTAGCCCTCATTCTCTAACTGAGGATGAGAAAGTAAGTTTTTTTGAAAATATTTTAATATATGATAATTTTCAAGCAACCATCATAGATACATTGGTTCAATATATAAAAGAAATGAAATATTAGGAGTATCGGGCAAAAGTTTTAATAAAGGAAATAAATGCCTAATTCAAAAATATTTCAAAAAGGGAAGACTTTTTTTATTTTGTTGAAAACAAACCTAGAAATTTTGATGCTCGACTACATCAAGCTAAATCTGGCACAATGAACGTTATAGCTTCTTATAATGATAAAATTTTAAATATTATGTTGAATATATTAGAGAACATAAATGTTGAAGCCCAAGCTTATTTTAATCAATGGACATCTAACAAAAAAAAATTGTTGTTTTTGTGGTTGCAAAGGATGTTGTTGAGGTTAGACTACTGTTTTCTAAATATTGTTTGTTATCTTTTTTAAAATGTAACTGACTAGTGTTTATTGACTTATTTCTTCTTTTTTCTTTTGCAGGCCAATTTTGATGATATAAGGAAGCAGGTTAAAAACCTGTAGGCTTATTTAAAAATGACAAAGGACAACTTTTTCGTTGCTATGAAAGAAAGATTACAAGAAACAGTTAGAGAGAACAACACTTTCAGGAGGATTATAATACTACACGGGTTTGATCCTAATATTTGCTAAAGGAGAAGGGTAAAGACGTACTTGCTATAGTAACCAAATATCATGTGAAAGAAGAAAATACTTTGCTCAAAGGCTTAAAAAAAATTAGAGAATGTCATGGTTAGATCTGGAGTAATGGAGGAGTAGACTAATGAGCAGCCTTATGAGGAAGGACCTGTAGCACTGGAAGTTGCAGACATGAAAAATTGACCCACTTCAGTGGGTAATCTTCCCTGAGCCCTCTAGGGGACCCCTTAGACTTGCCTAGGGCAAGGACAAGGCCTTCCCCCTCTTGTTTTACCTATTTTCCCTCTTTGTGTGAAATCACACCCGATCCTTGATGGGGCATGACTTCACATTGCGATATCACGGTCGACCTAGATGGGGCATGATTTCACATTTTTAGGGTTTGATGCATTAAAACCCTAATTTTTTGGGGTTGATGTGGTTTACATCGACCCTCCTTGGTTTTATCACTCTTTTCACCTTCAAATCCGCTATATAAGGAGGGTTTGAATTCACTTTTCACACACGATAACACACAAGTTAACACACACTCACATAATCGACATTTAATGATTTTATTGCTCGCATTTGATTTCTCACAAAGTGTTTTATTTGGTCTACATATTTCTTCTTCTTCTCTCACAAGCAACTTTGAAGTTTGGAGTTTGATTATCTGCTGCATTGTTCTTCCTCGCTCTTGGTGGATTGTTGTTGGAGCCCTAAGGAGAGATTGACCATCCGAGAGATCTAAAACCCTTCTGTTTTGCTTTTGCACTCTCTACCAGGTGAATTCACTCTTCTGCATGCACATTTAGGTTTTTTGAATGATGTAATCGAGCTTTTGCATTCATATTTCATTTTTTGCATAGTTTATGCGAAATCGTGCCCGATCTACTACGGGGCGTGACTTCACCTAGCGTTATCGTGGTCGCCCATTACGGGGTACGATTTCACCTGAGACCAAACTGGGGGTAATATTATTGTCCCTTTTTTCTCCATTGCATTCTAATTTGCATCTAGAGCATAGTGGCATATTCTATTTTGTGATTTTTGCATTCTGTTTTGTTGTATTGCATTAATGTTTGTTTTCCTCCAAAGGTCAATTTTCGCTTTTAATTATCAAAGGTCAGCTAAAAGGACCTAGGGGGCTTGACTGTTGCACCTCCAAGCACTATTGTACAATGGCCTAAGTAGGCCCCCTAACGCTAATCCCATTTTCAAGTGTTTCTTGAGTTATCTTGCAGGAACAAGTATTATTAATATTGGACAAAGGGATAAAAGCAAGGATCAATCACTAGACAAGCTAAGTATTCTGAATAGTCTTTTAGGCTATTTTTTGAGTGCTTTTATTTTTGTTGTAAAAACCCTAGATCTGATTTAAAAGAAATATATTTTATTTAATTCTAGGCATTGAAAGGAAAACAACATATAGTGTGCACTTAGGGTTAATTTTGTTTGTGCATCCCTTCTTGAGCCCTTGCTTAAAGGTTGCTTATTTAGAACCCTAGGTTAGAAAAGCATTCAAAGAAAAGAATCATTCTAGGGTTAGCTCTTGTATTCCTGCATTATGTATTTTTGCATTATCCTTTATCTGTTATAGCATAGATCTAGAAAGGCCAAATCTAGGTGTTTGTCTTGAATCGAATACATCAAACATTCCTAAAAATCCCGTGGACTTGGAGTGAGTCCTTAAAGCCATTCCTGGTGAACCCATCCCCCTAGCACCGAGTGTAGAGAACAACACATCCCCCATGGTTCACCCCATAAGGCTTCTCTCCTCTCTTGCGGATCCAACCTTTTGGGAATTGTACGTGGTAGGGTGGTTTTCCCCCTCTACATATTTGGTGAACCCGACGTGAACACCTCCTTTTATTTTAAAAATTTAATCAAGATCACTAATTCTATGTGTGATAGATTAGAAGAACATTAAAAACATAATTTTTGGTGCTTGTGGGTTTTAGTTCTTTCCTTTACCTTGATATTTTTCTCTTTTTCCAATGGCTTCCAACCTTGGGAATGGAAGAAGGTTTTTAAGCTTTGATGAGATTTTTCAAGAAAATGATCAAATTGATAGAGAAAATCCTAACCTTGAGGAAGAAGATATTGATAATAGTCTTGATCCTATTAGGGGACCCAATGGAAATCTTACATTTAAATATTTTGAGCATATGTGGACCTTTTATAAGCATCACAAGCATGCCTTGGATGCAGCCTTAGAGGAAGAAGCCCTACTTGAGGAAGTTAGACCATCTCATGATAACTCCTTGAGTGAATCTTTGAATCATAGTAATCATGTTCATCATCCGACTTATGCTACTACTATGACCACCAACGTTGGAAGGAATTCACAAATCCCTCCAACTAGTAGTACCATTCAAAATTTTCAATTTCCTCCTCAATCTACTTATTTCAACACCATTTCCTCTATTCCACCAAATGTTAGTCATCCTCTTCAACAAGATACCATATATCACAATAGTATCAATATGTCTAATACCCCTCCTTTAGGGAATCTGGGGATAATACATAATAGTAATCCAGAAGTGCAAAATTTAACAAATATGGTAAAGCAGTTGGTTTCAAAAGTTGAGATGATTCAACCTTCAAGTTTTACTTACAGTTATAAGGAAATGTGTAATCAGCCATTGGATCCTATTGTTGCTGCTAGGCCCTATCCTAAGCATTTCCCTATGCCAGTTTTACCCATTTATAAGGGTACAGAAGATCCAATAGAACATTTAAGAAGATTTAGAACAACTTGCCATGATCTCATTTATGATGATATGTTATTGCTTAAAACATTTCCTAAGAGTCTTGGTGGCATGGCATTAGAGTGGTATTATCGGTTGCCTAATTATTCCTTAAAGATTTTTGAAGAAACAGTAGAGTTATTTGTTCAACAATTTGGTGCTTACATTGAGAAAGAAGTGACAATGAAAGATGTGTATAATTTAAGACAAAGCAAAGAAGAAAGCTTTTCAAAATTTTTGGCTCGTTGGAGAAGTTTAGTTGGACGTTTGAGATATACTTTACCTCCTAAGGATATGCTTGAGATATTTATTGGTAATTTACAAGAACAATTATCTTATGCATTAGAGACTACTACTATTACATCTTTTGATCAAGCAATTGATTTAGCAAGAAAAGTAGAACAGGCTCTCATCAGGAGAGGCCAACTCAAAGTCAAAGAAGAAAAACCTACTAAGCCTCAACATAAAAATAGACATATAGGAGGTGATAATGGAATGGATAGTAGGCCTGTTAATAATGTTACTAACAACCTACAAAATATAGTACTTCAGAAACCTCCACAAAGGAATTTTACAAGGCTTAATATGTCCATGGAAGCAGTTTTGAAACAACTCTTAGAAGCTAAGGCAATTGAGTTACCTCCTATTAGACAACCAGATACTATAGCTCATTGGTATAAGGTAGGTCAACATTATGCATATCATAGAGTGGAAGGACATTGGATGAATTCTTGTAGAAATTTAAAGCATGTAGTACAATATTTGATTGATTCAGAATGTATCGATGTGGGAAATTTACAACAAAAGTCACTTACTAATCAGAATAAAGTTAAGCAGGAAGCTAATCAAGTATCTTATAGAAGTGTACCACATTTCTATAACAATAATATGGTTGGTATGATAATGACTACTCCAGGGAAGACATTGAAGAGTCAACAGGTTCAGCGATCTCAACAGGAGATCAGCATCTCAGCCAATATCTCCCTTTTGGAGCTTTTACAAAGCTCTCCCACTCATGGGGAGGCCTTGATGAATGTGTTAAAATGTCAATCTATCCCTCCAGATATTTCCCCTAGTGATATGGCCAATATTGTAAGACCTCTTGGGATGCATCATCTCACATTCTCGGATGCTGATATTTCTTTCTCAGACTTGCAAAAGGATTCTTCTCTTTACATCACTGCATTTATTGGGGATACTCTTATCAAGAGAGTTATGATTGATAATGGTTCTTCCCTTAATTTATGCACATATCATTTTTTTCAAAAATTTGGATTAAAAGAGGAAGATATAATTAAATCCGATGACATCATTAAAACTTTCAACAATGAGTCCCAAGAAGCTTATGGTACCATATCACTTCCCCTCAAAGTTGGACCTAAAATTTTAGATACATTGTTTTATGTGGTATCTTGTCCCACATATTTTAATATTCGTCTTGGACGTCCTTGGATCCATGCAATGGAGGCCATCCCTTCTACCTTTCATCAATGTGTAAAATTTAAATTTGAAAATCAACCTATTTCTATCATGGGTGATCCTCATCCATTCAAATTTTGCTCACCCGAAGACTTAGCTCAAATTTATTCATCAGATTCCTCATCTAACAAAGCTAAGCAACCTAAAAATCTTGATAAGGAATCATCAATTCATGTCTCATCTCAGGATCAAGTCAACTCTTCTTATCAAGATTTTCTCTTAGATAAATCTCATCATGGCTTAGAGTGGTGTGTTGAAGATGAGGGACCACCCTCTCCTTCTATGTTGGTCTCTTCCCCAAAGTAATTTATCAAATATGAGGATCTTCCCTAGAATGATATTTGCTTTGATGGGTCTGTCCCTTGCATTGCGTAGGTAGGATATTCTAATTCCCAAGAGGACTTTGGTTCTATGTCTCCCGAGGACCTTGAGCAATTAGGAGTAACTCTTACCCCGCCTCCTCTTGAGGATGACTTGTCCATCCTTATTGAGGAGACCATAGATGTGAATATAGGATCTAAGGAAGCCCCTAGAATCCTTAAGTTAGGCAAAGCCCTGTCCATGGATGAGCAGGAGAAATTGACCAATTTGTTAAGAGAATATCAAGATATATTTGCTTGGTCATATATCGACATGCCAGGGCTTGATCCCTCCCTTGTCATGCATCATTTGGTAGTTAAGCCTAGTGTTAAGCCTGTTAAGCAAGAAACTTAGGAAGATGCATCCTAAGGTCACCCTTTCGATCAAGGAGGAGCTCCAAAAACTCCTTGATGTCAGTTTTATAAAAGCTATCGACTATTTTGATTGGATCTCCAATATCGTTCTTATAGCTAAGAAAGAAGGAACAATCAAAATATGTACCAACTTTTAGGATATTAACTTAGCATGTCCCAAGGACGATTTTCCCTTGCCCAACATAGATCAGATTGTAGATTTCACTGCCAAATGTGGAATGCTTTCGCTTATGGATGGTTTCTCAAGCTACAATTAGATTATGATTACCCTTGAGGACCAGGCCAAGACAACATTCACTACTCCATGGGGAACCTTCTGTTGGAAGGTCATGCCTTTTGGCCTGAAGAATGCAGGAGCTACCTATCAGCGGGCCATGACTTATATTTTCCATGACATGATGCATGATATTCTCCAGGACTATGTGGATGATCTTCTAGCTCGCTCCATAGAATGAAAGGATCATGTCCATGATTTAAGATGAATATTTGAAAGGCTTCGACAATACAAGGTTCATCTTAAACCCACTAAGTGTGTGTTTGGAGTCACATCTGGAAAGTTGTTAGGTTTCATAGTGTCTAGGAGAGGCATTGAAGTGGATCCCACTAAGATAGCAGCTATCATTGATATGCCTCCTCCTTATACCCTCATTGAACTGCATAGCCTGCAAGGTAAACTATAGTCTATCCATCGGTTCATTGACTAGTTAGCCGATAAGTGTCAGCCCTTTCTTAAGATTCTTAAGAAAGATGTAGTCTTCTAGTGGGATTTTGAATGTCAAAAATCTTTTGATGATCTCAAGCAGTATCTCACCTCTCCACCTATTTTAGTTCCTCCTATGCCTGGTAGGCATCTGATGCTTTACATAGCAGCCACTACTCATGCTTTAGGAGCCATGTTGGCCCAACATGATGATCAAAACAAAGAATGAGCTATCTACTATATCAGTAGAACTTTGGTTAGCTATGAAACTAGGTACACTCCCTTAGAAAAACTTTGCCTTGTCGTAGTGTTCACTTCTCAGAAGTTAAGACACTACATGCTCAACCATAAGATATTGGTGGTTGCAAAGTTTGATCCTTTGCGCTATTTAATGTCTAAGCCCCACCTGTCAGGTTGAGCTGCTAAATGGGTGTTGACCCTTAGTGAGTTTGACTTGACTTTCATAGGTCAAAAGGCTATTAAGGGTTAGGTGATTGTTGATCAGTTAGCCTCCGCTCCCGTAGAAGCTATCCATCCTATAGTTGTTGAGTTTCTTGATGAGTGCTTCAATGTCAAAATTGAAGAGGCTAAGTCTTGGACTTTATTTTTTGATGGAGCCCGATGCATGAAGGGCGCTAGTGCTGGAGTCATTCTAGTCACCCCACAAAAGCAACTCATCCCCTTGTCATTTAAGCTTCGTTTCTCTTGCACGAATAACACTGTAGAATATAAAGCTTTGATCCTTGGTCTTAGAGCTGCTTTAGCTTTGCAGGTTAGAGTCCTTTCGGTCTTTGGTGACTCTCAACTTGTGGTTAATCAGATTAACGATGTTTATCAGACTCGGGATGATAAACTTAAACCTTACAAGGAGATTGTCACTAAGTTGTTATCCTCGTTTGATCGAGTAACCATAGATTCTATCCCTAGATCCTCAAACCACCATGTGGATGCCATGGTCACTACTGCATCCTTGTTCCCTCTAGAGTTAGAATATGATCAAGCATCGATCATCATTAGACAACTCCGGGAACCTACATCGCTTGGTTCTTGTCTCATCCTGTTAGATTGTTTAACCATCAGAGCTTCCCCATATGAGCCATGGTATAACAACATATTTAATTTCCTTAAGGATGGTTCGATTCTTGATGGTTTAGATCATAATCAGCGTAAGCTTTTGTGCAAGAGAGCATGCTGATTCATCATAATCGGTAATACTTTGTATCGATATTCTTTTGAAGGCATCCTCTTACGATGCCTTAACTCTGATGAAGCCCGACTTGCTCTTAGTGATGCTCATGAAGGTTCATGTGGGGGCCATTTTAGTGGTAATGCTATTGCCAAGAAGCTCCTTTGGATGGGGTATTATGTTAGAGTAGGTTGTTTACCTTAGCTCATGTTCACCTAGGTTATTTATTTCCCTTTTATTTAGTTATTCCATGTATTTTCCCCACCCACTTATGTGTGGATATTTCATTTATCTTATTTAGATATTATGAGATGTTACATATTTATTTCTTAGATATTATGGGGATATTTTTAGGTTTGACTATTCCTAGGGGTTACATTTGGAGGGTTGATATTCTTTCTCCCATAGCGGTTACATATCTATGGACCATATCACTTATTCCTTTTGTACGGTGGATATTTGTCCTTAGCTTGATCCTACCGCTATGGTTGATCATCCTTGCCTATATAAGCAAGGCACCTTCATTGTACTCATAGAGAAGAGGAAGTTCCATTTTCAGATCTAATATATGATATTGTTGCTCTCTTGTTTTGCATATCTATTTGTAAGCTTATGCTATCAATTTGCTTTCAGATTCTTGTTTTGGTTGAATGTGGTGTTTCTGTTAACACTTGAGATCCTTGCAGCTTGGAATGATCTGATTATCATTCCTTTCATGGCATCAGAGCGATAGGTGTTGCAGTCATCCATTTGTGAGTGTTGTGCAGTTGTTTCTCTTGCAGGTTCGAAGAATGGTGTGGAAGCTTCAGTTTTTGTGATCGGGTCCTTGGTGGAGTTTTTTGGCCAATTTTGAGTCACTCCTTCCATTGTAATATCATCACCAGCCTCCTAAAATATCTTCTACCCATACTGCAATAGCCTCATTCCCTTGGATCTGTCCTAAGCATTTTTTTCTTGAGCATTTCCCTTTTTGGCAGGGTCACCAACCCAACCCATTTTTATATTTTGCATGTATCTCCTGATAGAAATGCCATTTTTCCATGAAATATTTTGGAGGTCTGTAGATGCATTCATTTGAGTTGTGCCCAAAATTTCAGCTCATTTGGATCAGTATTCCTCAAGATATCTTGATTTTACGAAAACCTGCAATTTTTTAGTAATCTGCATATATCTTCATCAAAAATTCTGATTTTTTGCATATGTTTTTACAGAATGTGTAAAATCATATTATAGACCATCCCATAAAATTTCAGAGAATTTGGAGTTGTATTTTGATAGTTACAATGATTTTACTATTTTTAGTAAACTCGTTATTTCAGGAGAAATATTGGGAGTTGCTTAGCGAAATTTTTTCCAGGCCTGTAAAATCATTTTTCTGATATGTCTATAAAATTTCAGATTTTTTGGATCTGTATTTAGACATTTACAATTATTTTATGACTGCACTCTCAATATTGCATTGTGAAAAAGGGTTTTTGCACTTGAACCGGTATATGGACTATTGTTATAAAGTCCCATCTTCCCTCATTTTATGTTTGTCCACTTAGTTTGAAACTTTGTGATCAGCTTACTTGGTGTTCAGTATTGGTGGAGCCTACACATTGTTGTGCTTGAGGAGTCCTTTGTCTTTGACTTCCCTTGCTTTGTTGTGGTGCATCCTCTTGTGCCAATCTTCCTCATTGAGGCACTTAGTTTGAAGGAGGGGATTCTTTTGGTAATTCCTTTGGAGACTTTTCAGAGTTCAGAGGCTTCATTTGTGCATTGATGTGATTTTGTGGTATTTTGCACCACCTTGTGACATCACACTAGACCTTTCACATTATAATGGCATTTGATTTTGGGGGGCCTCTTCTACTTTTGAGGACATCTTGAAAACTTCTTTTTTTACACTTAGCATAGAGGCAAATGCTGAAACTTTTGAAGCATGGTTTAAGGTACTTTGTTCATTATGTCAAAGTGAAGGTTTGGATCCTTTGTTCATAACTCCAAAACCCAAACCAATGGTGAAGGATAAGGAGTATAGGACATGGTTCATGAACAATTTAAGGATCTCTAGCATGCTTTATTATTCAGTTTGTGAGGAGCTTCAAAATTTTATTGGAGTTCACAAGAACACACCTCACCTTGCTTATCATATGTTGAAAAGAAATTTTTTACCCAAGGCACCTTCTCTTACAATTGCTTGCATGGAGGACATCATTTGTGACATTGCATCTTTGTTTTTGGAGTCACTATCTCATGATGTTTTGGATGATGAGGTTGATGCTATAGTACCTACTTCAGATATTTTACAAGATACATCTCCATACTTGTCTTATGTGGATGATCATGTTGATGTTGTAGCATATACAACAGAGATTTCATGGCATGTTACATCCTTACATACAGATGACTTCTTGGATGGTGTTGCCTCTCTCTTCATTGAGAGTCACACATGTGATTTTCTTAACATGTATGAGGAGCTCACTCATTTATTTGATGATGATGTATACATTGTATCTCCTCCATGTAATTCTTCCTTTGTGGACCCTTTTTTGGTGTGCCCTCCTTCTTTGAGTGAGCCACCTTGTCCACCATTTTCTTCTCCTATTTCTTTCACATTGGATGATGTACTTCTACAGGAGTTGGATACAAATATTTTATCTTCAGTTGGACTCTCACTTGGAGATCCTGAAGACCATGTTGATTCTTTTGAGGCTTCTAAGCCTCCACTTCTTTCTCTTGCTGCTTCCATGGGCTCATCATCACTTATGCAGCAGGACATTGGTGATTCTTCCTTGATGGATGCTCTTCAAACATCTCTTCCACTTTTGCACACTCATGGTTTTGTGCATATTGATCTTTTGGATGTTGATTGGGACTATATTCTACCCTATTTTGGTGTTGGTTTGGGCTTCTACATTCTTGGAGATTCATTTCATAATTCATTGGTGACATCTTCTTCACTTCAGCTCAGTTTGAAGGATTCTACGTCATCATTCTACATTTTATTCCCATCTTCTCACACTCACTTGGAGTGGGAAGACATTCGATGGATGCTTCATGGCTACTTTCTTCCTCGTGGGAGACACATTGTTCATCGTAGAGGCATCCACTTCTTCATAGGACTTCTTCATGGAGCTCGTCATCCTAGGGGGTGTTGGGAGCACTCCTTGGCTCCATTCCTACTTTTTCTTCTCTCTTTCTAGCTGGATGGTTTTTTTCCACATGGTTTTCCACCTTCTGGTTCAGGAGCTTCTGGATACACATTGTACATGAGTACCTAATCAGGCCTTGTTGTCGGGACTCATATTGTGGATATGCCACTTTACTTTTTGGCACCTAGCTTCACTTGAGGGGGGTGTTAGAGTAGGTTGTTTACCTTAGCTCATGTTCACCTAGGTAATTTATTTTCCTTTTATTTAGTTATTCCATGTATTTTCCCCACCCACTTATGTGTGGATATTTCATTTATCTTATTTAGATATTATGAGATGTTACATATTTATTTCTTAGATATTATGGGGATATTTTTAGGTATATTTGGAGGGTTGATATTCTTTCTCCCATAGCGGTTACAGATCTATGGACCATATCACTTATTCCTTTTGTATGGTGGATATTTGTCCTTAGCTTGATCCTACCGCTATGGTTGATCATCCTTGCCTATATAAGCAAGGCACCTTCATTGTACTCATAGAGAAGAGGAAGTTCATTATTCATGTCTAATATATGATATTGTTGCTCTCTTGTTTTGCATATCTATTTGTAAGCTTATGCTATCAATTTGCTTTCAGATTCTTGTTTTGGTTGAATGTGGTGTTTCTGTTAACACTTGAGATCCTTGCAACTTGGAATGATCTGATTATCATTCCTTTCATTATTGGACTTCCATGGAGAAATATGCATGTGATTATGTTCAGTATTGTGACAAGTGTCAACGCCATTGTTGGAATATGTAATGCAACATTGTGTAAATTATTCTTAGACTAAAATATAAATTCTAAAGAATAATATTTGAATTAGAATATAATTCTATCTTATGTAAAATATTCCCACCCAATTAATAAATAAATTAAGGGTGCTAGGAATATTTAATTTCTTGGGAAAAAGTTATTTTCCTTTTCTAGCAAATATTAGAAAGTAACTAATCACTTTCTAATATTTGATAGATGCCACTTATCACATATCTCAAAGATTAGATTGTGATAAAATTAGAAAGTAACTAAAGCACTTTCTAATATTTTATAGATTGTGATAATATTTAGGGTTGTAGTAGAAAAACTTCTCTTTAAATAGGGGTGTTTTCTACTACATATTATCATATCTTATCATATCTTGTCATATTGACTTGTGTTGTAGTTTATGTTGATGCATATTGTTGCATAACATTGAAGCATTCTTGTACTATTGAATCATTGAGTAATATAGTGAGCTTCATAGTGGATGTTTCCCTTCTTCATTTGAAGTAGGGTTTTACCACTCAATATTTGTGTTGTGGGTTTACCTCTTTTATGTGTGATTGATCTTGTGGAGCATTCTTCGATCTTGGGGAGACTTTGCTTGTCTCACATTTGGTATCAGAGCGGTTGGGATCTCCATCAAGTGTCTTCAATCCTTTGAGGTGAAAAACCCATTAAGGTATATTTTTTTTTTGCATGCATTTGATATTTGGGTATTTTATGTAAACTTATTTTGCAAATCTGCCATTAGGGTTTATAGATTTATTATGTTTTTAGATCTAGTTGTTAGATCTTTTGCAAACAGTATTTTCATTTTAAATCTATAATTTTTTTTTTGCATTAAGCTTTTGCTGGAAAGGTTTTTGGAGCCAAACGGACCCCATGGTTGCGTCCGGAAGACCCAAAAACCCCTATTTCCATATATAGTCATTTTTTTTATTTATTTAAAAAAAAACAGTCGGCTATATATATAAAAATAAATAAATAAATAGTTTTGCTTTATAAAAAAAAAAATAGTTTTGTTTTAAAAAAAAAAAACAGTTTTGTTTTATAAAAAAAAAAAATAGTTTTGTTTTTAAAAAAAAAAACAGTTTTGCTTTATAAAAAAAAAAATAGTTTTGTTTTTAAAAAAAAAAAACAACTTAGTTTTTTTGAAAAAGTTTTTCTTTATAAAAATCTTTAAACTTTTTCATGCCATTTTTTTTATTAATAAAATAAATTTTATTAATTTAATTGCATTTTTTTAAGCAATTTTTTGTATTAAAAATTATTATTATTCTCCTTAAAATGCAATATTTTTTTGTCTCACATTAACAATGGTTTTTTGTGAGTTTGCTTGTTTTGCAAGGTTATCCAAGTATGTTTTGGAGTATACAAGGCAATTTCGGATCAACTTTTTCACTCTCTTCCCCTATTTTTATTAATTTCTTCTAATCTCTCTCCAGTATTTGCTTGAAGCATACTATAAATTAATGTAACTTGTATCTCTCATTATGAAAGTAAAAGAGAATGAGAGAGAGAGAGAGAGAGAGAGAGAGTGTGTGTGTATTTGTGTTTTGCTTTGTGTCTCCACTATCTCTTGTTCATCTTTCTTACATTTTGCATCTCAACTAATCTAACTACTAACTTGCTACTAAACAATCTACTAACCAACTAACTTGCAATTTACTAATTTTCATATTAATCAAGAAGGTTAAAAATGAATCAACTTACTAACCACAACTTTAGTATTTGATTAAAATTTACTTAATCTTGCAACACAGTTTATATTTGCTAAACACCTATTGAATCCAAAAGAATCCGCTCTATCGATAGCAAGTCCTTTTTGGGTCCTCGTACCCATACCCTTTTGGGTAGCTTGGTTGACCTTGGGTGAGATGAATTGGCAATTCATTAGGCTATAGCAAAACCTAAAATGAACACTAACTTACTAACTTATTGACTATCTAACATTTAACAAATATTTTATGGTTCAATTCAAGTTAGTTTATTTTGTTGCAAGATGATTGTTATGGTTAGTTACCTTCTTATTGCAAGTTGATCTTGGTTTATTCAATTGCAATATGGTTATAGTTGTTTATTGCAAGATGGTTATAGTAGTTCATGATTATCTTTCATGATGATCAATCAGCTATTGCCTTGGCTAAAAATCCTGTAATGCATCAAAGGACAAAGCATGTTGAAATCCAAGCCCACTTTATCAGAGAGAAGGTATTGGATGGGACTATTTAGTTGGAGTATTGCCCATCATATTCTAATTATGTTGATTTGTTCACCAAACCTCTTCCCAAGGAGAAGTTTTGTAAGCTGAGGGACTCACTTGGTTTGGTGAAGTTGTCCTCAAGGGGGAATGAAGTGTAGTTACACTTGTGTGATGACAACTTCATCCTTATGAGGTGTTTTGTGCTATATATATGAGTTGATCTTTGGTGGTATAATTGCTTTTTGCATCTCTTTTGAACATGGTACTTTCTTGTTTTCCTTGTGCAACTTTTGTACATGTTACTTTGTAGATGGCATTGTGCAATTATGGTATATGATGCAATTGCTTTATGCGACTCTTTTACATGGTACTTTCTTGTTGCCTTGTGCAACTTTGTACATGTTTTTTTATGTAGTTGGCATTATGCAATTGGTTTATCATGGTACTTTCTTGTTAGCATTTATGCTACTTTTGTACATGATATTTTATGGTTGGCTTTATGCAACCGGTGTGCACACTTTATTATTTTCATATACCTTATGCAACTCTTGTACATGGTACTTTTTTGTTAGCCTTGTGCTACTTTTGTACATGGTACTTTAGAGTTTGCATTATCATGGTACTCCTTGTTTGCTTTATGCAACTTTGTACATGATATTTTTTGATCAACTATATAGCATGTGACTATAAGTATGGCTTGGCATCTTTTTGTGATGACTTATAGTTCACTATTTGTTAGATCAGTTTTGTTATCATCTTTGGATATTCATATATGTTGTGGTGAATATATTTATGATGATGTATCTAACTAATCTTATGTTGAGCTACTTGTAGCTTGCAGGTACTTCCATTTGGGATTTTGCAGGCTTACTGAAGACACCCTTGTGATGTTTTCTTCTTGTCATTTGCAACCACTTGTGGTTGATGGATGGCTTTGTAAGTTGCTTGTATCTAAAGCTACTATGTTGGGGGCTTGCAGTCTCATTTTGGCCCATTTTGTATTGGTGCCTTATTGTAGACCATTCTTGGTCATAGAAGCTCATTGTAACTATATTACTCATTTGATTCTCATCCCCGTTTGTATCTTTAGGGGGAGAATGTTTCTTTGTCTCATAATTTCTTTTCCCAATATTGCATTAAGGGGGAGTGTTGGAATATGTAATGCAACATTGTGTAAATTATTCTTAGACTAAAATATAAAGTCTAAAGAATAATATTTGAATTAGAATATAATTCTATCTTATGTAAAATATTCCCACCCAATTAATAAATAAATTAAGGGTGCTAGGAATATTTAATTTCTTGGGAAAAAGTTATTTTTCTTTTCTAGCAAATATTAGAAAGTAACTAATCACTTTCTAATATTTGATAGATGCCACTTATCACATATCTCAAAGATTAGATTGTGATAAAATTAGAAAGTAACTAAAGCACTTTCTAATATTTGATAGATTGTGATAAGATTAGATTATGATAAGATTTAGGGTTGTAGTAGAAAATCTTCTCTTTAAATAGGGGTTTTTTCTACTACATATTATCATATCTTATCATATCTTGTCATATTGACTTGTGTTGTAGTTTATGTTGATGCATATTGTTGCATAACATTGAAGCATTCTTGTACTGTTGAATCATTGAGTAATATAGTGAGCTTCATAGTGGATGTTTTCCTTCTTCATTTGAAGTAGGGTTTTACCACTCAATATTTGTGTTGTGGGTTTACCTTTTTTATGTGTGATTGATCTTGTGGAGCATTCTTCGATCTTGGGGAGACTTTGCTTGTCTCACAGCCATGACCATATTGTTCATGCTCCTTCTCAAGACCTTCAAGTTATCTCTTCTTCTTGGCCATTCTCTATGTGGGGATTGGATATTATCAGAAAGGTTAATCCAGTGTCGTATGATGGTCACAAGTTTATCATTACTACGATTGAGTATTTCACTAAATGGGTTGAAGGTATGCCTTTGGCTATGGTGACTGGAACTTAAGTTTCTAATTTCATCTTCAACCAAATTCTCTGTAGGTTTGGGATTCCTTCGATGATTGTTTCTGAAAATAGAACTCCTTTCAAGAATAGGGATGTTCGTAACCTTTATGCTAAGTACAAAATTTAGCACAAGTGATCAACTCCTTATTACCCCTGGGGTAATGGATAAATCGAAGCATCCAATAAATCTTTGATCAGGATCTTGAATAAGTTGGTTAATAAGACTAGTCATGACTAGCATACCCAAATTTATCCTACCTTGTGGGCCTATCGTACTAGTGTATGTACTCTAAAAGGGTCTCACCATATGTTTTTATATATGGATCTAAGGCAATGTTTCCTTTTGAGCTTGAGGTTCCTTCATTGTGCATCTTGTTGCAAGATATCGAGGTCGACGATGAGTATAGTTCATACCATTTGCACCAGTTGGAGTTGTTGGATGAAAAGTGCATCCATGCCTTAGAAAATTTGAGATCCTATCAAGATAGACTCTGACGATCTTATTCTAAGAAAGTTCACAATAGTTCTTTTGAGGTTGGGGATCTTGTCCTCAAAGAAAACCAAAAGAATACCAATGCTTGTACTGATCTTCAAGGTAAATTTTAGTTCAATTGGTTAGGGCCCTTTTTCATAATGGCCAAGTTTGGCTCAAGTGCCTATCGTTTGGATTCTTTGGTTGGTAAAGAACTTAAAGAACCTATGAATATAGTGCATTCAAAAATATATTATGTTTGATCTGTCATCTACATTTACATTTTTTATTTAGCTTAGATCATATTGCATTGTTGCTTAATCGTACTGCATGGCTACTTGTCATATTTTTCATGATTACCTGATATTCTATTTTTTTTGCACTCTTTCTTGTCATAATGCATTGTTGTTTGCTCATGACTTCTTGTTCATATAGCTTTTTGGGGATTTATGAAAATGGCAAGTGATGACACCTAGTTAGGTCATAGCTCACATGCATTGCACTCTCACTAGGGCTCTGATGCCTAGAAAAGCCCCAACCTAGGGCCCCTGCATTTTCATCCTCTCTTCTCTTCTTGTCTTCTTTTGCTCTTATCTTCTCTTATTCTTCTTATTGTATTCCTTGAATTTGAAAGTTTTTACAAATGATCATCATCTCTCTCCAAAGTCAAGGAATGCAGTCTTCCTTTAATATGTCCTTATCCTTTACATGATTCTTAATTCTTCTTTGTCTTCTTTGTTTAGATAAGTATATATATTATTCTCTCCTTTGTTTGCACATTTCCTTCCTCTTGAATTTTCAAATAGCCAAAACTTCAAGCTGGGGGTACACATGCATAATTCATTGCTCCTTATTTTATTCCTCTTATTTCTTCTAGCACATGCACACACTCACATTGTGTTATGCTCATATTGATTAGTCTTTATATATTTTACATACCCTATCGGGTAGTACTTGCTAATACATCATTCACAATAGTAATGAAGTATTCCCCTATTGGGTTACTCTTCTTTGACTCAGTGAGATCAACACTCCATTACATGATAAGCTCCTTCACCATTTCAGTAGGCCTCAACATACATCCTAGCGGGTAATCACCCCACAACAATCACTAGCGAGCAATCATCCATAGTGGATTATGCTCCATTATTTAATCATTTGAGCATTCACCCATAGCGAGTTACGCTCCATTTTTTCCCATTTATCCATTAGCGATTACTACACCCATAGTGGGTTTTCACTCCACACCTAGACCATTCTTTTAGGTATAGCACCCTTCATTCAGGGTTCTTTGATCAGCTTCTCTCGATTTCTATGATTGACCTTTGGATTCTTCTCCTTATTCTTCTTGTTCTTCTCTCCCCTTCCCTTCTTCTTTCTTTCCCTTTCTTCTATGCATTTCATGATAGTTGCATTAGATTCATGTTGTGCCCATGAATATTTGCTCTATTATTTGATTGCTTGCTTTGTGTTTTTGTGCTTTGCTTTTCTTCCTTGCCTTTTTTAAATGTCTCAAAGGAATTTTCATCTCTTTTCGAAACTCAAGGGGAACCCTAGCCATAGAGGTATTAATTGTAGTTATATCTCACCCTTTTGCCTAAACTTAGCCACTTATTTTATGTGCTTGCTACTTTCTGTCTGTAGAGGTCTACATCTTTCTTTGATGCATTTACTTGGTCTTAAATGCTTCAAAGAGGGGACAAAATGTGTTGGATGTGTCTCATTCTTTGCAGAGGAAGTATTGTATGGCAGGCCCTATCTTTCGCGGCCCCGCTTTTCTAAAGATATTATTAGAGCTATTTTTAGAGGCATTGGTGGGATTCCCGTGATTAGTGGGTATGGGTGGTTTTAGCCTATGGTATTGTACCCACGGTATTCTAATACCACATTATGGTTTAGGGTTGTAATAGTTTCTTTTATATTGATTATAATGTCCCATTACGGGCAAGGAGTGAATAATAATATCAAAGGAGGTGTGGCTTTTGTTTGCTGGAGTAGCCCATATTGGATGAACTAGGGTAAATCTCGTGTGTTCTATGTGCATGATTTATTATGAGTCATTGTTTTCTTCTAAGTTATTTATTTCTGTATTAATTATTTTGGAATAAGTTTGGGTAAAACTCTTCATATGGTATCAGAGTCATATTGTTAGCCATAGAGAGACACCTTTATTGCTAGGGTTTCAATTCATTTAAAGAGGATCTAGGGTTTCTAGGAGTTATAGAAAACCTATTTTAGACTGAGAGTTTTACGCAGAAGGATCTTGAAGAAAAATGACGTCAAATCGTTCAAGGATAGCGATTGAGAAATTCGATGGAAAAAGTTTTGAGCTATGGAAGTTAAATATGGAGGATCTGCTCATGGACAGAGATCAATGGTTTGTTATATCTAAAACAAAACCCGTCAGTACAACCGATGAAGATTGGGAAAATTTGAATCGAAAAGTGAGGAGTCTAATTCGACTATGTCTTGTAGATTCTGTCCTAATAAATATTTTTGGAGAAGCTACTACAAAGGATATCTAGAATAAGTTAGGGACTCTATATCAATCTAAGTCCCTGGTGAAAAATTTATTCCTCCAAAAGAAACTATATAATATAAGGATGAATGAAGGGGATTCAATAGCAGATTGTCTTAATGCATTTAATATGGTGGTAAGTCAACTTGCATATGTTAAAATTAAGTTGACTGAGGAAGATAAATGTATTACTTTGCTATGCTCTTTATCAGATTCATGGGATAACCTAGTTGTAGCAATTGGTAGTACAACTTCAACCACATTGAAGTTTGAAGATGTTGTGGCATCTCTATTATCAGAGGATATGAGGAGAAAAGCCATGGAAGGCACATCAAGGGATGCCCTAACAGTGAGAGGGCATGCTAAGGAAAAATATAAAATGAGATCTGGTGATAGATCTAAGTCCAAAGGTAGATCTAAGTCTCGAGGAATGTTTGAGAGAAAATGTTGGAAATGTGGTAAGCTTGGACACATGAAGAAGGATTGCAGATCAAAGAATGTTCATTCTGGAAAGAGATATGATGAATCCACTTCCATAGAGATAAATAAATCCAATGATGAAAGAGGGGATGTATATCTGGCATCCTACTTCACGCATTCAGATAGAAATTATTGGTTGATCGATATTGGTGCCTCTTTTCATATGACTCCTCATACGGGGTGGTTTAGTGAATATGAAAGATATGATGAAGGGGAGGTATTGTTGGGAGATGATTCACAACTTAAAATCATTGGTCATGGAAGGGTAAAATATTGTTGTAGGATGGTAGGGTTAAAACCCTCCCAAGTGTGATGCATATTCCTAGCCTTGCTAGAAATTTAATTTATATAAGCAAAATGGTTGATGCAGCAGTAAACATCGTTTTCAGTAAGGATTCATGCAAAATGGTTTGTGGATCTATGGTGTTAGCAAGAGGAGTTTGGATTGAAACCTTGTATAAGCTATTGGAAATCACTATGAAAAATGAGTGCAATAGCTCAACTATTACTGAGGTTGAATCAGATAAAATTTTAACACTCTGGCATTAAATAATGGGACATATTGGAGAAAAGGGATTGCATACCCTATACACAAAAGGTATGTTCCAAGGTATCCCTAATTGCTCAATGGTTTTTTATTTTTGTGAACATTATATTTATGGCAAGCAGAATTGTGTTAATTTCCCATCTGGTGCTACAAGATCAAAATGGGTATTAGATCTGATTCACAGTGATATTTTTGGTCTTGTTCTTGTTCCATATCTTGGAAAATCATAGTATTATGCTTCTTTTGTTGATGATTTTTCAAGATATGCATGGATTTATTTTCTTAAAAGTAAAGATGAAGTGTTTGATAAGTTTAGAGAATTTAAATCACTTGTTAAAAATCAAACTGAGAAAAATATTAAGGTGTTGAGGTTTGATAATGGAGGAGAGTATTGTTCAAATAAATTTGAGGATTTTTGTAAGCAATGTGGTATTGCAAGATAGAAGACTACTCCATATACACCACAACAAAATGGAGTTGTTGAGATATTGAACATATCACTAATGGAAAAGGCAATAAGTATGCTCAGTGGTGCTAGTCTGGCACAGGAATTATGGGTAGAGGCAGTGAGTGTGGCATGTTACTTGTGAAATCGATCTCCTACATTAGCATTGCCGGATCAAACTCCATTTGAAGCATGGTTTGGTAAGAAACCCTCTCTTTCACATCTTAGAGTTTTTGGTTGTGATGCATACATGCATATTCCAAAGGAGAAAATAAGTAAGCTTGATAATAAGGTTGTTAAATGTATCTTTATTGGTTATAAATATGGTGTTAAAGGATATAAAATTTGGAATATAGAAACTAAAAGGACAGTTTACAGTAGAGATGTGGTGTTTAGAGAAATGAAAAGTGATCACAGGAATGAAGTAACAGAAGAAGAACCTAAAAAGGTGCAATTTGATCTCATGGAAGAAGGATCCTACTTAGAATAAGAAGAAGAGGATGAACCACAGGTTCATACACCTATGGTAAGGATATCAACATGAGAAAGAAGGCAACCTGATAGGTATAGTCCATCTGCTTTTCCTTATTCCTTTGTTTTATATGTTACTGATTAAGATCCTAGAATGGTTAGAGAAGTTAATTTTGAAGAGGCAAACCTTTGGAAAGAAGCCATGAATGAGGAAATGATGGCCTTGAAAAATAACAAGACATGGGATCTAGTAAAATTACCTGGTGGGAGAAAAGCAATAGGTAGCAAAAGGATCTTCAAGAAGAAGCAGAATGTTGAAGGTAAAGTGGAGAAATAAAAAGCTCGTTTGGTTGCTAAAATTAAAGGCTATAATCAGGTAGAGGGAATTGATTATGGTAAAGTATTTTCTCTTGTTGCAAATCTAACCTCAATAAGATTTTTTTTATCTATGGTTGTTGCATTTGATCTTGAAATAGAGCAAATGGATGTAAAAACTGCATTCCTTCATGGATATTTGGAGGAATAAATATATATGAGACAACCTGAAGGATTCATTGCTAAAGGAAAGGAGGATTTTGTATGTAAGTTAAAGAAATATTTGTACGGATTGAAACAATCACCTAGAATGTGGTATCAAAAATTTGATACTTATGTTTTAGGACTTGATTTTGTTCGTAGCAATGTTGATCATTGTGTATACTCAAAGTAAATTGGTAATGAACTTGTCATTATAGTTTTGTATGTTGAAGATATGTTACTAATTGGAAACAATAAGGAAATGATCAGGGAAGTGAAGTCTCAGTTAGCATCATAGTTTGACATGAAAGATCTTGGCCTTGCAAATTTTATTTTGGGCATGCAAATAAATAGAGATCGTTCAAACAGAAATCTGTGGCTGAATCAGAAGAAGTATGTTGAGACAGTATTGAAGAGATTCAGTATGCAAGATTGCAAACCAGTGAAGGTACCTATTCCTTTGGGGAAAAAATTATCTTCTAAACAATGTCAGAAAATAGAAGAGGTACAAGAAATGTCTCATGTTCCTTATGCAAATGTTGTAGGGACTTTAATGTATGCCATGGTATGTACTAGACCAGATATTGCCCATGTAGTGAGAGTTTTGAGCAGATACATGTCTACACCTGGTAAAGAGCATTGGACTACTGTAAAAAGGGTTTTCAGATATTTGCATGGTACATCTGATTTTTTAATCTATTATGAAGGTGCAGGTAACAAAAACAAATCCTTGGATATAGAAGGTTTTTTTGATGCAGATTGGGTTGGAGATCTTGGTAATAGAAGATCTACTAGTGCTTATGTATTCAACTTGTTTGGAGGGGCTATTAGTTGGATGAGCAAAAGGTAAATTATTGTTGCTCTTTCAACCATTGAAGTTGAATACATGGTAGCCACTAATGCAAGTAAGGAAGCAATATGGCTACAAAGACTATGTGTTGAGATTGGGTTCTTTCAAGGAGTTGTGAAGATAAATTGTGACAGCCAAAGTGCTATATTTTTGGCAAAGAACCCAACTTACCATTCAAGAACAAAGCACATTGATACAAAGTACCACTTTAGTAGGGACATGATTGAACAGAAGAAAGTGTTACTGGAAAAAGTGGATACCAAGGTAAATATTGCAGATGCTTTAACCAAGGTAGTTAGCATAGAAAAGTTCATATTTTGTACAGTTGAAATGGGTTTGGAAAGACTGAGTGTTGGAACTAACATTGATTAAAGCCTTTCTACAAAGTATTCAACAAGTTGGAGAATGTTCAATGTGTCTCATTCTTTGCAGAGGAAGTACTGTACAGCAGGCCCCGTATTTTTTGAAGATATTATCGAAGCTATTTTCGGAGGCGTTGGTGGGATTCCTATGATTAGTGGGTATGGGTGGTTTTAGACCATGGTATTGTACCCACTGTATTCTGATACCACATTGCAGTTTAGGGTTGTAAGAGTTTCCTTTATATTGACTGTAATGTCCCATTATGGGCAATGAGTGAATAATAATATCAAAGGAGGTGTGGCTCTTGTTTGTTGGAGTAGCCCATATTGGGTGAACCAGGGTAAATCTCGTGTGTTCTATGTGCATGATTTATTGTGATTTGTTTTCTTCTGAGTTATTTATTTATGTATTAATTATTCTGAAATAAGTTTGGGTAAAACTCTTCAAAATGTAGACACAGAAAATAGACCCACTTTGGTGGGCAATCTTCCCTAAGCTCTTTAGGGGACCCCTTAGAATTACCTAGGGCAAGGACAAGGCTTCCCCCATGTTTTGCTTATTTTCCCTCTTCGTGTGAAATCATGCCCAATCGACTTCACATTGCGATATCGTGATCTACCCAGTTGGGGCATGATTTCACATTTTTAAGGTTTAACACATTAAAACCCTAAATTTTGGGGTTGGCATGTTTTACGTCGGCCCTCATTGGTTTACTTGATATTTTTGCCTTCAAATCCACTATATAAGGAGGGTTTAAATTTACTTTTCACACACGATAATACACACGCTCATATAATTGATAATTAATGATTTTATTGCTTGTATTTGATTTCTTGCAAAGTGATTTATTCGGTCTGCATCTTTCTTCTTCTTCTATCGCAAGCAAGTTTGAAGTTTGGTGTTTGATTGTCTGCTGCATTGTTCTTCCTCTCTCTTGGTGGATTTTTGTTGGAGCCCTAAGGAGATATTGACCATCCGGGAGATCTAAAACCCTTCTATTTTTCTTATGTACTCTATTCTAGGTGAATTCGCTCTTCTATATGCACATTTAGGTTTTTGAATGACGTAATCAAGTTTCTACATTCATATTTCATTTTTCGCATAGTTTATTCAAAATCACACCCGATCTGCTATGGGGTGTGACTTTGCCTGGTATTATCATGGTTGCCCATTACGGGGTACGATTTCACCTAAGGCCAAACTGGGGGTAATATGTTGTCCTTGTTTTCTCCATTACATTCTAATTTGCATCTAGAGGATAGTGGCATATTTTGTTTTGTTGTATTGCATTAATATTTATTTTCATCCAAAGGTCAAATTTCGCTTTTAATTATCAAAGGTCAACTAAAAGGACCTAGGGGGCTTGATTGTCGCACCTCCAAGCACTGTTGTACAATGGCCTAAGCAGGCCCCTAAACGCTAATCCCATTTCCAAGTGTTTCTTGAGTTATCTTGTAGGACATGTATTATTAATATTGGACAAAGGGATAAAAGCAAATATCAATCACCGAACAAGCTAAGTATTCTGAATAGTCTTTTAGGCTGTTTGTTGAGTGCTTTTATTTTTGTTGTAAAAACCCTAGAGTATTATATTATTTCCATAGCTTGAGTATTATGCTATTTCCATTGTGCTTGAGTTTACGAAGGATACATCTATGCATGGGTTTAAATTTTTAGTTTATTCAAAGCCAAAACATAAAACATAAAATTTTATCAACATAGATAGTTAATACAATAAAAAATCTATGATATAAAAATGAGTATTTTCTTGTGTTATTTCCATAACTTGAGTTTTTATGCTATTTCCATTTATATTCTTCTGTTATTTTCATAACTTGAGTATTATGCCATTTTTATTGTGCTTGAGTTTACAAAGGATACATCTATACATTGGTTTAAATTTTTCTGTTTATTCAAAGCCTAAGCATAAAACATAAATTTTTACCAACATAGATAGTTAATACAATAGCAAAAATGAGTATTTTCTTGTGTTACTTCCATAACATTAGTTTTATGCTATTTCCATTCATATTCTTGTGTTATATCCATAACTAAGTATTATGTTATTTCCATTTTGCTTTCTTAACTACATACAAAACTTGCATGCATGGTTTTAAAATATTCAATTTACTCAAAGCCAAAGCTTAAAATAGGAAATTTTGTCAACATAGACAATTAATACAATAAAAAAGCTATAATAAGAGAAATAAAGTCTTATCAATGAAGATAAATGATATCAAATACAAAATATCATTAAATATATGAATTTTATTAAATCATTGAATTTTTACAATGGAGGAAGCTAAAACAAACACTTCTTCGCTTCTCCAAAATCACTTGTAAGCATATCTGAATTCTACATATCCACAATTTGATCATTGCAAGTGTCATTATCAAGAATATTAGTGATACCTCTTTTGTCTACTAGGAACTTCCAATATGTCAAAGCTCTGTCATAGGGATACTTATCTAGCTCGTACGATGACACATACATTCTCAAATATTTTTCCAAATTTTTGTCCAATCTGTTACAAAATTTAGATTTCACAAAAGTTAGTGCACTAAAAACCTTTTCATCTTAAAAAGATCCAAAAATTATTGTCTGACATAATTCATATAAAGAAAATATTCACTCATCATTTCTTGTAAGACACTACTTGGATACAATTTTTTCCACAAACGCATGATGGAACTAGGCTCATGTGGGTTACTCAAATGCACAATTTGATTAACCATTGTCATTCCAAAATTGGTGGATTGTTGTCTCAAAATTTTTTTGTTGAGAATACCATTGATTTCAATACCATTCACTTCCACACTTTTAGTGAAATGTTTCACAAGAGTACCCATATATTTTACAA
This sequence comes from Wollemia nobilis, assembly GCA_028583015.1. Lineage (NCBI taxonomy): Eukaryota > Viridiplantae > Streptophyta > Pinopsida > Araucariales > Araucariaceae > Wollemia > Wollemia nobilis. The sequence goes on from JAQPPZ010002998.1 coordinate 24,290,666, forward strand.
ACAACTCACTTTTATTATTGTAGTCAGGACAAGGATTTCAGAACATAAGGTTAACCATAACCATCGCCTCAAGTGACTCATCTCATTTAAAATGATCTCTTATTTCCCTTGGCAATGATTGTACAATTATTATCAATTTAATCTTAGTACTATGTAAAACTACATCAAATTTATTGTGTGTTATGGACACTTGTTCAACATCCTCTGTAACTATATGTGATTGCTTTTCAAAATAATATAAAGGTATCATCTTTCCATGGATATTACTACAAATATTATCATTGATGTTGAACTTCAAAACGTTGTTTGAGTCATTGACGTTAGTTAAAGTATTCCAACTATCAAACAAAGGATCTGTAAAATTCTCTTCGGACAAGTATATCTTATCAATTTGCATACATATTTGTTTTTGCATCCTAATGAAATCAACAATATAAATGGATATTTCTTATGGAAGTTTAATCAAAGTATTCATTTCTTGTAACAATGGAAGAATATGAGAAGTGTTTCTAAGTCAATCATATGGTATAGCAAATATTTTGCCTTGTCAACATCCCTATGATGTGCATACATAAATCCTGCTAAGGATTGATATTTTGAAAAAAAAAAACTCTTTTTGCAGGAAGAAACAGTGAAATCCACCTGGTGTCCACATATTTTAACAATTTTCTACCTTCAATAACACCTAGAGAAAACTGTTGAAACTCTGTAAACCTTTTTGGACTACACAAAAAATAAGTGTGTATTTCATGGACGAGTTCTTCCACTCTGGCAACATTTTCAAATGTGCTCACAATTTTGTATGCAAGATTCATTCTATGCGCCATGCAATTAATGGAAATCAAATATGGGGTAATTAATGTTTGAAGTCTAACACAAATATCGTTCCTCTATCTTGCATTGTAATTGCACCGTTAGCTCCAACACAAATTAACTTTGTGGCTATTTCTTTTTCATCCATTTCGAAAATGTCCTTTAAACTGGTTACAACAACATTGTAAATGTTTTTCTCATTACAATTTTTCACCATCTTGTGTAGTGCTAGTAAATGAGGTTGTCTTAAATGATTTTGGAATGTGTAAACATGTATGCAAATCCAATATGTGTTTTCAATAGTTGTTACCTCATCAATTGAAAGTGAAATAAATTTGGCATGTTTTACATTTTCTCTCAGGTCCTCCTTCTCAACTAGTGATAGACATTTTGCAATTTTCCAACCACTTCGATCTGACCAATGGGAACTAGGAAGGTTTTGCACATCAACTAGTTGAAACAGTTGCTTATAATCGACATGGGTCTAACTTTTTAAAGAATATTGTATACAAAAACAAATTGTAAAGTTTTTGAAGCTAATGTGATCTTATGAATTTTTTGAAAATGGATATAGATTGTTCTGCCCTTCTCAACAAGAGTTTGTTGTCATTTCATTTCTTTTTCGTATTCCTATGTATATCTGACATGCACACATTCTAATGCATCCTTCCACCTAAATAATTTCTTAATTGTTCCATCACTTTCTTTTATTTTCGAATAAAATTTCCCATAATATTATTCTATTGTGTCCAACTTAAGTTGCATGTTATGATTCTTTCCGAGTTTTCAACTATAAATAATGCATCTACACTCTGTTGGTGTATCATTTTTGTTCTCTGGATGAACTAGATCAATAAAGAGATATGTTGATGACCATTCAAAATTAAATGTCCTTCTAAGAGTCCACTTGGTTAACTTTCTACGTTTAGTATTTTGACTAGAAAATTCGCCATAAGTTTGTATTTTACTTATATGATTGTTTTCTTTTTCGGTTGGTGTGTTTGTATGAGTCATCTCGTCAAGATGTTATTGAATGTCATTATAAAAATTATAATGTGGTTGCATCTCATACTCAAGAATATCTTCAAGTGGAGGCATATCAGGATCAACATTGTTCACTGCATTCAATGTTTTGTGTTCTATATCATTTCAGGATGTAAAAAGACATTATTTTAAAGAATTAACAGAATACATTTTTACAGAATTAAAAAATAGGTAGATAAACGAACAAACTAGCATTTATTTATTAATTAAGAAAGTCTTTATAGTTAATAATAACATAATACAAAAATTAACTAATTAATTGGTAAAAGGTGCTTGTACCTTCAACTTGTGTAGCTATGGATGCCTCACTACATTTTGATGTTTGTATAAAATATTTTAGGATACTCTTTTTACCAGAAGATTGGCCTCCCTTCTTTCCATCACCAGTAGGTGACATTGTACCTGTAAAGAAAAAAGTTTTTGATGTTGGAAAATGAATATGACATTGAAGGAAAATCTTGTAGCACTTAGTCGTTATAACAATTTTTGAAAATATACTTCCCTCAATAATTGTTTCCATATTTTTTCAAGGGTTAAATAATCCTTACAATTATCCATTAATTCTTTTAAGAAAATAAAAATAACTTCTACATTATGCATTTCTACATATTTAGATTCCATAATATAAGTAAGACTTAATAATTTTTATTAATCCAATCATAAAATTAAAAGCATAAATTTAAATCCTTCCTTCAAAGAAACCAAGGTTAAACTATAATGGTATAAAGCATCTATGAAACAAACCTGCACTTCCCTCTACAATGACCTCTGCATGCGTGCTCAAGGAACAACAACGAAACAATGCAACGCTAAAAAAACTTACTCTAACACACATGAAGAAAGCTCTAACAACAAGAAATATTTATAATATACTACAAGATGACATGTATACTTGGATATCATAGTTGCAGATAGTGCATCTACGCTGCCTATGAAACTGAAGGAAAAAATGTTTGGACAACAAAACAATGGAAGAAGAAAACAATCCAAGATAACATTCCAAACCCAACACTAAAGGAATACCTTGCACTCCACTAAGGTTAACCTTCACTCAATTCTAAAAAAACCTTGATATCTAATGTCATTACGACTACCATAGTCTACAAACTAAAAGAATATTTCTATAGCTCAATTTTAAAGAAACTCTATAGTAGCACACCAACAAAGGTTACAAAAAAAGTAACAAGGCTACAACAACAACTATGCATAAAGTAAAAATTATTTCTAGAGATGATCCAAAACAAAACAATAATAATCAAATATTTGGAAGCTTTCACTTTATCTATCGTCAACGTCATCACAACTTCTTGCAACCGATCAACCTTTTGTGGAAAACTAGGCTATGTAATCGATCGTCACCCTATCATGATTCTGTAGACACCCAAATCTAGGTATTTGAATGTCATTATAAAAATTATAATGTGGTTGCATCTCATCCTCAGGAATATCTTCAAGTGGAGGCATATCAGGATCAACATTGTTCACTGCATTCAATATTTTATGTTCTATATCATTTCTGGATGTAAAAATACATTATTTTAAAGAATTAATAGAATACATTTTTACAAGAATTAAAAAAGAGGTAGATAAACAAACAAAATTGCATTTATTTTTTAATGAAGAAAGTATTTATAGTTAATAATAACATAATACATAAATTAACTAATTAATTGGTAAAAGGTGTTTGTACCTTCAACTTGTGCAGATACGGATGCCTCACTACATTTTGATGTTTGTATAAAATATTTTAGGATACTCTTTTTACCAGAATATTGGCCTTCCTTATTTCCATCACTAGTAGGTAACATTGTACCTGTAAAGAAAAAAGTTTTTGATGTTAGAAAATGAATATGACATTGAAGGAAAATCTTGTAGCACTTAGTCGTTATAACAATTTTTGAAAATATACTTCCCTCAATAATTGTTTTCATATTTTTTAAAGGGTTAGAGAATCGTTACAATTATCCATTACTTCTTTTAAGAAAATAAAAATAACTTCTACATTATGCATTTCTACATATTTAGATTCCATAATATAAGTAAGACTTAATAATTTTTTTTAAGCCAATCATAAAATTAAAAGAATAAATTTAAAGCCTTCCTTCAAAGAAACCAAGCTTAAACTATAATTGTATAAAGCATCTATGAAATGAATCTACACTACCCTCTACAATGACCTCTGCCTGCGTGCTCAAGGAACAACAACGAAATAATGCAACGCTACAAAAATTTACTCTAACACACATGAAGCAAGCTCTGACAACAAGAAATGTTTGTAATATACTACAAGATGACATGGATACTTGGATCTCATAATTGCAGATAGTGCATCTATGCTGCCTATGAAATTGCAAAAAAAAAATTTGGACAACAAAAAAATGGAAGAAGAAAATATTCCAACATAACATTCCAAACCCAACACTAAAGGAATACCTTGCACTCCACTAAGTTTAACCTTCACTCAATTCTAAAAAAACCTTGACATCTAATGTCATTACGACTACCATAGTCTACAAACTAAAAGAATAGTTCTATAGCTCAATTTTAAAGAAACTCTATAGTAGCACACCATCAAAGGTTACAAAACAAGTAATAAGGCTACAAAAACAAGTATGCATAAAGTAAAAATTATTTCTAGAGATGATCCAAAACAAAACAATAATATTCAGATATTTGGAAGCTTTCACTTTATCTATTGTCAAAGTCATCACAACTTCCTGCAATCGATCAACCTTTTGTGGACAATTAGGCTATGTAATCGATTGTAACCCTATCATGATTCTGTAGACACCCAAATCTAGGTATTTGAATGTCATTATAAAAATTATAATGTGGTTGCATCTTATCCTCAGGAATATCTTCAAGTGGAGGTATATCAGGATCAACATTGTTCACTGCATTCAATATTTTATGTCCTATATCATTTATGGATGTAAAAATACATTATTTTAAAGAATTAACATAATATATTTTTACAAGAATTAAAAAATAGGTAGATAAACAAACAAAATTGCATTTATTTTTTAATGAAGAAAGTATTTATAGTTAATAATAACATAATACATAAATTAACTAATTAATTGGTAAAAGGTGTTTGTACCTTCAACTTGTGCAGATACGGATGCCTCACTACATTTTGATGTTTGTATAAAATATTTTAGGATACTCTTTTTACCAGAAGATTGGCCTCCCTTCTTTCCATCACTAGTAGGTGACATTGTACCTGTAAAGAAAAAAAAATTTGATGTTAGAAAATGAATATGACATTGAAGGAAAATCTTGTCGCACTTAGTCGTTATAACAATTTTTGAAAATATACTTCCCTCAATGATTGTTTCCATATTTTTTCAAGGGTTAGAGAATCGTTACAATTATCCATTACGTCTTTTAAGAAAATAAAAATAACTTCTACATTATACATTTCTACATATTTAGATTCCATAATATAAGTAAGACTTAATAATTTTTTTTAAGCCAATCATAAAATTAAAAGAATAAATTTAAAGCCTTCCTTAAAAGAAACCAAGCTTAAACTATAATTGTATAAAGCATCTATGAAATGAACCTACACTACCCTCTATAATGACCTTTGCCTGCGTGCTCAAGGAACAACAACAAAATAATGCAACGCTACAAAAACTTACTCTAACACACATGAAGCAAGCTCTGACAACAAGAAATGTTCGTAATATACTACAAGATGACATGGATACTTGGATCTCATAGTTGCAGATAGTGCATCTATGGTGCCTATGAAACTGCAGGAAAAATTTTTGGACAACAAAACAATGGAAGAAGAAAATAATCCAACATGACATTACAAACCCAACAGTAAAGGAATACCTTGCACTCCACTAAGTTTAACCTTCACTCAATTCTAAAAAAACCTTGACATCTAATGTCATTACGACTACCATAGTCTACAAACTAAAAGAATAGTTCTATAGCTCAATTTTAAAGAAACTCTATAGTAGCACACCAACAAAGGTTACAAAACAAGTAATAAGGCTACAAAAACAAGTATGCATAAAGTAAAAATTATTTCTAGAGATGATCCAAAACAAAACAATAATATTCAGATATTTGGAAGCTTTCACTTTATCTATTGTCAAAGTCATCACAACTTCCTGCAATCGATCAACCTTTTGTGGACAATTAGGCTATGTAATCGATTGTCACCCTATCATGATTTTGTAGACACCCAAATCTAGGTATTTGAATGTCATTATAAAAATTATAATGTGGTTGCATCTTATCCTCAGGAATATCTTCAAGTGGAGGTATATCAGGATCAAAATTGTTCACTGCATTCAATATTTTATGTCCTATATCATTTATGGATGTAAAAATACATTATTTTAAAGAATTAACATAATATATTTTTACAAGAATTAAAAAAGAGGTAGATAAACAAACAAACTTGCATTTATTTTTTAATGAAGAAAGTATTTATAGTTAATAATAACACAATACATAAATTAACTAATTAATTGGTAAAAGGTGTTTGTACCTTCAACTTGTGCAGATACGGATGCCTCACTACATTTTGATGTTTTTATAAAATATTTTAGGATACTCTTTTTACCAGAAGATTGGCCTCCCTTCTTTCCATCACCAGTAGGTGACATTGTACCTGTAAAGAAAAAAAAAATTGATGTTAGAAAATGAATATGACAATGAAGGAAAATCTTGTAGCACTTAGTCGTTATAACAATTTTTGAAAATATACTTCCCTCAATAATTGTTTCCATATTTTTTCAAAGGTTAGACAATCGTTACAATTATCCATTACTTATTTTAAGAAAATAAAAATAACTTCTACATTATGCATTTCTACATATTTAGATTCCATAATATAAGTAAGATTTAATAATTTTTTTTAAGCCAATCATAAAATTAAAAGAATAAATTTAAATCCTTCCTTCAAAGAAACCAAGCTTAAACTATAATTGTATAAATCATCTATGAAACAAACCTACACTACCCTCTACAATGACCTCTACCTGCATGCTCAAGGAACAACAACGAAATAATGCAACGCTACAAAAACTTACTCTAACACACATGAAGCAAGCTCTGACAACAAGAAATGTTCGTAATATACTACAAGATGACATGGATACTTGGATCTCATAGTTGCAGATAGTGCATCTATGCTGCCTATGAAACTGCATGAAAAAATTTTGGACAACAAAACAATGGAAGAAGAAAATAATCCAACATAACATTACAAACCCAACAGTAAAGGAATACCTTGCACTCCACTAAGTTTAACCTTCACTCAATTCTAAAAAAACCTTGACATCTAATGTCATTACGACTACCATAGTCTACAAACTAAAATAATAGTTCTATAGCTCAATTTTAAAGAAACTCTATAGTAGCACACCAACAAAGGTTACAAAACAAGTAATAAGGCTACAAAAACAAGTACGCATAAAGTAAAAATTATTTCTAGAGATGATCCAAAACAAAACAATAATATTTAGATATTTGGAAGCTTTCACTTTATCTATTGTCAAAGTCATCACAACTTCCTGCAATCGATCAACCTTTTGTGGACAATTAGGCTATGTAATCGATTATCACCCTATCATGATTCTGTAGACACCCAAATCTAGGTATTTGAATGTCATTATAAAAATTACAATGTGGTTGCATCTTATCCTCAGGAATATCTTCAAGTGGAGGTATATCAGGATCAACATTGTTCACTGCATTCAATATTTTATGTCCTATATCATTTATGGATGTAAAAATACATTATTTTAAAGAATTAACATAATATATTTTTACAAGAATTAAAAAATAGGTAGATAAACAAACAAACTTGCATTTATTTTTTAATGAAGAAAGTCTTTATAGTTAATAATAACATAATACATAAATTAACTAATTAATTGGTAAAAGGTGTTTGTACCTTCAACTTGTGCAGATACGGATGCCTCACTACATTTTGATGTTTGTATAAAATATTTTAGGATACTCTTTTTACCAGAATATTGGCCTTCCTTATTTCCATCACCAGTAGGTGACATTGTACGTGTAAAGAAAAAAGTTTTTGATGTTAGAAAATGAATATGACATTGAAGGAAAATCTTGTAGCACTTAGTCGTTATAACAATTTTTGAAAATATACTTCCCTCAATAATTGTTTCCATATTTTTTCAAGGGTTAGAGAATCATTACAATTATCCATTACTTCTTTTAAGAACATAAAAATAACTTCTACATTGTGCATTTCTACATATTTAGATTCCATAATATAAGTAAGACTTAATAATTTTTTTTAAGCCAATCATAAAATTAAAAAGAATAAATTTAAAGCCTTCCTTCAAAGAAACCAAGCTTAAACTATAATTGTATAAAGCATCTATGAAACGAACCTACACTACCCTCTACAATGACCTCTGCCTACGTGCTCAAGGAAAAACAACGAAATAATGCAACGCTACAAAAACTTACTCTAACACACATGAAGCAAAATTTGACAACAAGAAATGTTCGTAATATACTACAAGATGACATGGATACTTGGATCTCATAGTTGCAGATAGTGCATCTATGCTGCCTATGAAACTGTAGGAAGAATGTTTAGACAACAAAACAATGGAAGAAGAAAATAATCCAACATAACATTCCAAACCCAACAGTAAAGGAATACCTTGCACTCCACTCATTTTAACCTTCACTCAATTCTAAAAAAACCTTGACATCTAATGTCATTACGACTACCATAGTCTACAAACTAAAATAATAGTTCTATAGCTCAATTTTAAAGAAACTCTATAGTAGCACACCAACAAAGGTTACAAAACAAGTAATAAGGCTACAAAAACCAGTACGCATAAAGTAAAAATTATTTCTAGAGATGATCCAAAACAAAACAATAATATTCAGATATTTGGAAGCTTTCACTTTATCTATTGTCAACGTCATCACAACTTCCTGCAATCGATCAACCTTTTGTGGACAATTAGGCTATATAATCGATCCTCACCCTATCATGATTTTGTAGACACCCAAATCTAGGTATTTGAATGTCATTATAAAAATTATAATGTGCTTGCATCTCATCCTCAGGAATATCTTCAAGTGGAGGCATATCAAGATCAATATTGTTCACTACATTCAATGTTTTGTGTCCTATATCATTTATGGATGTAAAAAGGCATTATTTTAAAGAATTAACAAAATACATTTTTACAAGAATTAAAAAAGAGTTAGATAAACAAACAAACTAGCATTTATTTTTTAATGAAGAAAGTATTTATAGTTAAGAATAACATAGTACAAAAATTAACTAATTAATTGGTAAAATGTGTTTGTACCTTCAACTTGTGCAGATACGGATGCCTCACTACATTTTGATGTTTGTATAAAATATTTTAGGATACTCTTTTTACCAGAAGTTTGGCCTCCCTTCTTTCCATCACCAGTAGGTGACATTGTACCTGTAAAGAAAAAAGTTTTTGATGTTAGAAAATGAATATGACATTGAAGGAAAATCTTGTAGCACTTAGTCATTATAACAATCTTTGAAAATATACTTCCCTCAATAATTGTTTCCATATTTTTTCAAGGGTTAAAGAATCCTTACAATTATCCATTGCTTCTTTTAAGAAAATAAAAATAACTTCTACATTATGCATTTCTACATATTTAGATTCCATAATATAAGTAAGACTTAATAATTTTTATTAAGCCAATCATAAAATTAAAATCATAAATTTAAAGCCTTCCTTCAAAGAAACCAAGGTTAAACTATAATGGTATAAAGCATCTATGAAAAGAACCTACACTACCCTCTACAATGACCTCTGCCTACGTGCTCAAGGAACAACAACAAAACAATGCAACGCTACAAAAACTTACTCTAACACACATGCAGAAAGCTCCAACAACAAGAAATGTTTGTAATATACTACAAGATGACATGTATACTTGGATATCATAGTTGCAGATAGTGCATCTATGCTGCCTATGAAACTGAAGGAAAAATGTTTGGACAACAAAACAAAGGAAGAAGAAAACAATCACACATAACATTCCAAACCCAACACTAAAGGAATACCTTGCACTCCACTAAGGTTAACCTTCACTCAATTCTAAAAAAACCTTGACATCTAATGTCATTACGACTACCATAGTCTACAAACTAAAAGAATAGTTCTATAGCTCAATTTTAAAGAAACTCTATAGTAGCACACCAACAAAGGTTACAAAAAAAGTAACAATGCTACAACAACAAGTACGCATAAAGTAAAAATTATTTCTAGAGATGATCCAAAACAAAACAATAATAATCAGATATTTGGAAACTTTCACTTTATCTATTGTCAACGTCATCACAACTTCTTGCAACCGATCAACCTTTTGTGGACAATTAGGCTATGTAATCGATCGTCACCCTATCATGATTTTGTAGACACCCAGATCTAGGCATTTGAATGTCATTATAAAAATTACAATGTGGTTGCATCTTATCCTCAGGAATATCTTCAAGTGGAGGCATATCACGATCAACATTGTTCACTGCATTCAATATTTTATGTTCTATATCATTTTTGGATGTAAAAATACATTATTTTAAAGAATTAACATAATGCATTTTTACAAGAATTAAAAAAGAGGTAGGTAAACAAACAAACTTGCATTTATTTTTAAATGGAGAAAGTATTTATAGTTAATAATAACATAATACATAAATTAACTAATTAATTGGTAAAAGGTGTTTGTACCTTCAACTTGTGCAGATAAGGATGCCTCACTACATTTTGATGTTTGTATAAAATATTTTAGGATACTCTTTTTACTAGAAGATTGGCCTTCCTTATTTTCATCACCAGTAGGTGACATTGTAGCTGTAAATAAAAAGTTTCTGATGTTAGAAAATGAATATGACATTGAAGGAAAATCTTGAAGCACTTAGTCATTATAAAAAAAATTTAAAATATACTTCCCTCAATAATGGTTTCCATATTTGTTCAAGGGTTAGAGAATCGTTACAATTATCCATTACTTCTTTTAAGAAAATAAAAGTAACTTCTACATTATGCATTTCTACATATTTAGATTCCATAATATAAGTAAGACTTAATAATTTTTATTAAGCCAATCATAAAATTAAAAGCATAAATTTAAACCCTTCCTTCAAAGAAACCAAGCTTAAACTATAATGGTATAAAGCATCTATGAAACGAACCTACACTACCCTCTACAATGACCTCTGCCTGCGTGCTCAAGGAACAACAACGAAATAATGCAACGCTACAAAAACTTACTCTAACACACATGAAGCAAGCTCTGACAACAATAAATGTTCATAATATACTACAAAATGACATGGATACTTGGATCTCATAGTTGCAGATAATGCATCTACGCTGCCTATGAAACTGTAGGAAGAATGTTTGGACAACAAAACAATGGAAGAAGAAAATAATCCAACATAACATTCCAAACCCAACACTAAAGGAATACCTTGCACTCCACTAAGTTTAACCTTCACTCAATTCTAAAAAAACCTTGACATCTAATGTCATTACGACTACCATAGTCTACAAACTAAAAGAATAGTTCTATAGCTCAATTTTAAAGAAACTCTATAGTAGCACACCAACAAAGGTTACAAAACAAGTAATAAGGCTACAACAACAAGTACGCATAAAGTAAAAATTATTTCTAGAGATGATCCAAAACAAAACAACCATACTCAAATATTTGGAAGCTTTCACTTTACCTATTGTGAAAGTCATCACAACTTCCTGCAACCGTTCAACCTTTTGTGGACAATTAGGCTATGTAATCTATCCTCACACTATCATGATTTTGTAGACACCCAAATCTAGGTATTTGAATGTCATTATAAAAATTATAATGTGGTTGCATCTCATCCTCGGGAATATCTTCAAGTGGAAGCATATTAGGATCAAAATTGTTTACTGCATTCAATGTTTTGTGTCCTATATCATTTATGGATGTAAAAAGGCATTATTATAAAGAATTAACAGAATACATTTTTACAAGAATTAAAAAAGAGGTAGATCAACAAACAAACTTGCATTTATTTTTTAATGAAGAAAGTCTTTATAGTTAAGAATAACATAGTACAAAAATTAATTAATTAATTGGTAAAAGGTGTTTGTACCTTCAACTTGTGCAGATACGGATGCCTCACTACATTTTGATGTTTGTATAAAATATTTTAGGATACTCTTTTTACCAGAAGATTGGCCTCCCTTCTTTCCATCACCAGTAGGTGACATTGTACCTGTAAAGAAAAAAAAAATTGATGTTAGAAAATGAATATGACATTGAAGGAAAATCTTGTAGCACTTAGTCGTTATAACAATTTTTGAAAATATACTTCCTTCAATAATTGTTTCCATATTTTTTCAAGGGTTAAAGAATCCTTACAATTATCCATTAATTCTTTTAAGAAAATAAAAATAACTTCTACATTATGCATTTCTACATATTTAGATTCCATAATATAAGTAAGACTTAATAATTTTTATTAAGCCAATCATAAAATTAAAAGCATAAATTTAAATCCTTCCTTCAAAGAAACCAAGGTTAAACTATAATGGTATAAAGCATCTATGAAACGAACCTACACTGCCCTCTATAATGACCTCTGCCTGCATGCTCAAGGAACAACAACGAAACAATGCAACTCTACAAAAACTTACTCTAACACACATGAAGAAAGCTCTAACAACAAGAAATATTTGTAATATACTACAATATGACATGGATACTTGGATATCATAGTTGCAGATAGTGCATCTACGCTGCCTATGAAACTGAAGGAAAATATTTGGACAACAAAACAATGGAAGAAGAAAACAATCCAACATAACATTCCAAACCCAACACTAAAGGAATACCTTGCACTCCACTAACGTTAACCTTCACTCAATTCTAAAAAAACCTTGACATCTAATGTCATTACGACTACCATAGTCTACAAACTAAAAGAATAGTTCTATAGCTCAATTTTAAAGAAACTCTATAGTAGCACACCAACAAAGGTTACAAAAAAAGTAACAAGGCTACAACAACAAGTACGCATAAAGTAAAAATTATTTCTAGAGATGATCCAAAACAAAACAATAATAATCAGATATTTGGAAGCTTTCACTTTATCTATTGTCAACGTTGTCAACGTCATCACAACTTCTTGCAACCAATCAACCTTTTGTGGACAATTAGGCTATGTAATCGATTGTCACCCTATCATGATTCTGTAGACACCCAAATCTAGGTATTTGAATGTCATTATAAAAATTATAATGTGGTTGCATCTTATCCTCAGGAATATCTTCAAGTGGAGGTATATCAGGATCAACATTGTTCACTGCATTCAATATTTTATGTCCTATATCATTTATGGATGTAAAAATACATTATTTTAAAGAATTAACATAATATATTTTTACAAGAATTAAAAAAGAGGTAGATAAACAAACAAACTTGCATTTATTTTTTAATGAAGAAAGTATTTATAGTTAATAATAACATAATACATAAATTAACTAATTAATTGGTAAAAGGTGTTTGTACCTTCAACTTGTGCAGATACGGATGCCTCACTACATTTTGATGTTTGTATAAAATATTTTAGGATACTCTTTTTACCAGAATATTGGCCTCCCTTCTTTCCATCACCAGTAGGTGACATTGTACCTGTAAAAAAAAAAAGTTTTTGATGTTAGAAAATGAATATGACATTGAAGGAAAATCTTGTAGCACATAGTCGTTATAAAATTTTTTGAAAATATACTTCCCTCAATAATTGTTTCCATATTTTTTTAAGGGTTAAAGAATCCTTACAATTATCCATTACTTCTTTTAAGAAAATAAAAATAACTTCTACCTTATGCATTTCTACATATTTAGATTCCATAATATAAGTAAGACATAATAATTTTTATCAAGCCAATCATAAAAGTAAAAGCATAAATTTAAAGCCTTCCTTCAAAGAAACCAAGGTTAAACTATAATGGTATAAATCATCTATGAAACGAACCTACACTACCCTCTACAATGACCTCTGCCTGCGTGCTCAAGGAACAACAACGAAACAATGCAACGCTACAAAAAATTACTCTAACACACATGAAGAAAGCTCTAACAACAAGAAATATTCGTAATATACTACAATATTGCATGGATACTTGGATATCATAGTTGCAGATAGTGCATCTACACTGCCTATGAAACTGAAGGAAAAATGTTTGGACAACAAAAAAATGGAAGAAGAAAACAATCCAACATAACTTTCCAAACCCAACACTAAAGGAATACCTTGCACTCCACTAAGGTTAACCTTCACTCAATTCTAAAAAAACGTTGACATCTAATGTCATTACGACTACCATAGTCTACCAACTAAAAGAATAGTTCTATAGCTCAATTTTAAAGAAACTCTATAGTAGCACACCAACAAAGGTTACAAAAAAAGTAACAAGGCTACAACAACAAGTACGCATAAAGTAAAAATTATTTCTAGAGATGATCCAAAGAAAAACAATAATAATCAGATATTTGGAAGCTTTCACTTTATCTATTGTCAACGTCATCACAACTTCTTGCAACCGATCAACCTTTTGTGGAAAATTAGGCTATGTAATCGATCGTCACCCTATCATGATTATGTAGACACCCAGATCTAGGTATTTGAATGTCATTATAAAAATTATAATGTGGTTGCATCTCATCCTCAGGAATATCTTCAAGTGGAGGTATATCAGGATCAACATTTTTCACTTCATTCAATATTTTATGTTCTATATCATTTCTGGATGAAAAATACATTATTTTAAATAATTAACAGAATACATTTTTACAAGAATTAAAAAAGAGGTAGATAAACAAACAAACTTGCATTTATTTTTTAATGAAGAAAGTATTTATAGTTAATAAAAACATAATACATAAATTAACTAATTAATTGGTAAAAGGTGTTTGTACCTTCAACTTGTGCAGATACGGATGCCTCACTACATTTTGATGTTTGTATAAAATATTTTAGGATAATCTTTTTACCAGAATATTGGCCTTCCTTATTTCCATCACCAGTAGGTGACATTGTACCTGTAAAGAAAAAAAAATTTGATGTTAGAAAATGAATATGACATTGAAGGAAAATCTTGTAGCACTTAGGCATTATAACAATTTTTGAAAATATGCTTCCCTCAATAATTGTTTCCATATTTTTTCAAGGGTTAGAGAATCGTTACAATTATCCATTACTTCTTTTAAGAAAATAAAAATAACTTCTACATTATGCATTTCTACATATTTAGATTCCATAATATAAGTAAGACTTAATAAAAAAATTTAAGCCAATCATAAAATTAAAAGAATAAATTTAAAGCCTTCCTTCAAAGAAACAAAACTTAAACTATAATTGTATAAAGCATCTATGAAACAAACCTGCACTACCCTCTACAATGACCTCTGCTTGCGTGCTCAAGGAACAACAACGAAATAATGCAACGCTACAAAAACTTACTCTAACACACATGAAGCAAGCTCTGACAACAAGAAATTTTCGTAATATACTACAATATGATATGGATACTTGGATCTCATAGTTGCAGATAATGCATCTACACTGCCTATGAAACTGTAGGAAGAATGTTTGGACAACAAAACAAGGGAAGACGAAAATAATGCAACATAACATTCCAAACCCAACACTAAAGGAATACCTTGCACTCCACTAAGTTTAACCTTCACTCAATTCTAAAAAAACCTTGACATCTAATGTCATTACGACTACCATAGTCTACAAACTAAAATAATAGTTCTATAACTCAATTTTAAAGAAACTCTATAGTAGCACACCAACAAAGGTTACAAAACAAATAATAAGGCTACAACAACAAGTACGCATAAAGTAAAAATTATTTCTAGAGATGATCCAAAACAAAACAATATTACTCAGATATTTGGAAGCTTTCACTTTATCTATTGTCAAAATCATCACAACTTCCTACAACCGATCAACCTTTTGTGGACAATTAGGCTATGTAATCGATCCTCACACTATCATGATTTTGTAGACACCCAAATCTAGGTATTTGAATGTCATTATAAAAATTATAATGTGGTTGCATCTCATCCTCAAGAATATCTTCAAGTGGAGGCATATCAGGATCAAAATTGGTTACTGCATTCAATGTTTTGTGTCCTATATCATTTATGGATGTAAAAAGGCATTATTATAAAGAATTAACAGAATACATTTTTACAAGAATTAAAAAAGAGGTAGATCAACAAACAAACTTGCATTTATTTTTTAATGAAGAAAGTCTTTATAGTTAAGAATAACATAGTACAAAAATTAATTAATTAATTGGTAAAAGGTGTTTGTACCTTCAACTTGTGCAGATACGGATGCCTCACTACATTTTGATGTTTGTATAAAATATTTTAGGATACTCTTTTTACCAGAATATTGGCCTCCCTTCTTTCCATCACCAATAGGTGACATTGTACCTGTAAAGAAAAAAGTTTTTGATGTTAGAAAATGAATATGACATTGAAGGAAAATCTTGTAGCACTTAGTAGTTATAACAATTTTTGAAAATATACTTCCCTCAATAATTGTTTCCTTATTTTTTCAAGGGTTAAAGAATCCTTGAAATTATCCATTGCTTCTTTTAAGAAAATAAAAATAATTTCTACATTATGCATTTCTACATATTTAGATTACATAATATAAGTAAGACTTAATAATTTTTATTAAGCCAATCATAAAGTTAAAAGCATAAATTTAAATCCTTCCTTCAAAGAAACCAAGGTTAAACTATAATGATATAAAGCATGTATGAAACGAACCTACACTGCCCTCTATAATGACCTCTGCCTGCGTGCTCAAGGAACAACAACGAAACAATGCAACGCGACAAAAACTTACTCTAACACACATGAAGAAAGCTCTAACAACAAGAAATATTCGTAATATACTACAATATTGCATGGATACTTGGATATCATAGTTGCAGATAGTGCATCTACGCTGCCTATGAAACTGAAGGAAAATATTTGGACAACAAAACAATGGAAGAAGAAAACAATCCAACATAACATTCCAAACCCAACACTAAAGGAATACCTTGCACTCCACTAAGGTTAACCTTCACTCAATTCTAAAACAACCTTGACATTTAATGTCATTACGACTACCATAGTCTACAAACTAAAACAATAGTTCTATAGCTCAATTTTAAAGAAACTCTATAGTAGCACACCAACAAAGGTTACAAAAAAAGTAACAAAGCTACAACAACAAGTACGCATAAAGTAAAAATTATTTCTAGAGATGATCCAAAACAAAACAATAATAATCAGATATTTGGAAGCTTTCACTTTATCTATTGTCAACGTTGTCAACGTCATCACAACTTCCTGCAACCGATCAACCTTTTGTGGACAATTAGGCTATGTAATCGATTGTCACCCTATCATGATTCTGTAGACACCCAAATCTAGGTATTTGAATGTCATTATAAAAATTATAATGTGGTTGCATCTTATCCTCAGGAATATCTTCAAGTGGAGGTATATTAGGATCAACTTTGTTCATTGCATTCAATATTTTATGTCCTATATCATTTATGGATGTAAAAATACATTATTTTAGAGAATTAACATAATATATTTTTACAAGAATTAAAAAAGAGGTAGATAAACAAACAAACTAGCATTTATTTTTTAATGAAGAAAGTATTTATAGTTAATAATAACATAATACATAAATTAACTAATTAATTGGTAAAAGGTGTTTGTACCTTCAACTTTTGCAGATACGGATACCTCACTACATTTTGATGTTTGTATAAAATATTTTAGGATACTTTTTTTACCAGAAGATTGGCCTCCCTTCTTTCCATCACCAGTAGGTGACATTGTACCTGTAAAGAAAAAAGTTTTTGATGTTACAAAATGAATATGACATTGAAGGAAAATCTTGTAGCACTTGGTCGTTATAACAATTTTTGAAAATATACTTCCCTCAATAATTGTTTTCATATTTTTTAAAGGGTTAGAGAATCGTTACAATTATCCATTACTTCTTTTAAGAAAATAAAATAACTTCTACCTTATGCATTTCTACATATTTAGATTCCATAATATAAGTAAGACTTAATAATTTTTATTAAGCCAATCATAAAATTAAAAGCATAAATTTAAATCCTTCCTTCTAAGAAACCAAGGTTAAACTATAAAGGTATAAAGCATCTATGAAAAGAACCTACACTACCCTCTACAATGACCTCTGCCTGCGTGCTCAAGGAACATCAACGAAACAATGCAACGTTACAAAAACTTACTCTAACACACATGAAGATAGCTCTAACAACAAGAAATATTCGTAATATACTACAACATGACATGGATACTTGGATATCATAGTTACAGATAGTGCATCTAAGCTGCCTATGAAACTGAAGGAAAAATGTTTGGACAACAAAACAATGGAAGAAGAAAACAATCCAACATAACATTCCAAACCCAACACTAAAGGAATACCTTGCACTCCACTAAGATTAACCTTCACTCAATTCTAAAAAAACCTTGACATCTAATGTCATTACAACTACCATAGTCTACAAACTAAAAGAATTGTTCTATAGCTCAATTTTAAAGAAACTCTATAGTAGCACACCAACAAAGGTTACAAAAAAAGTAACAAGGCTACAACAACAAGTACGCGTAAATTAAAAATTATTTCTAGAGATGATCCAAAACAAAACAATAATAATAAAATGTTTGGAAGCTTTCACTTTATCTATTGTCAACGTCATCACAACTTCCTACAACCGATCAACCTTTTGTGGACATCTAGGCTATGTAATCGATCGTCACCCTATCATGATTCTGTAGACACCTAGATCTAGGTATTTGAATGTCATTATAAAAATTATAATGTGGTTGCATCTCATCCTTAGGAATATCTTCAAGTGGAGGCATATTAGGATCAACATTGTTCATTGCATTCAATAATTTATATTCTATATCATTTCTGGATGTAAAAATACATTATTTTAAAGAATTAACATAATACATTTTTACAAGAATTAAAAAAGAGGTAGATAAACAAATAAACTTGTATTTATTTTTTAATGAAGAAAGTCTTTATAGTTAATAATAACATAATACATAAATTAACTAATTAATTGGTAAAATGTGTTTGTACCTTCAACTTGTGCAGATATGGATGCCTCACTACATTTTGATGTTTGTATAAAATATTTTAGGATAATCTTTTTACCAGAATATTGGCCTTCCTTATTTCCATCACCAGTAGGTGACATTGTACCTGTAAAGAAAAAAAGCTTTTGATGTTAGAAAATGAATATGACATTGAAGGAAAATCTTGTAGCACTTAGACATTATACCAATTTTTGAAAATATACTTCCCTCAATAATTGTTTCCATATTTGTTCAAGGGTTAGAGAATCGTTACAATTATCCATTACTTTTTTTAAGAAAATAAAAATAACTTCTACATTATGCATTTCTACATATTTAGATTCCATAATATAAGTAAGACTTAATAATTTTTATTAAGCCAATCATAAAATTAAAAGCATAAATTTAAAGCCTTCCTTCAAAGAAACCAAGCTTAAACTATAATTGTATAAAGCATCTATGAAATGAACCTACACTACCCTCTACAGTGACCTCTGCCTGCATGCTCAAGGAACAACAACGAAATAATGCAACGCTACAAAAACTTACTCTAACACACATGAAGCAAGCTTTGACAACAAGAAATGTTCGTAATATACTACAAGATGACATTGATGCTTGGATCTGATAGTTGCAGATAGTGCATCTACACTGCCTATGAAACTGTAGGAAAAATGTTTGGACAACAAAACAATGGAAGAAGAAAATAATCCAACATAACATTCCAAACCCAACACTAAAGGAATACCTTGCACTCCACTAATTTTAACCTTCACTCAATTCTAAAAAAACCTTTACATCTAATGTCATTACGACTACCATAGTCTACAAACTAAAAGAATTGTTCTATAGCTCAATTTTAAAGAAACTCTATAGTAGCACACCAACAAAGGTTACAAAACAAGTAGTAAGGCTACAACAACAAGTATGCATAAAGTAAAAATTATTTCTAGAGATGATCCAAAACAAAACAATAATACTTAGATATTTGGAAGCTTTCACTTTATCTATTGTGAAAGTCATCACAACTTCCTGCAACCGATCAACCTTTTGTGGACAATTAGGCTATGTAATCGATCGTCACTCTATCATGATTTTGTAGACACCCAAATCTAGGTATTTGAATGTCATTATAAAAATTATAATGTGGTTGTATCTCATCCTCAGGAATATCTTCAAGTGGAGGCATATCAGGATCAATATTGTTCACTACATTCAATGTTTTGTGTCCTATATCATTTATGGATGTAAAAAGGCATTATTTTAAAGAATTAACAGAATACATTTTTACAAGAGTTAAAAAAGAGGTAGATAAACAAACAAACTAGCATTTATTTTTTAATGAAGAAAGTCTTTATAGTTAAGAATAACATAGTACAAAAATTAATTAATTAATTGGTAAAAGGTGTTTGTACCTTCAACTTGTGCAGATACGGATGCCTCACTACATTTTGATGTTTGTATAAAATATTTTAGATACTATTTTTACCAGAAGATTGGCCTCCCTTCTTTCCATCGCCAGTAGGTGACATTGTACCTATAAAGAAAAAAGTTTTTGATGTTAGAAAATGAATATGACATTGAAGGAAAATCTTGTAACACTTAGTCGTTATAACAATTTTTGAAAATATACTTCCCTCAATAATTGTTTTCACATTTTTTCAAGGGTTAAGGAATCCTTACAATTATCCATTACTTCTTTTAAGAAAATAAAAATAACTTCTACATTATGCATTTCTACATCTTTAGATTCCATAATATAAGTAAGACTTAATAATTTTTATTAAGCCAATCATAAAATTAAAAGCATAAATTTAAAGCCTTCCTTCAAAGAAACCAAGATTAAACTATAATGGTATAAAGCATCTATGAAATGAACCTACACTACCCTCTACAATGACCTCTGCCTGCGTGCTCAAGGAACAACAACGAAACAATGCAACGCTACAAAAACTTACTCTAACACACATGAAGAAAGCTCTAACAACAAGAAATATTTGTAATATACTACAAGATGACATGTATACTTGGATATCATAGTTGCAGATAGTGCATCTACGCTGCCTATGAAACTGAAGGAAAAATGTTTGGACAACAAAACAATGGAAGAAGAAAACAATCCAACATAACATTCCAAACCCAACACGAATGGAATACCTTGCACTCCACTAAGGTTAACCTTCACTCAATTCTAAAAAAACCTTGACATCTAATGTCATTACGACTACCATAGTCTACAAACTAAAAGAATGGTTCTATAGCTCAATTTTAAAGAAACTCTATAGTAGCACACCAACAAAGGTTATAAAAAAAAAAAAGTAACAAGGCTACAACAACAAGTATGCATAAAGTAAAAATTATTTTTAGAGATGATCCAAAACAAAACAATAATAATCAGATATTTGGAAGCTTTCACTTTATCTATTGTCAACGTCATCACAACTTCTTGCAACCGATCAACCTTTTGTAGACAATTAGGCTATGTAATCGATCGTCACCCTATGATGATTCTGTAGACACCCAGATCTAGGTATTTGAATGTCATTATAAAAATTATAATGTCGTTGCATCTCATCGTCAAGAATATCTTCAAGTGAAAAAAAACATGCACAATAAGATAAAATAAACCAGAATTGGTGGGAGAGAGACCAGGGAATTGATGGCGGGAGCAGCAGGAGCGGCATCAGGAGCAGCAGGAGCGACAGCAGGCGCAAATGCCGATGCAGGGCTGGATTCGGATCCAGCATAGAGCGCTGGTTTCTGGGCGGGCCCGGATCCTGGGGGCTCAGGTACGCCCGGGCCCGGGCCTGGGCCGGGCCCAGGCGGATCGGCGGCATGGTCGGCCGAGGGTCTAGGGTGCGATGGGTTCGGTGGGGTCGGGATTTTGGGCCCGCGGCCCTTATCCAGCGATCCCGTCTCGGAAGGCTTTGGGAAGGCCCCCCCGCCCCTGGTCAAGGGCGGGCCCCGGGCGGGCATAAACCCTCTTATCAACAAGTTCTGGCGGGCAACAGATCTCCTGGTCGGGCCCTGGGAGTCGGGCTTTCCCTCCAAGGTACTCACATTTCCATCCAGGAGGAGGTTTACTCTTCCCTGGTTTTCGATTCTTCATCATCTCTGGTTGGGAAGTTCCTGGGCGGGCGCCCAGACATGGAGACGATCCGCAGATGGGCGGCCACCAGATGGAAGGTCTCTGGTCATATCCAGCTGGTCGCCCTGTCCAGAGGCTTTTTCATTATCAAACTTAATAACAACGAGGATGCCGAGAAGATCCCGTCGGGCGGGCCCTGGTTCTTGGGTCGCAAAAGCCTCTTTCTCGTATGTTACGGTGCAGACTTCCACCCCAACACCCAAAGCATCAACTTCGCCCCGATCTGGGTCCGCCTCCCGGACCTCCCCTTCCATCTCGTGGCGTGAAGACGTCCTCAAGCTCATCGCCCAATCGGTTGGAGATCTGGTGGCTTTTGATCCCGCGACCAAGGCCGGTTCTCGCATGGTGCATGCAAGGTTCTGTGCCAACGCCAACCTCGAATCTGAGCTCCCCTCCTCGGTGACCATCTCTTCTGGGTCCTTCTTCTGGCGCCAAACCCTGATCTACGAAAACAAACCTGCCTTTTGCACCTCTTGCAGCTCTCAAGGCCACCTCCCTCATCAGTGCCCGGCTTCCAGGAAGACGGCAGGCCCTATTCCCAACCCCCAACCCAGTTTTGGTCGGGCCCCCTCCCAGGATCCTTCCCGTCCCACCCCTAGCACTCCCCCCAAGGAGGTCTCCCCTTCGGGCCCCCAGGCCCTCGGGCCCAGCTCGAAGATCCCTAGCAACCCTTCCGGGGCCCCGATCCCCGATCCTCCCCCGCAGGTCATTCTGGCTCCGCAAGCCCCGGCTCCTTCCGAGATCCAACCTTCCCCCCCAACCCCTTCTGACCCCGGCCCCCCAGCCCTTCCCGGAGCCTACCCCTTTGGTTTGTGGGTCCGAACTATCTAATGATGAGACCGACGGTAGCTCTCCGTCTGAGTCAGATGAAGTCAGCCCCAAGAGGACCCAGAGCAGATCCTTTGCCATAGATTTTGGTTCCAAAGGTAAACGAGGACGGCCCACCCGGTGCGAGCAACGATCAAGGATCACCGAGGATGATATCGCTAGCGGTTCCCAGACTACGCTCCCTGATGCTGCCTCGAACTTTTGCAAGGCGGATGACACCCGATCCAAACCTCCCACCCAGCTGGAAAGGGGGGCAAAGCGACCCCAAAAGGGTGCCAAATGAAGCTAATATCCTGGAACATTAGGGGACTCAATGGAGTCCCCAAGAAAAGGATCCTCGGCCAACTCCGAAGGGATCACCGTCCGTCCTTCATCCTCCTCCAGGAGACCAAGATTGATGACGCCGCTGCTCGGCGAATAGCCCATTCTACCTGGCGCGACTGCGAACTTCTCTCCACCCCCGCGGCTGGTTCAGCCGGGGGCCTCATGTGCATGTGGGATCCCTGATCTTTCGAGGGAAGGCTCATTTCTTCCTCGCCCAGAATCATGAACATCCTGATCCATTGCCTCAACTCTAAGCGTTCGTGGATCCTTTCCAACGTCTACGCTCCCAACAGTCCCGTTGAGAAAGCAAGGCTCTGGCAGGAGATCAGTTCGATGAGAGATGCTTTCGCTCCCCTGCCCTGGATCCTGGCCGGGGATTTCAACAGCCCCCTATTTTCCTCTGACAAATGCGGGGGCATAGAGGCCAGAACCAAAAGCATGGATGATTTTGGGGCCTTCACTGCCCACAACGAGCTCATGGATGTCAGTCTGAAGGGAGCCCGATTCACGTGGTCCAACAAGAGAGCAGGTCCCAATCACATCCAGGTTAGGTTGGATAGAGTGTTCTTGTCCAAGGAAGCCCTCCCCACCTTTGCTGACGCCTCCCTCTTGGCCCTCCCCAAAATCGGGTCCGATCACTGCCCCCTCCTCCTCGAGACTGATCACCGACCCCCCCCAAGAGACCCTTCCGGTTTGAGTCCATGTGGCTTCACCACCCTGACCTCCGGGCCCAGGTCGGCTGCTGGTGGGCTCCCCCTGCCCCTGGCCGCCCCGCCGAGCGGGTCTCCCATAAGCTGAGACGCCTCAAGGAGCACCTCAAGACTTGGAACAAAGAAGTGTTCGGCAATATCTTCGAAAGCAAAGCGGCTATCAAAAATAAACTTGAGGACATTGAATCCGTATTCCAAGCTGGTTCTCAAGAGCCTGGCCTCAGGGAGGAGGAACGCACTGCCCTTTCCGAGTACCACAATGTCCTAGCCAGGGAAGAAACCTTTTGGAGGCAGAAGTCGCGTGCTCTTTGGATCCAAGATGGCGATGCTAACACAAAGTTCTTTCATGCTTCGACCCTTCGCAACAGGGGCTCCAACAGAATTGCCGAGCTGGTCGACTCCAATGGCAGCATCATCAACAAGGAAGCGGACATCCAAGCCGAGGCAGTCCGCTTCTTCCAAGAGCTCCTAGGCGATGGTCCTCCTATGTCCCCTGAGGCGGCCGACTCCCTCTTGGCCCACATCCCGACGTCCGTCCCAGCCGCGGCTAATTCTAAACTGGTCCAGGCCCTGTCGGACTCGAAAATCCATGCTGCCACCTTTTCCATGAAGGCTGAGGCGGCTCCGGGCCCGGACGGGTTTCCTCCCCGCTTTTTCTAGACTTTCTGGGATATAGTAGGCCTTGACGTTTGCGCTGCCATCCGGGACCTGCAGTTTGCCAGATCCATCCCCAGAGGCATCAACTCTACATTCATAGCCCTGATCCCAAAGACCCAGTGCCGCTGTGTCCCCGTCGGACTTCCGCCCCATCACCCGTGCAACGT
The DNA here is from genome assembly GCA_028583015.1 of Wollemia nobilis. NCBI lineage: Eukaryota > Viridiplantae > Streptophyta > Pinopsida > Araucariales > Araucariaceae > Wollemia > Wollemia nobilis. Next base: position 24,315,568 of record JAQPPZ010002998.1, read on the forward strand.
CCTCTATAAAATTCTGACCAAAGCCATGACAACCCGCCTCAAAGACATCCTTCCCCCGATCATTTCCCCCGTCGTGGAAGCTCCGTCAAAGGCAGGCCGATCACCGACGGGGTCATCATCATGCATGAGGCTATCCACTCTGCTGTCCTATCTAGAAAGGCCCACTTCCCCGCTCAAGCTTGATATGAATAAAGCCTTTGACAGAGTCGACCGGAGCTTCCCCGTCCAAAGTCCTCCTCAAATTTGGGTTTCATCCCTCCCCGGGTCCATCTCATCGCCAAGTGCGTGTCCTCCCCCCGGTTCTCTATCCTCGGTCAATGGGTCTCCGACCGGGTTCTTTCCCAGCTCCAGAGGTCTCCGCCAAGGTGATCCCCTATCCCCGATCCTCTTCATTATCCTGGCCGAGGCCCTGGGCCGCACCATTTCGAACGCTGTAACCCGCGGTCTTATCTCGGGCATCAGGCCGGCGCAGGATCTCCCCCCCGTGTCCCATCAGCAATTTGTGGATGACACCATTCTGGCCTCCGCGGCCTCGGTCCCTCAAGCTAAGGCCCTCAAGAGAATCCTTGCTTTGTACGAGGAGGCGGCTGGACAAAAGATCAACCTGCGCAAGAGCAAGATTTACTTCATCAACACCCCTGTGGCCAGGCAACTCAAAATCGGGCGGATCCTTGGTCGCTCCCCGGCTCCCTCCCTTCCTCCTACCTCGGGCTTCCTCTGTTCACAGGGGCGTCTTCCAAAGGGCTGTGGAGTGGGTTGATCGAGCGGATCCAAAGGAAACTTGCCCCCTGGAAAGGCCACCTCCTTTCTCAGGCCGGCAGAGCCACTCTCTTGGCTTCCGTTCTCCAAAGCATTCCTATATACTTCATGTCGGTCTTCAGAATTCCGGCCTCCATTGCTAATCTCATCGAGCAAATCCAGAAACGGTTTCTCTGGTCGGGAGGCGAAGACAAAAAAAGGATTCCCCTGGTCTCCTGGCCCCTAGTCTTTCGCCCCAAGGCTGAGGGAGGAATCGGGCTCAGACGGGTGGTTCCCATGAATCAGGCCCTTCTGTCCAAACATGCCTGGAAGGTCCATACCAATACCCCTGACGAATGGGTCGGCATTGTTCGGAGGAAATACTGTCACAGTCACCCCTTCCTCGGGGATTCCCAGCCCCACGACGGATCTGCCTTCTGGAAGGCCCTGCTCTCCACCAGGGACATCGTTCAGCTTGGGACCAGATGGCTCCTTGGGGACGGCGCCAAGATCGACTTTTGGGAGGACAGATGGATCCTCGACGAGGCCCTGAGCTCCGACAGAGATCTCCTTCTTCTCAAGCCTGGGCTAGCGGGCCGCGGGCCCAGAGTGTCTGATTACATGGCCCTGTGCCAAGGGCAGATCACCTGGAAACCCATCCCGGACCCCGTGTTCCCGCTTCAAGCTGCCAGACTCCAACGCATCCTCAGTGCGACAGTCATTCCTTCTTTCGGTGCCAGTGACAGAATCGTGTGGCATGGCTCTCCTAGCGGCATCTTCTCTGTCAAGTCCGCCTACCATATTCAGAGAACCCCCGGGGCTACCACCTTCCCGACCCAGATGGTCTGGGCCAAGAAATTGATCCCCAAAATCAGCCATTTCGTCTGGGCGGCCGCCCAAAACAAAATCCTCACGCTCGAAAATCTGATCAAGCGTGGCTTCCAAATTCCCAACAGATGTTTCCTCTGCCGCGCCGCATGGGAGTCTACCAACCACCTCTTCCTAAACCGCGCCTTCTCTTCCGAAGCTTTGGGCCTCATCCTTTCCCAGTTTTCCGTTCAGTGGGTGGCCCCCAATTCCATCTCCGACCTGCTGTCCCAATGGCCCACCCCCTTTGCCCATCCCCTCCTCCGCTTCCTCTGGAAGGCCTCGCCTTCCCCACTTGCTCTGGCAGCTTTGGCTTGAGCGCAACCGGCGTGCCTTTTCCGCCCCGGCCTGCTCCCCCCAGAGGTTGGCAATCAAAGCGGTTTCCTTCGCCTCCGAGAATTCCCGCTTCCTTCCCTTTTCTGCGGAGCCCAGGCGCCCGAGCGAAGCCTCCCTCCTCTCCTCCCTCGGCTTCCGCATCTCCCCCCCCGTTTCCCCTCCCGCCCCTTCCCCCCGATCCCTGATCAGATGGACTCCCCCCCCCGGGTGGCTCAAGCTCAACTTCGACGGCGCTTCCAAAGGCAACCCCGGTCCCTCTGGGGCCGGCGGGGTTATCAGAGACAGCTCCGGGAATCTAGTCTCTGCCTTTGCGGTCCCGCTAGGCAGACAAACTAACAACGTTGCTGAAGCTGCTGGCATGCTCAATGGCCTGACGGCTCTCCGGGGCCCCTCCCCAATTATTATCGAAGGGGACTCTCAAGTCATTATTAGAGGTGCCAAGCAGCCCGAGTCCTGCTCCCCGGCGATTTCAGAACTCCATCCGGGAGGCCCTCTTTCTGCTACAGGGTTTTCCTGATCACACCTTCCAACATGTTCTCAGGGAAGGCAACAGGGCGGCTGACTTCATGGCGAACCTTGGCATCACCGTTGGAGAATTCACCAACTGGACCTCGCACTTCCCTGCAGGCCTAGTTCAAATTGCGCTCCAGGACCACCCCGATCCTGTCATTTGTCCAGGTGTCTAATCTCCTCCACGGCTGGGCGACGTTGTCCTCCCGGTCTGGGCCTCCGCCGTTCAGTACTTCCCGCCCCCGTGCCAGGCATAGCGGCCCCGACAGCGCTAGGACCCTTTTCCTCCCCGCAGCGGCCCACGTCACCGGCCTCGTCAGCTACCCTCGTCGGCCAGCTGGCAGCCCCGACAGTCTTTCCTGTTCGCGCATGTCGGAATTCCCCGCTTTTCCCGTGGTGATCTCAAAATCGCTCGTTCCCCGTGCCACGGCAATCCGTTCGAAGTTATCTCCGACTCAGCTCTTCCCCGGCGATCCTCCGCTCAGCATCCGCCAGATGGCGCCTCGGCTGTGGGCCTGCCCCACCCCCGCGTGTCAGATCCTTGATCCGCTCCGTCACCCTCCTCCCCGTCGTGTCGATCATCAACGCGCGCGCTACTTCCCAAAGTTGGCGGCGCTTCCCCTCCCCAAGCCCCCGCCAGGTCTTTTTAATCCCCCCGCTGTCCCATCCCGCTGTCACATTCCCCCTCCCTTGTGCTTGCGTCCCCGGTCTGGCATTTTCTGGCCCCCGTGTCCCCACCCTCGCCGCTCATCCCTCATGGCGTCCAGATCTATTTTTTTGGAGCCCTCTATTCTCGAGCTGAGCGGCCCTGCCCGCCTTTTCGTCGACGCCAAGAATTATACTGCTTTCTTCAGCAAGTTTTCCGGCCACGATGACGAGATTACCCAGGCCTTTCTGGATTCTTGGAACGACGGAGAAGTCACTGTTAAGGGCGTGCATTTTAAAATTTCTAAGGACTTCCTCACAAAAGTCACCGGGCTACACCACGAGGAGAAGGGCCGAGTTGTTCGACGCGATAAGCATAACTGGGAGGAGGAGCTTTCCCGGTTTCCAGATCATCAGTGGGATAAGGGGAACTTGCTTCGATCTCACCTGCCGGCGCCATTCGATGACGCCATTGTCCCGGTTATGCAGTACATAACCTGCGACGACCCCGAGCAGCGCCTCTTCAGCTTCCACATCAGCTTTTTTAATCACCTTCGCGGCGCCACCCTCATTAGCACCCCCCGTTTCCTCCTTTACTCGCTGGGCCTGACCATCGAGCGAGCCCGCAAAAGCCATTCACGGCCCCTGCACCAGGGGCTCATGGCGGTCCTTTACCGCCATGCCTTGGCCAACCAGCCTCAGTTCCACTCCATCCCCCCGGCCTCCTCGCCCCGGCCCCCGAGTCAGGTGTTTCTCCCCCGGAGTCCCCCAAAGACTCCCCCGCCCCTGATGCTACTCCCTCCCTGAAGCGCCGCAGGCCTACACGCAAGTGTAGGACGTCGAGCAAAGGCCCGGATGGGGCCCTTCCCCCTAGCTCTGGCCGCAAGAGGGCCTCCCCTGGTCCCAGCCGGGCTTCAGAAAGCCCCAAGTTCATCAAAGCAGAGGACCCAGAGCCCACGGTGATAAGCTCCGAGACAGACGACGTGCTACAGAAGACGGCGCTTCACGGTCTCCTGGACACTGCGGTGAGCTCTCTCAATACAGCTGCCCTCGCAGCGTCTCATGCCGCCAAGGCGCTGTCTGAGCTCCGCCGTAGGCTGGAGGAAAGCGTTGCAAAGGGGCAACGGCAATCCGAGCAGGCTGAAGACGGGCAGGGCCCGGACAACTAGACCCCGGTCTTCGCAGTTTTTTGCTCTGTTTCTTGGGTTTGGTTTTGTGGAGGTTCGCGGCTGCGCCCGGTTTTGTTGGGGTTTTTGTTGTTTGTAGGCTCCAGGGCCCCGTGGCAAGGCCCTTTTTGTTGTTGTCTATTTTTTGGGCCCCAGTTTGGGGAAATCAAGTCTGGTTGTACGGCTTACTGCTTCGGCTCATATTGTAAATAAGGTTTTGGGATCCTTTTAAAAAAAACCCGCTGTACATATTTCGTTAACTATCAAAAAAAAAAATATATCTTCAAGTGGAGGCATATCAGGATCAACATTGTTCACTGCATTCAATATTTTATGTTCAATATGATTTTTGGATGTAAAAATACATTATTTTAAAGAATTAACATAATACATTTTTACAATAATTAAAAAAGAGGTAGATAAACAAACAAACTTGCATTTATTTTATAATGAAGAAAGTATTTATAGTTAATAATAACATAATACATAAATTAACTAATTAATTGGTAAAAGGTGTTTGTACCTTCAACTTGTGCAGATACGAATGCCTCACTACATTTTGATATTTGTGTAAAATATTTTAGGATACTCTTTTTACTAGAAGATTGGCCTCCCTTATTTCCATCACCAGTAGGTGACATTGTACTTGTAAAGAAAAAAGTTTTTGATGTTAGGAAATGAATATGACATTGAAGGAAAATCTTGTAGCACTTAGTTGTTATAACAATTTTTGAAAATATACTTCCCTCAATAATTGTTTCCATATTTGTTCAAGGGTTAGAGAATCGTTATAATTATCCATTACTGCTTTTAAGAAAATAAAAATAACTTCTACATTATGCATTTCTACATATTTAGATTCCATAATATAATTAAGACTTAATAATTTTTATTAAGCCAATCATAAAATTAAAAGCATAAATTTAAAGCCTTCCTTCAAAGAAACCAAGGTTAAACTATAATGGTATAAAGCATCTATGAAACGAACCTACACTACCCTCTACAATGACCTATGCCTGCGTGCTCAAGGAACAACAACGAAATAATGCAACGCTACAAAAACTTACTCTAACACACATGAAGCAAGCTCTGACAACAAGAAATGTTTGTAATATACTACAAGATGACATGGATACTTGGATCTCATAGTTGCACATAGTCAATCTACGCTGCCTATGAAACTGAAGGAAAAATGTTTGGACAACAAAACAATGGAAGAAGAAAACAATCCAACATAACATTCCAAACCCAACACTAAAGGAATACCTTGCACTCCACTAAGATTAACCTTCACTCAATTCTAAAAAAACCTTGACATCTAATGTCATTACGACTACCATAGTCTACAAACTAAAAGAATAGTTCTATAGCTCAATTTTAAAGAAACTCTATAGTAGCACACCAACAAAGGTTACAAAAAAAGTAACAAGGCTACAACAACAAGTACGCGTAAATTAAAAATTATTTCTAGAGATGATCCAAAACAAAACAATAATAATCAAATGTTTGGAAGCTTTCACTTTATCTATTGTCAACGTCATCACAACTTCCTGCAACCGATCAACCTTTTGTGGACATCTAGGCTATGTAATCGATCGTCACCCTATCATGATTCTGTAGACACCTAGATCTAGGTATTTGAATGTCATTATAAAAATTATAATGTGGTTGCATCTCATCCTTAGGAATATCTTCAAGTGGAGGCATATCAGGATCAACATTATTCACTGCATTCAATAATTTATATTCTATATCATTTCTGGATGTAAAAATACATTATTTTAAAGAATTAACAGAATACAATTTTACAAGAATTAAAAAAGAGGTAGATAAACAAATAAACTTGTATTTATTTTTTAATGAAGAAAGTCTTTATAGTTAATAATAACATAATACATAAATTAACTACTTAATTGGTAAAATGTGTTTGTACCTTCAACTTGTGCAGATATGGATGCCTCACTACATTTTGATGTTTGTATAAAATATTTTAGGATACTCTTTTTACCAGAATATTGGCCTTCCTTATTTCCATCACCAGTAGGTGACATTGTACCTGTAAAGAAAAAAGTTTTTGATGTTAGAAAATGAATATGACATTGAAGGAAAATCTTGTAGCACTTAGACATTATAACAATTTTTGAAAATATACTTCCCTCAATAATTGTTTCCATATTTGTTCAAGGGTTAGAGAATCGTTACAATTATCCATTACTTATTTTAAGAAAATAAAAATAACTTCTACATTATGCATTTCTACATATTTAGATTCCATAATATAAGTAAGACTTAATAATTTTTATTAAGCCAATCATAAAATTAAAAGCATAAATTTAAAGCCTTCCTTCAAAGAAACCAAGCTTAAACTATAATTGTATAAAGCATCTATGAAACGAACCTACACTACCCTCTACAGTGACCTCTGCCTGCATGCTCAAGGAACAACAACGAAATAATGCAACGCTACAAAAACTTACTCTAACACACATGAAATGTTCGTAATATACTACAAGATGACATTGATGCTTGGATCTCATAGTTGCAGATAGTGCATCTACACTGCCTATGAAACTGTAGGAAAAATGTTTGGACAACAAAACAATGGAAGAAGAAAATAATCCAACATAACATTCCAAACCCAACACTAAAGGAATACCTTGCACTCCACTAAGTTTAACCTTCACTCAATTCTAAAAAAACCTTGACATCTAATGTCATTACAACTACCATAGTCTACAAACTAAAAGAATTGTTCTATAGCTCAATTTTAAAGAAACTCTATAGTAGCACACCAACAAAGGTTACAAAACAAGTAATAAGGCTACAACAACAAGTACGCATAAAGTAAAAATTATTTCTAGAGATGATCCAAAACAAAACAATAATACTTAGATATTTGGAAGCTTTCACTTTATCTATTGTGAAAGTCATCACAACTTCCTGCAACTGATCAACCTTTTGTGGACAATTTGGCTATGTAATCGATCGTCACTCTATCATGATTTTGTAGACACCCAAATCTAGGTATTTGAATGTCATTATAAAAATTATAATGTGGTTGTATCTCATCCTCAGGAATATCTTCAAGTGGAGGCATATCAGGATCAATATTGTTCACTACATTCAATGTTTTGTGTCCTATATCATTTATGGATGTAAAAAGGCATTATTTTAAAGAATTAACAGAATACATTTTTACAAGAATTTAAAAAGAGGTAGATAAACAAACAAACTAGCATTTATTTTTTAATGAAGAAAGTCTTTATAGTTAATAATAACATAGTACAAAAATTAACTAATTAATTGGTAAAAGGTGTTTGTACCTTCAACTTGTGCAGATACGGATGCCTCACTACATTTTGATGTTTGTATAAAATATTTTAGATACTATTTTTACCAGAAGATTGGCCTCCCTTCTTTCCATCACCAGTAGGTGACATTGTACCTGTAAAGAAAAAAGTTATTGAAGGAAAATCTTGTAACACTTAGTCATTCAAGAAAAAAGTTTTTGATGTTAGAAAATGAATATGACATTGAAGGAAAATCTTGTAGCACTTAGTCGTTATAACAATTTTTGAAAATATACTTCCCTCAATAATTTTTTCCATATTTTTTTAAGGGTTAAAGAATCCTTGCAATTATCCATTGCTTCTTTTAAGAAAATAAAAATAACTTCTACATTATGCATTTCTACATATTTAGATTCCATAATATAAGTAAGACTTAATAATTTTTATTAAGCCAATCATAAAATTAAAAGCATAAATTTAAATCCTTCCTTCAAAGAAACCAAGCATAAACTATAATGGTATAAAGCATCTATGAAACGAACCTACACTGCCCTCTATAATGACCTCTGCCTGCGTGCTCAAGGAACAACAACGAAACAATGCAACGCTACAAAAACTTACTCTAACACACATGAAGAAAGCTCTAACAACAAGAAATATTCGTAATACACTACAATATGACATGGATACTTGGATATCATAGTTGCAGATAGTGCATCTACGCTGCCTATGAAACTGAAGGAAAAATGTTTGGACAAGAAAACAATGGAAGAAGAAACCAATCCAACATAACATTCCAAACCCAACACTAAAGGAATACCTTGCATTCCACTAAGGTTAACCTTCACTCAATTCTAAAAAAACCTTGACATCTAATGTCATTACGACTACCATAATCTACAAACTAAAAGAATAGTTCTATAGCTCAATTTTAAAGAAACTCTATAGTAGCACACCAAACAAAGGTTACAAAAAAAGTAACAAGGCTACAACAACAAGTATGCATAAAGTAAAAATCATTTCTAGAGATGATCCAAAACAAAACAATAATAATCAAATATTTGGAAGCTTTCACTTTATCTATTGTCAACATCATCGCAACTTCTTGCAACCGATCAACCTTTTGTAGACAATTAGACTATGTAATCGATCGTCACACTATGATGATTCTGTAGACACCCAGATCTAGGTATTTGAATGTCATTATAAAAACTATAATGTGGTTGCATCTCATCCTCAGGAATATCTTCAAGTGGAGGCATATCAGGATCAACATTGTTCACTGCATTCAATATTTTATTTTCTATATCATTTTTGGATGTTAAAATACATTATTTTAAAGAATTAACAGAATACATTTTTACAAGAAATAAAAAAGAGGTAGATAAACAAACAAACTTGCATTTATTTTTTAATGAAGAAAGTATTTATAGTTAATAATAACATAATACATAAATTAACTAATTAATTGGTAGAAGGTGTTTGTACCTTCAACTTGTGCAGATACGAATGCCTCACTACATTTTGATGTTTGTATAAAATATTTTAGGATACTCTTTTTACTAGAAGATTGGCCTTCCTTATTTCCATCACCAGTAGGTGACATTGTACCTGTAAAGAAAAAAGTTTTTGATGTTAGAAAATGAATATGACATTGAAGGAAAATCTTGTAGCACTTAGTCATTATAACAATTTTTGAAAATATACTTCCCTCAATAATTGTTTCCATATTTGTTCAAGGGTTAGAGAATCGTTACAATTATCCATTACTTCTTTTAAGAAAATAAAAATAACTTCTACATTATGCATTTCTACATATTTAGATTCCATAATATAAGTAAGACTTAATAATTTTTTTTAAGCCAATCATAAAATTAAAAGCATAAATTTAAAGCCTTCCTTCAAATAAACCAAGGTTAAACTATAATGGTATAAAGCATCTATGAAACGAACCTACACTACCCTCTACAATGACCTATGCCTGCGTGCTCAAGGAACAACAATGAAATAATGCAACGCTACAAAAACTTACTCTAACAGACATGAAGCAAGCTCTGACAACAAGAAATGTTCGTAATATACTACAAGATGACATGGATACTTGGATCTCATAGTTGCAGATAATGCATCTACGCTGCCTATGAAACTGTAGGAAGATTGTTTGGACAACAAAACAATGGAAGAAGAAAATAATCCAACATAACATTCCAAACCCAACACTAAAGGAATACCTTGCACTGCACTAAGTTTAACCTTCACTCAATTCCAAAAAAACCTTGACATCTAATGTCATTATGACTACCATAGTCTACAAACTAAAAGAATAGTTCTATAGCTCAATTTTAAAGAAACTCTATAGTAGCACACCAACAAAGGTTACAAAACAAGTAATAATGCTAAAACAACAAGTACTCATAAAGTAAAAATTATTTCTAGAGATGATCCAAAACAAAACAATAATAATCAGATATTTGGAAGCTTTCACTTTATCTATTGTCAACGTCATCACAACTTCCTGCAACCGATCAACCTTTTGTGGACAATTAGGCTATGTAATCGATTGTCAACCTATCATGATTCTGTAGACACCCAAATCTAGGTATTTGAATGTCATTATAAAAATTATAATGTGGTTGCATCTCATCCTCAGGAATATCTTCAAGTGGAGGTATATCAGGATCAACATTGTTCACTACATTCAATGTTTTGTGTCCTATATCATTTATGGATGTAAAAAGGCATTATTTTAAAGAATTAACAAAATACATTTTTACAAGAATTAAAAAAGAGTTAGATAAACAAACAAACTTAGTCATTATAACAATTTTTTAAAATATACTTCCCTCAATAATTGTTTCCATATTTGTTCAAGGGTTAGAGAATCGTTACAATTATCCATTACTTCTTTTAAGAAAATAAAAATAACTTCTACATTATGCATTTCTACATATTTAGATTCCATAATATAAGTAAGACTTAATAATTTTTATTAAGCCAATCATAAAATTAAACGCATAAATATAAAGAATTCCTTCAAAGAAACCAAGCTTAAACTATAATTGTATAAAGCATCTATGAAACGAACCTACACTACCCTCTACAATGACCTCTGCCTGCATGCTCAAGGAACAACAATGAAATAATGCAACGCTACAAAAACTTACTCTAACACACATGAAGCAAGCTTTGACAACAAGAAATGTTCGTAATATACTACAAGATGACATTGATACTTGGATCTCATAGTTGCAGATAGTGCATCTATGCTGCCTATGAAACTGTACGAAGAATTTTTGGACAACAAAACAATTGAAGAAGAAAATAATTCAACATAACATTCCAAACCCAACACTAAAGGAATACCTTGCACTCCACTAAGTTTAACCTTCACTCAATTCTAAAAAAACCTTGACATCTAATGTCATTACGACTACCATAGTCTACAAACTAAAAGAATAGTTCTATAGCTCAATTTTAAAGAAACTCTATAGTAGCACACCAACAAAGGTTACAAAAAAAGTAACAAGGCTACAACAACAAGTACGCGTAAATTAAAAATTATTTCTAGAGATGATCCAAAACAAAACTATAATAATCAGATATTTGGAAGCTTTCACTTTATCTATTGTCAACGTCATCACAACTTCCTGCAACCGATCAACCTTTTGTGGACATCTAGGCTATGTAATGGATCGTCACCTTATCATGATTCTGTAGACACCTAGATCTAGGTATTTGAATGTCATTATAAAAATTATAATGTGGTTGCATCTCATCCTCAGGAATATCTTCAAGTGGAGGCATATCAGGATCAACATTGTTCACTGCATTCAATAATTTATATTCTATATCATTTTTGGATGTAAAAATACATTATTTTAAAGAATTAACAGAATACATTTTTACAAGAATTAAAAAAGAGGTAGATAAACAAATAAACTTGCATTTATTTTTTAATGAAGAAAGTCTTTATAGTTAATAATAACATAATACATATATTAACTAATTAATTGGTAAAATGTGTTTGTACCTTCAACTTGTGCAGATACGGATGCCTCACTACATTTTGATGTTTGTATAAAATATTTTAGGATACTCTTTTTACCAGAATATTGGCCTTCCTTATTTCCATCACTAGTAGGTGACATTGTACCTGTAAAGAAAAAAGTTTTTGATGTTAGAAATGAATATGACAATGAAGGAAAATCTTGTAGCACTTAGACATTATAACAATTTTTGAAAATATACTTCCCTCAATAATTGTTTCCATATTTGTTCAAGGGTTAGAGAATCATTACAATTATCCATTACTTCTTTTAAGAAAATAAAAATAACTTCTACATTATGCATTTCTACATATTTAGATTCCATAATATAAGTAAGACTTAATAATTTTTATTAAGCCAATCATAAAATTAAAAGCATAAATTTAAACCCTTCCTTCAAAGAAACCAAGCTTAAACTATAATGGTATAAAGCATCTATGAAACGAACCTACACTACACTCTACAATGACCTATGCCTGCGTGCTCAAGGAACAACAACGAAATAATGCAACGCTACAAAAACTTACTCTAACACACATGAGGCACGCTCTGACAACAAGAAATGTTCGTAATATACTACAAGATGACATGGATACTTGGATCTCATAGTTGCAGATAATGCATCTACGCTGCCTATGAAACTGTAATAAAAATGTTTGGACAACAAAACAATGGAAGAAGAAAATAATCCAACATAACATTCCAAACCCAACACTAAAGGAATACCTTGCACTCCACTAAGTTTAACCTTCACTCAATTCTAAAAAAACCTTGACATCTAATGTCATTACGACTACCATAGTCTACAAACTAAAAGAATTGTTCTATAGCTCAATTTTAAAGAAACTCTATAGTAGCACACCAACAAAGGTTACAAAACAAGTAATAAGGCTACAACAACAAGTACGCATAAAGTAAAAATTATTTCTAGAGATGATCCAAAACAAAACAATAATACTTAGATATTTGGAAGCTTTCACTTTATCTATTGTGAAAGTCATCACAACTTCCTGCAACCGATCAACCTTTTGTGGAAAATTAGGCTATGTAATCGATCGTCACTCTATCATGATTTTGTAGACACCCAAATCTAGGTATTTGAATGTCATTATAAAAATTATAATGTGGTTGTATCTCATCCTCAGGAATATCTTCAAGTGGAGGCATATCAGGATCAATATTGTTCACTACATTCAATGTTTTGTGTCCTATATCATTTATGGATGTAAAAAGGCATTATTTTAAAGAATTAACAGAATACATTTTTACAAGAATTAAAAAAGAGGTAGATAAACAAACAAACTAGCATTTATTTTTTAATGAAGAAAGTCTTTATAGTTAAGAATAACATAGTACAAAAATTAACTAATTAATTGGTAAAAGGTGTTTGTACCTTCAACTTGTGCAGATACGGATGCCTCACTACATTTTGATGTTTGTATAAAATATTTTAGACACTATTTTTACCAGAAGATTGGCCACCCTTCTTTCCATCACCAGTAGGTGACATTGTACCTGTAAAGAAAAAAGTTTTTGATGTTAGAAAATGAATATGACATTGAAGGAAAATCTTGTAACACTTAGTCATTATAACAATTTTTGAAAATATACTTCCCTCAATAATTGTTTTCATATTTTTTCAAAGGTTAAAGAATCCTTACAATTATCCATTACTTCTTTTAAGAAAATAAAAATAACTTCTACATTATGCATTTCTACATCTTTAGATTCCACAATATAAGTAAGACTTAATAATTTTTATTAAGCCAATCATAAAATTAAAAGCATAAATTTAAAGCCTTCCTTCAAAGAAACCAAGATTAAACTATAATGGTATAAAGCATCTATGAAAAGAACCTACACTACCCTCTACAATGACCTCTGCCTGCGTGCTCAAGGAACAACAACGAAACAATGCAACGCTACAAAAACTTACTCTAACACACATGAAGAAAGCTCTAACAACAAGAAATATTTGTAATATACTACAAGATGACATGTATACTTGGATATAATAGTTGCAGATAGTGCATCTACGTTGCCTATGAAACTAAAGGAAAAATGTTTGGACAACAAAACAATGGAAGAAGAAAACAATCCAACATAACATTCCAAACCCAACACTAAAAGAATACCTTGCACTCCACTAAGGTTAACCTTCACTCAATTCTAAAAAAACCTTGACATCTAATGGCATTACGACTACCATAGTCTACAAACTAAAAGAATAGTTCTATAGCTCAATTTTAAAGAAACTCTATAGTAGCACACCAACAAAGGTTACAAAAAAAGTAACAAGGCTACAACAACAAGTATGCATAAAGTAAAAATTATTTTTAGAGATGATCCAAAACAAAACAATAATAATCAGATATTTGGAAGCTTTCACTTTATCTATTGTCAACGTCATCACAACTTCTTGCAACCGATCAACCTTTTGTAGACAATTAGGCTATGTAATCGATCGTCACCCTATGATGATTCTGTAGACACCCAGATCTAGGTATTTGAATGTCATTATAAAAATTATAAGGTGGTTGCATCTCATCCTCAAGAATATCTTCAAGTGGAGGCATATCAGGATCAACATTGTTCACTGCATTCAATATTTTATGTTCTATATGATTTTTGGATGTAAAAATACATTATTTTAAAGAATTAACATAATACATTTTTACAAGAATTAAAAAAGAGGTAGATAAACAAACAAACTTGCATTTATTTTATAATGAAGAAAGTATTTATAGTTAATAATAACATAATACATAAATTAACTAATTAATTGGTAAAAGGTGTTTGTACCTTCAACTTGTGCAGATACGGAAGCCTCACTACATTTTGATGTTTGTATAGAATATTTTAGGATACTCTTTTTACTAGAAGATTGGACTTCCTTATTTCCATCACCAGTAGGTGACATTGTACCTGTAAAGAAAAAAGTTTTTGATGTTAGAAAATGAATATGACATTGAAGGAAAATCTTGTAGCACTTAGTCATTATAACAATTTTTGAAAATATACTTCCCTCAATAATTGTTTCCATATTTGTTCAAGGGTTAGAGAATCGTTATAATTATCCATTACTGCTTTTAAGAAAATAAAAATAACTTCTACATTATGCATTTCTACATATTTAGATTCCATAATATAATTAAGACTTAATAATTTTTATTAAGCCAATCATAAAATTAAAAGCATAAATTTAAATCCTTCCTTCAAAGAAACCAAGGTTAAACTATAATGGTATAAAGCATCTATGAAACGAACCTACACTACACTCTATAATGACCTCTGCCTGCGTGCTCAAGGAACAACAACGAAATAATGCAACGCTACAAAAACTTACTCTAACACACATGAAGAAAGCTCTGACAACAAGAAATGTTCGTAATATACTACAAGATGACATGGATACTTGGATCTCATAGTTGCACATAGTCAATCTACGCTGCCTATGAAACTGAAGGAAAAATGTTTGGACAACAAAACAATGGAAGAAGAAAACAATCCAACATAACATTCCAAACCCAACACTAAAGGAATACCTTGCACTCCACTAAGATTAACC
This sequence comes from Wollemia nobilis, assembly GCA_028583015.1. Lineage (NCBI taxonomy): Eukaryota > Viridiplantae > Streptophyta > Pinopsida > Araucariales > Araucariaceae > Wollemia > Wollemia nobilis. The sequence continues at coordinate 24,330,734 of JAQPPZ010002998.1, forward strand.
TTCACTCAATTCTTAAAAAACCTTGACATCTAATGTCATTACGACTACCATAGTCTACAAACTAAAAGAATAGTTCTATAGCTCAATTTTAAAGAAACTCTATAGTAGCACACCAACAAAGGTTACAAAAAAAGTAACAAGGCTACAACAACAAGTACGCGTAAATTAAAAATTATTTCTAGAGATGATCCAAAACAAAACAATAATAATCAAATGTTTGGAAGCTTTCACTTTATCTATTGTCAACGTCATCACAACTTCCTGCAACCGATCAACCTTTTGTGGACATCTAGGCTATGTAATCGATCATCACCCTATCATGATTATGTAGACACCTAGATCTAGGTATTTGAATGTCATTATAAAAATTATAATGTGGTTGCATCTCATCCTTAGGAATATCTTCAAGTGGAGGCATATCAGGATCAACATTTTTCACTGCATTCAATAATTTATATTCTATATCATTTCTGGATGTAAAAATACATTATTTTAAAGAATTAATAGAATACATTTTTACAAGAATTAAAAAAGAGGTAGATAAACAAATAAACTTGTATTTATTTTTTAATGAAGAAAGTCTTTATAGTTAATAATAACATAATACATAAATTAACTAATTAACTGGTAAAATGTGTTTGTACCTTCAACTTGTGCAGATATGGATGCCTCACTACATTTTGATGTTTGTATAAAATATTTTAGGATACTCTTTTTACCAAAATATTGGCCTTCCTTATTTCCATCACCAGTAGGTGACATTGTACCTGTAAAGAAAAAAGTTTTTGATGTTAGAAAATGAATATGACATTGAAGGAAAATCTTGTAGCACTTAGTCATTATAACAATTTTTGAAAATATACTTCCCTCAATAATTGTTTCCATATTTGTTCAAGGGTTAGAGAATCATTACAATTATCCATTACTTCTTTTAAGAAAATAAAAATAACTTCTACATTATGCATTTCTACATATTTAGATTCCATAATATAAGTAAGACTTAATAATTTTTATTAAGCCAATCATAAAATTAAAAGCATAAATTTAAAGCCTTCCTTCAAAGAAACCAAGCTTAAACTATAATTGTATAAAGCATCTATGAAACAAACCTACACTACCCTCTACAGTGACCTCTGCCTGCATGCTCAAGGAACAACAACGACATAATGCAATGCTACAAAAACTTACTCTAACACACATGAAGCAAGCTTTGACAACAAGAAATGTTCGTAATATACTACAAGATGACATTGATGCTTGGATCTCATAGTTGCAGATAGTGCATCTATGCTGCCTATGAAACTGTACGAAGAATGTTTGGACAACAAAACAATTGAAGAAGAAAATAATCCAACATAACATTCCAAACCCAACACTAAAGGAATACCTTGCACTCCACTAAGTTTAACCTTCACTCAATTCTAAAAAAACCTTGACATCTAATGTCATTACGACTACCATAGTCTACAAACTAAAAGAATAGTTCTATAGCTCAATTTTAAAGAAACTCTATAGTAGCACACCAACAAAGGTTACAAAACAAGTAATAAGGCTACAAAAACAAGTATGCATAAAGTAAAAATTATTTCTAGAGATGATCCAAAACGAAACAATAATATTCAGATATTTGGAAGCTTTCACTTTATCTATTGTCAAAGTCATCACAACTTCTTGCAACCGATCAACCTTTTGTGGACAAATAGGCTATGTAATCGATCCTCACACTATCATGATTTTGTAGACACCCAAATCTAGGTATTTGAATGTCATTATAAAAATTATAATGTGGTTGCATCTCATCCTCGGGAATATCTTCAAGTGGAGGCATATCAGGATCAAAATTGTTTACTGCATTCAATGTTTTGTGTCCTATATCATTTATGGATGTAAAAAGGCATTATTATAAAGAATTAACAGAATACATTTTTACAAGAATTAAAAAAGAGGTAGATCAACAAACAAACTTGCATTTATTTTTCAATGAAGAAAGTCTTTATAGTTAAGAATAACATAGTACAAAAATTAATTGATTAATTGGTAAAAGGTGTTTGTACCTTCAACTTGTGCGGATGTGGATGCCTCACTGCATTTTGATATTTGTGTAAAATGTTTTAGGATGTTCTTTTTACCGGAAGATTGGCCTTCCTTCTTTCCATCACCAGTAGGTGACATTGTACCTGTAAAGAAAAAAGTTTTTGATGTTAGAAAATGAATATGACATTGAAGAAAAATCTTGTAGCACTTAGTCGTTATAACAATTTTTGAAAATATACTTCCCTCAATAATTGTTTCCATATTTTTTCAAGGGTTAAAGAATCCTTGCAATTATCCATTGCTTCTTTTAAGAAAATAAAAATAACTTCTACATTATGCATTTTTACATATTTAGATTCCATAATATAAGTAAGACATAATAATTTTTATTAAGCCAATCATAAAATTAAAAGCATAAATTTAAATCCTTCCTTCAAAGAAACCAAGATTAAACTATAATGGTATAAAGCATCTATGAAACGAACCTACACTGCCCTCTATAATGACCTCTGCCTGCGTGCTCAAGGAACAACAACAAAACAATGCAACGCTACAAAAACTTACTATAACACACATGAAGAAAGCTCTAACAACAAGAAATATTCATAATATACTACAATATGACATGGATACTTGGATATCATAGTTGCAGATAGTGCATCTACGCTGCCTATGAAACTGAAGGAAAAATGTTTGGACAACAAAACAATGGAAGAAGAAAACAATCCAATATAACATTCCAAATCCAACACTAAAGGAATACCTTGCATTCCACTAAGGTTAACCTTCACTCAATTCTAAAAAAACCTTGACATCTAATGTCATTACGACTACCATAGTCTACAAACTAAAAGAATAGTTCTATAGCTCAATTTTAAAGAAACTCTATAGTAGCACACCAACAAAGGTTACCAAAAAAGTAACAAGGCTACAACAACAAGTATGCATAAAGTAAAAATCATTTCTAGAGATGATCCAAAACAAAACAATAATAATCAAATATTTGGAAGCTTTCACTTTATCTATTGTCAACGTCATCACAACTTCTTGCAACCGATCAACCTTTTGTAGACAATTAGACTATGTAATCAATCGTCACACTATGATGATTCTGTAGACACCCAGATCTAGGTATTTGAATGTCATTATAAAAATTATAATGTGGTTGCATCTCATCCTCAGAAATATCTTCAAGTGGAGGCATATCAGGATCAACATTGTTCACTGCATTCAATATTTTATTTTCTATATCATTTTTGGATGTTAAAATACATTATTTTAAAGAATTAACAGAATACATTTTTACAAGAAATAAAAAAGAGGTAGATAAACAAACAAACTTGCATTTATTTTTTAATGAAGAAAGTATTTATAGTTAATAATAACATAATACATAAATTAACTAATTAATTGGTAAAAGGTGTTTGTACCTTCAACTTGTGCAGATACGAATGCCTCACTACATTTTGATGTTTGTATAAAATATTTTAGGATACTCTTTTTACTAGAAGATTGGCCTTCCTTATTTCCATCACCAGTAGGTGACATTGTACCTATAAAGAAAAAAGTTTTTGATGTTAGAAAATGAATATGACATTGAAGGAAAATCTTGTAGCACTTAGTCATTATAACAATTTTTGAAAATATACTTCCCTCAATAATTGTTTCCATATTTGTTCAAGGGTTAGAGAATCGTTACAATTATCCATTACTTCTTTTAAGAAAATAAAAATAACTTCTACATTATGCATTTCTACATATTTAGATTCCATAATATAAGTAAGACTTAATAATTTTTTTTAAGCCAATCATAAAATTAAAAGCATAAATTTAAAGCCTTCCTTCAAATAAACCAAGGTTAAACTATAATGGTATAAAGCATCTATGAAACGAACCTACGCTACCCTCTACAATGACCTCTGCTGCGTGCTCAAGGAACAACATCAAAATAATGCAACACTATAAAAACTTACTCTAACACACATGAAGCAGGCTCTAACAACAAGAAATGTTCGTAATATACTACAAGATGACATGGATACTTGGATCTCATAGTTGCAGATAATGCATCTACGCTGCCTATGAAACTGTAGGAAGAATGTTTAGACAACAAAACAATGGAAGAAGAAAATAATCCAACATAACATTCCAAACCCAACACTAAAGGAATACCTTGCACTCCACTAAGTTTAACCTTCACTCAATTCTAAAAAAACCTTGACATCTAATGTCATTATGACTACCATAGTCTACAAACTAAAAGAATAGTTCTATAGCTCAATTTTAAAGAAACTCTATAGTAGCACACCAACAAAGGTTACAAAACAAGTAATAAGGCTACAACAACAAGTACACATAAAGTAAAAATTATTTCTAGAGATGATCCAAAACAAAACAATAATAATCAGATATTTGGAAGCTTTCACTTTATCTATTGTCAACGTCATCACAACTTCCTGCAACCGATCAACCTTTTGTGGACAATTAGGCTATGTAATCGATTGTCAACCTATCATGATTCTGTAGACACCCAAATCTAGGTATTTGAATGTCATTATAAAAATTATAATGTGGTTGCATCTCATCCTCAGGAATATCTTCAAGTGGAGGTATATCAGGATCAACATTGTTCACTACATTCAATGTTTTGTGTCCTATATCATTTATGGATGTAAAAAGGCATTATTTTAAAGAATTAACAAAATACATTTTTACAAGAATTAAAAAAGAGTTAGATAAACAAACAAACTTAGTCATTATAACAATTTTTTAAAATATACTTCCCTCAATAATTGTTTCCATATTTGTTCAAGGGTTAGAGAATCGTTACAATTATCCATTACTTCTTTTAAGAAAATAAAAATAACTTCTACATTATGCATTTCTACATATTTAGATTCCATAATATAAGTAAGACTTAATAATTTTTATTAAGCCAATCATAAAATTAAAAGCATAAATTTAAAGCCTTCCTTCAAAGAAACCAAGATTAAACTATAATGGTATAAAGCATCTATGAAAAGAACCTACACTACCCTCTACAATGACCTCTGCCTGCGTGCTCAAGGAACAACAACGAAACAATGCAACGCTACAAAAACTTACTCTAACACACATGAAGAAAGCTCTAACAACAAGAAATATTTGTAATATACTACAAGATGACATGTATACTTGGATATAATAGTTGCAGATAGTGCATCTACGTTGCCTATGAAACTGAAGGAAAAATGTTTGGACAACAAAACAATGGAAGAAGAAAACAATCCAACATAACATTCCAAACCCAACACTAAAGGAATACCTTGCACTCCACTAAGGTTAACCTTCACTCAATTCTAAAAAAACCTTGACATCTAATGTCATTATGACTACCATAGTCTACAAACTAAAAGAATAGTTCTATAGCTCAATTTTAAAGAAACTCTATAGTAGCACACCAACAAAGGTTACAAAAAAAGTAACAAGGCTACAACAACAAGTATGCATAAAGTAAAAATTATTTTTAGAGATGATCCAAAACAAAACAATAATAATCAGATATTTGGAAGCTTTCACTTTATCTATTGTCAACGTCATCACAACTTCTTGCAACCGATCAACCTTTTGTAGACAATTAGGCTATGTAATCGATCGTCACCCTATGATGATTCTGTAGACACCCAGATCTAGGTATTTGAATGTCATTATAAAAATTATAATGTGGTTGCATCTCATCCTCAAGAATATCTTCAAGTGGAGGCATATCAGGATCAACATTGTTCACTGCATTCAATATTTTATGTTCTATATGATTTTTGGATGTAAAAATACATTATTTTAAAGAATTAACATAATACATTTTTACAAGAATTAAAAAAGAGGTAGATAAACAAACAAACTTGCATTTATTTTATAATGAAGAAAGTATTTATAGTTAATAATAACATAATACATAAATTAACTAATTAATTGGTAAAAGGTGTTTGTACCTTCAACTTGTGCAGATACGGATGCCTCACTACATTTTGATGTTTGTATAGAATATTTTAGGATACTCTTTTTACTAGAAGATTGGACTTCCTTATTTCCATCACCAGTAGGTGACATTGTACTTGTAAAGAAAAAAGTTTTTGATGTTAGAAAATGAATATGACATTGAAGGAAAATCTTGTAGCACTTAGTCATTATAACAATTTTTGAAAATATACTTCCCTCAATAATTGTTTCCATATTTGTTCAAGGGTTAGAGAATCGTTATAATTATCCATTACTGCTTTTAAGAAAATAAAAATAACTTCTACATTATGCATTTCTACATATTTAGATTCCATAATATAATTAAGACTTAATAATTTTTATTAAGCCAATCATAAAATTAAAAGCATAAATTTAAATCCTTCCTTCAAAGAAACCAAGGTTAAACTATAATGGTATAAAGCATCTATGAAACGAACCTACACTACCCTCTATAATGACCTCTGCCGGCGTGCTCAAGGAACAACAACGAAATAATGCAATGCTACAAAAACTTACTCTAACACACATGAAGAAAGCTCTGACAACAAGAAATGTTCGTAATATACTACAAGATGACATGGATACTTGGATCTCATAGTTGCACATAGTCAATCTACGCTGCCTATGAAACTGAAGGAAAAATGTTTGGACAACAAAACAATGGAAGAAGAAAACAATCCAACATAACATTCCAAACCCAACACTAAAGGAATACCTTGCACTCCACTAAGATTAACCTTCACTCAATTCTTAAAAAACCTTGACATCTAATGTCATTACGACTACCATAGTCTACAAACTAAAAGAATAGTTCTATAGCTCAATTTTAAAGAAACTCTATAGTAGCACACCAACAAAGGTTACAAAAAAAGTAACAAGGCTACAACAACAAGTACGCGTAAATTAAAAATTATTTCTAGAGATGATCCAAAACAAAACAATAATAATCAAATGTTTGGAAGCTTTCACTTTATCTATTGTCAACGTCATCACAACTTCCTGCAACCGATCAACCTTTTGTGGACATCTAGGCTATGTAATGGATCGTCACCCTATCATGATTCTGTAGACACCTAGATCTAGGTATTTGAATGTCATTATAAAAATTATAATGTGGTTGCATCTCATCCTTAGGAATATCTTCAAGTGGAGGCATATCGGGATCAACATTGTTCATCGCATTCAATAATTTATATTCTATATCATTTCTGGATGTAAAAATACATTATTTTAAAGAATTAACAGAATACATTTTTACAAGAATTAAAAAAGAGGTAGATAAACAAATAAACTTGTATTTATTTTTTAATGAAGAAAGTCTTTATAGTTAATAATAACATAATACATAAATTAACTAATTAAGCTGGTAAAATGTGTTTGTACCTTCAACTTGTGCGAGATATGGATGCCTCACTACATTTTGATGTTTGTATAAAATATTTGAGGATACTCTTTTTACCAAAATATTGGCCTTCCTTATTTCCATCACCGAGTAGGTGACATTGTACCTGTAAAGAAAAAAGTTTTTGATGTTAGAAAATGAATATGACATTGAAGGAAAATCTTGTAGCACTTAGTCATTATAACAATTTTTGAAAATATACTTCCCTCAATAATTGTTTCCATATTTGTTCAAGGGTTAGAGAATCATTACAATTATCCATTACTTCTTTTAAGAAAATAAAAATAACTTCTACATTATGCATTTCTACATATTTAGATTCCATAATATAAGTAAGACTTAATAATTTTTATTAAGCCAATCATAAAATTAAAAGCATAAATTTAAAGCCTTCCTTCAAAGAAACCAAGCTTAAACTATAATTGTATAAAGCATCTATGAAACGAACCTACACTACCCTCTACAGTGACCTCTGCCTGCATGCTCAAGGAACAACAACGAAATAATGCAACGCTACAAAAACTTACTCTAACACACATGAAGCAAGCTTTGACAACAAGAAATGTTCGTAATATACTACAAGATGACATTGATGCTTGGATCTCATAGTTGTAGATAGTGCATCTATGCTGCCTATGAAACTGTACGAAGAATGTTTGGACAACAAAACAATTGAAGAAGAAAATAATCCAACATAACATTCCAAACCCAACACTAAAGGAATACCTTGCACTCCACTAAGTTTAACCTTCACTCAATTCTAAAAAAACCTTGACATCTAATGTCATTACGACTACCATAGTCTACAAACTAAAAGAATAGTTCTATAGCTCAATTTTAAAGAAACTCTATAGTAGCACACCAACAAAGGTTACAAAACAAGTAATAAGGCTACAAAAACAAGTATGCATAAAGTAAAAATTATTTCTAGAGATGATCCAAAACAAAACAATAATATTCAGATATTTGGAAGCTTTCACTTTATCTATTGTCAAAGTCATCACAACTTCCTGCAACCGATCAACCTTTTGTGGACAAATAGGCTATGTAATCGATCCTCACACTATCATGATTTTGTAGACACCCAAATCTAGGTATTTGAATGTCATTATAAAAATTATAATGTGGTTGCATCTCATCCTCAGGAATATCTTCAAGTGGAGGCATATCAGGATCAAAATTGTTTACTGCATTCAATGTTTTGTGTCCTATATCATTTATGGATGTAAAAAGGCATTATTATAAAGAATTAACAGAATACATTTTTACAAGAATTAAAAAAGAGGTAGATCAACAAACAAACTTGCATTTATTTTTTAATGAAGAAAGTCTTTATAGTTAAGAATAACATAGTACAAAAATTAATTAATTAATTGGTAAAAGGTGTTTGTACCTTCAACTTGTGCAGATACGGATGCCTCACTACATTTTGATGTTTGTATAAAATATTTTAGGATACTCTTTTTACCAGAAGATTGGCCTTCCTTCTTTCCATCACCAGTAGGTGACATTGTACCTGTAAAGAAAAAAGTTTTTGATGTTAGAATATGAATATGACATTGAAGGAAAATCTTGTAGCACTTAGTCGTTATAACAATTTTTGAAAATATACTTCCCTCAATAATTGTTTCCATATTTTTTCAAGGGTTAAAGAATCCTTGCAATTATCCATTGCTTCTTTTAAGAAAATAAAAATAACTTCTACATTATGCATTTCTACATATTTAGATTCCATAATATAAGTAAGACTTAATAATTTTTATTAAGCCAATCATAAAATTAAAAGCATAAATTTAAATCCTTCCTTCAAAGAAACCAAGCTTAAACTATAATGGTATAAAGCATCTATGAAACGAACCTACACTGCCCTCTATAATGACCTCTGCCTGCGTGCTCAAGGAACAACAACGAAACAATGCAACGCTACAAAAACTTACTATAACACACATGAAGAAAGCTCTAACAACAAGAAATATTCGTAATATACTACAATATGACATGGATACTTGGATATCATAGTTGCAGATAGTGCATCTACGTTGCCTATGAAACTGAAGGAAAAATGTTTGGACAACAAAACAATGGAAGAAGAAAACAATCCAACATAACATTCCAAACCCAACACTAAAGGAATACCTTGCATTCCACTAAGGTTAACCTTCACTCAATTCTTAAAAAACCTTGACATCTAATGTCATTACGACTACCATAGTCTACAAACTAAAAGAATAGTTCTATAGCTCAATTTTAAAGAAACTCTATAGTAGCACACCAACAAAGGTTACCAAAAAAGTAACAAGGCTACAACAACAAGTATGCATAAAGTAAAAATCATTTCTAGAGATGATCCAAAACAAAACAATAATAATCAAATATTTGTAAGCTTTCACTTTATCTATTGTCAACGTCATCACAACTTCTTGCAACCGATCAACCTTTTGTAGACAATTAGACTATGTAATCTATCGTCACACTATGATGATTCTGTAGGCACCCAGATCTAGGTATTTGAATGTCATTATAAAAATTATAATGTGGTTGCATCTCATCCTCAGGAATATCTTCAAGTGAAGGCATATCAGGATCAACATTGTTCACTGCATTCAATATTTTATTTTCTATATCATTTTTGGATGTTAAAATACATTATTTTAAAGAATTAACAGAATACATTTTTACAAGAAATAAAAAAGTGGTAGATAAACAAACAAACTTGCATTTATTTTTTAATGAAGAAAGTATTTATAGTTAATAATAACATAATACATAAATTAACTAATTAATTGGTAAAAGGTGTTTGTACCTTCAACTTGTGCAGATACGAATGCCTCACTACATTTTGATGTTTGTATAAAATATTTTAGGATACTCTTTTTACTAGAAGATTGGCCTTCCTTATTTCCATCACCAGTAGGTGACATTGTACCTATAAAGAAAAAAGTTTTTGATGTTAGAAAATGAATATGACATTGAAGGAAAATCTTGTAGCACTTAGTCATTATAACAATTTTTGAAAATATACTTCCCTCAATAATTGTTTCCATATTTGTTCAAGGGTTAGAGAATCGTTAAAATTATCCATTACTTCTTTTAAGAAAATAAAAATAACTTCTACATTATGCATTTCTACATATTTAGATTCCATAATATAAGTAAGACTTAATAATTTTTTTTAAGCCAATCATAAAATTAAAAGCATAAATTTAAAGCCTTCCTTCAAATAAACCAAGGTTAAACTATAATGGTATAAAGCATCTATGAAACGAACCTACGCTACCCTCTACAATGACCTCTGCCTGCGTGCTCAAGGAACAACAACGAAATAATGCAACGCTACAAAAACTTACTCTAACACACATGAAGCAAGCTCTAACAACAAGAAATGTTCGTAATATACTACAAGATGACATGGATACTTGGATCTCATAGTTGCAGATAATGCATCTATGTTGCCTATGAAACTGTAGGAAGAATGTTTAGACAACAAAACAATGGAAGAAGAAAATAATCCAACATAACATTCCAAACCCAACACTAAAGGAATACCTTGCACTCCACTAAGTTTAACCTTCACTCAATTCTAAAAAAACCTTGACATCTAATGTCATTATGACTACCATAGTCTACAAACTAAAAGAATAGTTCTATAGCTCAATTTTAAAGAAACTCTATAGTAGCACACCAACAAAGGTTACAAAACAAGTAATAAGGCTACAACAACAAGTACACATAAAGTAAAAATTATTTCTAGAGATGATCCAAAACAAAACAATAATAATCAGATATTTGGAAGCTTTCACTTTATCTATTGTCAACGTCATCACAACTTCCTGCAACCGATCAACCTTTTGTGGACAATTAGGCTATGTAATCGATTGTCAACCTATCATGATTCTGTAGACACCCAAATCTAGGTATTTGAATGTCATTATAAAAATTATAATGTGGTTGCATCTCATCCTCAGGAATATCTTCAAGTGGAGGTATATCAGGATCAACATTGTTCACTACATTCAATGTTTTGTGTCCTATATCATTTATGGATGTAAAAAGGCATTATTTTAAAGAATTAACAAAATACATTTTTACAAGAATTAAAAAAGAGTTAGATAAACAAACAAACTTAGTCATTATAACAATTTTTTAAAATATACTTCCCTCAATAATTGTTTCCATATTTGTTCAAGGGTTAGAGAATCGTTACAATTATCCATTACTTCTTTTAAGAAAATAAAAATAACTTCTACATTATGCATTTCTACATATTTAGATTCCATAATATAAGTAAGACTTAATAATTTTTATTAAGCCAATCATAAAATTAAAAGCATAAATTTAAAGCCTTCCTTCAAAGAAACCAAGCTTAAACTATAATTGTATAAAGCATCTATGAAACGAACCTACACTACCCTCTACAATGACCTCTGCCTGCATGCTCAAGGAACAACAACGAAATAATGCAACACTACAAAAACTTACTCTAACACACATGAAGCAAGCTTTGACAACAAGAAATGTTCATAATATACTACAAGATGACATTGATACTTGGATCTCATAGTTGCAGATAGTGCATCTATGCTGCCTATGAAACTGTACGAAGAATGTTTGGACAACAAAACAATTGAAGAAGAAAATAATCCAACATAACATTCCAAACCCAACACTAAAGGAATACCTTGCACTCCACTAAGTTTAACCTTCACTCAATTCTAAAAAAACCTTGACATCTAATGTCATTACGACTACCATAGTCTACAAACTAAAAGAATAGTTCTATAGCTCAATTTTAAAGAAACTCTATAGTAGCACACCAAAAAAGGTTACAAAAAAAGTAACAAGGCTACAACAACAAGTACGCATAAATTAAAAATTATTTCTAGAGATGATCCAAAACAAAACTATAATAATCAGATATTTGGAAGCTTTCACTTTATCTATTGTCAACGTCATCACAACTTCCTGCAACCGATCAACCTTTTGTGGACATCTAGGCTATGTAATGGATCGTCACCTTATCATGATTCTGTAGACACCTAGATCTAGGTATTTGAATGTCATTATAAAAATTATAATGTGGTTGCATCTCATCCTCGGGAATATCTTCAAGTGGAGGCATATCAGGATCAACATTGTTCACTGCATTCAATAATTTATATTCTATATCATTTTTGGATGTAAAAATACATTATTTTAAAGAATTAACAGAATACATTTTTACAAGAATTAAAAAAGAGGTAGATAAACAAATAAACTTGCATTTATTTTTTAATGAAGAAAGTCTTTATAGTTAATAATAACATAATACATAAATTAACTAATTAATTGGTAAAATGTGTTTGTACCTTCAACTTGTGCAGATACGGATGCCTCACTACATTTTGATGTTTGTATAAAATATTTTAGGATACTCTTTTTACCAGAATATTGGCCTTCCTTATTTCCATCACTAGTAGGTGACATTGTACCTGTAAAGAAAAAAGTTTTTGATGTTAGAAAATGAATATGACAATGAAGGAAAATCTTGTAGCACTTAGACATTATAACAATTTTTGAAAATATACTTCCCTCAATAATTGTTTCCATATTTGTTCAAGGGTTAGAGAATCATTACAATTATCCATTACTTCTTTTAAGAAAATAAAAATAACTTATACATTATGCATTTCTACATATTTAGATTCCATAATATAAGTAAGACTTAATAATTTTTATTAAGCCAATCATAAAATTAAAAGCATAAATTTAAAGCCTTCCTTCAAAGAAACCAAGCTTAAACTATAATGGTATAAAGCATCTATGAAACGAACCTACACTACACTCTACAATGACCTCTGCCTGCGTGCTCAAGGAACAACAACAAAATAATGCAACGCTACAAAAACTTACTCTAACACACATGAGGCACGCTCTGACAACAAGAAATGTTCGTAATATACTACAAGATGACATGGATACTTGGATCTCATAGTTGCAGATAGTGCATCTACACTGCCTATGAAACTGTAGGAAAAATGTTTGGACAACAAAACAATGGAAGAAGAAAATAATCCAACATAACATTCCAAACCCAACACTAAAGGAATACCTTGCACTCCACTAAGTTTAACCTTCACTCAATTCTAAAAAAACCTTGACATCTAATGTCATTACGACTACCATAGTCTACAAACTAAAAGAATTGTTCTATAGCTCAATTTTAAAGAAACTCTATAGTAGCACACCAACAAAGGTTACAAAACAAGTAATAAGGCTACAACAAGTACACATAAAGTAAAAGTTATTTCTAGAGATGATCCAAAACAAAACAATAATACTTAGATATTTGGAAGCTTTCACTTTATCTATTGTGAAAGTCATCACAACTTCCTGCAACCGATCAACCTTTTGTGGACAATTAGGCTATGTAATCGATCGTCACTCTATCATGATTTTGTAGACACCCAAATCTAGGTATTTGAATGTCATTATAAAAATTATCATGTGGTTGCATCTCATCCTCGAGAATATCTTCAAGTGGAGGCATATCGGGATCAATCGTGTTCACTACATTCAATGTTTTGTGTTCTATATCATTTTTGGATGTAAAAAGGCACTATTTTAAAGAATTAACAGAATACATTTTTACAAGCATTAAAAAAGAGGTAGATAAACAAACAAACCACCATTTATTTTTTAATGAAGAAAGTCTTTATATTTAAGAATAACATAATACAAAAATTAACTAATTAATTGGTAAAAGGTGTTTGTACCTTCAACTTGTGCAGATACAGATGCCTCACTACATTTTGATGTTTGTATAAAATATTTTAGATACTCTTTTTACCAGAAGATTGGCCTCCCTTCTTTCCATCAACAGTAGGTGACATTGTACCTGTAAAGAAAAAAGTTTTTGATGTTAGAAAATGAATGTGACATTGAAGGAAAATCTTGTAGCACTTAGTCGTTATAACAATTTTTGAAAATATACTTCCCTCAATAATTGTTTTCATATTTTTTCAAGGGTTAAAGAATCCTTACAATTATCCATTACTTCTTTTAAGAAAATAAAAATAACTTATACATTATGCATTTCTACATATTTAGATTCCATAATATAAGTAAGACTTAATAATTTTTATTAAGCCAATCATAAAATTAAAAGCATAAATTTAAAGCCTTCCTTCAAAGAAACCAAGATTAAACTATAATGGTATAAAGCATGTATGAAATGAACCTACACTGCCCTCTACAATGACCTCTGCCTGCATGCTCAAGGAACAACAACGAAACAATGCAACGCTACAAAAACTTACTCTAACACACATGAAGAAAGCTCTAACGACAAGAAATATTTGTAATATACTACAAGATGACATGTATACTTGGATATCATAGTTGCATATAGTGCATCTACGCTGCCTATGAAACTGAAGGAAAAATGTTTGGACAAGAAAACAATGGAAGAAGAAAACAATCCAACATAACATTCCAAACCCAACACTAAAGGAATACCTTGCACTCCACTAAGGTTAACCTTCACTCAATTCTAAAAAAACCTTGACATCTAATGTCATTACGACTACCATAGTCTACAAACTAAAAGAATAGTTCTATAGCTCAATTTTAAAGAAAATCTATAGTAGCACACCAACAAAGGTTACAAAAAAAGTAACAAGGCTACAACAACAAGTATGCATAAAGTAAAAAATATTTTTAGAGATGATCTAAAACAAAACAATAATAATCAGATATTTGGAAGCTTTCACTTTAACTATTGTCAACGTCATCACAACTTCTTGCAACCGATCAACCTTTTGTGGACAATTAGGCTATGTAATCGATCGTCACCCTATCATGATTCTGTAGACACCCAGATCTAGGTACTTGAATGTCATTATAAAAATTATAATGTGGTTGCATCTCATCCTTAGGAATATCTTCAAGTGGAGGCATATCAGGATCAACATTGTTCACGGCATTCAATATTTTATGTTCTATATCATTTTTGGATGTAAAAATACATTATTTTAAAGAATTAACAGAATACATTTTTACAAGAATGAAAAAAGAGGTAGATAAACAAACAAAATTGCATTTATTTTATAATGAAGAAAGTATTTATAGTTAATAATAACATAATACATAAATTAACTAATTAATTGGTAAAAGGTGTTTGTACCTTCAACTTGTGCAGATATGGATGCCTCACTACATTTTGATGTTTGTATAAAATATTTTAGGATACTCTTTTACATTTCACTACATGATGATTCTGTGGACACCCAGATCTAGGTATTTACATTTCACCACACAAGTATGGGATCAACATCCCATATAAAAACATGTATTTTTAACTTAATATTTTATTGGCTAGAAAAAGATAGATCTATTGATAATGGTCAAGTGCTTGGGGATCGAGACCCCATATAAAAACATGTGTTTTTACTTAATGTTTTTTTTGGCTAGAAAAAGATAGATCAATTGATAGCGATCAAGTGGTTGGGGATCCAGACCTCGTATAAAAACATGTGTTTTTAACTTAATATTTTTTTGCTCGAAAAAAGATAAGTAAGTTGATAGCGATCGAGTACTTGTCAATGGACTGCCCTAATTCAATCCCATTAACTTCGTCTTTACCCCGTTGACTAGGGATTATAAAAATTCTCTACACAAATATTAAAAAAAATCTCTTTCGCTAGAAGGGTCATAATTTATATTGAAATTTAATAAAGTTTTTAAATATTAAAATTCCATTTTTGAATGGTAATAACATATGTTAGGAATGGAGCCTAATTATGAGGAGGCTAAACAGAGAAAGTTTCTAGATTTACTGCAGGACGGGCAGGGAAAGTTTCAGATTTACAATCGTTAGTCTACCAGAGAAAGTTTCCGAATTCACAACAGGACAACCAGGGAAAGTTTTTTTTTTTTAATCCCAAAATTAGATGATGGGAACTCAATGTTAATCTTGGAATGTATTAAGAAAAGCAGTTTGTTTTTTCTGTTTTTTTCTTATATATAGTTGTGAGGAAAAACAAAGAAGACTATGACAAAGAAAATTACTTGTGTTAATTCCTTGGAAATATAGAGAGGAAATTACAACAGATGTTTGCTGTAGGTTGTAACCCTCTATTGCTTGGATTGAGAAAATGAAGGACTGAAAATTCTCGGTGGATGTAACCCACATTGGGTGAACCACGTTAAAATCGTTGTCTCTTCTTCTGTGTGTGTTTGTCTAATTTTTCTTTAATTCTGCCGTTAAAGTTTGAAACACTATAATTGCTTTTCTATATAAATATATTTTTATATAGTGATTTACTCTAACAACATATAAATTGGATTATTGGATTTTGGGATAACGTAATGGTTTGGCTTTGACTCTTCTTCGTAAGGTCCAAAGTTTAAACAACGATAATATCTGTGTGGCTGAATGTTAAATTCCATATTGATAAACTCAACTCTATTTTATAAAAAATTACGATGAAATGAAAACTAATCCAACCTAAAACATGGATTGTAAATTTTTTTACACAAACCAAAACTTAGAAAAAAGAATTTAAAATCCCTTATCCTCCACTTCCACAATCTTTGGTAAAGTCCTTAGTAGACATTGCTAAGGTTGAGAAAAAAGCCGAAGCTCTAGAAAAGACATTACTGGAAACATGTGGAGAGGCTATGGCATTAGTGCCCATAAAGCAATATGGGGACAAAGTCCCATGCTCCATGAAAGGAGAGGAAAATGAGACCTTTGCCCATTTGAATTTATAAAACCTATGATTTTGGCTTTGACCTAGGCCATAGACACTCCCATGGCTCAATTCCCTAATAATAATGTGGTTCTATGTGGCTTTTGAGAAGGAGATTGGACAAGGAAACACCTTTGTAGATTCACTTAAACTAACACATATTTGAAGTTTTTCTTCATTCATGGAAATAGACAATTGCTAAGGGACAAGGCAACCTTTATCTTAAGAAGCATAAATATCATTGAGAAATACATCTTTATCATGCTAGCATTCACGCATTTTCCCCCACTTGTGTTGTCTCTCTCTTACCACTTGTCCACATTTCAAGATCTCAAAATAATTCAATTGATGCTTCGAGAAGGCAACCGTCCGTAAATTAATGTACGGACGTTGCGACTTTTAAAACCCAAATAAGCGATTTTTTTTTTTAATTTTTAAATTAGCTTTAAGAACTTTGTACTATTTTAGCTTTCATTACCCCCGTTAACGTCAGACTTTTGTGAATGGCAATCGTACGACGATTATTTATTTATTTATTTTTGACCAAGTTTGTTTTTTGATTTCTTATGTGCCGTTTAAACCTTAGGTTTTTTTAAAGAGGGTTAAAGCAACTTGCAGTTAAATACAATGATTATTTTTATTTAATATATATATATTAAAAAAAAAACGAAATTTTTTTTGTGGACCGCTTTGGTTTGAGAGACTATGAAAGGGGTTCTACACCATCAAAGTCATCGGGAGTCGCACCGATTCAACTTTTTAGTAAGATGGAGATTTGAATGAAAGGGATTCTATACCATCAAAGTCATCAGGAGTCGCACCCGATTCAACTTTTTGGCAGGGTGGATATTTGAACCCTGGGACCTCCATGGAAGGATTGCCCTCTCTCCTCTCCAACTCACCTACAACACCTAAATATTAAAATATAATATTTAATTTTTATAATATTTTTTAATTCTTTTCAAATCTTTAATTCTCTTTCATCAAAAATTTTTACATCATTTTTGAATATATATATAACATCATTTTTGAATATATATATAACAACTTCTTTTTAAATATATATATAACAACTTCAAAAGATTGTTGAGTTCCATAAGGTGAACTGAGCCGTAAAGGTTATCTTTATATTTAAATTTATATTTAAGGATTTGTTTCGAAATTATTTTTATTTATTTATTATTAATTTAAAATTAATTATATATAGGTGTAAGCTTGGTTTTAGTTTTTTTTTAAGTTCAAGGTTCAAAAAGTGTAAATTTATTAATTTTTTTTATAATTGATTATATAAAATTAAATTTTTCCTTCTTAAAATATATAATTAGATGTTTAAACCTTAATGTTTTTTGGGACATTTTTTTCAATGAGTTATATAGGATTGAAATAGCTTCACCTTTATTGCATCCTCATAGTGATATTACAATAAAGCCCTTATTACATCATCATTACATAGTGGTATTACAACAAATCTTGGATTTTATTATCCGTCATTTTCTTCAATGGGTTATATGGAATTGAAATAGATCCCACCCTTATTATATCATCATCATTACAACAAAACCTTAATTACATCATCATTACATAGTGGTACTAAGGACATTTTTTTCAATGGATTATATGAAATTGAAATGGATCCTGCCGTTGTTACATCATCATTATACAGTGGTATTACAACAAAGTTTGAATATTATCCATATATCAATAAGTCTCTCCTTAAAATATCTATTAAGTTAATGCCACTTAATGTTTCTTTAGGACAATTAAGTCCTTAATTTTTTTTTTTAAAAAGCTCTTTAAGTTACTACATTATTAAATTCTCATTCAAAAAACTTAGGTTTGGTTTATAGGAGAGTGACCTTGTTGCAATTGTGTCTTATATCCTCTATATAAAAAAAATGATTTTCTATCATTTGATTGAATTTATATTTCTTAATGTTTAAAGATGGTTTCAAAGGTTTGTGTATTGTTGTATGATTGGCTCCTATTGATAAGCTCAGCTCTCACTCTTATCTACGGTTATGGTTGGGATGTGGTTGCCACATCGGATCGTAAGGATTTCTCACACTAACTTCAATAATCCTAAGAATATATTGTTGGCATTTTATCTCAACTACTTTAATTCAAATTTTTAGACCTTTCTGAGGTTCAGCAACAGGTTTAAAGGAAGGAAAATTGATAATGCCGGTTTACCCTAGCATCCCCTTGAACTTTAGCGATGATTGACAGGGGAATTCCATTTTCCCTGGAAATGAATTAACACCACTAAAAAATCTGGAAACATCAAAGCCACCAACACAGGTCTTTACCGCGGCGGAAAACCAGTTTGCAAATCCATTTCCTCCAATAAAATATTTAAATTTCTTTGATTAAAAAAATTCAGAGTCATAAAGTCTTTTATCCTGGTACGTTACGATTACGAGAATTGAACTCTCTGTCAACTTCCGATTTGACTTTGTTACTTTTACCGGCGCTTTAGTCTGTACCACATAGTTTTCTATGCCCGTCAGGCTTAACCCACGCGCAACTCGGAATACGGGGCAGCTTTTTCACTTTCGTACTTCTTATCTTTTGTCGGCGTTGACCCCACCACCTGGTAAATCGCAGGATGCGTAATCGCCTCAAACACCACATTTGGCATATACACAATGTGTATATGCACAACACCAGTATACCTTGCATTAATTCAGGGTGGTTTATACTATATATATATATATATATAGTACATATACACACATTCAATGCAAACCGTCCTTCCATTAATTCAAAATGCCACGAGTTTTATACACTATGTATGGGAATAGTACATATGTACACACATTTAATGCAAACCGGCCTTACCTTAATTTAAAATGCAATTTATATTATGATTTTCAGTTACATTCATAATTTTTTCTATTTTAATGTTACATTCATAATCACAGTTTTTTTCTATCAATCATGACATTAAAATTACTTCTATATTAATAAAACACAGTTTCAATTCCATAATAAATATATATAAAATATTATTAAAAAAAATTTACTTTTATATTTATATCCTCTAATTATTTAACAAAAACATATATACAGTGTATATATACCCTTATTAATGAAGCCAGCCGTTAAATTTTGAACAGATTCAGTTTCTAGAGTCCCTACGTCCCTCTAGCTGGTCTTCGTTGGGGTCAATGGAAACCAGGAATAATCACTGGTACAACTAAAACTGGTAGATCCCTTTCTCTGATCCAATTGGGAAGGCTGGAGCCCATGGCAACCTCAAATGAAAATGCCCACTCTCTAAGACCAGTTGCAATCTGCATTAAATACCCTCAAACTAGACCCCCTGTTTCTGGGCCTGACACATAGACTCCACTTTAGACAACCACCACCCAGTCCCCAACATAGACAGGTGATTTGACACGAGTCATGATTACTATACCCCACATCCATATTGTAACGATATCTCATTTTGATCCTCTCTGTAACGTTGTACCCTCGGAGCAGCGGATTACCATAATATCAATAAACCCCATTTATTTTCTCTCAACATTTGCCACATGGGGGGCAATGCTGATGTGGATATTTACACGTTGCATGCCTTATCCAATGCACTTTCCACCGAACTCCAACCCTTCAATACTCCACGTTGGGAGAGATGGTGGGAATTAAATCCTCACAACTTTTTCTCAACTGTCTATACCCCACGTCAACCAGCTCACTAGCCTCCGTGCCCCTAATTTAAGGGCGCCCAACTCCTTTTAAGGCCCGTTTTTACTGGTTAGGCCAGTGGGGTTTTAGTCTGAACGTCATTGTTCTGCATAAGTTAAACTTTTTTTTTTTATGGACTTAACCAATTAAACTGTATTTGTTGTTGGCTTTCAGGGATACGCACGGTTGCATA
Organism: Wollemia nobilis; assembly: GCA_028583015.1. Lineage (NCBI taxonomy): Eukaryota > Viridiplantae > Streptophyta > Pinopsida > Araucariales > Araucariaceae > Wollemia > Wollemia nobilis. Next base: position 24,351,777 of record JAQPPZ010002998.1, read on the forward strand.
CATTAATGCTTCTGCTGAATGTCTTTGTGGGAGTTGGTAGGATTGACCAGGCCTGAACTAAATGCCCCTTGAAATCCCACCTCTGGTCGTGTCCTTGGTTGTGGTTCCCCTCATTGGCTTCATGGTTCTCATGAAATGGAAGTCCACAGCAGCCAGGAAGGCCAAGATCAGGGAGTTATTATCACTGGTTTCAGAAGAAGCATGCAAGGCTGAAGCTGCTGCTGCAGCTGAGTACACTAATTCCACTAGTACTGTATTGGACAGGCTTAACCAGTGTGCAGTTTGTTTCAGTCCCACCGCAAGCAGGTGTTCCAAATGCAAGGCTGTGAGATACTGGTAGGACATGTCCTTTCTTTTCCTTGTTATTATTTTTCCGCCTTCATTTTGACAGAATTGCAAGTTCAGTTTATGTTGCATGGAGTTCAGTATCCAATCCAGTTCAACTATACTAAATCATGCTCCTTCTGACCTTTCGTAAGCCACGGAAGCAAACATTGTTAAGAACTTTTTTATTCTTTAACAGTGTGGAAATAATTGCGTGCTGATATTTCTCCCTTGAGAGATTTTTCTGACAATGAGTTTTGAGCTATAGAGATTTTTCGTTTATTTTTTTAACACAGGTAGTCCCATGCATTTGTGGTTAGCTTCAGAGTTTATGCATTTTCTGCATTCTAATTCAGAGTCATTGTGCTTTGCGAATATATGCAACATCCAAGTGCTTATTTCTAGCGATGTAGTAGCCAAATGTGTGTTTTGGGTTCCAGAGTAAACTGGGTAAGCACATGCTAATCAGTTGCATGATTCCAAACTTCATGGAAAATAATTTCAAACTTCATGGAAATATGTCACGTCATACCATAACACATCCTTTGTCTTATATCAAGTTCCATGGACTTAAGTTATTCATACCCACAACTCACTCTAGTTCACAAAGTAAATTCACATGCACTGGCCTCCATCATGGGCAGTAGGTTGAAGGCTTCTTTATTTCGTTACTGCTGTTAAAGCTGGTGACTGTATTTCTGCAAACATATTTCATATTCATTATTTGTGCGGTGTCACTAGAGGCATATGTTCAAGTGCTAGTGGTAAAGTAGAGATACCAAATATATATTCTTGGTCCTTCTCTTCGATTATCATGTTTCAATATCGAAGCGGATTGACTTTGATGCTAACCGGTTAGCATATGCAAATCATTTACATAATTTCAAATCTCAGATATTTATTTCAGTTGTACCCGCAGTACGCTATTTTAAATGCATATCACACTGTCCTCTATCCACGTTGAAGACTTCTCCATTCTTTTTTCCTTTTATAAACCATTCTTCGAAAAATGATAATTACATCAATTATAGTTTTTTTTTGAGATACTGTTTTTTAACAGTTGATGCATACAGCCGGGGCACGACCGGGGAATCTGGGTTTCCATAATGTGAGCCTAAAGCTTTTACCATTACGCTGTTTCAACATCAGTTAAATATTTGTATTGGATATCTTCAATCTTCATTCCATTCAATTCCTGAGTATAGCAAATTTAGAGTTGTCATAGGGAGGTATAGAAGCCAATCATTTGGGTATTATTCTTGAGTTGTCATAGGGAGGTATAGAAGCCAATCATTTGGGTATTATTCTTGATTATAATAATAAAAAACTTAAGTATATTATGTCCCGTGAGAATTGGGGAAGAAAAGCAAATTGTTAGTCTTAAATCTCATCTCGTTATTTCAATGATGCCCACAGTACACCCTAATTTGGAAAGTAGATTTAAATCTTCGGAGTTTGGGCTGTATGGTGGTTGTTATTTATTTATTTATTTTTAAATTGGTTATGGGTTTAAATGGGTCCCTGACCAATAGTGGTATTATAACAGCTTGGCAATTATTCATGTATCCCTTGGCAAAATTTAAACCTTGGTCTCTTCCTTAAAAGTTAAAAAAAGTTAACAAATAATACTCTTACCTTTTGATATATCATGCTTGTTATTACATGAATAATTTTATTTATATTACCAGTGTTTTAAAGATAATATTTAAATTAACTGAAACTACACCCTTAGTATATTTGGAGGAATGATCTATACCTGGTGTTTTATGATCATTCTTCAGGTTGGTCTAACATTGAAACTTGGAAGTTCTTCCTAATTTGTATTGAGAGTGCTCATGCAAAGCTTCTTCATAGGGGATAACTGTAGTCAATTCTCTAGACATTTTTTTAGTTGGTTATATGAGATTGAAATGGGCTTCACTCATATTTTATCATGACCACATGGTGGTATTACAATAGCTTGGAAATTATGCATGTATCACTTGGAAATATTCAAATCAGGGTCTCCTCCTTAAAAGTTGAGGAATTTAACTGGTTGTGCTTATGCCGTTTGAGTAAATGTTAAGGTTCACCCATGGGATTGGAACTTTGGTTTATAGTGTAAAATTCATCACTCCTCACCGATTGCCTCAAACCTCATGGGTTAAGAAAATACTAACTCTCTTGACAATTTTACAAAGTATGCATTGTATGCTTTATCCAAATTAACCATCCATTGAAGAAATAATTAAAAACAGTCATGTAACACCACCAAGGATGGTGTCTGCTAGAATTTATTATTGTGCTCGTTGCAATATTTTCAAGTCGAATAAAATTTTGATAACTTTTCTGAGGGTTATGATATTTATTTCAATTTTGAAGCCAGTGGTTTGAGGAAGTCCAATCGACAAAGCATGCAAAATATAGCCCATTGGATCTACCTGCAAAATCCTAGCCACATGATTTTTGGATTATTGGGACTCAACTATCATTGAGTTCTCATCCTATGCAGGCTTTTAGCACTTCATCGAAGAATGATAGAGGATTTGCATTGAAATTAATAATGGAAAAGCCCTTCTTGATTTGATTGCCTGGCTAGATTATTATGTTTGCTTGCAGTAACTTTTTGATCAAAATGCATATGGTCAAAGGCCATTCACTGAATTCAACATTTTATCAAAAAAGAAAAAAAATGTTCTTTGAAATGAACTATGTTGGAAAAGTAAGGAGAACAATTTTACTTTTCCTAAGATATAACATTCTTTTAAATTTCTGTTTTTTTCTTATGGCCTAACAGTGGAGACTTTAAAACTCTGAATAGAAGTCCAAGGTTCAAATTCTGCAGGGGCAGGGTTGTACACCATGCTTCGTAACCAGAGTATGGTTGAATAACCATATATTGGGTAAACAACATCCTCTTTGAGGGTGCCTCATATGACCTATGGTCTCGTGGATGTTAAAAACTCCTCTACCCTTTACTGTTTTATTTGTGGGTTCCCTTGTCTGAATCCATGGTTAGTTTAGAGAAATGAAATATGAATTGTTAATGCTTTCAAATGTTTGCTTCCTTTTTCTTCTTAGCCTTATTATTGCATTATGTATATGCAGCTCTGGAAAGTGTCAGATAGTTCACTGGAGACAAGGTCATAAGCAAGAATGTCAGCCAGCAGATACTAGTATGCTTGATTCACAAATTTGGTTGACGACAAAGGAAAATAGGTCTTTTGATCTGCACATACAAGAGATGAGAAACTTTAGCTCTGTGTGCCAAAGGTTGGGCCCTCTTAGCACTGAAGTTGATGAAACCTCGGCTGATAGTATGCCACCGCATACTAATATGCTTGATTCACCAATTTTGTTGAAGACAAAGGAAAAAAGGTCTTTTGATTTGCACATACAAGAGAGAAGAAACATTAGCCCTGTGTGCCAAAGGTTGGGCCCTCTTGGCAATGGAATTGATGAAACCTCTGCTGCAGAAGGGACCAATGTATTGATAATTAATCCTAAAGGAACAAAAGAAGTCTCAGACATTGAGGTTTCAAATGCAATTGAATGTGCAGAGCTGGATGCTTTTACCATTGAACCTGAAGAACACACCTCCAGTTTTGATATATCAAGTACCATTGCAACACATGTCCCTCCAAAGACTGCTCCCATAAATGGTATGTCTAAACATGAATGTGCACTCTCTGATGCTTCTAGCATATGTACTGAAGTTTTAACTAATTATGTCAACTCAGGTAGTGGCAGCCCCAGTGATGGAAGCAGTCATTCATCCGAAAATGCTGTGAATCATGATCCCTCCTTTGCAACTGAAGTGAATGTTATCCCTTTTTCTACTATGACAACTGTTAATGACTTAAAAAGTCTAGTATGTGATCTTCCAGCCTCTAATAGATTTCCAAACAATCTGAGATGGTCTCAAGATTTTGAAGATGAATTCAATGGACATGCAAGTTTCTCTCATGATCATTCTAGTCCTGGTAGTTGTATTACTGATCTCACCCCCGATAGTCCTAGCAAAAATGGTAATGTAAAGAACATTATTGGTGATTGCCCTTTTGACCATTCTTCAAGCACTAATAACCATATTAATGATACAGCTGATTCCATAAATTCTATGCCTGATATTCATAGTGAGATCTCCCTTTTGGATGTTTGGAGTTCCAAAAACTCTGACAACAATGTTGTTGGTTCCACTAGCTCAATTTCAGAAAGTTCCTCACTAATCAGTGATACTAGTTCTAGCTCCTTGTTTAATATCAAATGTCAAAATCAGGAATCAAATGAATCCAATTTTACGTCTTCAGCAGATGAGACCCAGGGTAATGGCGCAAGGAAGAGGTATTACGAAGCTGTTCTTTGTTCTTCTTCACAGAGGGAAAGGGATTTTGGTTGCACCTTTCCAGGTCAAGATGTTTGTAGCATTGACGAAGACACAGTTGCAGGGCACCATCCTCTTCACACTACCAATAGTTTTGAAAGATCTGAAAAGAAATCTGGACAGCAGTTGAGAACTCCAAAAGTCTCAACAACAAATACTGCAGAACCTATGGATGAAAGCTTGGTAAAACCTAAAAAGAAATTTGCACATAAGCCAAGAACTCCAGAAGTCCCAACAACAAATACTGCAGAACCTATGGATGAAAGCTTAGCAAAACCTACCAAGGTAATTCAGAAGATGCTTGAATTGTTTTGCTATTATAAGTTAGAATTAAACATTTTTAACAGAATAAAAGATACAGTTGAAATTATTCTATGCTTTCAAATGATGTGTCCCTCTGTATTATGGGTTAGGGTTGGAAGTAACATATTTTTCATTCCATCTTAACTGTTGTTTCTCTGACTTAGTTCCTTGTTTTATTAGTTACTCTTTCCATATGAACATTTTATGAAGCTTTTCAACTGGGATTGTCTGGAACTACCGCCTCGTGGATTGATAAACTGTGGAAACAGGTAACCTTGGCTTACTTTTGTGGCATGCATTTGTGACTGATAAATGAGAAAAATAGGTGCTTCCTATTTAGTATCCTATGAATGTCAGTAAGCTATGATTTCATAGCCTGTGTTGGTAGTTCTCAGGTGTATTCTTATGTCATGAAGTTAGTCTTTAAAATAAATTTTGTGGTTTAAGATGGTACAATTTGATCTTTCTATGCAAGGGTATTTCAGTTATGCCTACATCTAGGGCTTGCTATTCTTATAGCTAAAATATAGGTTATCTTGCTAATCTATGTTAAGTGGTCCAGAAAATCTAAATTTTAGACAAGTCCATGATTCAACCGTCTAGCTGTATCTTACATTTTTTTTTTCATAATATATTAAGGAAAAATCAACCTTTACATACTTTTCTTTTCTACCAAGGGGACTTTTGTAAAACACTATGCTTTTCTCCTTACCCCTTTACATGTTTTCCTTTTCAGCAAAGGAAACTTTCTAAATTCCTTAGATTACCTAAATAGCAGACTTCCTAAATCAATGCACCCAAACATGCAAGTTTTTTTGGTGCATGCCTGCTTTTTAGGAGCAAGCTTGCTTTTTGAGTGCACACATTCAGTTTGCATTGCATGCATGTTTTTCTTATAGTACCTGCATACATGATCAGTTCACATGATTTTCAATACTGAAACTACTCAGACAATCTAGCTATCTTCCACTCGAGGCTTTTTTAAAGCCTCTAAACTTTTTGAACCAATACATGCGTTGATTCCTGATCTAAATCTAAACATGATGGAGGAAGGTTCTGTTACAAAAATTTATTCTCATCAACATAAATCATTTACCAATATACAAAAATATTAAATCATTCATCCACAATAATAATCCACACAATGAGACACAGATAGATAATACCCTTAAGGTAGGGCAACACCAATAATGCTCCTTAAGGAAGGAATAACTTCACAAGATCTACCAAGATGAGAGTGCCACTTAGAGAGGGCAAAGTCCCATTAGCCACTTTGTGGTCAAAGACAATTACAAGAAAATACTCGATTTTATGATGATTAAAATTGCAATATCCCTTCTTTATAGACCTATCTTCTAATTCTACTTTGGGAAACCAACTATTAAATCCTCATCTCAATTCATTATTATAATATAATCAACCTTGGGTTATGTGTGGCCCATGCCAACTATCCATAATACCCTTATACAATATAATATTATATCCCCCTATACCTATTCCTAGGTACCATAACATTCCACCCTCCTTACAAATGTTTCATCTTCGAAACATGAGAAGAAACTAAATACTATGATCTTCTAAGAAATGCTGACAAATGGTACCAATCTGGATTGTCCATTCATCCAAGTGAAATCTTGATTGATGGTGGTCTTTGATGATGCCAGGCTACCATTGTGCCATTGGAATATTCGTAACTGCGTTGTTGGTTTCATGCTTCTGCTGCTTTACTCTAATATTACGAATGATTGGGGCTAATGTTCCCTAATGCTACTATACCACTTTGAAATCTAGAATCTCTATGTTTTTTTTTGCCAAAAGTTGCCATATTTGATGCCTTTCTGACTCCATATAGATCCATAATATTGATACCCTAAGCCATGCCTCCAAGATTGTTGCCACTCAAGGTGGTGTGGATGATGATATGCTGCAACCTTAACTTGACATTTTGTTTCTTTTGATTCTTCAACATTTTGTTTAAATTCTTCCTCATGCTCTTCTCTCTTGATCCCTTCTTTTGGTGCATCCTTGTGTGCTTCTAACAAAGCTTCCTTGGAATTTGCTTCTGCTACTTCCATGGACTCTCTTGTTGCTCTTATTGCAGATTTGACTTTTGATTCTTGTATTGGTTCCTTAACTTGTTCCCATACCATGATTGCTTCTTGCTTCTTAAGCTGAGAAATATCTTGCAATGTTATCTTCTTTTTCATGTACCATAATTTCATAAACTTCTTTTGCATATTAATGTTAATAGTACCCAAAGAATCCAACCAAGGATAATCTATCCACATCATCCATCTCAATAATATGAATATTTGAATGTAAAACATATTTATCCATGGTGATCTTCAAATTTGAACGTTATCATTCTCAATTTGTATGTCCTTAATTTTTGTTGTTTGAACTTGCAACCTTTTTGCCAAGGCAATATTAATAAAATTATATTTGCTACTAGGGTTAATGGAAATAATAACCTTTTCCTTTTGAATGCAACCATGAACTTGCAAAATAGAATTTTTAGATTCAAACAAATCCCTTTGTCCACTTTTTTGCTTATTTGCCACCAAAGGTTTGCTACTAGGGTTAATGGAAATAATTTGCTAGCTCTCTTTTTAATTCCTTTTGTTCTTTCTGAAGATCATTTATTTCTTCTGCATGTCCCTTAATGGTGATCTTAAAACTAGCTATCTTTTGATATGGGTCCCACTGACTCAAGAATGTGAGCTCCATTTCATCCCAAGAGTAATTATTATTCTTTTTCGTAAACAAAACTAGCCCACCAAGAATGAGCCTTCCTCTTTTAAAATTCTGCAAAAGGTGGAATTGCCAAATTGGACTACCAACATATATAGATCTAAACTTCATCCACTATTCTCAAACATCAATATCATCCTTTCAAAAAAAAAAATTGTAACTCCATGAGATCACTTCCACAAAAATGATAATGCAAACTAGGGTTTTACAAAAACATATATCTCCCCACTGATTTGAAGCTAAAATTTCACATAAATAATTTGATTTGCAATTTTTTTTCACAATAAAATAAACTGCAACTGATTTGCTTACCATAACTGACAAATTTCGTCTTTCGAAAAGAAAAAAAGCAATGTGAAAAATAGCCATTGCCTTGTTTTGGATGGATGACTTCACAGGGTCGTATCTCCCTCAATACTGCTTGGATTGATTCATATGACAACTCATTTTAAAGGTTTTCAAATTCAGCATAAAATGGTTCAAGAATTGTCTACATTAGATAAACTTTCCCAGAGATATGGCTCCTAAAAGATGAGACGTTTTTCTGAAAACATTTTCCCTAATGTTGCTTTTGTTCTAGATGGCTGACTTCATAAGGTTGTATCTTCCTCAATACTACTTAGATTTCTTCATATGACCCTTCATTTTAAAGTTCTTCAAATTCCTTGTAAAATGGTACAAGAATTGTTTGAATTGGACAAACTTTTGCATAGATATGGCTCTTGAAAAATGAGATGATTTTCTAGGAAAAAAATGCTGTCCTAGTTTGCAATCCACAAAAAACAATCCCTACTCTGCCAGAATTGTTGATTTGATACCACGTGTTACAAAACTTTATTCTCATTAACAAAAATCATTCACCATTATGTAGAAATATCAAATCATTCATCCACAATAATAATCCACACAAATGAGACAGAGATAGAGAATACCCTCAAGGTAGAGCAACACTAATAATACTTTTTAAGGAAGGAATAACACCACAACATCTCCCAGAGTGAGAACGCCACTTAGAGAGGGCAAAGTCCCATGAACCACTTTGTGGGCAAAGACAATATCCCTTCTTTATATACCTATCGTCTAATTCTACTTTGGGAAACCGACTACTAAACCCTCATCCCAACTCATTATTATAATATTATAATATAATCAACCTTGGGTTATGTGTGGTCTATGCCAACTATCCACCCTTATACAATATAATATTATATTCCCCTATACCTATTCCTAGGTGCCATAATAGGTTCAGAGTAGGAGGGCTCCTATAATCTTGTTTTCTTTTCAGACCGCTAGGCCTCACCTCAACTGTATGTGTGTCTTGCATTGCTTAATCAACAGGTTCTTTTGCACTACTTATTTCCTTCAAATCCAGACATGGTTGCTCTTCCTTAGATTCCACTTTCTCTTCTCTCCGGGGAACAACAATGCAATGTTCCTTTCCACCAAGCAGTTTTTTTGCTTCCTCTTGCACTACCTGGAAGTTCTTGTCCGCAGACACAACCTTCTCTTTAACTCTCTGCTGGAGTTGGTTGTTCAATTGAGGACAGGTGTTGGCTTAAGGACCATGTTCAAAACATTGCCTACCTATGTTTGAAGGCAATGTTTTCATAATTAACTTTTTGGGTTTTAGTGGAACCCCTCCATTCTAAAGTGAGATCTGTTGGAAGACTTTCATTTAGATCAACCTCCACACATACTTGAGCACTTCATTTTGTTGATTAATTTAGGGAAATATATTTCCTGATAGCATTGCTGATTTGTGCCAGGGTTGCAGGCATCCAAAAATGCAAAGGCAGATTTGGCAGCCTTACTCATACTGGAACAGAAGAGAGGGTTATCTTTACGGGATGAAGTCTCGATACCATGGCTTAGTAAATAGCCCTGATCCACCACGGAACCAAAGTCCACCACTGTAAATTAAAATAGTATTCCAATATTAATCTTTGTTGAAAAGTACTACAAGAAAAATCTTGGGTGTATGGGAAAATTTCTAACCCTTTTGAGCTCAGAGATGACTAGTTTTGGCTTTATGCACTTACTCAAAGTGGAAGAGTAGGCCATAGCCTGTTAAATCTGCAAATCAATCCTCTCACAAGAAGCCCTGTAGACAAATCCGAAGTCTCATTATTATCTACACAAACAGAAATAGGAGCAGTAGCTTTTTCTGTTATAAGCCCTTTCCTACTAATAGTAAGGGAGGAAGTGCCTGATCTGGTAAAACTTGCAGATCCACTAGGTAACTTTTGATTAGGCTGGCCAGAATTCCTAGTGGATTTATCTTGCATTGCCTTTTGTGCCACCTCCTTGAACAAGGCTTTGATTGGAATCTTCAGAGATTGCAGGGTGTCTTTTCTTGGCTACTGATCTCCATTAGAGACCTTGCATGTTATCGCATTTGATTACATTGTCAAGACAATGTTTGAAATGGGAGAAGCTCCTTCCGAGTTCTTGCTTGCTCAATCAAAAATCCTGCATGTCGCCTCAGAAGTTGGCTCAGGCACATCTTCCTTGGAGAGTTTGAAAATGCTCCCTAGTCCTTGCATGCAGACATAGCTTTGGATTTTGCCATCAGAGCTCTCCCAATTTCCACTAGCTGTATGTTACTTCCACGTGGAATTCAGGAATTAGTTATGATGAATTATATATGGAATTATGTACTAACATACAGTAAAATATACATAGCAGATAAATATTTGAATACAACTAAAACGTACAATTTTAACATGACTTTTTATGGCAATATATGCTAAACTTCATTCGTTGCATCTATTAATAACCAATTATGTTAGAAATACACCTGGAATACAGCTAAATCTTAGAATAGAATTCAGTTCACTTTTACCAATAAAAGGTGAAATCAGTTTTAACCAAAGCATGCATCTTACCTTTCCAAATTTATGTCATTGAAACTTACTCTAACAGAACACTAAATCATAAGCTTGCAAATCATACCATTGTAGTAGCTCCCTTGTATGGCAATACTGTTAATGCACAATACTTCGGTGTTTCACCTAATCAGTGTGTAGAAGTATAAAAGGACATATTAGCCCTATATTGATCCTTATCTGTCTGGGTTCATTGCTGCTTCTTTTGAAAAGCACATAAAATTATACCAATTACCCTCAAAAATACGTTCTTGTGATTATTATGTTAACAAAGGTTACCTAATCAAAAGTTACCTAGTGGATCTGCAAGTTTTACCAGATCAGGCTTCACCTAATCAGTGTGTAGAAGTATAAAAGGACATATTAGCCCTATATTGATCCTTATCTGTCTGGGTTCATTGCTGCTTCTTTTGAAAAGCACATAAAATTATACCAATTACCCTCAAAAATACGTTCTTGTGATTATTATGTTAACAAAGGTTGCAATGATTTTTCATGCTGATTTTTTTAATTTTATGTTTTAAAAAGCTTAATAAATCTAGGAGGTGAAAAGTCAACAACATGCGTAATGCCTCTACCACTTTAGAGAGGAGGTACAGCTGTTTTCAGACCTTTATAAAGCATGATCCCCTGTCTAGAACTGCTACTATTCTTGGAATATGTGCCAAAAAAAATGTTCAATGATTTTGCTATATTTGTTCAATGATTTCTATACCAGCATGTTTTAGGATTTGAGCGTGATCACTGTTATAAAGGGGCTGTAGTTGTTTTTGGATCAATATTGTCAATCTTTCAACAAAAGAGTGAAGTCCATGCCTTCTGTGGTCTTATATTGTTTTGAACATTTGATAATTCCCAGAACTTTTTCAATCCAAATATGACTGATGCAAGGATCATATTGGACACAGTTTAAGCTTTTTACATCTGCTTGAGATAGGTGATCAACTATGTGGGCACTTATTTCTAGTCTTTTAGGAGTCATATTAAGGGATTAAATTGTTCTTTCTTCATCTTTATCAACTGTATTTTGAATCAGCAGGATGGTTGAAATTCTTTTTGTAGGCACCTTGACATGCTTAATTTAAGATGGGCCAAGGCTCAAGACCTTCGGGTTTTTCGGATCAATCTGATATGGTTAGATTATGGAGATGGTATTGGTCCTTTTGTTATCAAGTAACTCACAGTAGATACTTTATTATATCCAGTAATTGAGAGATTTGCTCAAGATTGTGTTGTTGTAATCCTCCTCCTTAGCATATTACGTGAAAATATAATTAACAAATGCTTTTTTAATTATGTTTCTTGAATGATTGTAGAGGAGAGTGGATACAAGCATGATTTGTACAATGCAACTTTCCTCCAAAATGAAAATTAGATAGCAAGCATTTCCTTGATCAGTGACTTATGTCAGTATGTTAGGACTAAGGTTAGCATTTCCTTGATCAGTCGTATATCAAAAGTGTTAGGACTAAGTGTGTTGTACACTTGCAAGTCCTTGGTACAATGTTTGGACATTATTGTAATATGTAATTTCCTAGGAAAATATTAATTAATGTAAAATTTTATGGGTCCATGATCCCCTTATGGACCCTTGGAAAGATTCCTTAGACACTTGGCAAAGGTTGTAAGAGCATTATAAAAGAAATATAATAATAATAATAAAAAGAAGGTGTTTTACCAATGATAGGAAATTATTAAAAAATTATCAGTGGTTACGATCATTGTTTATTTAAGGCTTGGGCTAGTGGTTGTATAAAAATAAGCTCTAGATGAGCATTCAGCCAGCATCCACTTGGCAGATTGAGAGTAAGGATACTGGTGCTACGGATGATATTGGGGTGGATGATTGCATTTGGAGTTTACTGAAAAATTAATACAAGTGTTGCTCTTTTTTCCGTGCTGGGTTTTTCCTGAAAGGGTTTCTGCTTTTCATTGTTGCTGTTCTATTTCTCTATTTCACTTTTCTTTGAACTCTAAGATCAGCCATTTAAGGATTTATATTAGATTTATAAGACTTGTTAAATGCTCCTAATCGGACTAATTAACCCTTAGATCTCTACGTTTGGTATCAGAACTAGTGTTAGAATTGATCTAGTTTGAGAAGGACATCTTCTTTGTAGTGGGTTTCTTGGTCATAGTGGGAGATTTGTTGTCTTATTACAAGTCTGATTTGAAAATCATTTTAAATGGCAAGCACTTCAAAAGTTGAGATTGAGAAGTTCAATAGGTAGAACTTTGAGTTGTGGAAACTGAAAATGGAGGATCTCTTGGTAGAGAGAGATCAATGGATTACGATAATTGCTACACCCGAATGTCTTTTTGAATGGGATAGATTGGATAGAAAGGCAAGGAGTACCATTAGGTTTTGTCTTTCTAATTCTGTTCTAATGTGTGCTTCAAGTGAAAATGCTTCCTGCCCTTGTATGGCGGTGTGTTGTGCTGGAGGGGTAGCGGGCATTGTGGGGGGGGGGATGAGTGTCGTAGCATCCTTGCTCACGCTTATAACTTGTTATGCGGTAATTACTATCAAGTGTTTGGCCTTGAGGTTCTAGTGTTGCGAGAGAGCACATGACAAGATTGGCAAAGCGTACTGAGGCAAGTGAATGCTCTCTGCTATGTTCTGCGAGGAGGGCAGTAGAGAGTGTAGCATGCATTGAGTGCACAACATGCACAAAAGGGGTGGATGCATGCCTCTCGCATCTATTCCTACACCCACAGCTTGCTATGTGGTAATGGCTAGCGAGCAGGAGTGCTTCGTGATCTAGTGTTGTGAGTGGGTGCACAACGGACTAATGAAGCTGGTGAGCATTGATAAGTTCCTTTGGTGTAGGGAAGATATGGGGATGTTTCCCCTTACCACTTAATATTTTTTTCTTTCCTCTCACTATGCCCTTGCACAAGGAACTAATGAAGCTGGTGAGCATTGATAAGTTCCTTTGGTGTAGGGAAGATATGGGGATGTTTCCCCTTACCACTTAATATTTTTTTCTTTCCTCTCACTATGCCCTTGCAGTGGGAGAATGTTAGGACAAAGTGTGTTGTACGCTTGCAAGGCCTTGGTACAACATTTGGACATTATTGTAATATGTAATTTCCTAGGAAAATATTAAATAATGTAATGTTGTATGGGTCCATGATCCCCTTATGGACCCTTGGAAAGATTCCTCGAACACTTGGCAAAGGTTGTAAGAGCATTATATATAATAATAACAAAAAGGTTTTTTTAAGTGATGATAAGAATTTATTAAAAAAATTATTGTTGGTTGTAACAATCATTGGTTATTTAAAGTTTGGGCTAGTTGTTGTATAAACACAATCTTTGGAGGAGCATTCGGACAGCATTCATTTGGCAGATTGAGAAGAAGGAGACTGTTGCTACGGATGATATTGGGGTGTATGATTGTATTTGGAGTTTATTGAAAAATTAATAGAAGTGCTGCTCCTTTTTCCGTGTCGGTATTTTCTTGAAAGGGTTTTCCTAGGGTATATATTGTCTCATCTTCTTCTGCTTTTTCATCGTTGCTGTTCAATCTCTCGATTTCAGTTTTCCTTACACACTAAGATCAGTCATTAAAGGATTTAGATCAGATTTATAAAACTTGTTGAATGCTCCTAATCGGAATAATAAACCCCTAGATCTCTACAAGCAGCTGTCTAAAGCACTTGAAGGACCATCTAATGATACAAGTAAAGAGCTTTTTGTTGTTAGGCCTGCATACAATTTAGTAACAAATTTTATGAAAAGGTAAAGGTAAAGTTAATTTTTTAGGTCACAGCCAAGGCAGCATGTGTCTTGAGTGTATTAGAAACCCTTGTGTAAGCAAGGGAAAGTTTCACTCTACCTTATATTATTGATTCAATTGTAGACTGTTAGTTTTCACCATATCTTATATTATACGACATATATAGCTTTGATCCATATCCTGCTTATGCTAGCTAAACATAGATTTTTTCTTTTAAATTTTTTTTAAGGTTCACTCCTGGAAAATGTTTTGGTTTCCATTCTAGTGCTTTCAAATGTTGACTGTTATAGGCAACAGAAACCTCAGATGTGACCTAAATAGCTAGATAGCTGTTTGTTGGTGTACACAAAATAAGATAAAATTATCTAGCTGCAAAACATTCAATATCTAATAGCGTTATCTTTATGCTGGCAGAAGTCAGTCAAACATTTAGTACTGAAACATGAGAAGAAATTGTTATAGGTCATGCTTCATAGCTAACTAAGGCACTGGTTCCCTGCACTGCTTGCAGTCTACAATTCAGGTTAGCTATATTCTGTGCATTTGATGACTTGATCACACCTGATCTCAATACTAATCATTGAGAATCTTCACTACATGGTAGACCAAACTCTTCTTTTCTAATCATACATTTAATGCAACATCATGAGTTAAAGGGAACTGGTTTCAATACCAGTAGTTGACAATATCCATTTCCAAATTCACTTTGTCTTGTGAGTGCATTTTCATTATTGCTGGGGATAAAATGTAAACAAAATTCAGCAAATTGTAAATGTGCTGACACTCTTGGCAAATTATGCTTAGGATCCTTTTTCTAATAGAACATAGGTACTGCCAAAGAAATACAACATAGGTGGTGTTCCACTATATGTTCTTATATCTTTGAAGTTTGTTTTTCCAAAATCCTAGTAGCTATTCATATCTTAATTCAGGGTGTATCATTGTTTAGATCTGACTCAAACTGAGATAAAAAATTTGAAATATATTTTGTACTTAATTTATAAAACTCAATTTGACTTGACTAGTTGGAAATATGCTTTGTTTCAATGAATGAAGTGTTTCTTTGATGTTTAGGGTCAAAATTGTCTCATTCAAGATGATGAATCAACAATTATGTCTTTTCCTTATATCCATTTTCTAGTGTCAATTTGTAACATTGTGCCTTCTATAAAATTATATTTTCATGACTATCAAAGGAGGATCATGATAATTTGATGGTAAATAATTAGTGCTTATTATACTTTTGTTATAAGTAATCTGTGTCTTTTCGCTGGTCTTCGGGCAGCTGCTTTGCCAATGTGGTGCTTCAATGCCTGACATACACAAGACCTCTTGCAGCCTATCTACTTCAAGGATCTCATTCTGGAAAGTGTATGGTATCTTTTCTCAGTGAATTTATCCCATGACATGCAAAATATATGTGTTGCTTTTCTTATTTTGGGGCTTGCTGTTGCTTGCCAATAAGATTCATTGCACCTTTTATTGGGTCTGCAGGTCAGAGGAAAGATTGGTGCTTTATGTGTGAGCTTGAGCATCTTGTTTCAAGGGTGAAAGAAGGGGAAAGTGCCTTATCGCCAATTAGAATACTGTCAAGAATTAAGAGCATCGGCAATCACCTTGGATATGGGAGACAGGAGGATGCTCATGAATTTTTAAGGTGACATGAATTATTAAGTGTCCAGTTTCTTTCATTTCCTGTTAAATCTAAAGGATATTGCTTCTAACATAAGAATGGTTATTACGAATTGAGATTTGATAATAGAGACATATTTTTGTAGGATTTTCCACAAATGAAATGTATGTGGAAACTGATACGAAACATTTTTGATTGCTTAGCCAATGCCATAGGTAAATAGTTTATATATTCATACATACATTATGATTGATATTGTTTGCCATTTTCAGGTTTGCTGTTGATACTATGCAGTCGATATGTCTTGATGAAGCTGGTGGAGAGAAGTCTCTTCATCCAATAGCACATTTGACAACGTTCATTCAACAGATATTTGGGGGCTATCTTCAGTCAAAGGTAACAAAGAGTTTTTCCTTTGGAAGACAACAATTTTAAAAGTCTATTTATTTCCTCCTGTCAAAAAAATTGTCCATTGCAACTGGAATATTAATTGCATAGATTATCCTCCCACCCATAGTTGAGAAAATCTGCAAAAGATCCTGATTCTAGCTGATTTTCCCCATAAGGGACACTCTATAATCCAAGATGATCCTGCTACTGCAGAAGTGGTACTTCGGGCATGATCGGGGTCAAGTTTGCCCACTTATTAGGGCAAATGTGGCAAATGTGGTCCATGAAGCTTGTAACGTCCTACCCGGATCTGTCTTAGAATTTTTTTTTGGATTTTTGCTATATATAATTTCTTTTGTATTTTTAAATATAAGGTGAAGAACAAGGATCTTCTAATCAGCTAATTTGAACACACTGTTACTGCAGAATTATACAGTCTACACACCAGAAGCTTGAAATAGAAATAGGACTAATACTAATATCCAAAACCCATCACAAAATACACTCTGAAATATAACAGTTCATACATTAACTTCCAGAATTTAGCATCAGAATTGTACCAGCTGATCAGAGTTGACTGCTACAGGCTCTTTCCCCACGTGGTCTGGGCTGCTGAGACTTCCTCACTAATGTTCGTCCCCTTGAGACACAGTAGTCACTCCCGGCACTAAGCGATTTGGCTCAGATCTGACACGTCCTGCCTCTGACAGCAACAGTCCGGACTAATGATGACTGAATGCCCTTTTTGTTTTGTTGATACTCCTCTCTAATAGCCTCGAATATGCCTATCTCTTACTGTTGTGAAGAAGTTAGAACCTTCCAACACAAAACCTGATGCCTGCAACTCAAATCGAACCAATGATGGCCCTGTATGGTACGGCCCAGGAGGAAGCTGGCAGTAAATGATATCAACTGAATATTATGCCACAAACCCTTGCAATTCTCTGCTCAAACTTCTCAATGCTACCTTATTATAATTTTTGGATGAAATCACCACAACCAATCCGCCAGGGGTAATATTGCATACCCGAAGAGGATGTCCTCACTGGAAATGGTCGTCCCCAATGAGCTTGACGCCTGCAAATTATCTCTGCAAGAAGTCTCCAATATATCCCCAAGCTTGTCTTCTAATCTCCCCTAAAATGAGAGCCAAAATCCCAATTTATAGAATTTCCGATAAGGCTGGTGGCTTGGAGGGAACTTTTCAAATTTCAAATTAGCTTCTAGAATCAACTTCTAGAATAATCTTATATTTTATCATTATGACGTCCTTCCCCTTTTTGCACTAGGAAAGTCACTTTATGATTTAATATTTATTTAGTGACTTTTAATGACCTTTTCCTTCATAACATAATAACTTATATAAAATTAAATATTTAATTTAATTTTATATAAATAACTTCCGGACATTAAAATTTCTAAGCTTCACCACTCCAAACCACAAACTAATCACGGATTTGGATACCCATTAAGCCAAACAATCCAATCGTACCTTCCGCTCTGGCAGAAACCCTAGCATGGTGACTTACTATAAATAGTAAGTTTCCTCCCAAAAGCCCAATAAGCCACCAAAATCGACCACTGAAGACGATCAATGGCCCCGGAAAGGACTCCCAACCATCTCACTTAGCCTACGGGAGCCCGTGAGTAGGCTAACCTCGTCTGTCAACCAATGAACTAAGAAGGGGACATTACAGTCCGCCCTCCCCGAAATTGCTTGCCCTCAAGCAATTTCAACCCTGGATGTTGCAACACTTCTTCACTTTCCCATGTAGCATCTTCTTCTGGCAGGTGCTTCCACTTGACTAAATATTTTGTAATCACCTTCCCTCTTAAAGTCTTCTCTCTGAAGCTGATGATGGCCTCTGGTTCCAAGACTAGCTTTCCCTCCTCATCTAATGGTGGTAGCTCTGTAGGAGTGATATTATGACCGAGAGCCTTTTTGAGGCGGGACACGTGGAAGACATTGTGGATTCTGCTGCCTGCAGGTAACTCCAGCTCGTAGGCTACCTCTCCAATCCGTCTGATGACTCTGAAAGGCCCATAAAATCTCGGCTTCAATTTTTCCTTTCCACTTTTTTTGAGGGTTGACTGTCTGAAGGGCTGCAAACTGAGATATACCATGTCGCCAACCTCAAAGCTACGTTCCACCCGCCGCTGGTCAGCATACAACTTCTGTCGGTTCTGGGCCTGGTGTATGTTGTCCCTCAGGGCTCTCATGATGTCCTGACTGTCCTGTAACACCTCCTTAGCTCTGGGTACCCTGCTGTCACCAAGCAATAGATCTATGAAGTTCGGGGCCTCATAACCATACAAAGCTCTGAATGGAGTCATCCCTATAGTCATGTGGTGAGTGGTGTTGTAACAGAATTCACTGAGATGCAACCACCTTATCCAAGCATTCTGCTGACCCGAGACATAATTTCGAAGGTATCCCTCCAACCACTTGTTCACTATCTCTGTCTGGCCATCGGTTTGAGGGTGATAGCTGGTGCTAGGAGTCAACTCTGTACCCCCAAGTCGGAATAACTCCTGCCAAAACATGCTCAGGAATCTGCTGTCTCGGTCACTAACAATGGTCCTAGGCATCCCATGTAGTCTAAACACCTCTCGGAAAAATAATTCAGCTACCTGAGCTGCTATATATGTGGCTGAAATTGCAAAGAAGTGCGCAAATTTTGTCAGCCGGTCAACTACCACATATATACAATCTTTACCCTGCACCTTGGGCAATCCAGTGATGAAGTCCATGGCAATTCCCTCCCATTTCTGGTTAGGAATCGGTAATGGCTGCAACAACCCCGCTGGATACGTGTGCTCATTTTTATTCTGCTGACAGATGGCACACTCCCTCACATACTGTAGGACCTCATTCTTGAGCCCCTTCCAAGTAAATCGCTCCCTGATGCTCCTGTATGTTTTGAAAAATCCTGCATGTCCTGTTGTGGGATCATCATGGAAACTCTGTAGGACCTTCTTCTTGAAACTGGAGTTATGCGATAGAAAAATCCGGTCTTTGTGCATAATCAGCCCCTGAACCACTGTATATCTGTCATCCACTGTAATGCCATCCAGCAAACTAGACGTCCAAGGGTCCTTAGCATACTCAGCAGAAATCTCGTCTCTCCAAACTGCAGAGACTTCCGATATAGCTCCCAAATATGGTCTCCGTGACAAGGCATCTGCTACAATGTTCTTCTTACCTTTGACATACTCGATGTCAAAGTCGTAAGCCTGTAACTTACTAACCCACTTCTGCTGTCTCTCGTTGAGGTCCCTCTGGTTCAGGAAATACCGAAGACTGTTATGATCAGTTTTCACTGTGAATCGACCTCCCACTAGATATTGTCTGAACTTGGCCAATGCATGCATAATGGCCAACATCTCCTTATCATACACAGAATATCCCCGCTCAGCACCTTGGAGCTTCCTACTTTCAAAGGCTATCGGATGCTTGTTCTGCATTAGCACCGCTCTGATCCCATCTCCTGAAGCATCACACTGAAGTTCAAATGGTTGGGAGAAATCCGGAATGGCTAACACGGGACACGAGCACATAACCTGTTTGAAGTGTTCAAAACACTTTTGAGCAGTCTCTGACCATGTGAAAGCTCCCTTCTTAGTCAAATCCGTGAGCGGGGCAGCTAGTTGTGAAAATCCTTTCACGAACCTCCGGTAAAATCCACACAGTCCGAAGAACCCCTTAAGCTGAGTGAGGTTCGTAGGTGTAGGCCATTCAATGATGGCTTTGATCTTCTCAGGATCCATACGCACACCCTCAGCACTAATGATGTGTCCCAGATAGAGAAGCTCCGTCATACCAAAGTCACACTTTGACTCCTTTGCATAGAAATATTCCTGCTCTAATATGCTCAATACCTCCTCTAGATGCTGCAGATGCTCCTCCCAAGTGCGACTGTAGACCAAAATGTCGTCGAAGAAGATCAAGACATATTTTCTGAGCTGCCTACTAAAGGTCCTGTTCATACAGGACTGAAATGTATCTGGGGCGTTGGTTAGGCCGAATGGCATAACCAAGAACTCGAAGTGGCCAAGGTGACACCTGAACGCAGTCTTCTCTATGTCCTGTTCCCGCATCCTGATTTGGTGATATCCCGACCTCAAGTCAATCTTCGAGAAGTAGCAAGCACCGTGGAGCTCATCAATAAGCTCATCTATACGAGGGATAGGATACCTGTTTTTTATTGTCCTCTTGTTCAGCTCCCTATAATCAACGCACATCCTCCATGTGCCATCCTTCTTTTTTACCAACACAACGGCTGAAGCAAAGGGACTCTTACAGGGACGAATATGCCCCATGTCCAAAAGCTCCTTGATTGCCTTCTCAATCTCGTCCTTATGCCTCTTATGGTGCCTGTATGGTGTAGTGATGACGGTCTTCGCCCCATCCTCCAATTCTATGATATGTTCTGTTCCACGTTCTGGTGGCCTCCCAGGTGGTATGTCACTAAACACCTTGGCGTGCTTGGTCAAAATCTTCTGTATCTCCGGATGATAAGTGACTATCTGTGTTTCCTTACCGGCTGGCATGATCAGGCACTCTGCTCCCCATTCAATCTCATCATGTCTAAAGAGTCTCTCCATGCGTCTCATAGAAACAACTCTTGGTCCTCCATCTGACATCCCTCTTAGGACAATTTTCCGACCAGTAACCTCAAACTTCATCTCCATGGCATGCAGGTTCATAGTGAATTCCCCCAAAGACTTCATCCACTGCATTCCTAATATTGCATGAGTGTCACCGATGTTGACTACATAAAATTCATCATTGAGATCATATTCCCCCAATCTGATCCGTAGATTAGATATTTTCCGGTCACACTGAATTGCTGATCCATCCGCCACTAACACCCTGAATCCATCAAATTTTTCTGTCTCTATTCCTTTTTTGTCGATCAGCCCTGCATCAATAAAGTTGTGCGTTGCTCCGGTATCAATTAAAGTGACTATTCGCTGCCCATTCAGGATTCCTCGAACTTTGAAGGATGTTCCCTTCTGGAAGCTATACAATTGAGCTATGGTCTCACTCTTCTCATGCTCTTTTTCTGATTCCTCCTCATCGCTGTCCTCTGAATCAATTTGCTGATCCGATTTTTCTGATTCTGAAGTCTCCACTTCAAAGTATTCTTTTTGTACCATTTTTCTTGCCTGGACCTTCCGAGAGCACTTATGCGATAGGTCCCATGGTTCCCTGCAGTGAAAACATAATTTCTTTTTCCTTAGTTCGTTAAGTTCATCATTCCCTAGCTTCTTTTGCTCGACCTTTGACTGCTGCGGATGTTTGTGAAAATCTTTCTTGTATTTTTCTTTGCTGCTCTGAAATGGTTTGAATGAAGGTTTATTCTTCGGAACAACAAACTCCATACTGCGGGCCTTCTTCATTGCTTCCTGTAGAGTTTGGGGCTCAAAAGCCTTTACCCAACCGCGAACAGGTTCGGATAAACCTTCCACAAAAAGAATCACCAGTCTCTTTTCTGATATATCCTGAACTCTAACTGAGAGTGCTTGGAAATCAGTGATGTAGGAGTCCACAGTGCCAAATTGCTTCAATTGAGCTAACTCCCTGAAGTGAAGCTCCGGATCCTTCTTGTCAAAACGGTCTATGAGCCTGTTGGTGAAGTCTTCATATGTGGTAATCAAATTATGACCCAAGGTGGTCAAGCCATGAAACCACCAGTCATGTGCTGCTCCATCCAAATGGAGTGTAGCAAACTTAATTGCATCCTCCTCCTTCATGGGTCTCAAAGACAAGTAGTTGTCTAACTTCTCTACCCAAGCCCTGGCTGTGCTCTTCCCACTACCATCAAAGTGTGGTATGGTAAGCTTACTTAAAGCATACTGTAAATCAGATTGTGCCGGAGTTCTTCGTTGTTCAAACTGAATACCACCTTGTTCAAAACTCTTCCTCTTATGGTGGTAATATTTATCAAAGGACCAATCTGCCTTAAGTGCTTCTGGAAGAGTTTCATACTGTCGATGCCACTCCATGACCATTTCATCAGTAGGAGGCTGATTATGTGGCGCCTCTTGTACTAGATTTTCCTCTTGAGGAAGGAAAGAAGGCTGCGTAGGGCGTGATGTAATGACTGTATGCTGAAACTGCATTGCTGTATTCTGACTTTCCTTGGTAAAAGTTCGTCTATTAGAGGTACTAGCATCCCCATTCTGAGCTCCTGTTTGCAGATTCTGTATGGAGTTGGTCATAGCCAATATTGCATTGGCCAAGGCTTCTTGTCCTTGTCTAATTTCTTGTTGTCCCTGAGTCATCTGATTAAGTATGGCTAGGATACTAGGAGTGTTATCGTGCCTATCTCCCATTGTGTTAACTGATCTATCTGATTGGGACTGTTGTGCTTTCTTCCTTTCTCTTTCTGCAGCTCTAAGATCTCTTTCACTCATAAAAGTTCAATCTGTCCACAGGTTGGAAGAGCTGAACCTGGCTCTGATACCAATGTAACGTCCTACCCGGATCTGTCTTAGAATTTTTTTTTTGGATTTTTGCTATATATAATTTCTTTTGTATTTTTAAATATAAGGTGAAGAACAAGGATCTTCTAATCAGCTAATTTGAACACACTGTTACTGCAGAATTATACAGTCTACACACCAGAAGCTTGAAATAGAAATAGGACTAATACTAATATCCAAAACCCATCACAAAATACACTCTGAAATATAACAGTTCATACATTAACTTCCAGAATTTAGCATCAGAATTGTACCAGCTGATCAGAGTTGACTGCTACAGGCTCTTTCCCCACGTGGTCTGGGCTGCTGAGACTTCCTCACTAATGTTCGTCCCCTTGAGACACAGTAGTCACTCCCGGCACTAAGCGATTTGGCTCAGATCTGACACGTCCTGCCTCTGACAGCAGCAGTCCGGACTAATGATGACTGAATGCCCTTTTTGTTCTGCTGATACTCCTCTCTAATAGCCTCGAATATGCCTATCTCTGACTGTTGTGAAGAAGTTAGAACCTTCCAACACAAAACCTGATGCCTGCAACTCAAATCGAACCAATGATGGCCCTGTATGGTACGGCCCAGGAGGAAGCTGGCAGTAAATGATATCAACTGAATATTATGCCACAAACCCTTGCAATTCTCTGCTCAAACTTCTCAATGCTACCTTATTATAATTTCTGGATGAAATCACCACAACCAATCCGCCAGGGGTAATATTGCATACCCGAAGAGGATGTCCTCACTGGAAATGGTCGTCCCCAATGAGCTTGACGCCTGCAAATTATCTCTGCAAGAAGTCTCCAATATATCCCCAAGCTTGTCTTCTAATCTCCCCTAAAATGAGAGCCAAAATCCCAATTTATAGAATTTCCGATAAGGCTGGTGGCTTGGAGGGAACTTTTCAAATTTCAAATTAGCTTCTAGAATCAACTTCTAGAATAATCTTATATTTTATCATTATGACGTCCTTCCCCTTTTTGCACTAGGAAAGTCACTTTATGATTTAATATTTATTTAGTGACTTTTAATGACCTTTTCCTTCATAACATAATAACTTATATAAAATTAAATATTTAATTTAATTTTATATAAATAACTTCCGGACATTAAAATTTCTAAGCTTCACCACTCCAAACCACAAACTAATCACGGATTTGGATACCCATTAAGCCAAACAATCCAATCGTACCTTCCGCTCTGGCAGAAACCCTAGCATGGTGACTTACTATAAATAGTAAGTTTCCTCCCAAAAGCCCAATAAGCCACCAAAATCGACCACTGAAGACGATCAATGGCCCCGGAAAGGACTCCCAACCATCTCACTTAGCCTACGGGAGCCCGTGAGTAGGCTAACCTCGTCTGTCAACCAATGAACTAAGAAGGGGACATTACAAAGCTCCCGCAAAATTGCATAATTCTGTTGACAAAATAAAATAAAATTGATGCAACCACAACAAAGAACTGAAAAATTGTGCGATTTGAAGAAAAAGCAGGCTCCAATCGTTTCCATAAACAAAAGATATGGCCTCTGGAATTTTGCCCTTCATGCATTGACAAATCCGTCAAAACCATTTGAATTCAAAAATTCAAAAAGAGACCCCCAACCAGTTGGGGGCTGCCACAGGTCAGAGAACCATACAATGGAGAAACACCATCTACCTACTATGTTTGCTACTGATTGGGCAAGGCAAATTAATGTTGCTACATGTTGGAATTTGATTGGCTAATATTCCATATATATTCAAAAGGTTTTTGCACCTATCTCCCAATGTGGCACTTCTTTGATAGTGATGGGGATCGTACAAACAAATAGCAAAGGGAGGGGGTGGGATTTGAAAACCCAATCATTAGCCCGACAAGTGCCTTTAATGCTTTGAGCTAATTAGAAAAAAGGTCAGCTCTTTAGAAAGAAGATGATGTCAAACAATTTTATCATTGTCTTGCCCTTTGATGTCAAATAGAACTTGTAGTGATTCAATTCCTTATTCATCTGCAAGTCAACATTCTAGAGAGTGGGTCCCATCCATTTCACCTAGAGATTTGACTATTGCAAATGAGCTCAGTTTACCATCTAGGCTATTGTGTCATCAAAAATAGCCCAAAAGAAGAGGAATGGGATTCAAATGTTTGACCTCATTGTTTGCAAAGAGCCTACACTTTAGAAGTGACCCATAAGGTCCATAAGGCTGATACAACTTCTTGCACTATTGGGTCCATTTTGAAGAGCATTCATGGTTGGATGGGGGGCGCTTATGCCATCACCACACATACAACCCTACAAAGTTGCAAATTGTCACTCCTCTCAAGTGGATCCATACCATTCAACATGTCACTCGAAAAAAAAATTGCGTGTTGCTACCAAAAGATGTAAACAATGGGACTTGAAATTGCTACCTTTGCTTTAGAGGAGTATTAATAGACCTCACATTGTTCGTGCGATACAATCTCTAAACTTGCCAACACAATACATGATTCCTCAACTACCAAGCATTCACGCTAGACATGCCATGAACTCTTCTGGATTCTTGCCAATAGTTTTACCTATCTCAATTTAATATTTGCCCATAAAACAAAGTGTAATCACATGCATCCTATAACGAACGTGCTTCCATCCACTTGCCACAGGAGATCTGTGCATCCCATAATGCATACGTTGCCATCCATTAGCTGATCATCTCTCTTAGTGGGGAAGGGCACGTACACCCATGTCGCCCCACACAACAATCCACCAACATGTGACACATCATCACTCCTCCTGTCTACCAACACACGTCTCTTTTGGTGCTTCGACTTGCAAATAAAAAATGAGATAGTCACGACTCAACCACATGACCTCTTCCAAGTGATGTCAACTCGTGTGCCAAAAGAATATAAGATAGAGGAGTCAAACTTGGGTTGCTCAAGTTCTAAGAGTTGTAACTCGTGAGTCCTATCCATTGTGCCACACACAACTTATACCACAAAGCGGTTCAAGCTTTGCATTGTTTTGAAAACAAAAAACAATACTTTTTGAGTAATATTAAGTTTTGAATTTGGAACATCACTCCTATAGTGCATTCACCTTATCGCTACGCCAAGGTGTCGTGTGCTTGTAATCGCCATAAACCTAAACACATGAGTGTGAAAATACACCATTATGCTACCTTCCCACCAATAAAAGGAATATTAGATGGAATACTTTGGTTTCAAAAATTTAAAAAATTTGAGTTTTGGAGAGAAAAAGAGAGAACATTTGAAAGAGGTCTAAATGGCAAAATCATCAAAAGTGCTGAATTGGTCCCTCATTCCCCCACCTTGAAATTTTACAAAGAATCCAAAATGTTGATGGTTTGTCCGTATATGCCACGGATTGTCTTGTACAACCTTTTTATTGGGAATGCAACTTGTCAAGCAATCCTATCCTGCAAAAACATCATAAAAAGTTTTTGGACCATTCTAACAACTTGTCAAGTGGTCCAGAGGTCTTTGCCATGCACTAAAACCTGCCCAAGGCTTATCTGGCAACTGGAATGATCTGACAAATGTTTAGACCCTCTCAGCTTCAAAAACCATGAAAATTGCCTTCTCATTTGTGCTACTCCGGTGCCAACAAATTCAAAGTAGAGAAGGAAATGGATTTAAAATAACAAAAAAAAAAATCATAAGAGTAACAAGGTTTGAAGAAATCCTCAAAAAGTTCGCTTCTCCTTTCTTCAAGAGAAATTGCTTTTTTAGGGCATCACTGGAATAATCCATCCCAAAAATAATTAATCAATCAAACTGATTGAACCTCAAAAGAGGGAAACATGGTGAATCTATCGGTGAATATTTCTCTTTAGCCAATCAACCATTATTGCATAAGAGATTCTTGTGATCCAAGTTCCCACTATATTTTTTAATCAAATCCTAAAAACTACCGAACAAGATCTTCCTAAAAAATGCTTAAAAATAATCTTTGCATAATTGAGTGAAATCGCTCCATACCCGCTCTAATACCATGCTAGATTTCACAATACTTTCCATAAATGAAATGAAGCATAACATTCACCACAAGTCATATGCAAGAGTAGAGAAGTGAAAGGGAATATAAGGTAGAGGAAAGAGAATAAGATGGGTGGGTGTCCAAGGGGGGCACCCCAACAATAGATTACATAAAGATATTACGATACACATTGATACATTAGATTAGTGGTTGGTGGATATTTATTGTAGATACCTAATCCCTAAATAATAATCACATATTACATTAACGTAGGCCTACTTAAGGTTCAAGGATGAGCCAAATTTTAACCATAATTCACTAAACCCGTAATGAAGGTTTAGTCAAGGTTAACCATACAAGTGGTTTGGCCAATCCTTCAAGGGGTGAATACATCAATAATGTTCATAGGCTTTACATCAGAAATGCCCATAGGCTTATATCATCACCTGTCGAACTTGGCCAATAACATCAGATCGCTATCTTCCAACATAAATAGTGCCAAAAGCAGAAGTGAAAGCTGCCTTAATGCTTTAAGATTGCTCTCACTCCTAAAGCTACTTCTCACAATAAACATTCACCACAAAATAAATACTAACTGCTAAAGTATTCCAACACTCAAACTGCTACATGAATTTTCCAAATAAGGGAATTGTGAGCACACCATACATCTTCCCTTACAACATTTTGAAACGCAATATGTTAATTTTTCAAATTTTATTGATGGCAATGGTTTGTTGAATATGGCTGCCATCTATGTTTTTTGGTTTTCTGGTACTTTAGCACCACCTCGCTCTTTTCCATCAAATCTTGAACAAAGGAATGAGGAATCTCAAGGTGCTTCTATCTAGCATTGTATACATGATTCACTTCTAAAAGGATGGTACTTTGGCTGTCAGGTAAGATGGTTGTTGGATATCTTTGTGTTATGTTCACCTCCTCAAGCAAGCCTTACTGCTTCTTGTGATGTTTTTGGTGTTTCAGTATCCTTTGCTTTGGTTGGAAAAAGGAACATTTAGGGGTTTTTATTGCAACTTCATGAAATTGGGCCAAAGCTGAGATGAAAGTCATAGCCTAAAATATATTTTCTGTTAGCAACATCTCTTTGCATAATTTGAATTGGTGTACTCTACAAATGTATGATCTCCATCATGCTTCTTTCTTTTTTACAGTTCCAATTTGCTCAGTTGAAAAAGTAATGCAATGGCATAAATGTTTTCTTGGATAGTTGTTACATCTTACTCAAAATAAACATCAAGAGGGGATGTTGAATATTTTAGTGGTCAATGCTTCTTTTGTGAAAGGCAGCTTTAGGAGTCTAAGCATTTTAAAGCATTAATCCATCTTTCTCTTTTGCCTTGTAATTATTATTTTTCTTTTCCCATTAGTGTCAAAAACATGGGCCTGCACATGCACTCACTCGATTCTTTTCCATCAGTAATTGTTCCTTTTTCTTCTTATTTATGTATGGAAACAAATTCATAAAGGTAAAGAACTCTTGACTTTCTCTTGACACAGTCTAAGTCCTTATATGGCCTTGTGACCACCCATGCAATTTGATTTCAGGGAGAGGAATGCCATTTTATTGCATATCAAACACCTTTTTGGAAATGAACTTGGAAAACAAGATAATATTGCTCAATCTTGCGCAAATCAAATTTGTAGCGAGGAAGACATGAACTATGCATTTACAAGAAGGACCTTGCACACACGTGTTTATAGTTTCTAGGGTTTCAACTTACAATTAAACAGTTTTGGGTGTCATAATTGACCATGTTTTTGACACTATGTCATAACTAATAAGCCATTGCATCCAAAGTATTAAATAATTATCAGTATTTACAAGGAAATAAGAAATTGTCAGTATATCTGAATGGATGTAATAGCATCACAGATCTCACACTCCATTTATTGATGACAAAGTGGTTGGAGATACAAAAGTGCCAAACACTGCCAGATTAGGTTTTTGATGCCCTGGAAAGAACCCAAAATAAAGGCTGTGATAAAGGCGAAAGATGCTTTATTACTTTAACATTGTCCTGCTCCTAAAGCCGCCTTTTACAAATTCAGCATTAACTACTAAAAAGAGGAAGGAGGAAAAAAAAAAGAAACTCACTACAACAAAGGTGAAAGCTGCCTTTTACATTGTCCTGCTCCTAAAGTTGCCTTTTACAAAATCAGTATTAACTGCTAAAATATTTCTAGGCTTTGGTGGTGTGATATTTTTTTATCTCCATTTCTTAAAAGCCCAGACTTACTGAGCAGTTCTCTGTACTGAATTTTGGACCCTAGCAACAAATTTCTAGATAGTTTGACAAATTTGAGCATGAAGTCATTCTTTTCCCTTCTTCTTGCTCGAGCATTGTTTCTTAGCTGCACACTCTATGCATTTATATATTCATAGGAAATTGTGGAGATCTGAGTTGGTTATTTTAGATGGTATGGTAGTTGCAGCTGGCCATGCCTTCTTCAAGTCACTTATTTGTCTAAGAACAGTTTATTAAGAATCACACGTTTTCTGTCATTAAACCAGTTTTCTGTCATTAAACCAGAAACTGTTTTATATTTCCCACCAATCTTCAGTCTTGAATGCAAAGACTTAGCAGACTACAACAATTATAGTTTCGTGTTCTTTTCTTATTGCATGTACAGCATTCTTATGCTCTCTTTCTTCCATCAAACAATTTTTTTTGAAAATAGGAGCCAGAATCATGGAAGGTTATTATGTTAGGAACTGAGAATTACTATTTATGCCCTTCGATGCAATTTGGATTCAATGAAAGCTCAGAGAGCTTGAAGGAAGTTCTCTATCAAAAATGCAAATGACATTCTTTTGTCCACTTATTGTCATTTTGTCTAATTTTAGTACACTTATATTCATTTTGTCATGCATCCAGTGCTTATGTAATTTTGATAATTTCTGTCTACCAAAATTTGCAGGTGAAGTGTAAGAAGTGTCATTATGAATCTAATCGATATGAAATTATGATGGATCTGACAGTGGAGGTAAATGGCAACATCATGTCTTTGGAAGATGCCCTTAAACAATTTGCAGCTGTTGAATTATTGGACGGTGACAACAAGTACAAATGTGATAGGTTGGTGCATATTTGGTTGTGTGCATTATGAGCAACTTCCATTGAAAATCAGAAACAGTTGAAAATTTTTCGTCACAGTTTTTTTGGTTTGTTGATATTCTAAACCAGCTTAAGCTTTTTCTTCAACTTTGTGAAAGTTTCATGGTTTGGATGTTTTTTTTCTATTGATTTTTAATCTTGTCAAGCTGTCAATATTTATGTTGTGTGTGTATTATACACTTTTGCTGGATGCACATCATTATGTTAAGTGGCCTGGCCATTACAGAACATGAATTCAATGTTTCATCTATATTTTTTCATAGAAAAATTGCCTCAATTGACCATATATATTATCCTCCAAAAAAGTGGTACAGTTGTAATGTAGATCAAGAAGAATCTAATATACACCTTTTCTGCATGCAGTTTCATTATGTACAATTACCATTATGTAACATGAATTCAATGTTTCACCTCCATTTTTTTCATAAAATAATTGCCTTGTTTGAACATATGTGCTAACTTTCAAAAGAGTATTCTTGTAATATAGCTCAAAGGGCTTTTTGTAGTCCTTGAATAGAATTAAAGACAGCAGAAAATAATCCTCAATTTCTAAATGAAGTATGAAACATAACAATATTTTTAACAGGTTTAAATTGATTAGGACAGCATCAAAATTGATAATTTTCTTGTTAGCATGTCAAACATCAAGATCTTGCAGTTGCTTATTGACAAGTATCTCATTGATGAGAAGCCCGTTGACCTGACTCTGTCGACATCTATTGATGACCCTAGTTAATAATTGGAAGATCTTTGGCAGTCAAAATAAGAAGGCTTAAAGTTGGGTAGGGTCTCACTGAGTTAGACCTTTCATGTCTTGAGCATTTTATTGGAATATCTACAACCAATGTGTGATGGTTTGTCCAAAATTTTTTGAACTAGGTTGGAAAGACACTATGTTTGTGATAGGGATCTCTTGAACATGCATATGTGCAAGTTCCTGTTGGATAAGTCAAATGGTGCATTATATGGTAGAAATGTACATTGTAAGAGTGGCACATATGACATCAAGGTTTTGGTTTTGTCTTAAGGCAATGTCTCAAGGCAAGTTCTATACAAAGGCATATTCTGCCTCCAAAAGCAAATGTTGTGGGAAGTCCTTAGAATAAGTACTGTTCCCATGGTACAGGGAATCTCCCCATAATGTGGATATATCGATGGTTATTATTTGAACTACCTTCCTGGTAAGGTCACGTTTATCATTTCTGGGAGTCATGCGGTGCATTATATGGTAGAGATGTACATTGATGAGACCGACATGCATAAAACTGGGGTTTTGGTTTGCCTTTAGGCATTTTCTATACAAACATAGCCTGTCTTTTAGAGGAAATATTTTGAGATGTCCTTAGAATAAGCAACATTCCTGTGGTACCTGTGGGGAACCTCCCACAATGTGGATCTATCAATGGTTAATGTTTAAACTAGTTTCCTGTTAAGGTCACATTTAACATTTCTCCGAACCATATAATTCTGATCCCCTCCATACTGATATAAAATTTGCAATAATGGCTATCTGACTACAAGCTTGTTCTTGGTATGCATTATAAGTAGTGTCTGCACCAATTATTTTCTATGGGTTATTTAATCTAATGCAATTTTTGTCCTGGTAATATTGAATTTATTATTTTGATCATGCATAGGTTATTGATGAATGGAGTTTCATTATTCTTTCTGGAGATAGCCAAGTAATAGTTATATTAATGCTGAAACATATATAGATGATACACCAATATAAAATTTCTTCAGTATATTTTATAGCATCTTGATTTTCTTGCAGAACATCCTCTTCTTACTTATGTGAAGGTTTTGTATATTAGTGACAAGCCTAAAGTATCTGGGAACTCTAGCTTTATTTATTGAAAATGAAATTTCTGTGAAGGTTTTATTGGAATTATGTGTTCTTATCTTTACAAACTTTTTAAACATCATTTTTGCGCTGTAATTGGGATTTGACTAGTTGCTGTCTACACCTTCATTCATTCCAGGTGCCATTCCTATGTCAAAGCTCAAAAATGGTTAACTGTGCATGAAGCTCCAAACATTCTTACTATTGCTTTGAAGAGATTTCAGGTAGCACTTTCATTGCCATTTATAATTACTAGTCTTGTTCATTTTTATCCACAAAAGCATTGTCTTAGGTACTGACTGGATATCTTGGAAAGTTAAACATTTCTTTGGCTGTACCAGACCGGAAGCTTTGGTAAACTCAACAAGATTGTTGCTTTCCCTGAAATCTTGGACATGTCACCATATATGAGTGGAACAGGCGACAAGCCTCCACCATATGGACTGTATGCAGTGGTTGTTCATTTGGATGTGCTGAATGCTTCATATTTTGGTCATTACATATGTTATGTGAAGGATTTGAAAGGGGCATGGTACAAGATTGATGATAGTAAGGTCAGTTCCCTTAACATTTCTTAGAAAGTTTACTAGCGACCTTGATATATTTTTCATAGAAAGCTTTGAGTCAGCCAGCAACATTTTAATGGTATTTTTTTCTCTGCAATCTATAAATATACAATTTGCAAAATTTGTAGTATTGTACCATACAAGTTGATATGTATGGCCATCATTGTCTACTGTTCCTCTAGTGCCTATTTTTTAGTATTGTCCTCTTCATTGTGCTTTTGTAAATGATCTGCATCATTGTGTATTGTGTATTGTGTATTGAACTGTAATTTATTTTATCAACAACGCAAAGCATCAAATGCAATGATTTGTTCATTACACCTTAATTTCCTCTTTTCTCTGTCATGATGATAATTTTGCTGATTTGATGTTAATTATTCAGGTGAATCCAGTGGCAATTGATGCAGTAATGTCTGAAGGAGCATATATGCTTTTTTATTCCAGGTTAACAATAGAACAAATTACCAGCCAACTTTAGATTTCTCATGTATTGTTTAGGCAGAAACAGTATGTGCTTTTGTTTTTGCATCTAGCCTTATGAAAGCAAATCATTTAGATCACAGAACCAGCTTGTTTTTTAACATATTTTTCTTGCAGGTCTTCGCCAAGGCCACCTGTTGTTCTACAGAATGAAAAGGTCACAAATTTAAAAGATGTACCTGTAAATCAATGTACATATGACACCAAGCAATCTTCATTACTTGGTGAACATGATGAAGAAGCTGATGTGCATATCAATCAATTTCCTTCACCAGGCTCCTGCAGAGATGCAAATATCGATAAAAACCAACCTGCTATCATTAAAGATCTAGAGAAGTGTAGCATGGATGCGGATTCTAGAATTCCTGATGGATTTATTCCGTACAGTGTCAGATATGGAGGACTTTCCCCAGCCACACAGGACAGGAATGATGACTTTATTCCAAGGGAGTATGGAGATTTAACATCAAGTGACTCTGGGTCTCTTTTTAGTGGCTCTGATGAAACTTCTTGCAGTACTGATAGTAATAGGGATTCAATAAGTACAGTGGATTTGGCTGAAACAATTTTTAGAGACCACTCAAGATACATTGCATATGGCAATTTCTATATGGGCGAAGGTTGTGGAATTTCGAATTCTGGCATGGAATCATCACAATGCCCCTCCAAAACAGACAAAATTCTTGAGAACAAATTACCAAATCATCCTCTTGAAAAAGATCGAATCAATGAAAATGATGTTACCTGGTCAAATCAGTCCTTTCCAAATCAAGGAATTAGGCATGAGAGAAGCAATTCATCATTATCTCCTTGTCAACCATCAGTCCATTCTTATGTTTCTGAACCATCTGAGCACAGAGATATATTAGATTGTGGAGAGAGTGCCATAAACAGGCAAAGACACATACCACATTCTCATCATTTCAGTGTTTCTGAAAGTGCAGATTGTTCAAAAGATAATCCGTGTAAAGATTTTGCGATCTCTGCGAAATGGAAGCATATTACAGGAAAATGCAAGGCAAAAGAAATAAAGAAATTAAGACTCCAAACCCAACGCCAAACTTGTACTGCTGCTACCAAATTTCAGCATTGTGTGGCAAATGACCCTGGAACATCAGCTTTTTCTTCACTTCATTTTTTAGGGTTTGAAAGATGAAAATGTACTGGTACTGTATCATTATATAAATTAACACAAATGGAAGTTTTGGTTTTAGACATGCATGGAATTGTTCTATTTTTTTAGCAAGGAACTATTCCACAAAAGAAGTTTTAGATGATACGGGTGTATATGATTGTTTTTGTTTTCCTGATTAATTGGAGCAGCTTAAGGTTAGAAGGCTTGGAAGTGACATCCAACCATGTTTGGGTTGGGCATTTATCATTGGAGTTGTAGTAACATGGAAGACCCAAGCCCAGGAGTACAAGTTTAAGGTTATGAGTTCTATTCCACTAGTGTATTATAAGGTTGATGTGAATAACTGAAGTTGTAGTAACATGGAAGATCCAATCTCAGGAGTATAAGTTATGGTTTCGATTCCTGGAGTGTATAACAAGGCTGATGTGAATAACTTGTAAAGTGGGTACCTTGCCGTGCCCTTGGTTTGGGCTTTGGTTTAAAGATCCATGTCCAAGAGTCGACTCTAATTGAAGGTAAAATATTAAAAGACACTAGTGACTGCAAAACGTATAGAGTGGACAACGACTATGTAATGCAACTCCAAAGAATCCAGTTAGACATGCAACAGAGAAAAGATAGGATGTATCAGCAGATAGTATAGGTCCAGAAAAATTTGGAATAGAACAAATTACCAGAAACTTCAGGATGGTTGATAATATGAAAATCTGAAAATCTATCATACAAATGCCTTAAAAGTGAATAATTTCCACCTATCATTTATGATGGAGTAAGGAAGATAATGCAGAGTGTATTTAATATTGTTCAAGTCCATTTGTTTTTGAAGGATACTATATCTAGCCAAAATTTCTTCATCCAAATATTGGTTTCAGTGGCCTGAAAGTAAAGTATGTCATCCACTTTTTTGGTTAATTTAAATTAAACAAAATGGAAGCAAAAGAAGGCAATATTAGTGGTCAAGGGATCTGCAAGATGGTTCCTATAACTGATAATTCCAATTGAGTAATCCAATAAGCTTTATTAAAATATATTAGCCATATGTGAATATATATATATTTTTTGTTTTTCCTTTAATTATTATTATTTTTTTTAATTTTTTTTTCAAAATAGAGAATTTATAGAAATAAAAATGAACAAATGTTAATGTTGATACTATTTTTATAATTTTTTTAATTATTAAAAAAAAGAGGTTTTAAAAGAGGCCCCGGACCTTTTACACAAAAAAACGTGTTAGAAACTAAAGGGGCCTCAAGGCAGCAAAAACCACTAAAAGCTAGAAAAGTTAGAGCTGTATTGAGCTTGTGCTTGGCTTGTGCGTCTATGCTTGACGAGTAAGTGTTGAGTTCTGTGCGTGGAGCTCGAAGAGGATGCCTTGAGGAGCTCCAAATGGGTGTCCCTAGTATATGCATGTTGTTGCCAGGGCAATTGAATGATTGCCATGCTGGTTGTTGATCTGAACAAACAATCAAGTAGACCTTCTATGGGAAAGAGTTTGGTTCAAAACTGATCTTCACTGTTGGTTTGTGTTTATCTGTTTGGGCATAACTAGTTCAGATAGACTAACTTGAAGTTGGTTGAAAATAGCCTCAGAGCTCCTTGCTTTTCCTTTGAAGATTCTAACTTGAAACTCGTTGAAAATAGCCCAGAGCTCCTTGCTTTTCCTTTGAAAATCTTGCTATTTCTCACCTTCCATACACCAAAGGAAGGTGGGGATTGTTAGGTTCCATATCAGTTGTTTCTTCTCCTTAGAGGGAGATATCCAAAAATTTAAGTTTACACAAGTTGTTTCTTCTCCTTGCAGGGAGAAATCCAAAAATTTAAGTTTACACAAGCTTTTATGAGGGGTCTTGGTCCCCTCGTACCAAGGGGGGTTTGAACTTGGGTCTCATAAATGAAAACCAAAGAACTTTATCACTACGGTAAGGTAGCTTACACTATTTTTGTATTTTAATTGTGAACATGGGTTGTTTGAATTTTTCACATAAAGACCTTTGAGGTGACTTGCAATGACAAAAAGCCTAAAATTAAATAATCAATAAAAGTTTGCATCCTATTTTTTTATGTGGAAGAATTAATATTTTTATTGTATAAACTTGTTGGCAATGTTGAAGGTAGGAGTTTTTTAAAATCTAATTTATAATCCGCTATAATTTAAGGTTAATAATTATATAAAACTAGAGTTCTTATTTTCATGTTAAGTAGCATCCTTCATTTGCCACTCCTTTGAAATTAAATGTTGAAATGAAAATTCTTTCTCGTTATTTCATTGTTTCTCAAAATTTAAATTGTTCTAAAAGTAATCTATATTAAGATTTTGAGATTGTTATTTCATTGTTTCTCAAAATTTAAATTGTTCTAAAAGTAATCTATATTAAGATTTTGCAATCTCAGCATAATGGAGGCATATTATAGGAAGATGCAAGGTAAAAGAAACAAAGAAATAAAGATTTCAATCCCTACTCTAACTTGTACTACTACTACCAAATTTCAGAATTGTGTGGTAAGTGACCCTAGAACATTTAACTTTTTCTTCATTCTTTTAGGTTTGAAAGATGAAAAAGTATTAATACTTTTAACATTATAAAATTAAACATATTGAAGTTTTATTTCTACATATGCATGAAGTTGATGTAGTTTTAACAATTGAATATTTCACATAAGAAATTTTAGATGTTATTAGTGTATGTGATAGTTTTTTTTTTTTTGTAATAAATTAGCACAACCTAAAAGGTTAGAAGACTTAGAAGTAACATCTAACCTTATTTGATTTGGACATGTATCATCAAGGCATATTACCAAGGAAACCCATGTTTTTGAGTACAAGCTTATGGGTTCTATTTCCCCAATTGAATGCCATAACAAGTCTATTGTAGACAGTTAGATAGATCATTAAAATTAGTCGAATCTTAGGCACTACCTCAAGGAGTCAATAAATTCACCTCAAGCACTACCTCAGGGAGTCAATAAGTTCATTTTGTATTGCACATAGGTAGTTTTGTAGAGTACGTTGATCAATGGCTAGTAACGAGCATTGGTCATGTAGGCCCAAAATGGCCACATCCTTAGAAAGCATTGAAAATTATTCTAAGGCATGAGAAAATTCCATTCCACACATCACCTAGTGTATTTTGGAGCGGATCCGCAATGAGAGTTCCAAAATCCGCTCAACACTTAGTGTATTTTCGCCTTAAACAAGTTAAATTTCATTTTGCTCAGTTTACAGTGTATTTGGAAGCGGTTTCCAGGCGAATCTCGATTTCGCAAAATTTTTGGGCGATGATGAAGTCAGCGCGAAAATAAGTACATAATGACAATTGTTGTTTGTGGCTCTAGCAACTAAGTGTCGGCAAGCTCGATTCCGTTAAGTCCCAAGAGCTTTTTAGTGCAGAATGATAACTTGAAGGCCAAAAACACTACTTTCAGAGCGGAATGGTGACAAAGATTATTTTGCACTAGCTTAGGTGTAGAATGAAGACATGAAGGCCGAAAACACTACTTCCCGAGCGGAATGGTGACAAAGGCTATTTTACACTATTTCTGAAGCAAAATGATGATAAAGGATGATTTGTACTAGCTTCGGTGCGGTTTGGCGATTTCGCATTTCAGCCAAGGCAAAGTTGACGTCAGCATACTCTTTTGTGCGGATTACGGTTTGTTTGAAGCTGAAGAAGAGAAAAGGAAAGTTAGTGAGCAGATTGACAGCGGAACGCATCCCGCTCGCTCCTTAGTGCATTTTATGTCGGAATTTGATTTCGCAGAATGAAGGCCACAAAATATGATGTTAGCAATTTAAAAGTGCGGAATGGCGTTTTGGTTTTTCCTTGCCAATTTGCAGAATATTTTCAGAGGTTTAATCGCAGCTGTCCACAATGGAGATCAACGACATAGAACTTGCTGATACTGTTGAAGTATATAAAAGCAAATTCTTGCTAGACCAGAGAGCAGCCAGTTGGAGGGCAGGAAGAAGCATCTGAGGGTTTTCAAGAACGATAATCAGAAGCAGTTGCAGATTTGCGGTGGAGCAAGCTTCCAAGAATGATCAACGAATTAGATGTGGTCTCCAACGGCTTGAAAACCAACTGTCATCAACGAACCAGCAAGTTGCAGAGAGCCAAGCTGCCATGGCAGATTACTCACAGTGGATTTCCTGGACTTCGTCAACCAGTAAGATAATGCCAGCAAAACTCTCTGTTGAGCTATAAATTTGTAATCTTTGTAACGACTCCTTAATATTCTTTCATTTTACAAACTATAAATAGAGGCGAACCCTCGATTTTAAGGATCGACTCTAGTGCGTTTGCTTGCCCTACTGCAAATATTCCTGTGAGCTAATGGAAGAAACATTACTCTGATTTTTGAATCAAAATTTGTCATCTTCATCATCTCCGTGCAAGAGGTTTGAAGCTCCGAGTTGCATTTATGTTAATACTTTAGCTGTTAGTTCATTCCAGTTTATTGGATTACTAGTTTGTGAGAGTAATTGAAATCCGTTTATGGTTAGATCTGTATTGTTAGGAAGTTTATTTCTGTTAAATCTAACTATTGGTTTATTCTGCTAATTTGGATTATCAATATTAGATGTTGGAATTACTTTATGCAATATATCTCTGTTTATGCTTTAATATATGAAGATTTCATGGATTTGGGTGTTGTTAATCTTGAGTGATGGGACACTGGAAATAGTTTGTGGGAGATTTTTGTTGTAGTTGCCTATGCTGTTAGCGTATCTAGCAACTATTTTTCATATCTCTAACTCTAAACATTTTCTAACCCTTTTCTCAAAACCCTATTTGAGCTTTAATTGTGTCAACACCAGTTTAAGTTGACAAGGAACCAACCTACTTTGGAGGTTGGATTGAAGTTGCCTTTGGTCCATCCAATGTTGAGTGTCGAGTTGTGACTATCGGGTGCATGCCTAGACAGAAAATTGGAAGATAGACAATCG
This sequence comes from Wollemia nobilis, assembly GCA_028583015.1. Taxonomy (NCBI): domain Eukaryota; kingdom Viridiplantae; phylum Streptophyta; class Pinopsida; order Araucariales; family Araucariaceae; genus Wollemia; species Wollemia nobilis. Next base: position 24,390,719 of record JAQPPZ010002998.1, read on the forward strand.
TAGTGTCAAGTAAAACTTGATGTCAATTCGGTGTCCAACAGTTTTTGGCACGCCCGGTGGGACCAATTCACAAGGAACATGAAAACCCATCATATGAGTTATTATTTTATCTCTACCCGAAGAAATCAAGATTTGGTGAATTGTCTTGACCTTGCTAAGCGAAGAATAGCAAATTCACCTGGCGACTCCCTGTTATTTAAACCCTAAAAAGAATTATCCCTGTAGACAATAGTTCTTTCATGTATACCAGGTCATTCAAAAGAAATAACCCTGACTCTTTTTTCTATTGTGAGTTACCTTATAGAGGGTCCACTATTATAAGGAATTTAAACCAATATTTTCATTCAGAAGAAGAGCCTCCTGAGGAAAACCCTGTGGTTAATCCAATAGTCACTCCAACAGGACCTACACCTGGAAATATGGCTAGAAATGCAACCCCAAATTAGGGTAATGTACCCCCAAATCAGCCTTTGCAGAAGTAACCCAATTGGAACACAATTGGTCCCCTCAGATTAGCCCATATTCATGATATTTCTCAAGCAGTTTCTAAGGCTATTTCCACTTATGATGGATCTGGAAAGACTGCATATGAGCACTGTTTGGATATTTTGAATCTAGAAGCAATTCATAATATAAAGAATGAAGATGTTATTGTGAGAATCCTAGCCCTGTCCTTTAGAGGAAATATTTTACATTGGTTTAGGACTTTTGAAGTTAACACCATCACTTCATGGGCAGCATTGGCTGAGTCTTTTGTGGAAGAATTTAATGAGTCTGTTGACCCTTTCTCCTTGCTTAACTAGTTTACATATATGCAGAAGCATTAGCAAGAAACTGTTTCAGATTTTAATTTGAGGTTTAGCAAAACCTGGAAAAGAATTCCCCTTACAGCTAGGCCAGTTGCATGCCTCATTTATATGTATTATATTAGAGCTCTTGGATCAGAGCTAGGCCTACAAACCCAACAATCTAGGGTGGAAACCTTTCCATAGGTTTATAATGCAGTAGTTCATGCAGAAAATGTCCTAATTAATGTGGGGAGATTACCTCCCAAAGCTGTGCTACCTTACAATCTAGAAACCACTAATATCCAAAGCCAAGCTACTACTTCATCTTATATGGATCCTCATACATTGTCATCCCCATATTCGTAGATGACTCTCATTCCTCAGCCAAAAGAACCAACTATTGTAGTTCCTTTCCCTCCACTTCCTTCTCAGACTCCTCAAGAGTTTTGTCATCCTTGAAATACAAAATATGTTGAAAACTCTTAGCAACAAAATGAATTCAATGGAAAAGAGAGAAATGTAAAGGTATCAACAAAGGAGATTTCCATATGTGAATAAAGATCAGACCTGGTCCTAGTAACAGTATTGAAAATAGAGTAAATGCAACTTATGAAGAGCTTGAGTGTTCTTCAAATACAAGTATGGTAAATGTCTGGTGTTTGGTATGTAATTATCCACATGATTCACAATCTTGTGTTATGTACCAACACCATGTTCAACAAGCTATGGATAAAGCAGAAAGAAACTAGAAAGGAAGGGTAAACATGCTATGGCAACTTGACCAGATCATGGTTGGGAAAGAGCTATATGAGGATGGACCTATCACTGTTATGACAAGGTCTGGTAAGAAAACACTGCAAGTAGATCCACAGAAGATGGGTCAGTTCTAGATCCCCTCTCAGAAGAAGAGTGATCCATCTCCCCAAAGAAGTTACACTTTCCTTATTTCCCAAGTCAAAGGAAAATAAAATGAAGAACACAAGCTTATACTGAGAGGGGGGGATGAACAGTATAAGACCGCTTTTTACTTTTTCCTTCAATTTCAATTTTCAATTCAATATTATGCAGTGGATAGATAGCAGTATCAATAGCAGTAATCAAAGCAATGCACAAAACCCCATCCACAATAGAGACAACAATTTACGTGGTTCACCCAATGTGGGCTACTCCACGGATAAAATCTTTCACTAATTTTATCAAATCAAATTTTGGGAATACCTTTCCCGATTACAATGTTTATGGGCACCAACCCAAAGGAGACACCAATCCCCTAGCTCTATTCTATCTGGTGATCCTCTAGAAAACCTCTGCCTCCGTTGCCCTTAGCAAATGGAACTCTATCCATAGAAGACACTTGTCTTCCCTGCTATGGCTGGAGACCTCTGTCCTCAAATCTATCACCTCCAAAGCTGGTCCTCGAATTTGCACTAAACATAGTCCTTCGATCTAGCACAAATGTCCTCGATCTCTTTCTCTGATCTGCACCAAACACAGTCCTTCGCTCTTTTTGCGTAATCACAGCTGCACTTGATCGAACTTCGACCTTTGCACCTCTGCGCAATCACAGCATCATCGTCTTCGTGCACTCTCCTTCCTTGCAATCTCTCTCACTTAGAAGATTCGATGAAATGCACTCTATACACTGCTATCGAATTTTGCACTCTGCTTCTCGGCGATCAAACTTCTCCCCCGCACTCTATCTGCGAACGTCGCTCTTCGAACGCACACTTCGATCGATGCTTTAACTCTCCAAACAGCCCTCCTTTTATACTAACACTTTCAAGATCAAAACCTTGATATTAGTCAGCTGCACAACCCTAAATTATGTCGACTGCAAACCCTAATCTTAGTCGGCCTAAATTTAACTTTGTCGACTTCACTGCCTCTGCAACTCTTCTGTAGCTTCTGTCGTGAAACTACAACATGTCGCGATATCGCGACACCTTTGCAACCGTACACTTCCTTTTGCCTTTTGTCTCGATATCGCGACACTTCTCCCTTCGTCGACTTTGACTAAGCTCTTGTCGCGATATCGCGACACTTCTCGCTTTCTTACCCTCTTCTCGGCTTGCACCAGTGAAAGCAGAACATGTCATGAAATTATGACACTTTTGCTGCCTTATTCTTTTCTCTACCTTACGCCCGTGAAACTGGAACATGTCGCGAAATCGCGACACTTTTGCCTTCGAGCTCTTCCTTCTTGAATTCGTCGCGAAATCGCGACGCTTCTTCTGTTGAAGACTTGCTTACTGTCTCTGTCGCGAAATCGTGACACTTTCTGCATCCATAAGCTTTCTCTTCAACCTATCACAAAATCATGACACTTTCTGCATCCGTACGACTTCTTTTTAGCCTGTCGTGAAATCACGACGCTTTCAGCTTTCGTACGTCTTCTTTGCAACCTGTCACGAAATCGCGACAGTTCTCATTTCAGACTCTTCTCTTTGCTGCATGTCACGAAATCACGATAGTTCTCACTTGGAACATTTTCACCTGCAGCATGTCGCAAAATCGTGACATTTTATCTTGCTTCCACTTTGTCTTTTGACTTGTCATGAAATCGCGACACTTTTTCTCCTTAGCACTTTTCTTTTCTTCGGGTCGTGAAAACCCGACATGTCGCGATATCGCGACACTTTTTCTCCCGGACTCTCTCTCCTGCATTATGTCACGAAATCGCGACACATTTTCTCTCGGACTCTCTCTCCTGCATTATGTCACGAAATCGCGACACATTTTCTCCCGGACTCTCTCTCCTGCATTATGTCGTGAAATCGCGACACTTTTTTCTTTCGGACTCTCTCTCCTGTAATATGTCGCGAAATCGCGACACTTTTTCATCCGTTCAACCTACTTTGCAATATGTCGCGAAATCGTGACACTTTTCCTTCTCTGCCTTCCTGCACTTTTTGAGTCGCGAAAATGTGACATGTCGCAAAATCGCGACACTTTCCACCTTGCTCTTCTTTTCTACCAACATGTCACGAAATCGTGACAGTTTTGCCAGCTCTTTCTCTCTCCTCAAACATGTCACGAAATCGTGACGATTTTCCAGCACTTTCTCTCTCCTCTAACATGTCGCGAAATCATGACGCTTTTTCTTGCCTCCGCATACCTTTTATTACTTGTCTTTTTCTTTGATCTTTTGCAAATGGGCTACTATGATCTTCCTAGAAACTCACTGTCCATGCTTTGAATAATCTGACATTAAATCAAATTCCTTCAAGAGCTTCTTGACATCAATGACAACTTCTACACTTGAGCAAAGGCAATGTACCCAAGGTACCCAAAATTGCCAACAATCTCCCCCTTTGTCATTGATGACAAACCTTTACTAAAAACACATCTCAAAAGCCAAAACTGAAACCAACTGTGCTCACAATTGAGAATCTGCCTTTGAAGTTTTGCTCCCCCTGACTTGAAGCTCTTCTCTTCACTTGAAACTCTCCCCCTTACTCATATCTCTCCCCCTTTGTCATCAATGGCAAAGGGTCACCTTTGGGGATTGGGACTAAGAATGAGCATCTTAGCTTAGTCCCTCCCCCACCTCCTGATGAGGTGATTAAAACAAGGGTGGGAGTAAAACTCCCATTAGGCACTGATCATCATCAGTGTCTACAATTTCCTTGTCGGGCCTTCTCTTGAACTCTTTGTCAATATTCCTATTCTTGTTCTCATCACTGTTCTTATCCATGCCTTGATCCTTGGACCTGTTCATACTATTGTTTTTGTTCCTGTACCTTGGAAGTTCAGCTCTACACTGTCTAGCTGTGTGACCTTCATTGTTGCACTTATAACAAGTAACAAAGTTATTTCTTTTAGGCATACCGCTTTTTGAATCCACCGATTCGACCAAACCTCGTTCTCGTTATTTGCCTTGTAATAAACTGCCTTGTGCCCAAACTATTGACAAGAGTAGCAATATCCTTGAAAGAAACTAGCACTTCTGAAATTGTTGTTTACCTTCTTTATTTGAGCCATGCAATGTGCAGCAATGTGACCAAACCTGTAACACGCAAAACATCTATCGTGAAATTTTCCTTTATTCAACCTCATGGGTCCCGAAAACTTCTTCTTCTTATTCTGAATTCTATTTTTTGTTTCTGTGCATCTATCATCCATGGACTCTTTCTCTGAAATACTCTCCTCATCAGAACTCTCTTCTTTTTGAAATCTCTTACTAGATTCCCCAACCTGTTCCTTGCGTGACTTAACAAAGCCAAGGCCTATTTTATCTATTGTCTTTCTTTGACCTTTGATGAGTGACTTAACATTTTTGGAGCTATCTTGAAACCTGTAAAGCTTATCCTTGTACTCTTTAGTTTCCTCTTTCAAAGAAGTCATTTTCTGTTCTAACTCACTACACTCAAGAACCTTAAACTCTAGCTCATCCTTGAGTTCTTGTGTCTTAGCCATAGAGACGTCAAGACTTTCTATAAGATCATCTCTCTCCATACAACATTCATCTAACTTATCCTTGAGTCTAGCATTCTTCTTTCTTTCCTTTTTCAAAGCACTAAGAGCATTATTAAGTTCACTTTCAAGATCCTTTATTTGTTTGCTTTCTGAATCATCACATCCTTTTTTCAGATTTCTCATCACTAGAGGTGCTACCTTTTTCAAAAACCATACATGCATCTTCCTTATAGTTTTCTGAGGCATCCTCATACATACTAGAAACCAAATCATTATTTGTGCAATTATCCTCAAGGTGACCAAAATTTCCACATCTAAGACATTTCATGACAATGAATCTATGTTTCGGTTCTTCCTCCTTTTCAGATATGAACAACATCTCATTTTCATAATCACTTGAAGAACTTTCACTATCACTACTAGACCACTTACTTGCTTTGTCTAGGTAGAAACTCTTCTTGTGTTTGTGAGAATACCTCTTTTCTGGATTGTTGCGCTCATCTCTATTTTTCCTGTGATGCTTGTGCTTTTTAGAATCCTTGCTCTTAGAATCTTGTATATCTTCATCACTTTCGTTCTTGGGAACAGTACAGTCAGAAGCATAATGACCAAACTTTCCACAATTGAAACATCTTATATTTTTCATGCTTTTGTGCTTTCTAGAGGACTTGCATTTCTTGCTCGTAATATGCCTCTTCATCACTAGAAGACTCATCACTCTATTGAAGTTGTTTACCTTTAGATTTCTTGGTAGCCTTGAAAGTTGCCTCTTTCTTGACATCAATATTTACTTGAGTTCTCAACTCAAATGCTCGTAAGTATACTATGGAGCTCATCCTTTTTCAACTTATCCAAATCTTTAGCTTCCTCAATAGCAGAAATATTTTCACTAAATCTATTAGGAAGAGATCTTAAAATCTTATCACAAACATCATTTTCAGCAAGCTCAAGATCTAAGTCTTTCATGGAGTTAACAACCTCATCTATACGAAGCATGTAGTCATTAATATTTTCATCATCATTCATATGGAGTTGTTCGAACATACCTTTGAAGTGTCTCAACTTGGCCTTTCGGACATTTGCATCACTTGTATGAACCACTTTCAGCTGATTCCACATTTCACTAGTTGTCTTGCAGTGAATCACTTTGGTGAGATCTGCTTTCTATAAGCCTTTCAAGATTGCATTCATTGCTTTTGAATTTTTGTGATGTAGGAGCCTGTCTTCTTTAGTATAAGGACCATGTTTAGGAATAGTGTACCCATCTTCAATCACTTCCCATACCTCATTACCAAGTGCCATTAGATGAACCTTCATTCTTGCACTCCACAGACCAAAATCTGATCCATCAAGAATAGGTGCTGCATTGCCACTTGAATAATCCATTGTGTTCTTTGCTAGCTTTTCCTTCAAGCTGTTAAACTTTTCGAAGGAACTCGCTCTGATACCAATTGAAGAATACAAGCTTATACTGAGAGGGGGGGTGAACAGTATAAGACCACTTTTTACTTTTTCCTTCAATTTCAATTTTCAATTCAATATTATGCAGTGTATAGATAGCAGTATCAATAGCAGTAATCAAAGCAATGCACAAAACCCAATCCACAATAGAGACACAATAATTTACATGGTTCACCCAATGTGGGCTACTCCACGAATAAAATATTTCACTAATTTTATCAAATCAAATTCTGGGAATACCTTTCCTGATTACAATGTTTATGGGCACCAACCCAAAGGAGACACCAATTCCCTAGCTTTGTTCTGGCTGGTGATCCTCTAGAAAACCTCTGCCTCAACTACCATTAGCAAATGGAACTCTATCCAAAGAAGACACCTGTCTTCCCTGCTCTGGTTGGAGACCTCTGTCCTCAACTCTATCACCTCCAAAGCTGGTCCTCGAATTTGCACTAAACACAGTCCTTCGGTCTAGCACAAATATCCTCGATATCTTTCTCTGATCTGCACCAAAAATAGTCCTTCGCTCTTTTTGTGTAATCACAGCTGCACTTGATCGAACTTTGACCTTTTCACCTCTGCGCAATCACAGTAGCATCGTCTTCGCGCACTCTCCTTCTTTGCAATCTCTATCACTTAGAAGATTCGATGAAATGCACTCTGTACACTGCTATCGAATTTTGCACTCTGCTTCTCGGTGATCGAACTTCTTCCCCGCACTCTATCTGCGAACGTCGCTCTTCGAATGCACACTTCGATCGATGCTTTAACTCTCCAAACAACCCTCCTTTTATACTAACACTTTCAAGATCAAAACCTTGATATTAGTCAGCTGCACAACCCTAAATTACGTCGATTGCAAACCCTAATCTTAGTCGGCCTAAATTTAACTTTGTCGGCTTCACTGCCTCTACAACTCTTCTGTAGCTTCTGTCGTGAAACTACAACATGTCACGATATCGCGACACCTTTGCAACCGTACACTTCCTTTTGCCTTTTGTCGTGATATCACGACACTTCTCCCTTCGTCGACTTTGACTAAGCTCTTGTCGCGATATCGTGACACTTCTCGCTTTCTTACCCTCTTCTCGGCTTGCACCAACGAAAGCAGAACATGTCGCAAAATCGTGACACTTTCGCTGCCTTATGCTTTTCTTTGCCTTACGCTCGTGAAACTGGAACATGTCATGAAATTGCGACGCTTTCACCTTTGAGCTCTTCCTTCTTGAATTCGTCGCAAAATCACGACGCTTCTTCTATTGAAGACTTGTTTACTGTCTCTGTCACGAAATCATGACACTTTCTGCATCCATAAGCTTTCTCTTCAACCTATCGCGAAATCGCGACACTTTTTGCATCCGTACGACTTCTTTTTAGCCTGTCGTGAAATCGCGACGCTTTCAACTTTCATACGTCTTCTTTGCAACCTGTCGCGAAATCGTGACAGTTCTCATTTTAGACTCTTCTCTTTGTTGCATGTCACGAAATCACGATAGTTCTCACTTGGAACATTTTCACCTGTAGCATGTCGTGAAATCGTGACATTTTATCTTGCTTCCACTTTGTCTTCTGACTTGTCATGAAATCGCGACACTTTTTCTCCTTAGTGCTTTTCTTTTCTTCGAGTCGCGAAAACCTGACATGTCACGATATCGTGACACTTTTTCTCTCGGACTCTCTCTCCTGCATTATGTCACGAAATCGCGACACATTTTCTCCCGAACTCTCTCTCCTGCATTATGTCGCGAAATCGCGACACATTTTCTCCCGGACTCTCTCTCCTGCATTATGTCGCGAAATCGCGACACTTTTTCTTTCGGACTCTCTCTCCTGCATTATGTCGCGAAATCGTGACACTTTTTCGTCCGTTCAACCTACTTTGCAATATGTCACGAAATCGCGACACTTTTCCTTCTCTGCCTTCCTGCACTTTTCGAGTCGCGAAAATGCGACATGTCACGAAATCACGACACTTTCCACCTTGCTCTTCTTTTCTACCAACATGTCGTGAAATCGCGACAGTTTTGCCAGCTCTTTCTCTCTCCTCAAACATGTTACGAAATCGCAAGCTTTTCCAAGACTTTCTCTCTCCTCTAACATGTCGCAAAATCGTGACAATTTTTCTTGCCTGCTGCATACCTTTTCTTACTTGTCTTTTTCTTTGATCTTTTGCAAATGGGCTACTATGATCTTCCTAGAAAATCACTGTCCATGCTCTGAATAATCTGACATTAAATCAAATTCCTTCAAGAGATTATTGACATCAATGACAACTTCTACACTTGAGCAAAGGCAATGTACCCAAGGTACCCAAAATTGCCAACATAAAATAGTCTCCCCAAGAGATATGAGAAATAAACTAAGGGAGATAGAATGAAGTCTAAGGATGAGGCTCAAGAGAGGCTTATATTCCCTTCTATTACCAAAAGATAGAGAATAGAAGCCACTCAACAATATAAGAGAAAATATGGTGAGCCAAAAAGAAGGTATGAGAGACTCACCTTGGCTAAGTCTAAGTACAACATTGTAGAAGAAATGAAGAGAATACAATCAAAAGCTAGTCTATATGACACCCTCTTCATTCCTGGCCAAATTGACCTGCTAAAAGCTTCCTTGAACAAATATCCGCAAGAAAAGCAAGCCACCATAATTCTTAGTATACTCTTTGAAAAGAAAGAAATGTCCCCTGCTATTTTAAAGAATAAACCTCCTCCTTTCTACATTTCTTTAAGAATAGAAGGTTGGGTGGTCTAGAATTGTATGATTGACTCAAGGGCATCTACTACAATTATGCCTAAAGTAGTTTACGAGGAGATGGGTATGGAGTATACCCAATCCTGCCCTGGAGTACTACAATTGGATGGAACACCTATAAAGATAGTGGGAGTAATCAAAGATGTCTTGATGAGGTTGCATAGAGCACCTGAGGTAAATATAGTACAAGAAATAGTAGTGGTGGATCTAGAGCCTTATTTTGGCTTATGTCTTTCAAGAGAGTTCACAGAAAAGTTAGGTGGATGCATGTATATGGACTATTCTAACATGGTTATTCCTTTCAAAGGAAAGAGGATAAGGATAACACCTGAAAAGCTCGTGTCTTACCACATTGAAAAAATTGAAGGAGACATGTGCAATCTCACTCCTCTTGAGGAATTTGAATTAGTGGATAACTTTGAGGAGTTGGAAATCGAAGATGAGCTACCTTTCAGAGAGGATTACAGCCAATTTGGGATAGGTATGGGCACATACAGTATTTCTGTAGAATCAGAGAAGAAAGTTCCTGTTATATCTAATCAGTCTCTAAGAGAAAAGGAAACATGGACCATGCACTTTGATGGTTCTAGATGTAGAAATGGTGTTGGTGTTGGTGTGGTATTACAGTCCCAATCAGAAGGGACAAAGAGTTTTGCCTACATACTAACATGGGCATGCACCAATAATGCTATAGAATATGAGGCTCTATGCCTTGGACTAATGCAAGTAGAAAATATGGGCATTAAGATCTTGAACATATATGGTGACTCTGAGTTGATAGTAAATCAGGTAAGAGAAAGGTGCAGCAGTAAGCATCATTACCTGAAAGCATATAGAAATAGGGTATGGGATTTGATGGATTCCTTTCATGCCCTAAACATAAATTTTATTCCCAGAGGAAAGAATACTTTGGCAGATTCCTTGGCAGTAAGGGGAGCTAACTTCAACCCTTCTGCAGACATAGGAGTTAAGAAAGACAAGGGAATCAAAATTATTTTCAGACCTACGATGCTAGATAAGCAAATTTTCTGGCAGGTCTTTGACAGTGATGAGCAAATCATTGATTTTTTGGTGAGAGAAGCCTGTCTATCCACTATTCAAGAGGAAAATCTAGAAGAGATTGATCAACAAGATGTCATTCAACTTAAAAACAATCACATACCTAGAGGTTTGGTCACTCTAGAGAGCCTGTTTGACAATGAAGACAGGAAAAGGATCAAATCCATGGAAGTCAATGACAAAATCTATAAAGAAGTTGAAATAGAAAAAGAAAAGAAGCTCAAGGTTGGAATCCGGTGTTCTCCAGAGGAAGAGGAGGATATTAAAGCTTTATGTATGAAGTACCAAGACATTGTGGCTTGGTCATATGAAGACCTCAAAGTATATGACAAAAGGGTTATCCAACACACCATTGAGCTAGAGCCTAATGCCAAGCCATTCAGGTAGAAGAAAAGGCCTGTAAATCCAAGGATCGAAGCCATAATGAGAGAAGAGCTCTTGAAGTTATTGAAGGCTAAGATCATATATCCAATTAAACATTCAACCTGGGTAGCCAACTTGGTACCTGTGAGGAAAAAGAATGGTGATATTCGCTTGTGTGTGGATTTCAGAAATCTTAATCAAGCATCATTAAAGGATCACTACCCCCTCCCACAGATTGATAAAATATTACAGATAGTGGCAGGGGAAGAAAGGTTCTCATTGCTAGACGGTTTCTCTGGATATAACCAGATTTGGGTGAAGAATGAAGATCAGTATAAGACAACATTCACCATAAAATGGGGCACATTTGCCTACTAGAGAATGCCTTTTGGGCTGTCCAATGCGGGAGCCACATTTCAGAGAGCCATGGACTATGCCTTTGGGGAACTGATTAACAAGGTCATTCTAATCTATTTAGATGACATGACTATGTTTTCCCACAACAAGCATGACCACTTAGCACACCTTGAACAAGTTTTTCAAAAGTGCAGAGAATTTGGCATCTCCCTCAATCCTAAGAAATCATTTTTTGTAGTACATGAGGGAAAGTTGCTAGGTCATGTGGTCTCAAAATAAGGTATGGCCATAGATCCAGATAGAATCAAATCCATTCTTGCTCTTCCACTACTTGTAAACAAGAAAGCCTTGTAGTCCTTCTTTGGTCAAATAAACTTTGTCAAGAAATTCATTTCTAACTTTGCTCAGAAGGTGAGGCCTATATCTGAACTACTGAAGAAAGATGCAGAGTTCAAATGGACTGAAGTAAGGAAACAAGCCTTTGAAATTATCAAGTAGTCCATTGCAACAACTCCAGTGCTAGTCAATCCAAATTTTAGTAAGGATTTCATCCTTTATGCTTATGGAGCTGAGGAAAGTTATGCATCAGTGCTCACCCAGAAAAATGATCAAGGAGAGGAGCACCCTATATTATTTTGGAGCTAGACTCTCCATGAGTACCAGGTTAAGTATAATTTTATTGAGAAATAAGTATTTGCTATAATGAAATCATTGAAGAAATTTAGGCAATACTTGGTTCAAAGCAAGACCCTAGTTTATGTTGTTCATCCGGATGTAAGAAGTTTTATTCTACAAGGTGAACTAGGAGATAAGAGAGCTGGTTGGATCACTAAAATCCAAGAATATGATGTGGAAATCCATCCTACCAAGTTGGTAAGAGGAAGAGCCCTATGCCAAGGTCTGATAGAAGCAACAGTCTCAATAGAGGTAACAACTTGTCAGGCAACAACAGATGATCATATTGAAGGATTGCATTCAGATGAATCAGACTGGGTAGATCAGATGATTAAGTATTTTCAAACTGGGGTATGCCCTTCTGATATTAATGCATCACAAAGAAGAAGATACAAGTTGTAAGCTTTGAAGTATGTCTTACTTCCAGAGGGCCTGTACAAAAGAAACCTTGATGGAGTTCTCCTTAGGTGCTTAAAATATGATCAACAACAAAAGGTCATAGAGGAGTTCCATGGAGGGCTATCTGGAGGACATTTCTCAGGTAGAGTTATAACTTTGAAAATCATTAGAGCAGGCTATTACTAGCCTACCATATTTTTTGATACCTTCAAAGTCACCAGAGCCTGTGACAAATGCCAACGACATGTAGGGAGGACAAGGAATGCTTCATTCCCCCTTAAGCCAATACAAGTGGAAGAACCCTTTCAGCAATGGGGTTTGGACTTCATAGGGGTTATCAACCCTCATTCTTCAACTGAGCACAAGTACATTCTAACTACTACAGACTACCTCACCAGATGGGTAGAAGCTATTCCTACCAAGAAATCAGACCAGGAAGTGGTAATCAATTTTATGGAAAGCTTGATTTCAAGGTTCGGTGTTCCGGAAGCCTTGGTGAGTGACAATGGACCAACATTCATAGGAGCCAAGTACATTGAGTTTACCAGCAAGTATGGCATCACCATTAAGAATACTTCAAATTACTACCCTCAAGGGAATGGACTTGCAGAATCAACTAACAAAAACCTATTAAGGATTTTGAGAAGATCACTAGAGGGTAACAAGAGAAGTTGGCACCTAATGCTGGAGCAAGATTTATGGGTAGATAGAATTACTATTAAGAAGTCCATCAAGACTTCTCCTTATGCCTTAGTGTATGGCAAGGAAGTAGTGTTACCTATCCATTTGGAGATTCCGACACTCAAGTTGATAAACACAGAAGAGGAATCTAAGGAAAATCCAGTGGAAACAAGGTTGACACACCTACTGCAGTTAGAAGAGAAAAGAACTCAGGCCTATGAGAAATTTCAAAAGCATTCAGGGGACATCAAGGCATGGTTTGACAAGAAGGTAAGGTTCAAAAAATTCTAGGTTGGAGACTTATGTACTCAGGTGGAATGTTGAAAGAGCTAAACCAGGACATCATCAGAAGTTTGATTCCTTTTGGGATGGTCCTTTCAAGATAATAGAGGTTAAAGAGACCAATGTTTTCTAGCTTGAAGATCTGGAGGGAAACATACAACCGATTCTAGTTAATGGTTTTCATCTTAAACTCTATTTTGATTGAAATATAAGCTCATTGTAATATATGTACATACTTTGTATCATATTTCCTTTTTTGCATTTTATATCAAGTTTTGTTTTGACATGTATAAAAAAAAAAAGAAAAGAAAATGTAAAATAAGCTAAGTGTTCCCAAGGAATGTAGCAAGCTCCAATCCATGCTAAAATACACTAAGGAAGCAGTGGAATGATGGACGAGCTCCAATCCGCACTTAGATGAACTACAACGCCAATGGAATGCCGCATGTGTTATTTTTCACACTTAAAAGGTCTAATTTGGAAACAAAAAGATGTGGGTTTCTAATCCACTAGAATTCAGAGGTATTTTGAGTGGAAACCATAAAAGCTTTCGTAATCCAAATTAAGCTTTTGAGTGGAATAAAGAAGGTTGCAATCCTCCAAAGCGCAAGAGTATGTTTGAGCGAAAAATAGATTCCGCATCGCTCCACTTCCAAAAGGTTAAATATGCGTTAATAAATGCTCAAATTTCCCGTGCTCAAAATGGGGAAAAGGACAAAGCAACACCATGAAGGTATGTAGAAGATTTGAATTTTAGCCAATTAGAAAGCGGAATTGTACCTCCAAACCACAAAAAAAAATGAAATTAATTTGGAGAGCATGCCAATGGGTAGTTCACATAGTGACCGTATTAATGGCGGAGGGTGCACATGCATGGAAATTTAAAAGTGCCAAAAATGTAGAAGTTCGCTTATTCAAGAAAGAGCAACGTTCACCAAGCAGAAAAGAGCAAAAATGATAGCTGAGTATTGTCTATGAATTCTAGAGGAATAATTGGAGAATTGCTTGCAAAAATGGCCTTCAAAGACACTCAAGAAGCTAAAACATAGGCAAAAAGGGTAGTGGGGCACTATATCGACAAAGAGAAAGTCATGGCAGACATTGAGATGGTCCTCATAGAGAGAATGAAGCTCAGAAGGAACATCAACAATAGATATAAGAAAGGAGCAGCTCTATCGACTCAAGGTAGATGTGTCGTGCTCTCTTTCTTGTCTTTTTATGTTTGTGATTACGTTCATCCTTGTCCGGAGTTGATAGCAGCTATAGTCAAATTCTATGACCCGATGGCAAAAGTAGTAAAAACCGCTAGGGGTAAAACCCTATTTAGTATCACTACCGTAGACTATCACAAACTTTTTTCCATAGGAGCGGATCCACCCATGAGGCCAAAAGAGTTTAAAATGACCAACCAGGTCGGGTACTACTCTTTGCAGAAGTGAGCTCACGATGGTGAGCCTTTCAGAAAATGGGTCTATAATCAACTCAAAGACACTAAACCCAGGAAGGGGTTGCCCTAGGTCCCAATTTCCATTGAGCGGTTTGTACACCCAGAGTTATATCCAATGTTAGTCTGTGTTGAGGGTTTAGATTTTGACAAAATGGTGAATGATTGGAAAATAGTCGTTGCATACTGCATTTCTAAGGAAAGTATGTATGAAGAAGGTGCAGAAAATAAAGGCATTAGGGTTATCTATTTTTATTGGCCGGATTTCCTTGCTCAGAGAATACATGAGCAATTAGTGAGAATGAAAAGGGCTTTGATGCACCTTGCTTTCGACATTGCTCAAGTCTGGTCTGGATGTTCTTTGCTGCTGTAAGAGACATGATGCCCTGGATTCCGATCAAGGATAAGAATGACTAGGGAGACCCCATGCCTATTTACTATTGGACTTCTCATCTGAGAAGCACTGAGTCTTTTTATAGATTCAACTTGGAATTCTTAGGGCCAGCATTGAAAATAATGTATGGAGAATGCCCTAGGCTACCACCTCTAGCCAAGAAATTGTTAAGAACAGAAGGTGCAGAGGAGGGATATTGGTACCTCCTAATAGAGGGTACAGTCATTAGATTGTATGGATTTATGGGTAAGCCTTTTCTGCTGCCTCATTTTGTTACAGATAGGCTATTCACCTTAGAATACTTGAGGCAAGCAGAATTTATAGATTTGAACTATGGCTCTAGGAGAAAAAGGAGATGTATGTTGACCTACCGTAATGTTGATGATATAACTATTACCAAGAAGTGGCAGGGTGAACAAATTGACCAATACCTGGATAGGTTGGGTCTATTTTACATTCCTTAGAGATGGAGTTATGACCTAGATGATGTATTCTATAAGAGGAACATAGCCCTGAATGGAGAAAAGGCCTACAAATTTGAGAAAAAACCCAGGCCTCATTTTGAACAAGGCAAAAATAACAAAGAAAATGCTCTTTTGGAGTGGAATGTTTCCAAGATGGATCAACTTCCTCCATGGTTAGAATTTTATGAACAAATTGTTGATTTTGATCCAAACAATAATGCAAAACATCGGTTGAAGGAGTCTACCATAAAAGAAGTTGAGGACAAAATAGATAAGAAAAAAGACCCTCAGTCTCAAGAATCTACTAGCGATGAAGCAGAGGAAAAGGAGAAATGGAATGAAGCCAAGATATCATACTGGTGGAGGATGAGAGTCGAGATTGGAAGCCAAAAGACCCAAGGAATATAGTGCTAATCTATAAGAAGTCACAAACTAGGTCTGATTCCCCATCCCCACCTTCAGAAGAAGAAGTTCAAGAAGAGGAACCTGATACTCCATTGACTGTTGCTGAAATTCTGAAGACTTTTTAGCCTTCAACTGAGAAAATAGAGAAATTTCCAAAAGGAGCGTAGTTGATGAGTAAGATGCACTATTCTGATGAAAGAGCTATCAATACACCAGTCATAGAGACAATAAGTAGGCCCAAGCACCTAGCCTTGGGTGGACAACCCTTAGATACAGATATAGACTGGAATGAGAAGGATGAGAACTTTAGGTTTACACCTTTGAGTTTCACCACTGCAGAAACAGTGGAATTAAATCCTATTTTTGAAGAGATATTACAGGAGGAACCAGTACAGGAAGGGTTTTCTGAAGAAGATACAGGAAGTGAGAAAGTCACCATGCAATTTTTTAAGAGAAAGGCCAAAAGGGCACCAAAAAGAGCTGAGAAGGAGATTTCCAAGAAATAGAGGTTGGATAAAGAGGAAATTGTTAAAGAAACAACTGTTTTAGCTACGAAAGAATTGATACAACAAGTGTAGTAGCAGATCATAGAGATAGCTCCACAACACCCTACATCAGTAGGTGAAGGTATGGTCTCTAATCCCTCTTCTCCTCCTCCTCCTCCAAATTCCCCAAGAAAATCTCCCTCCCTTTCTGAGCAAGAAATTGAAACTAAGGTGCCTTCTCCACCTCATAGTTCACCCCCTATTTCATTAGTCAATACTGAGGTGCAAACCAACCCATCTCCTCCAAGGTCACCTCAAATTCCATCTTCATCATCTGAAGCTCCCCCTTCATCATCTCCCATAGTTCCATCCTTGCCATTACAACCACCTCCCTCATCTGAGAAGCAAACTATTTTAAGTACACCCACTCACCCATCTGTGAGTCTTACTTTAGTTTCCATGAGTCTGCCAATTGCAACAACAACAATGGTCAAATATTCCACCGTGGTCACAGATTTCATTGTAGTTACTTCTTCTTAACCACTATCAACTATTGATTCTACTCTTGCATACCTTGTAGCCTCTTCTCCTCTTCCTGTGAGTTATCCTACCTAAGAAATTTTGCAAAAGGAACAAGAAGCTTCATAGAAAATTCAATATTTCTGGGTAGAGAAGTTGTCCAAGCCTTCCAAGAGGATGGCCACGAAGAGGAGAAGCATATTTGTTGATCCAGTTTCAAGGCAAAGGACATCTAGATCCATGATTCCCCTTGTGAGCAAGCCTAAAACTGAGATGACTGCTCAGGATTATCATATAGAAGAGTATACATAAGATATTGAGAAGCTACCTACAGAAGATGAATTGGTCATAGCCAAAGCTCACTTGGAAACTTTTTATGTGAAAAATGACATATACCAAGAAAAGGTGGGTAAGTTGGAAAAGAAAATAGAAAAGCTTCAAAAAACCATTAACAATCAGAAACAAGTGGAGAAGGCTCTGAAAAAGGAAGCTAAGAACTGGCAAGAGAAGTTTTAGGAAGCTAATAAGCTCAAGGAGAAAATAGAAGAACACAAGAAGAAAAATGAAGAACAAGCTAAGGAGATACAGAGTTTGAAGCAACAACTTCAAATTGAAAAGGCTAAATCTTCAGGTTTCTCCAAGGTTAGGCTAAAGAAAGTGAGAAATGAATTGCTCTCTGAAGTTTTGGAAAAATGCTCAGGGCTACAACTTATTATTGATTATTTGGATGATGCCAGCCGCCTACTCCAAAGCATTCAAAAGGATCTGGATAATTTCACTGGAGAGCTACAACCTATGGTGATTTTGGCTGAGCAAATTCACAAACTGGTGGATAGTAGACTCAGTGACTCTGCTAAGCCAATTCCTAATAAGGAGTGGAACATTGCTAGAATTGCTGCCATAATTATGGTGAAGAAGCACAGAGCCCTCCAAAAGGCTTGGCTATTGTTTGAAAAAATTGAAGGTGTGATCAAGGATGTAGTGGATATTAATAAGGAAATGATTCAGAATGGTTTTAGAGGATTATGGATGGAAGAC
The DNA here is from genome assembly GCA_028583015.1 of Wollemia nobilis. Lineage (NCBI taxonomy): Eukaryota > Viridiplantae > Streptophyta > Pinopsida > Araucariales > Araucariaceae > Wollemia > Wollemia nobilis. The sequence goes on from JAQPPZ010002998.1 coordinate 24,408,700, forward strand.
CACAACTTGCTATCGATAGAAGAAATTAAGAAGAGTACTGATGAGAGCTTACAAGATGAGTCTGAAATTGATGCTCTGGAAGAACCAATTGATCAAGAGCAAGCTTCACAAATGATTATTGATTTTACCAGGCTTAGAGACCTAATGGAAGACTTGGTAAACAAAGGAAGTGTTGCTAACTATGAAGATATTGGTGAGCTACAGTACATTTATAAGCAGTTGAAGGAGACTTCCAACCCCTCTGAAGCAACATGGAAACAAGCCCTGTAGATCTTGAAACTGATGGTGCAATTGTTTGGTGATAGTGCAGAAGAGGAAAATAAAGAACAAACTTCACCTGAGGAAGAAGCTGAGCAAGAACAAGAGGATAATGCTGAGGAAGAGGCCCAACAAGAAGAAGAGCCGGATAGAGCTACGGACCCTAAAGGGACACAAGCTTAACATTTTTTTTTTGTACATATGTAGTCATGTAGAAGTTTTGTATTTTGTTGATTCATTTTTACTCTGACATTGTCAGAAGGAAAGAATAAAAGCATGAGGTCAGAAAGAGGTAAAAAATGAGTTTTGTGTGAAGGCATTTATATCATTTATTGTAAGAAGGATTTATAAGGAGAACATAGTTGTGTTTTGTTGAAGCATTGGAGCAGTTTTGAAAGAGTGGCACAAATATTATTGTTTATGGCATAGTCTCCATGTGAACAATTATCCTCTAGGATGTATGAAGCATGGTCTTGATATGAACGTTTATCCTCTAAGGTGTTCATGAAGTTTTCAGAGGGTAGTGTTCATATGGAAATTATTCTTTAAAGCATTTTTTGAAGATAAGCATTTTTGACTCCTGATGCCCAATGGATAAGACTCTGAGTTCTATGGCTTTATGAGCAAATCCACCCGGGAGGTGCTAGAATGTAGGCCCAAAATGGCCACATCCTTAGAAAGCATTGAAAATTATTCTAAGGCATGAGAAAATTCCATTTTGCACATCACCTAGTGTATTTTGGAGCGGATCCGCAATGAGAGTTCCAAAATCCGCTCAACACTTAGTGTATTTTCACCTTAAACAAGTTAAATTTCATTTCGCTCAGTTCACAGTGTATTTGGAAGCGGATTCTAGGCGAGTCCCAATTTTGTAAAATTTTTGGGCGATGATGACATCAGGGAGAAAATAAGTGCGGAATGGCAATTGTTGTTCATGGCTCCAATGACTAAGTGTCGGTAAGCTTGATTTCGCTAAGTCCTAAGAGCTTTTCAGTGTGGAATGACAACTTGAAGGCCGAAAACACTACTTCTAGAGCAGAATGGTGACAAAACCTACTTTGCACTAGCTTCAGTGCAGGATAAATACATGAAGGCTGAAAACACTACTTTCAGAGCAGAATGGTGACAAAGGCTATTTTACACTATTTTCGAAGTGGAATGATGACAAAGGATGACTTGCACTAGCTTCAATGCGGATTGGTGATTCTACATTTCGACCAAGGTAAAGGTGATGTCAACATGCTCATTTGTGTGGATTGTAGTTTTTTTGAATTTTAAGAAGAGAAAAAAGAATTTAGTGAGTAGATTGACAGTGGAATACATCCCACTTGCTCCTTAGTGCATTTTATGCCAAAATTTTATTTCGTAGAATCAAGGCCACAAAATATGATGTCAGCAATTTAAAAGTGCAGAATGGTGTTTTGGTTTTTCCCTACCAATTTGCAAAATATTTTCAAAGGTTTAATCGTAGCCGTCCACAATGGAGATTAAAAACCTAGAACTTGCTGACATTGTTGAAGTATATAAAAGCAAATTCTTGCCGGACTAGAGAGTAGTTAGTTGGAGGGCAGGAAGATGAAGCGTCGGAGGGTTTTCAAGAACGATAACCAGAAGTAGTTACAGATCTACACTGGAGTGAGCTTCCAAGAATGATCAATGAATTAGATGTGGTCTCCAACATCCTGAAAACCAACTGTCATAAAAAAAACAAGTTGTAGAGAGCCAAGCTGCCATGGTAGATTACTCACAATGGATTTCCAAGATTTCGTCAACCAGTAAGATAATGCGAGTAAAACTCTCTATTGAGCTGTAAATTTGTAATATTTGTAATGTCTCCTTAATATTATTTCATTTTACAAACTATAAATAGAGGCCAAACCCTCATTTTTAAGGGTCGGATCTAGTGCGTTTGCTTGCCCTACTGTAAATATTCCTGTGAGCTAATGGAAGGAGCATTACTATAATTTTTGACTCAAAATTTGTCATCTTCATCATCTTTGTTCAAGAGGTTTGAAGCTTTGAGCTGCATTTCTATTAATACTTTAGCAGTTAGTTCATTCCAGCTTATTGGATTACTAGTTGTGAGAGTTGAATAATACAAGCTTATACTGAGAGGGGGGGTGAACAATATAAGACCACTTTTTACTTTTCTTTCCCAATAAATATTATGCAATATATTAATGGAAATATCAACAATAGTAATCAAAGCAATGCACAAATCACCACATACAATAGAGACACCAATTTAATGTGGTTCACCCAATGGGGGCTACTCTAAGAAAAAAATATTTCACTAAATTTTTCTCAACAAATCTCTTGGGAAACCTTTCCCTATTACAATTTTTATGGACCTCTATACAAAGGAGAGACCAATCCCCTAATCAAGTTCATGGATATCTATCCATAGGAGAACTCCTTATCCTCTGCTCTGGTTGGTGATCTTCTAGAAGAACTACTACCTCCACTGCACTGGCTTATGGATATCTATCCACTAAAGACTCCTACCCTCACTAAGAAGACCTATATTCACTACCCTGGCTAATGGACCTCTATCCACTAGAGACTGTCGTCATCTATACTCTATCACCTCCAAATATTACTCTCATATCTATCTCAAATATGCACTAAACACAGTCCTTTGGTCTAGCATAAATCTTCTCAATCTCTATCTCTGATCTGCACTAAACATAATCCTTCGGTCTATCACAAATTTTCTCAATATCTGTCTCTGGTCTGGCACAAATCTATCCTCAAATATGCACCAAACTATGTCCTCAAATCTACACTAAACATAGTCCTTCGATCTAGCACAAATCTGCTCAATCTCTGTCCTCAAGCCTTAACACAAATCTTGACTCAATCACAAATCAAATCTGCTAGATCTACCCCAAACCTTAACCCAAGGTTTTAAAAAATAAATCAATTAACTTTACTCTCAAGTCTTCTCAAATACTTGTCTCAAATCTACATTGTAAGCTTCCACAAAAGATCACACTAATCTGTCCACAAGTCCTCTCTAGAACTTGTCCAATATGCTCAACAAGTCTTCACCAAGACTTGCCTCAAATCTGCTCAACAAGTCTTCACTAAGACTTTGCCCCAAATATATATTGTAAGCTTCCACAAAAGCTTACTCAACTCAACTCAATCTAACACAAAATCCTCTTCAATCACTTAGAAAAGCTTCACACAAAATATTGTTTAATATCTCAGAAACATATAGAGAATTGTTAGATACTAAATATGCTTCACACTCACAACAATGCTCAATCACTTTCAATCTCTTTCTCAAATCAATTTAGAATATAGAACAATTTGTTTCACAAAACTTGAACTATCACTTCAACACTTCCACTTGACTAGGCTCAATCAACTTCACTCAATAAATCACTCAATGAAACACTCCTTGCTTACAAACCCTAGTCCAAGCATATGAACACTCACTCAATTATTTCCAACAATGATTATCAAACAATCTCACATAACAATGATACTCATGATCTTGCACAAACCCTAGTTTCAAGATAGTTCTCAACTTCACATAACAATTATACTCATGATCTTGCACAAACCCTAATCATGCATATGAAGGTTCATTCAATATTTCCAATAATGCTTATCAAACAAGATTTTTATCATCAACTTTCACTCAAAAAAACCTTTAACAATCAAACTCAACAATGCTTATCAAACAACCCTTTTCTCTCCAACTTAACATTCACAACATCCAAAAATCACTCACAAAGAAGATGTGCCCATACCTTTTGTTTGATGAAGAATTGACCTTAAAAACCTATCTCAATAACAATTAATATTTTTCTAAACTTTGAGGGTTAGGTAGCAAAAACCTTCTCAAAACTTCATTCAATAACTCCCTCACAAATTATTCTCACCATACAAAACATTAGATCTCAATTACACCTTATTACTCCTTTCAACTATTAAACACAATAAGACTTTATTTTAAAATAACATTCAAACTCCTCTAAAGCCTTATTACTCCTTTCAACACTTTAATCACCAAAATCATAATATAAAATTCAATTTTTATAAACCTTATACCTCCCTAAAATCTCATGCCAAACAAACCTTAGGAAAAAATTAAATTTAAAAATTAAATACCTTTTGCCCTTGGTGGGAATCAAACCCATGTTGCACTGCCACTAGTGCCCTAGCCATGACTTCAACTTTCGCATGAGCTAGGTGCTCACATGGGACCTAAGTGTACCCACGCACACTTATTCCCTACACTGCCACCAAAAGATTTTAAAAACAAAATCTTCCTCCTTTTGCAGCCACAAAATCTCGAACCCGAGACCTTCCCTCTACTACAACTTAGTGCCCAAGCCAATCATCGTCTGGGCTAGCCACCTAGATGGTTCTACAAATTTAGCATCGCTTCCCTTTATTCCTTTCTCTTCCTCAAAGTTAGCATTGTGCACACTTCTTCTCCCTTCCGCGTTCGATCGATGAGCACAACCAAGAACACATGATTTTTGAAATTGCAATTAAGCCTTTGATTAAGGCTATATTAATATGCCTTTCAAGGCATTTGCCTTCACATTGGCGGATAGAGAAATCAGACTTTGCATTTTGAAAATAATATTATAATTATAATTATTTAAATTCAAAATGAATTTAAATATTATAATTAAATATTTAAATGTCCTTTGGGCCTTTTCAAATAAAATAAAATATAAACTTCCTTAGGTTTTTAGGGGAACCTTTTGCCATTATCACCTTAGAAAAATAACCTTATTATTTTCTTTCAACCACCATGGAACGAAGATATCTTTTCAACCCTTTTCTTTTACCCAAATATTATAATATTGTTATCCTTCTTGCTTCTCTTTTGATGCTTCAGCCATATAATATTTAAATTAAATATTATATCCTTGCCTCTTAGAAAATCAACCATGAACCATTTGCTTAACATTATTTTGACATTTTATTAGTATTCCTTTGACATCAATGACAACAAATCCTGCTCATATTTCCAACAATCTCCCCCTTTGTCATTGATGGAAACCCATTTACCTTTTATCATTTCCTTTACCTCTTTCTGTTCTGCTCCCCCTGAGAAACTGCTCCCCCTGACTGAATGCTTTCCTCCTAACTTAGATCTCTCCCCCTTACTCAAATATCTCCCCCTTTGTCATCAATGGAAAAGGGTCACCTTTGGGGCTTGGGGTTAAGAATGAGACTCTTAGCTTAGCACCTCCCCCACCTCATCTTGAGGTGGTTAATTCTGGGGTGGGAGTATTTCTACTCCCAACATTCATTGATATTTACCTTTGTCCACTTTTCTCCTCATATGATCCTTATGATCCCTCTAACTATTCTAGTTCCTGATTATATCTAGAATTTTTGCTCTATACCACTTTGTTGTATGTCCATAATTATTGCACTTATAACACTTAATGTAATTATTCCTTGGAGGTGCAAATGTCTTGGGATTTCTCCTGGTAAAGCCATATCTATTCTTGTCATGAACCCTTCAATTCATTGCCTTATGGTCAAACTAATTACAAGAGTAGCAATACCCTTGAAAAAGCTGACTGTTTTTGAACCTTTCGTATTCCTATTTTCCATGTGTCCTGCACTATGTAGCTTTGTTCCCAAACCTATGACATGAAGCATCATCCATTGAAACTACCTTGCCTTGACCTCATTGGTCTATTAGTATCTTATACCCTGTGTTGCTTCGTGTTCCATATGTTCCTTATTTGTGCATTATTCCTTTCCTTGTTGAACTTTTCATTGTCCAACTCATCCTCAAAAGTCTCATTCTCTCTTACACTCTCTTATTCTAAAGTTTCTTCTTCTTCAGAACTTGAGATTGACTCCTCTCCTTGTTTCTTTTGTACCTATTCAAAACCAAGACCTGATTTGTTTGATGAACACCTTTGTACCTTGATAATATTGTCTATGGTTTTTGAGCTCTTCCCAAACTTGTGTAGCTTATCTTTAGACTCTTTTACTTCCTTCCTTAGTGAAGCTACTTCATGCTCTAGTTTTTCACATTCTAAAACCTTAGCTTCTAACTTCTCTTTGAATCTCCTTATCTTAGCCATTGAATTATTTAGATCCTCTATAAGCTTTCCTTTCTCTTCATCACATTATTGAAACTGAAGCTTAAGTTTGGAGTTTTACTTTCTTACCTCCTCTAATGCATTAAGGGCAAAAAATTAAGTTCACCTTCAAGATCAACTTGTCCTGTTTCTGATTCTTCCTCTATTTCTTTGCCTTTGGAATCATATTCATTTCCTTATGATTTGTCTTCTATAGGATCACCTGCTTCTTCCTCTATTGCCATGAGTAGATTCTCTTCTGGTCCTTCAAGTGTATCTTCATATTCATAATCACTGAAACTAAAACCACTCCTTGCACAACTATCTTCAATATGACCAAATTTCCACATCTAAAACACTTGAGTATTATTGGTGATCTTTTCTTAACCACTTATTTTTCTTTTTCTAGAAATAGTACTTCATAATTTTCTGAGGAGGTTTCATCACTATTACTTGAATACTTACTTACTTTATCTACATAGAAACTCTTCTTCTATATTTGGAAGAAATTATTTCCTTGATTGCCTTGTCCATCCCTGCTTTTCTTTTGGTTCCTGTATTTTTTTGTTTTCCTATTCTTATGATCCTGTTTTTCTTCATCATTCATATTTAGGTATTCAAATATTCCCTTGAGATTTCGCAACTTTACCTTTTTGACCTTTTTATCCCCTTCGTATATGCCTTGCAATTTATCCCAAATTTCCTTTACTGATTTACAATGCATAACCTTTATAAACTTTGTTTTATGCAAACCTCTCAAAATTGCATTCATTACTTTTGAATTATAATGATATAGAATATTACCATATTTATATGTAGGTGGCATAGCTGGTGGTGTGTATCCATTTTCAATTGATTCCCATATTTCATTTCCAAGTTCCATCAGGTGAATCTTCATTCTCATACTCCAAAATACATAATCGCTCCCATCAAACACTGGTGCTAAACTATTTGAGGATCCACTCTTAGAATCTATCTGTGTTCTTGTGAGCTTTTACTTCAAGTTGTTAAACTCTTTTGAAGGAACCCGCTATGATACCAATTGAAGAACATAATCTTATACTAAGAGCGGGGTGAACAATATAAGACCACTTTTTACTTTTCTTTCCCAATCAATATTATGCAATATATTAATGGAAATATCAACAATAGTAATCAAAGTAATGCATAAATCATCACACATAATAGAGACACCAATTTAACGTGGTTCACCCAATGTGGGCTACTCCACGAAGAAAATATTTCACTAAAATTTTCTCAACAAATATCTTGGGAAACCTTTCCCTATTACAATGTTTATGGACCTCTATCCAAAGGAGACACCAATCCCCTAATCAAGTTTGTGGATCTCTATCCACAAGAGAACTCATTCTCCTTTGCTCTGGCTAGTGATATTCTAGAAGAACTACTACCTCCACTACACTGGCTTATGGATCTCTATCCACTGAAGACTCTTGCCCTCACTCACAAGACCTATCTTCACTGCCCTAGCTAATGGAACTCTATCCATTGGATACTATCATCCTCTATACTCTGTCACCTCCAAAGCTTGCTCTCAACTCTGTCTCAAATTTACACTAAACACAGTCCTTCGATCTAGCACAAATGTACTCAATCTCTATATCTGATCTGCACTAAACATAGTACTTCGGTCTAGTACAAATATTCTCAATATCTATATTTGGTCTAGCACAAACCTATCCTTAAATCTGCACCAAAATCTATCCTCAAATCTGCACTAAACACAGTCCTTCGATCTAGCACAAATCTTCTCAATCTCTGTCCTCAATCCTTAATACAAAGCTTGACTTCAATCATAAATCAACTCTGCTAGATTTTCCCCAAAACTTAACCTAAGGTTTGAACAAATCAATCAATCAACTCTGCTCTCAAGTCTTCTCAAAGACTTATCTCAAATCTACATTGTAATATTCCACAAAAGCTCACACTAATCTATCCACAAGTCCTCTCTAAAACTTTTCCAATCTGCTCAACAAGTCTTCACCAAGATTTACCTCAAATCTACTCAACAAGTCTTCACTAAGACTTGCCTCAAATATGTATTGTAAGCTTCCACAAACGCTTACTCAACTCAACTCAATCTAACACAAAATCCTTTTCAATAACTTAGACAAGCTTCACACAAAATCTTGTTTAATATCTTAGAAACATATAGAGAATTGTTAGAGACTCAATATGATTCACACTCACAACAATGCTCAATCGCTTTCAATCTCTTTCTCAAATCAATTTAGAATATATAACAATTTATTTCACAGAAATTGAACTATCACTTCAACACTTCCACTTGACTAGGCTCAATCAACTCCACTCAATCAATCACTCAATGAAACACTCCTTTCTTACAAACCCTAGTCCAAGCATATGAACACTCACTCAATTATTTCCAACAATGCTTATCAAAAAATCTCACATAACAATGATACTCATGATCTTGCACAAACCCTAGTTTCAAGATAGTTCTCAACTTCACATAACAATGATACTCATGATATTGAACAAACCCTAATAATGCATATGAAGGTTCATTTAATTTTTCCAAAAATGCTTATCAAACAAGGTTTTTATGATCAAATTTCACTTAGAAAAACCTTTAACAATCAAACTCAACAATGCTTATCAAACAACCATTTTCTCTCCAACTTAGCATTCACAACATCCAACAATCAATAACAAAGAAGATGTACCCATACTTTTTGTTTGATGAAGAATTAACCTTAAAAATCTGTCTCAATCACAATTACTCTTTTGCCAAAATTTAAGGGTTAGGTAGCAAAAACCTTCTCAAAACTTCATTCAATAACTTCCTCAAAGATTATTCTCACCATACAAAACATTAGATACCAATTACACCTTATTACTCCTTTTAACTATTAAACACATTAAGACTTTATTTTAAAATAACATTCAAACTCCTCTAAAGTCTTATTACTCCTTTCAACACTTTAATCACCAAAATCACAATATAAAATTCAATTTTCATAAACCTTATACCTCCCTAAAAGCTCATGCCAAACAAATCTTAGGACAAAAATTAAATTTAAAAATTAAATACATTTTGCCCTTTGTGGGAATCGCACCCATGTTGCGCTGCCACCAATGCCCTAGCTGCGGCTTCAACTGCCATGTGAGCTAGGTGCTCATGTAGGACCTAAGTGTGCTCCTGCATACTTATTGCCTACACTACCGCAAAAACCTTTTTAAAAATAAAATCTTCCTCCTTTCGTAGTTGCAAAGTCCCGAACTTGAGACCTCCCCTTTGCTCCAACTTAGTGCCCAAGCCAATCATCATATAGAATAGCCATCCATATGGTTCTATGAATTTAGAACTGTTTCCCTTTATTCCTTTCTCTTCCTCAGAGTTAGCACTGTGCACACTTCTCCTTTTCAGGTTCGATCGATGAGCACAACCAAGAACACACGATTTTCAAAATTGCAATTAAGCCTTTGATTAAGGATATATTAATATGCCTTTCAAGGCATTTTCCTTCACATCAACGGATAGGGAAATTAGACTTTGCATTTTAAAAATAATATTTTAATTATAATTATTTAAATTCAAAATGAATTTAAATATTATAATTAAATATGTAAATGTCCTTTGGGCATTTTCAAATAAAATAAAATACAAACTTCCTTAGGTTTTTAGGGGAACCTTTTGCCATTATCACCTTAGAAAAATAACCTTATTATTTTCTTTCAACCACCATGGAACGGAGATATCTTTTCAACCCTTTTATTTTACCCAAATATTATAATATTTTTATCCTTCTTGCTTCTCTTTTGATGTTTCAGCCATATAATATTTAAATCAAATATTATATCCTTGCATCTTAGAAAATAAACCATGAACCATTTGCTTAACATTCTTTTGACATTTTATTAGTATTCCTTTGACATCAATAACAACAATTCCTGCTCATATTTACAACAAGAGTAATTGAAATCTATTCATGGTTATATCTGTATTGTTAGGAAGTTTATTTTTGTTAAATCTAGCTATTGGTCTATTTTGCTAATTTGCATTATCAATATTAGATGTTGGAATTAATTTCTACAATATATATTTGTTTATGCTTTAATATATAAAGATTTCATGGATTTGGGTGCTATTAATCTTGAGTGATGGGATACTAGAAATAGTTTATGGGAGCTTTTTGCTGTAGTTGCCTACGTTGCTAGCCTATCTGTCCATTGTTTTTCATAATATCTCTAACCCTAAACCTTTTCTAACCATTTTATCAAAACCTTATTTGAGCTTTAATTGTGTCAACACCATTTTAAGTTGACAAGGAACCAACCTACTCTGGAGGTTGGATTGAAGTTGCCTTTGGTCCATCCAATGTTGAGTGTCGAGTTGTGACTATCGGGTGCATGCCTGGACAAAAAATTGGAATATAGACAATCACAGTATCAAGTAAAACTTGATGTCAATTCGGTGCCCAATAGGTCAAATGTTATTATTTTGTACATCATGGTCAAATATTGTCATCTTGTACATGTCACATAGATGTATATGTGAATAAGACAATGTGTTGTGTTTATGATTAGTTGTAGTTTGTAGGTAGTTAGGTACAAGGTCTATGATTGGGTTATAACCATCTTACCTCTCTTTAATTTTTGTATATGTTCCAAAGGAGAGTAGTTAAATGGTCTCGTCCATTGTGTGTGCTTTCGTTAGAGAGAATCATTGTGAGTTGTTGAAGATGAGAGATATCTCATAAGTATTGAGATCATATTGCTGGAAGTAATGTACATATTAGATTGCATATAATGAAATGGTTTCATTCCTAAATTGTCATTGTTGTTTATTCCTTTTTTCTTATTTTTTTTAATATGTTTAATCTATTGTTGGGAATAAAACCTATACTACATTTGAAGCCATTGATCTATTATTAGGAATAAAACCTATACTACATTTGGCACTATTGATCATGAATGAGGCCTAATGATAAAAAGAGTAAACTTAATGCAACAAGAGGAATAAGTGAAGCACCAAGACATGCATACAGGTGGAGAATGTGGAAAGTACATGTAGCAATAAAAATAACCAACATGAAGGTCTAAGCATATGGCATACAATGAAGATGTGCCAATGGTGAACACAACAAAGCAAGCACAGAGATACAAATTTATTAAGAGATTTTTTCACAAGGAGGAAGTGTAGAAGGTAGACCTTAAATGAATATGTGAGGATTTGAAACCCCAAAGATTCAACATGTGTGGCCTCCTCAAGAGGAGGGAAGTTAGTTGTGAGATATTATTGATGGTTAGAGAAGACAAAGACAACAAAGGTCTTGCAACATAAGGGAAGTGAGTTGTGAGATATTGTTGGTGGTTAGTAGAAAGAGGTGCAAACAAAAATAATGTTGATGATGATAGTGTTGAAGATGGAATATTGTGACATTGAATGATCCAAAACTCAGGTTTAGATAAATCAAGAGATTTCAATCTAGAAATAACAAAGTATAGCAAATCAAAAAACAAAAAATAGCCAAAATAACATAATGATCTTATTGCTTAAAAAATAGAGTATAATGCAAGCAAGCTCTCAAAAGAGTTATGAGGCTAAAACATTGCATCCACTAGTCATAATTTCTACAGTTAGGGGTGCATATACCTTTATACAATATTTTTTGCATTGGAAATTCCTTGTATTATATATGAAGGGTCACCTATATGGAAACATGGTGGTTTGACTTCCATGAATTAGGTGGTCACCCATATAGAAATGTGATGGTTCACCTTCTATGAGTTATAAAGTGCATATTAAATGAAAATTACATAAATATGACTTGTCCTTTTGTGCTTTCTCTTCTATTTATGTGTCAATATGTCTAGAGATGCATTTAGGCTACAACTACCTAAAAATAGAAAATTACTATTTTTAGTAAATACTTTGTTTTAAATGTTTTGAGGGCCTTCAAAGCATTTCCCCTATACAATTGGTCAAAAAATCCATGCTAGACATTCACATTTGACATGGATTTTTACCTCAAAGTCCTACTTATTCCTTTAAGCTTTCCAACACATTTGAATGAATAAAAGTGGAATATTGAGCACAAAGTTATGCCCATAATAGTCAAAACCAAGAATTGGTTAGAAGCAACCTTTGAATGAATCAAAGTAAAATCTTGAGCACAAATTTATGCCCTTGATAGTATAAAAAATAGTTTTTTGGGTATTTGTGGCCATAAATACATGCCTTAAAAAGGTCACATGTTAGTATCATTAGTCCCCCCTTGAAAAGCAATGGTCTGCAGTTACATCAACTTTTGACATCGATGTGGAAATTATTTCATCTGATTTTTTATGAGACATTTCCCTTGGTGACCAATTTGTCCTACCTTTACTACTATGTACATAGGAATGGATTGTATTCCCATGGTATTAGTCCATGTATCAACAATCCGGTCCTCCTCTACTAGTGCTAAATTATTTGGATTGAGTTCTTCAATGTCCAACTATTTTGCTACTATGGAAATATTCAACAAGGTGGATGATAAGGCTTGAGAAGTTCAAAATTGAATATTGAATAAAAACCAAGATATGATGGAATATTCAATTCAAAGAATTATCTATTTCTTTCTATGATGGTGTATGGTACATAGCTAAGAGGTCTGATTTTCCTATAGGGTCCTACGAGTATTTCTTTCTAAAGATGTAACTATACCTTATCTTCAACCTTGAATTGATGTGATAGCTAATGTTGGTCATGGTGTTGATTGTATTTCTAATTTTTTTCAAGAGTTTATGGATACATTGTTGGATTTTCTAAATTTTTTCTACAAATCGTGTTGCTTTTTCTACTTGTTTATGTCCATGAGGTAAGTACCCCATGGGTTGCACATGGAGAGCTATAATAGTGTATGCCAAGTGTTGAAATTTGAAAATAAATATGAAATGAAATATGTTTGGTAGAGCTATGCATAGCTCGATTATAACCATGTTAAATGTAGGGGAGGCCCTCATCCAATGTGTGTGGATACTTGGAATTGTATATTCAAAGAAGATGTATAATTAGTTGATTCATACATTTTGTTTGGTTATCAGTTTGAGGATGGAAGGCTATGGACATGGTCAAGCAGGAATCCATCATGCTCTATAGGGTGGACCACAAATTGCTTAAATATTTGCTATTTTTCTTAAAGACAATAAATATTAGCAAGCTAAATATGAGCCACACGTGACTAAAATAGAGCGTAGTAGTTGCCGTAGGTGAAATGAATTTCTTACGAGGAATCATGATAACCATTTTTGAAAAATGATTAACTACTACAATAACACAATCATTGCTTTCCTTAAATGTGGGTAAAATTAAGAGTAAGTCCATGGATATGGGTTCCTAAGGCTTGGATGGCATTGGTAATGGTGTATACAATCCTTGCTTCTTGGTTGGTTTGGCAATAATATAGGGGGTACAAGACTTGATGTACCTCTTGACATCGTTCCTTAATTTGGATCAGGCATACATTTGAATAACTACCAATATTTTCCATCCCAAATTGACCTACTATATTTCTTAACTCCACTTCACAAATCATCTTTGAGCACTCACTAGTTTCCACACAAATATGTCCCATATGATAGAGGAGGCTATATTGCAAATAAAAATCAAGAACATGCTTAGTTGTATGAAGAGATTGCTATGTAATATACTTCATACAAAATGGACCAAATAGAAGTCTCATGCCCATAAGAAACAAGAATCGTGGTGAGTGCTATGATTAGTGGTTGGCTTAAACAATTTGTTGTTGAATTGGAACTCCCTTTTTTATGCTTGATGTTCAAATGAAATTGCTACAAATATGTGGTCTTTTCATTAGAATGAACTCTAATGGTGTATGATTTGTATAGATATGGTTTTATTGCCCAAGATATAGTGCTTCCACTATTTACATGCTTGGACAATGGCATAGACATTTGTCATATATGGGATATTATCAAACTATCTTATTGAATTTTTTATTATGATAGACAATTAGATTCCTGTGTTATGTGAGGACAACTTCCAATGCAAAATTTTATGCAATGATCATTAACTCAAAAGGCCATTATAGATTAGGTAGAGAAAATGTAAGAGCTGAAACCTATTGACCCTTCAAATTTATAAATGCTCTATGTTGTGTATCTTTCGAATAGAACTTGGACTTGACACCTCCTTTGGTCACTTGGTGTAGTAGCCAAGAAAAATGTGAGAATGACAATTCAAATATTTGATAGAAATTGGTAAGACCCAAAAAATTGTGAAGATCTATCAAAGTCTTTGGGATAGACCAATCTCTAAATACCTTAATCTTCTCAAAATCAATGTGGACTCCTCTATCAACAATGTACTTGAGGCATTAAAAATTTGTTATACCAAATGAGCACCTCTCCAAATTTATATATAGTTTATGTCTTCAAAGATTCTGATGTACAAAACAATTATGTTGTAGATGCTCCTCCTATGTCTTATTATATACAAGAATATCATCTAAGTAGAACCCTATAAATTAGTTGATGTAGAGATGTAGGATGTCATCCATCGTACTCATGAATGTGGTAGGTGCATTGGTTAGGCCAAAAGGAACAAACAACCAATCAAATAAACCTTCCTTAATTTTAATGTAGTCTTCCATATGTTAGATGAACTGATGAGTATTTATTGATAGTCAGATATGAGATCTATTTTAGTGAAGAACTTTACACCATGGAGTTGGTCCAACAAGTCATATATCCAAAGGAGTGGATAGTGGTTATTTATAGTGAATTTATTCAAATATTTATAGTCAATATGGAGTCTCAATAATTTATCTTTCTTTGGAGCTAATATAATTAGATTTCTACACGATGAAGTACTTTGGCATGATGTACCATTTTTTAATCAACGCTTGGAGTTGCCTTCTAATTTCATCATTTTTGAGAACTAATTTATGATAAATAGGTGCATTAGGGAAAGGAGAAGTAAGAAATAAATTGATAGAATGCTTTACCTCACAATAAAGTAGGATCCCAATTGGTGACTTGAGTAAGTCATCATATTTTTCTATACTTTGATCCATATTTTTCTATATAGATCCTTTAATTGATGTACAATTCCTTCTACTGTATGGCTTGATCATCAACACAAATAATTATTTATTTTGGCTATCATATTTCGATATTATTTAGCAATGATAAAGGAAATATAGATATGAGTAGATACCTTTGGTATCCTAAAGCACTGACCTTCGATAGTGATAATGATACTTTAGGGCCTAGAATCATATACACCATGCCTCTTACACATGAATGGTTGGATAAAAATCACATTACAAAGATTCAAGGGTACAACATCATGCAAAAGTTCATCTTTGAAGGGTTTTATGGCATAAGAGAAGATATTTTTGAGTGATGCGAACACATTTCCATTGTTGTAACCATCCAACATTATATGATTATGGGTGTGGTGTGACAAAAAAATCCAAATCCTTCGCAATTTGAGTAGAAATCAAACTCTTTTACCTCCCACTATGAATAATGAAATGCAATGGCTTACCCTTGATCCACACTTGTGAATAAAACAAGCATTCCTCCTTTGATGAATCCTTTAGTGCAACATGTATGGTGGTAATGGTCATATTTGGTTTATCTTCCATGATCTACTTCCCTCTATTCTCAACTTATGGATGTTGGGTCAGTGGTGCAATGGATGTAGATTGTTGTGACTCAACAAACAATTACTAAGTTGCTTGACACTTCTCCCTCGAATGTTAGTTGCTCTTGGATTATCATACCATTTACCAATATTGGCCTTTGGGGGATTGTTTTCTTAGGAATCTCTCTTCTACTTCCAATTTTGATTTTGGGACTGGACCCCTTTATCTTGATTCTTTGCATGGTACTTAGTGTTTTGGTTTTTGTTATTTTTCCTACTTTATTTCTATTTTTGTTTTTGTGCTTTTGCTCTAATTTAAAAATAAGTTTGTATGTGTCTTCTAGTGCATTGAATTTGAAGAGGTTCATGTCCTCTTAAATATACCATTGTAGCCCATTATGACACTTGAGGGTTTGATGCTTTCTGATATCTTGAATACCTATATTGCTAGCATAGAATGGAAATCATGAGTATATCTTGAGCACACTAGTCTTGACCTTTATAAAAAAATTTCCATTGCATGTATTAGTCCTCTTAGGATCCCATAAGATAACATTCTTCCTTATTGCCTTCCATGAAATAGTCCCATGTGAACACTACTTCATTTTCGTTCTCTTTATTAACCCTCTTACAATATGCTTTTTGTTAATTTTTAATAGGTAATGAAGATTTCAAGATTACATAAGTCATTTTATCATTGTCAATAAATATATTTATAAAGAAGTCTAAAGATTTTTGATCCAATTAATCTGACCAATTTTATAGGGCATCAACATTAATTTTTCCTTCAAAAGTTGGAATATCAAAATTTACTTGTGCTTTAAAAGGTGTGGGAGCACTAAATGGTGCTAGGGTAGTGAGAGGTTGTGCAGAGGAGGTTACAAAATTTATAGTAGAAAGCCATTGTATTTGAGCAAATTGTTCTATCATCTCATCCCTCTATTTTATAAGGGCTTCATTGAACATCTCCTTGAAAGGATTGATTATCTTAGCATTGTCCATTCTAGTTCACATTTGAGATCGTTTGAAATGACAAGGGAGGCAATCATATGATCTTGTGTCTGATACCCAAACATTTGATATCTTGATCTCATGTTTATGGACATACACTCAAAGGATAGATCACTCTGATCTGATTTGAAACTTAGAATTTTGAGTTAAGGAAGATAAAAAAAGTGCAATCTAGAAATAATAGAGTATAACAAATCAAAACATATAAATATAAACCAAAATAAAATAATGATCTTATTGCTTAGAAAATTGAGTACAATGCAAGGAACCTTTGAGAAGAGATGTGAGGCTATAATATTACATCCATTACTCATGCTTTTCATAGTCAGGGGTGCACATATCTTTACACAATATTTGGTGTGTTGGAAATCCACCATATTGAATATGGAAGGTCACCCATATTGAAAGGTGGTGGCTCACCTTCCATGAATTAGAAGTTCACTTGAATGGAAATATGGTGATCCATTTTCAATGAAACTTAAATACATATGACTTAATATTTTTGTGTTTTTTTAACGATTGTTAACATAGATAGAAACCCATTTTGGTTGTAATATCTAAAGTAAAAAATTACTACTTCTAGTAAATATTTTGTTTTGTATTTTTGGAGCATTATTTTATGTAGCTGGTCTAAAAATATATGCCAAACATTGTGCTTAGCATGGATTTTTCCTTAAAGTCCTAGTTCTTCCTATAAGTTTTTAAATATATTTCGAATGGATCAAAATAGGACCAAACACAAAATTATATCCATAATAGCGTGGTTAGGATTAAAAATAGGTTTTAGTGTATTTTAAGGCAATAATCCATCCCCAAAAAGGACACATGCTTGAATCATTATAGTAGTATTGTAAATGAAGGTGAAAAAGGTGTTGATGAAAGAGTTGTTGATATTCACATTAATAAGAGAGGTGTCAATGACGATCATGCATATAAAGAAGTTTTAGAACTTAATGAAGTAGGAAGATAATAAGAGACACTAGGAAAAACATAAGAAGAATAGGAATGAGAGTTTGAAGGTACACAAAATGGGAGTGTTGCAAATGCAACTGCATAAAAACCATAAACTATACAAGTCTATTCCAACTAGGAGACAATTGGACACTAAAAATGAGAAGAAAATAAAAGAAGTCATCAATGTAATAATACCTTTAAAACTATCAAAAATAGTGAGCCAATAGAAAACAAATCCCTTGATGAGTTAATTAACAAATAGACAACCAATAATCGTGGTTGCATTTATGGGTATATAAAAGTGCCCTAATTACAATGGATATGGGAAAGAAGAACCTACAAAACATATTAGTACTTGCAATATGATATGAGAATAGAACAAGATAAGGGATGATAACACTTGGTTAGACTTATTTCTAGCAATATCATGAAGAATTATAATGGAATAACACTTGAAATAAGAAAACCCATTTATGACATTAATAAATTTGAAGAATGAGTTTGAGAGAGTTTAAATCATTGTGTGATGACACAAACATCATTCAATAGATATATATCAAATGGAATAAGAATGAGAATACTAAGCACTAAAATAATCATATAATAAAACTCATTAAAAAGATGGAGAATAAACCTAGATATGGGCTCCAAAAATGGTGGTTTATGGATGAAGTTAAGTCAAAATACAAGAAGAAGATGAAGGTTATAATTATGACAACATACCAAGAAGAATTTGATAGAGTTTTGAATTTGGAAAGTGAGATAAAGATGACATTGATAAATGGAAGATAAAATAGGAAAGAAAGTGATTTCAACAATGATCACAATGACACGGGCATAATACTCCAAGCACTTAGGAAGGCCATAAAGAGATAAATTTATGAACTGAAGGGAGAATATAAGAGTAAGGAGATGAAGTAAATTTGATGTTTGGACCATCAGACAAAAGGCCACGCAAAAATTAATTGTCCAAAAAAAATTATGCTACAAGATTTACAAAGTTAATGAACATTATATTTCATATTGCTTGTTTAATTGAAGAGCAAAAGATACTAGATATTAGTAGTACAAGAGGATGAAGCTAACTAGAAATCATATTTATAAAAAATAGATAAGGTGCAGAAAGTAGAGGATATAGAAATAACTACCAAGGAAGGAGACCTAGTGGTAGAGAAAGATTATAGTATGACTTTGAAGGAAGACTCATCATGTAGTGTAGGAAGTACCAAGAGTGACTACATAGAAACTATACAAACATAACAATGGGTAACAATGTGTTGATAGGTGCCAGTAGTATGGACACAAAAATATAAAGAAACAAATTTCCTAAAGGAAACCAATAATAGGAATAGCTAAAATGTCCATATAATTGGTATTGAAAAGTAAAGTGAAGGTCAAGAGATGTTCTCATAGTAAATTGGGTATAAAAAAAAAAATGAAGAAATACCTTGGCACCATAATAAAGAATAAAAATTATGAGGAAATTTGAGATGTGATTGAATAAAAAATGATGAAAAAACAAGACATAGATAAGGATAGTATCCAAGGAAGAATGATGATGAAGAATCCATTAACATTGTTCCAAATAGGGTTATAGAGTTTGATAAGTCAATTGCTACAAATGAGTGGTCTAATATATAGAAACATTGTCTAAGGTAGTCCTAAAATTATATGGAACTATTGGGAAGATGTTATGAGGACTAGAGAAGAAGATCATAAGGAGAAAAAAATTGTCACAAAAGTTTGTAACATGGGATTGATACTTGAACTTGCCATCTTGATGATTGATGAAGGGAAGTGTTGTCAGTTTTGACACACCTTGTAAAATTCATAATAGATACGGTTTTGTGAAAGCACTCATTGTAAAACTCCTCCTTTTTTCCATAAAAAATGGTTAAGGTGTTGTTGTTCTAAAGCTTTCCCTCATAAAACTCTAGATGAACTGTTACAGGTTTTTCTAAGCTTTTCTATACTTTTCTAGCTTTTCTGTACTTCTCTTATGTTTTAGTTTTGTTATGTTGCATGCAAAATTGTATATGTTTTAGCATGGACAATCAAATGTTAAGTTATCACTTCTAGCTCTTCTGTTTAAAATGTTTTCTTTCCTTAGCTAGAGGATTATTTGTAAAATAGTTAAGGGGCTAAGGTGGCAAAATGGATGAAATTGCTAAGTAAAGATGAAATCTAAGTTTGTCCAAAGGGGAATCCTCTCAGAATGATCCCAAAGTTCCATGAATTTTTCTAAAAATAGAAAATGCTCCACTTAGGAGTGCTTTGCTGAAAAGCGCTCCACAAGGGAGCGCTTTACTAAAAATAGGTTTCGCCAAGCTTCTCTCGAGAGGGTCCACACAGCCAAGTGAATAAAG
Organism: Wollemia nobilis; assembly: GCA_028583015.1. Classification (NCBI taxonomy): domain Eukaryota; kingdom Viridiplantae; phylum Streptophyta; class Pinopsida; order Araucariales; family Araucariaceae; genus Wollemia; species Wollemia nobilis. The sequence goes on from JAQPPZ010002998.1 coordinate 24,429,000, forward strand.
TAGTTTGAAAAAACTAACTATCAATCAAATCAGCACTTGGTCCAAAAAATCTACTCCCTGGAATATTAAAAGGTCAAAGTCAGTAGGTTGGGGAAAAGCACTCCACAAGGGAGTGCTTTACTGAAAAGCGCTCCACTTGGGAGCGTTTTGATCAAAGGTCCCCTCCAAGAGCTTTATCAAAAGATAGCTAAAATGCCATTAATAGATTTCCTAAAGCAGCTAAGTACAAATGTAATCAACACTTAAGAGATAATGCCTCCTTTAGAAGTTTCTAACTGACCAAGCCTTTGCTTTGTTAGAAAGCGCTCCACTAGGGAGCGCTTTGTTAGAAAGTGCTCCACAAGGGAGCACTTCCATAAAAGGATGCTTTGCAAGATATGCAATGAATACCTAAAATGCTAAGTGAGTGAGATTGATAAAATGGCTAAGTCTGAGTGAAATCTACACTTTGATAAAAGGCTAAGTGAGTGAGATTGATAAAATGGCTAAGTCTGAATGAAATATACACTTTTCTAGGAGTACTTCTACAGGTATTCAAAGTGCTAAATCATCACTTTATTTAAAAAAGTGCTCCACTTGGGAGCGCTTTGCTTAAAAGCACTCCACAAGGGAGCACTTTATTTAGAAAGTGCTCCACTTGGGAGCACTTTGCTGAAAAGCGCTCCACAAGGGAGTGCTTTGTCTAAAATACCAGGAGCTTCTTATTGAAAGAAGATAACAAACTAAAGGAGAGGTCAAAAATGCATCCTCTGTTTCATCGCTTTGAAGCTACCATTGAGACCGTTTGATCGATGATCGTCACTAGAAACTTCTAACTTCAATATCAAGTTATCTGTAATTTCGGCCTGACTGTTCCAAGTCTTCGTCGAAACCTTCTACTTTTAATGCTAAATTATTAGTAAGGATAAGGTAGACTGTTCCAATTCTTCATCGAAAACTTCTTCTACAAAAGCAACTGTGTGCTTGAAATATGCTTCCAAAATAAAGGCTTATGGCTCCGATTTGAGTTCTCAATCTTTGTGTATGACTTCTATTCTGTGATTTCTATTAAGTTAGTATCTTTGTCATTCAATTTAATTCTGCTTTCTGGATTTTTTTGTTGATAGAATACTAGTCCCTGGAATACTTGTTGGAGTTTACATAGTTCTAAGGATTGTATACTAGTTTTTGCTAAAAGTCATTTATTTGATTGTTGTTGGTTCAAGTATCTAGGTTATCTATCGTGCTTCTGATCCATCACCCTAAAATTTTGGTCTTTGGCCATTTCTCGTTCCTTCATGTAATTTTCCATATCTTTCAATATCTTCCTATCCCTTATCTCATAATCCCCATTTTTATTTTTGGAACCAGCCCTACTAGAGATTGCGATGGAGGACATTCCTTTCCTTTAGACATTCAATGCTTGGCAACAGGCCTAGGGCGCTGTAGACTTAGAAAACATGTATCTAGGTTGGTTCGATTGCCAAAAGTTTTTGGCACGCTCGATGGGACACAAACATTTTATGTTAAACCAGTTTTAAGAAGTGATTTTCATTTTACTATTGTTGAATCTGAACATCTGGCGACTTAGCTGAACCCAGTACACCTCCAAATATTGTAGACCAGTATAAAATCCTACCCTCATGCACACAAGATGGAGAGTTAAAAAATTTGAAGAAGAAGTAGAGTTCTTCGAACTTGATATCGACACTTTAGAAGAGCATCCTAGGGTGGTCAAGCCAAATATTCCACTTAATGGGACATCATCATAAGAAGCGGTCTTAGAGTCTCCTACTCTCACTCCTGACATCACGGTGGCAAGCTTGTGAATAGGAATTCAGGATTCAATCAAATTGCAAATATTTCATTAACATATAGTTTTGAAACTATAGCCTTTAAATAGGTTACAAAATAGTATTGAAAACTGAATAATAGGAAATCACGCTAACTATTCTGTTGAGAGGAAGAGAATTCTGAATAGAACTATTCCACCTAGGATATTTACAAAATCAACCATTAGATATTTAAGATAGTAAATATCTACATGGTAAAAGTAGAAAAGTAAATGGAATAATCTACTCAACTAGTGTAATACAATATACTAGCTATTGTACCTATCATAGTAAAAAGGGTAAATATGCCAAAGAATGGAATATTACTCTAACATCCCCCCTTATTACATTATTTGGGTAATGTATACCTATCCTCCTATACAATAATATTTGGGTAAAGTATATAACTACCCCAATACAGTGAAAAAAGGTCTTGATCTGCTGGTTCTTGCTCTGTCACAGTGCTCTGGCTGCTCCTAAGCAAAAAATGGGTCATTCCTCACTTTGTCTTCACATCAACGAATGTCCTTATTGTAATATTGTCATCCAACCAAATTGCATGGGTAACCAGCTGCTACAATCGCTAGGTGTAGTAGAATAGATCACTTCATACAAGGTTCATTCATTTACAATATGAGTTTGCAAAATATAAGGTAGCTAAGGTGTCGATCGCTGCCAAAAATGCACCCTTATAAGCTCCCCCCTTCTTGTTGCAAAACATGTTGTAATTAATTTTTGAAAGAAGCATGACTAAGGTGTCGGACGATGCCGAAAATGCACCCTTATAAGTCTTCTTCTCTTTTTACAAAAAATTGTGAAGAAAAGAAATGTATATCCCCCCTTAATTGCAAAAATATGTGCAACTTAAGAAGCTTTGTGAAGGATTTTATAAATATTGCCTCCTAGGCAATTTTACACTAGAAAATTCCCTCCTTTTGTTACAAGAACTTCAAACAATGAGAGTTTGCTATTTATGAAGCCTAAAAAAGAGGTACAAACACCCCTTTATTATAAGTACTTCAAAAAAAAACTTATGCTATTTATGAAGCCTAAAAAAGAGAGAGAGGAAATGGTGCTTTGCTTAAGGTGACAAAATGTGTTTTCCCTCTACAATATTGTCTTAGCAATGAGCACTCTGTTTGCTCTCTTTGAACCAGAATCAGAATCAGAATGAGACACTTCACTAGAAATATGGCTTCTATGATGTGCCTTTGCCATTTTAGTTTTGCTTGTTTTGAAACCAACACTAAATGGTGTCATGGTTGTCATTTTTACAATTTGTGAAAAACTATGCTTTCTAGGCAATTTTATCAAAAAGTTCACCAAATCATCCTTCCTTATTGTAAGAACTTCAAGCATGGTTGCTATTATGAAGTCTAAAAGAAAAGGTATAATTTTTATGACTTCTACTTTTATGATTGCCTTTACATGTTTTATTTCCCTCTTGTCAAAAATATGTGTTTTAAAGGAAGAAAGGAATTATCCCCCCTTAGTGCAAAGGATTGCAACTTTTTAAGGTTCCTTATTTTCAAAAACTTGTTCTTTCTTTTTGATTACCCTAAAAGAGTACCAAAAGATAATTCAATAAAATAGATATTTAATGGCACCTGCCTTAACACCCTTCAAGAAGGATGAAAAGTTTGAGGAAATTAAGCCAAACAAATAAGAGTGAATTAGGGGTTTTGTTGATTTAGGAGAGAATATCAAGTGAATTTTGGCTTTAAATCTGTGTAAGGATTTACACAAATTTGTAAAATTTTGGGGTTTAGTGTGTTCTTGATTCTATGACTTATAATTGCAAAAAAAATAATGCAATAATAAAACAAGAATGCCCACAAAATTCTTATCACCTAGGTGTCGGATGCAACCGAAAATGCACCTAATTTTCCAATGAAGGTGTCGAGTAAAATTGAAAATGCACCTTTTTAATTTTTGCAACAAAATATTAATGTGTGTTGTGCAAAAAATTGATATTTTTATGTCTCCTACTTTGTTTTACAATTTTGCAAAAGAAGTACAATGTTGTCTTCCCCCCTCTATTTTGCAAAATTAACAATTCGAGCACTCCTTCCAAGACAAGTCGACACACGACCCGCGTTTGAAAGGCTTCCAGACCAATCGACACACGACTTGGTTTTTGTCTTCAACACTCGAAAATAGCTTTAAAAAAAAAATGTTGAAGATGGCCTTTATTTTTGTAATAAAATGAGTTGTTCCTATGTCTCTTTATCCCCAAGATTTGGAGAAAACAATAGAAATGGAGTGGAATTATTGCAAAAAAAAAAAAAAGTTTTCTTTAAAGATTTTCTAAATTTTAATGCTTAAAAATATTTTTAAAGATGAATAATTCATATAATAAAGAAATTGGGGAAAAAAAAATCAACTTAAAAGGTTAAAAATTGATTAATTTATGCCAATTTGTGCTAAACTATATATAAAAAAAATCTATAAAAAATATTTAAAAAAACATAAAAAAAACTTTAGAAAATAAAAAAATAATGAAAAATACCAAATGGCATGATTTTTGGAGAGGCCCTTTGCAAAAATTTTGGCGTGCGGATTCGAACGTGAGACATCATGTTTGTCAAGGCTATGCCTTGACCATTGCACTGCTGGGACGACTTTGAAAGTCGTTCTCGTGTGCTTTGTGTTAAGGCGGGCCGAGCCTTTGGAATGGCTTTGTGGGATTTATCCCACATTCATCCCGTAAGGGATGAATTAGGCTTTGAAAAGGCTAAGAGCATTCAAATAATGCATGATTGCCTTGGGCAATCGCTACTCCTCCATGTTTTGACCTTCCTCCATGTCACTCTGCCCGACGAATGATTGAATGCCATGTGGCTGCTCGCTGCCAAAAAAACAAAATTTTCTCACACACGTGTCAATGGCTAGATGGTGTCACTTGTCACTAGGTTTTCTGAATCCCTCTGCTTGTTGTGCCATGTGTCACCTTACGATTGGTCCTCGCCACATGTCTCATCCAGTAGGTCCACGTCAATTGTTCAACCTTGCCACATGTCACCTCGATGTGTGTGCCACATGTTGAACTAAGTCAATATAGAATTCTAGCTGCTGAGATTAGGTGGCTCGATGTGATTTTACCACATGTCTAGAGGAATATCCCGGGTGTGTGAGGGCACTCCTACCCTCGAAGCACGCCCGGGTTGCAGAAGCCACGTGGGAGCGTGAGTGTGCTCTTGCCCTCGAAGCGCTCTCGCTGGCTTGCCTAAGGGTGCGGGCCCTATGGATGGGAGCCGAAGAAAGGCTCCTCCTAGGTACTTGGGCACAATATCCTATGCAGGTTGGACGTGCTTGTGCTGGTAGCTTAGATCTGTCTGGTCTGTAGGCGTGATCACCGATAGTAAAGAGCTTCTTGGTCGATCATCTGCCTAGGCATGGCCTGGCCGGGGAAATGAATCTGGTTGGTCAAAATGCCTGCGGGTTTGGTTGTGACCTTGTCCTGCCAAGGGGGGTGATGTGGCCCATACAAAATGGATAATTTCACCACCTCCTATGCCTTCGGTAATGGATTAATGAAATGCAATTAAAAAAACCTATAGGAAAACTTAGGGAATCGGAGGAGGAAAAAAAATAATGAAGTCACCAAATTGTGCTTCCTGCGCTCGATTTCTCCAGTGAGTTAAAAAAAATCAATTCCTCCTCCCAACTCCCTCCTCCAGCTCTGATACCAATGTGAACATGAATTCAGGATTCAATCAAATTGCAAATATTTCATTAACATATAGTTTTGAAACTATAGCCTTTAAATAGGTTACAAAATAGTATTGAAAATTGAATAATAGGAAATCACGCTAACTATTTTGTTGAGAGGAAGAGAATTATGAATAGAACTCTTCCACCTAGGATATTTACCAAATCAACCATTAGATATTTAAGACAGTAAATATCTACATGGTAAAAGTAGAAAAGTAAATGTAATAATCTACTCAACTAGTGTAATGCAATATACTAGCTATTGTACCTATCAGAGTAAAAAGGGTAAATATGCCAAAGAATGGAATATTACTCTAACAAAGCTTACCTCCAAGTCCATAAAATTCACTAGATCACCAAACATCTCAGTTTTGCCAAACGTTCATTCAAGCATTTTGAGTGTCCCGACTACTCTTGTTCACACAACTCCGCACGCTCATATGGCACAACCAGTACCTCCCAAACAGTTCACCACCTAGAATCATCCTAGAGTGCTTGCCCTTGTGGGCCAACACATGGTACCTCCCATAGCTTTTAAGGCTCTACCTAATTACGATGGTATGAGAAATATGGTGCAAGAGCATATCCAAGATGTTGTAGGACTGGCGACCATCCATCAAATCAACAATGAGGACATCATGATAAAGTTGTTCATCCTTTCACTGAGAGGTAAGCTTCTATACTCGATCACTTCCACTAGGTACTATTACTTCATGGTATCAATTAGGAGGTGAGTTGGTAAGGGGATTTAATGAACGAGCAGACCCCTTCTCCCTCTTAAATCACTTCACAACTATTCAATGTCACCCTCAAGAGGAAATTGCCAACTTCAATGTTTAGTTCGAGAGAACTTGGCAAAGAGTTACCGAAGGCCTGTGGCCTACACCATAGCAGGTCGTGTTCTATTATTTAAGAGATTTTCATCCTAGTATTAGCATTAAAATTCAATAGTCCAATGTAAATACATTCCTGTAACTATATCATCAAGCGCTCTAGGTAGAAACTAATTTGGTGTCTATCGAGCAATTACCTCCAAAGCCTACAACTCTGATTTACCCAAATTTCCCCTAAATCCAGTACCCAAGCATATTTGCTCTGCCCAATTCTCATGCTCAGTCTAATAAATATTTGAATCCACCCTAGCAGCTGCAACCTATGCCTTTTCCTCAATATCAAGCATCCACTATTCCCTAGTTGCCCACTCCAACGCAATATTTAGCTTTACCAACACCACCAATGCTGGCCCCATTACCTCCAAGTCAAGTAGCTGCTAACCAAGTGATTGTAATCAAAACTCAAGCTAAAGAGTTATCGAAAGTTAAGGCTTACATGAAGACGATGGAATACCATATGAGCACCATAAGGAAAAGATAGGATGATCAAGGCTTTCATCAGAGGATATTCCCTCCTTCCTCGATCACTAAAGATCAAGAAACCTCTAGCGCTCATAGGAAACATGGGAAAAATTTCGTGGTAATGAACAGTGAAGAGGCCAACACCTCCAATTCTTTATATTGGTGTACCACATGCAATGATCCAAACAATGAAGAAGACTGCATGGTGCATCTAAATTATGTGCAGACACTGGCTGACGGTCCCTACGAACAAGTAAATATGATTAGGGAAGATGGTCAGAATCTCATGACATCATCTACTAAGAAAGTTTTCATTCTCACTAGGGCAAGGAAGAAGCCTATCAAGGTAGATCCAGTTTATATGGATCTGCTAAAAATACCTTCGACACCCAATCCTATAGCTAAATCATGGACTGAAGGAGCTCAGTCCCAGGTGAAAGCTCCTAATCTGATGGCAACCGCTCATCATTATGACCTATCGCAAGACCACCTACCACCTCATATTAGGGAAAGAGTCCTTCAGCCTAAAGCTACAACTTCTCAACCACCAGCTGAAGCACAAGACCAGGTGAGGGAGAAGATCTGATACCCCTCGCTAACTAAACGCTAGCGGGTGGATGCAATGCAACAATATCAAAATATCTGTGAACCTGCAAGAGGAGCATGAGAGCTTTCCACTTCAACATACAGTATAATCAAAGAAATGGAAAAGGCTCCCCCTAAAGTAAGCCTATATGATGCCCTTCAACTCCTAGGTCAAGTTGACCTATTGCAAAAATCTCTCAAGTCCGCTCAAGACAAGGAAAGCAGGCCAAATCAGACCGTGTTTTCTCAACCATTAACAACTTTGGCTACAGGTAAAAATTGGCCCCCACCATTTTACCTTTCCCTTCGGATGGAGGGGTGGGTCGTACATAACTGCATGATCGACTCAGGCACCGCAAAGACCATCATGCCCAAAGTAGTTTGTGATATCATGGGTATGGAGTACACCCGCAGTAGCCATGGGTGCTACAGTTAGATGAAACTCCAGTAAAGACAGTAGGAGTGATCAAGGATGTTCTCATCTAGCTCCATAAAATGCCACAAATAACAGTCATACAGGAGATCATGGTGGTCAACTTAGAGTCATATTTTAGTATGTGTCTTTCATGAGAATTCACAACAAATATGGGAGGCTAACTCTCCCTCAACTACACACACCTAAAGATCCCCTTCAGAGGCAGAAGATTCAAGCTCTTCAATGAGAAGCCTACTGGGTTTCACATGGAGAAGCTTGAGGATGAAGAAAAGAGCTTAGTCTTTGTCAACTTGATGGTAGAATAAATATGAGTCGACTTGATGGAAGAAGCTCTCGGTGAACTCCAACTAGAGGATGAATTCTCCTTAATGGATTTTAATGCAGTTAATGGTACGGACTTAGGATGCTACACATTCACTAAGCCTGAGAAAGAAAAGCAAGCACACCCAGAAGAACTCTCAATCTCAGACCATATTTGGAAGTTGTACTTTTATGGTACTCGATGTAAAAATGGCACAGGCGTGGGAATTGCCCTCATCTCCCAAACCGATGAATAGAATACTTACTCATACAGACTAGCTTGGAGATGTACAAATAATGCAGCTAAGGACGAAGCTTTGTGCCTCAGACTCAAAAAGGTTGAGAATATAGGCATCAAATAGCTACAAATATTTGGGGATTCTGAGCTAATCTATAATCAAGTTACCAACAAGTGTGTCAGCAAACAACATTACCTAAAGGTGTATCAAAACAAAGTGTGGGATTTTTTTTATTCCTCCGATGCATTAAATGCCAAGTCCATTTCAAGGGAAAGAAACAAGCTGACCAACATTATAGCTTCCATCGACACCTAATTTTCACTAGTTGATGACATGATGCACAAACCAAAGATGGTAAGATTAATTTACTGACCTTTTGTTCTTGATAAAAACTCCATTGGTAGGTTTTCGATAATGACGAATAGCTTGTTAAATTCTTGGTTAATGAAGTGTCAACCATCGAAGAGCAGACTTTGAATGAAGAAGACCATGAAGGTTTGATTCATTTGAAAAAAAATCATATCCCAAAAGGCCTAATCACATTGGAGAGTCTCTTCAATAGAAATGATAAGCCTATCAGCCTTAATATCAAGGTGGACCAGAAGGAGTTCATCAACTTAGAGTTAGAATAAAGGAAGGCCATCATGGTAGGGATCGACTATACGACCGAAGAGCTTCAGCAGATCCAGATTCTGTGTAAATAATATCTTCACATCATTTCTTGGTGTTACCAAGACCTAAAGGGGTACGACAAGAGTATCATCCAGCATACCATCGAGTTAGAAGAGGGTTTTAGACCCTTTAGATAGAAGCAGTGTCCCATAAATCCAAAGGTTAAAACTCTAATGAGAGCTGATTTGTTGAAGATGTTCGAAGCTAAGATCATATATCCGATTAAGCATTCTTCCTGGGTGGCTAACCTGGTTCCAGTGCGGAAGAAGAATTGCGATATCCAGTTGTGTATAGACTTTCAAATTATGAATCACTCATCGCTCAAAGATCACTACCCACTACCTCAGATTGATCAAATCCTTCACATAGTGGTAGTGGCACAAAGGTTCTCCCTACTGGATGGGTTCTTAGGCTATAGCTAGATATGGGTAAAAGATGAAGATCAACACAAGACCACATTCAAGACCACGTGGGGTACTTTCACCTATCAACGGATGCCTTTTGGCATTTCCAATGCCGGAGCTACCTTTTAAAGAGCAATGGACCTCGCTTTTGGTGAATTACTCAATAATGTCATCGTAATTTATTTAGATGACGTGACTGTATTCTCTCATAAGTGGGAAGAACATGACCTGCATTTACGACAAATTTTTGAAAAATGTCGAGAGTTTGGGGTCTTCATCAACCCCAAAAAGTCAATATTTGTAGTGAAAGAAGGAAAGTTGCTCGGGTATATTATCTCTGAAAAGAGATTAACAATTGATCCAGCTTGAGCAGAAGCGCTTCTCTGACTTTCACTCCCATAAATAAAAAGGCCCTACAGTCCTTTTTTAGACAGATAAACTTCATCAGGAAGTTCATCACCGATTTTGCCTAGGTGATAAAGCCAATGGCCCAACTATTGAAAAAGGGTGTTGAATTCAAGTGGATTGATGAAAGGAGGTAAGCTTTTCAAGATATTAAAGAGCGGATTTCTCAAGATCCTATTCTTATCAACCCCGACTACTCACGAGATTTCATCTTGTACGCGGTCGGAGAGCCTGAGAGTTATACCACCATCTTAACACAGAAAGGTGAATATGGAGATGAGCGCCCGATCATGTTTCTCAGCCATATCATTCAGCATCATGAAGAGAAGTTCAATTTCATTTAATGATATGTGCATGCGATGATGACGTCTCTCCAAAATTTTAGGTACTTCGTATCTCAAAGTAAAACAATCGTGTATGTCATACACCCCAACGTCCGAAGCTTCATCATCCAAGGTGAGTTGGGGAATAGAAGGGTGGGATGGGTTACTAAAATACAAGAGTTTGATATCGAGATACACCATACCAAGTTAGTTTGAGGTAGAGCGCTTTGTCAAGAGTTAACCAAAAATGCTACGACTGAAGCTATGATTCCAGACTTAGATAGCCTAAATTTTTATAGCAACTTGCCTATCCCATCCACTAGTAATTCAGACTGGACAAAAGACTTGATCAAATATTTTGATATAGGCCGATGCCCCTCACGCTTCGATGCTTCACAAAGAAGAAGATTTCACCTACAAGATAACAAGTATGTCCCAATGCCCAATGGGCTTTTTTATCAAAATATTGATGGAGTCCTTTTAAGATGCATTAAATATTTTGAAAAGGCTAAGATCCTGGAAGAGTTTCACTCTGGAGTTTCAGGGGGGCATTTTTTTGGTAGACCGATGGTGCTAAAAATCATCAAAGTAGGTTACTATTGGCCCAATATCTTTTTAGATACATTCAAAGCCAACCAATGCTATGATAGTTTCCAACACTACTTAGGAAGGGTTAGGAATGCATCACTTCCTCTCCACCCCATTCAGGTGGAAACTCCATTCCAATAGTGGGGTTTGGACTTCATCAGGATCATCAATCCCAATTATTTTTTTGGCCATAAATATATCTTGACTACTATGGACTACTTCACAAGATGATCAGAAGCAATTTCGACCAAAGAGGCAAGACAAGAAGTGGTCATTTCCTTCCTCAAAGGTCTGATCACTCAGTTTGAAATCCTAGAGTCCATCGTATCAGAAAATGATTCTCCTTTCACTAGTGCAAAGATTTGTGAATTCATGATCAGGTATGGAATCTATTTAAAACTTCATCTAACTATTATCTGAAGGGAAATGGGTTAGCTGAATCCACAAACAAGAACCTGTTGCGAATTTGTAAGAAATCCTTGCAAAAAAATAAAAGGTGGCACCTACTCTTGAATTAGTACCTATGGGCTGATCAAATTTCCATCAAGCGATCTATCCAGACTTCACCTTATTCATTGGTGTATGGCAAAGATGTGGTCTTACCTACACACATCAAACTACCAACCTTGTAGCTTCTTAAATGGCTTGACATTCAAGGAGGCCATTTCAGTCTGATGGATGCAAGGCTAACAAAATTGGTGGAGTTAGAAGAATAAAGAGAAAATACATATGAAGTCTTCGCCAAGCATGCCGAAACCACCAAGAGTTGGTTCAGCAAGAGATATTATGACCAATATTTCAACATTGGGGATTTAGTTTTGAAGTGGAACATGAAGAAATCGAAGCCGAGAAACCATGAAAAGTTTGATGCCTTTTGGGAGGGTCCATTATGGGTCTCTGGCATTCATCAGATAAATTCATTCACGCTGGAAGACATGGAAGGTACCATGCTCCCGATTCCAGTAAACAATTTTTTATTGAAAGTTTACTACCCACCAAGGCCCGACACTCTTCTCTAGTTGATCAGGTATTTCTCGTAGGTAGTCCCTTTTTGTTTGTATAGTAGGTTAGTGTTTTCTTTCCCTAAGCTTAGTTGAAAAATAGAAGGAATGAGTTTCTTTAAGAATACCTTTACTGGGCCTTTGGCAGCCAGGATGAGGTAGGCCGAGAGGTTTTTCGGAGGTCTAAAGAGGCTTCTTCAAGAATGCCTTTGCTAGGCTTTTTACAGCCAGAATGAGGTCTTTAACAAAGAAATTGTGCCCGATAGGCCAAGAGGTTTTTCTTGGGAATGATATGTCACATTCTATGGGAAATATTATTCTCGTTATTCTTTCTAAAAAAAAAATGGGGGGTTCCAATGGACAACGCCCCTGGCATGCCTCCCTTGTCATGAGACGAGGAGATTTTTTTTGAAAATTTAGCTATATTTCTTGGAATTTTAACTAGGGTTTGAGTTATTTCTCCATTTCTTATATTATTTTTTGTCTTTGCATAGGTTATGTATTGTTTGTACAAGGCAAAGCGTTCCACAAGGAAGCGCTTTGCCTGAATTTGGAGCACTCCGCAAGGAAAGCGCTCCAAGGCAAAGTGCTCCACAAGGGAGTCCTTTACCTGAAGCCGGAGCACTCCGCAAGGAGAGCGCTCCAAAGGTAAAGTGTTCCACAAGGGAGCACTTTGCTCGAAGCTGAAGTGCTCCACAAGGAGAGCGCTCCAAAGGCAAAGCATTCCACAAGGGAGAACTTTACCCGAAACCAGAGCGCTTCGCAAGGAGAGCGCTCCAAAGGCAAAGAGTTCCACAAGAGAGCACTTTTCCTGAAGCCAGAGTTCTCAGAAATGAGAGCACTCAAAAGGCAAAGTGTTACACAAGGGAGCACTTTGCCTGAAGCTGGAGTGCTTCACAAGGAGAGCGCTCCAAAGGCAAAGTGGTCCACAAGGGAGCACTTTAGCCGAAGCTGGAGCACTCCACAAGGAGAGCGCTCCAAGGGCAAAGTGTTCCATAAGGGAGCGCTTTACCCGAAGCTAGAGCGCTCCACAAGGAGAGCGCTCCAAAGGCAAAGCATTCCACAAGGGAACCCTTTGCCTAAAGCTAGAGTGCTCCGCAAGGAGAGTGCTCCAAATGCAAAGCGTTCCACAAGGGAGCGATTTGCCTGAAGCTGGAGCGCTCCGTAAGGAGAGTGCTCCAAAGGTAAAGTGTTCCACAAGGGAGTGATTTTCTCGAAGCTAGAGCACTCCACAAGGAGAGTGCTCCAAAGTCAAAGCATTCCACAAGGGAGTGCTTTTCTCAAATCCAGAGCGCTCTGCAAGGAGATCACTCCAAAGGCAAAGTGTTCCATAAGGGAGCGCTTTTCCCGAAGATGAAGCACTCCACAAGGAGAGCACTCCAAATGCAAATTGTTCCACAAGGGAGCACTTTGACCGAATCCAGAGCACTCCATAAGGAGAGCGCTCCAAAGGCAAAGCATTCCACAAGGGAGCGTTTTTCCTGAAGCTAGAGCAATCCACAAGGAGAGTACTCCAAAGGCAAAGCATTACACAAGGGACCAATTTGACCGAAGCCGAAGCGCTACGCAAGGAGAGCACTCCAAAGGAAAAGCTTTCCATAAGGGAGTGCTTTGCCCGAAGCCAGAGTGCTCCACAAGGAGAGTGCTCCAAAGGCAAAGTGTTCCACAAGGGAGTGCTTTGCCTGAAGTCAGAGTGCTCCACAAGGAGAGCATTCCAAAGGCAAAGTATTCCACAAGGGAGCGCTTTGCCCAAATTTGGAGTGCTCCAAAATGAGAGCACTCCAAAGGCAAAGCATTCCACAAGGGAGCACTTTGCCTAAAGCCAGAGCGCTCCACATGGAGAGCACTAAATAAATAAATAAATGTTGGGGGCGCTTCATTGGGAGTTGCTCCTATTTTTTAGTCATTTTTAAATTCCTGAGTCTAATTTATTTTCCTCATTGTCCTCCCCTTTTAGTTTTTAAATTTTGGCTATCTACTCAGATTTTGCCAAGTGTCCAAGAGGATTATGTACATTGTAAAAGTTATTTTCAAAGCCTTAAGTTGGCATGATTTTTAAAAGAGAAAAGGTTGTATACCCCATAAAATCAAAATATTCCTTATCCTTCATCAACCAATTTTGACCCCTTTTCAAATCTATGGACATCTTTCTTAGCTAATGATAGTGCGCCTAGTGGAAGCATCCTCGTCCGCCGCCATTGTTTAGTTTCCCAAGAAAAATCTGCCCGCACAAAGAAACTCAAAGGTGCCTGATTGCATGCAATTCAGCCTAGCATTAATTAGGAGTGTCCTACATTAAAGATGACGGTTTGAGGTGGTGGAATTATAAAAATATAATTTTATTAAGGCAGTTTCAAGCTCATTTCCAAATATTTTCACTGTCACACTACACAAACCAGAGTCATATGAAGCACTCAGTCTGAAGCACTCAACCACCATGGGTAATAAAGGGAAGGAAATGGTGGAGGAAGCAGTAATTAAAGAAGTGTCAAAGGAGAAGAAGCATAAGAAAAAGTTCCCAAGAGATAGAAAACCAGAAAATGAAGCTACATCAGCAGAACCATTAGATTTCAAAAAGCTCCGGGGGAAGAAGAAAAAGAAAAACATCGAAGATTTGGTGCCTTGGTAGGACCCTTTTCTCCGCTACATATACTGCCTAGTGATAAACAAAGAGATATAGCAACTGCATCAAGATATTGAGGAAGCATATAGAAAGGGTCCAGTTGAAGGTCCATTAGCTGCTGTACTCTACTCACATTTGTATTTTTACATATGCACTCCTGTTCACGTATGTTCTGAGTTCATTCATGTAGTGGCCAGTTTTTATGATCCATCGACATGGACGGTTTGAAATGCTCAAGGAGCTCCGCTGTTTGTAATTACCACTGAATCTATCCAGGAAGCATTCACCAGAGGAGAAGAGTATCCTCCCAGAGTATTTCCACAAAGGTTGTACACCAATGAAGAGGCTGTCAGATATCAACCTACGTCATGGATGAAATATTTCATGTCAAGCCAGTTGAAGGATATAGTGGTAACTGGTAATCTGCCTACACTCCCAAGGCATATGGTTGAATTATCATAGCCTGAGATTTACTCTATCCTAGCATGAGTGACAGGATTTGTGATTGATCAGTGGGTCACTGATTGGTAGGTTGCCATGGTGCAGGCCATTTTAGACAACCAATATTATTTTTCTTCCAAGGTCAGACCAAGTTCCAGTCTGGTTTATTATGATTGGATCAAATTCATCGTACGATAGCTACATGTATCTTTGGCTCTTCTCCACGATGATCAAAGACACCAATTTAGACTCTATTCCATAATGGTGTGGTTATTTTTCTATAACCAACACGAGAAGTTTAACTTCATCCAAAAATAGCAGATAGACAGTGAAGGAAAGCCACTACCGATTTACCTTTGGACAGATAGCTTTATTGTAAGCAATTCATACTATGTTTTTAATCAGATTTTTTTGGGTCCAGAATTAAGTTTAATTTATGGCCAGTATGAGCGGTTTCCATTAGAACTAAGGTAGGAGTTGGTTGGATGACGTTTGGGAGATACCTTCTTCCTTACATAGGGTTACATCATCAAAATTTATGGGTTTTCACAAAAACTCTTTTTATTGCCTTTTTACACCACTTTGTTCTAGTTTGCATTGGAAGTAGCTCGCCAACTAGATCACTCTAATGAGGAATATGGAAGGGGTCATGGGAGAAAAGTCATAGTATCCACCCCTTTCAACTTTGTAGGAGTCAAGATCACTCAGTGCGGTGGGAATGTAGTTCTGACCGTGACACTTTCCTAGTTGGGATTGGTTGAGCTGCCCCATTGGTGGAAATGGGACCCACTTGCTATAATAAAGAACAACCTTAAGGTACAAGCCTTCCATTCTTTCCCACGCTCATACATGGAGAGACAACACAAAAACCCGCTTGGTTTGGAGCTTGAATGGCATGTGGATGAGATGGAGCCGCTACCACCTTGGTTGGATTTCTACATAATGGATATTGAGTATAACCCCATGGTGAATCAAGAGTAGAAACTGCCCATATCTATCAAGAGTACTATAAATTTTAGGCACCCGAAATGGTCAAACCACAAAATATAGCAATGGTAGATCATGAGGGTGCACCAAGACAAAGCTACAGCTAACAAGCTAGCAATTGATGAGCAGTTTTTAGTTCTCTATGATGACTGCATTGACACTTATCGACACTTTTCCTTCGTTGATATAGTGCCCAAGGTGGGACGTAATCCTGATGAAGTGGATGATTTGACACATCCATGACATGATCTGCTAGGGAAAAACAAAGCTGTCATGGGCAGTCCTCTCTCATTTGAGCAAGCACTTAAAAATAAGAGCTCTCCATCAAAAAGGAAAACTGAGATGCCTCTTCTACAACAAATTATGAAGAAGTCATGAACTGGGGCACAAAAGCCTTTTGGGATAGTTGTGCATCCCAGCGCTTTAGCTCCTTCCTAAAACCCTAGCAAAGTAGTTGTATATGTACAGATAGAGCAACAAAATCCTTTCAACACTGAGCTTGTAGCTGCTCGAGAGAATCTAGGGAGAAAAATAGCTAAGATGTCCATATAGGAAGAAGCTTTGGTCAAAGTTTCTATCACTGAGGAGGTGTCTTTAGTTGAAGAAGTAGCTGCCATTAAATAGATCAAAGTGACTGCCATTGAATAGATTGAAGTAGCTACAATTGAGAATATTGACAAAGCACCTGTGACTAAACAACTCAAAGTGCCTCTGGCCAAACAAATTGAAGAATCAGTAGTCACACTGTAAATTGGAGAATAGAAGGTTGAAGCTGAAGTGCCTATTCAAGAAGTGCCTTCGACAAAGTAGATTGAAGAACAAGGCATGGTAGACGAGGAACAAACTGTCACTCAAGAACGACCAGGTAATGGGAAAAAAAACAAAGACAACCCCGATGCTCCAAACAAGGAAGAAGGAGGAACCCAAGCACTAGCAAAATATTTCATGGCTCCTTCCTCCATGGGGCTCGAATGTATGTTCTTATATCCTTCTCTCATTTTTTCCTCAGCCTTGTATTTTGCACCTCTGTTTTAAACCTGTTCAAACCCTAACACAACCATGATAATGCTAGTATCTGTAGCCTCTGTAACAGCAGTTTCAATAGCCTCAACAACCCCAAATATGTCTTTTTCAGTGGTTCCTTTGTTAAACTCATCACCCACTCCCAATCCAAGTCAGTTGAGTGCTCCATTTTCCTAGCCATCTCTAGCATCATCTACCACTTTACCTATAGCCACATTTTTCCCTTTTTTGTCCTATGCAGGTACTTCTAATCCTTTCTCAGTTACAGCCTGTTCTTCCCCTTGGTTTTCAAAAAAATCCACCTGCATATTTGGTATTTTTGGCTCTAGCATTTCTTCCACTCCTTCTAAACCCATCGTATCTTTAGATTCATCCACTTTCATAACGCCCAAGCCTACTATTTCCTTAGTACACACTCAAACTCCTCCTAGGGTGAGCACAATCGCTTCTCTCTCAGCTTCCCTTGTTCTATCAAACTTATATTTTGATTCTCATTTCCTTCCATCCATGTATATCCTTGGATTGGGAATTTCAAAGCCCTTGAAAGCGGAGCTGGAGATGGCACAATAGTTAGCTATGGCTAAAAGTGTTCATAAGGCAAAGAAAAATTCTACTCAGTGGCTCAGAGATTGGAAAAGGAGAGATGCTTTAGCTTTGGCACATGCACACAAAGCTTACATCCTAGATACTGAGTCCATGGACCTACATACAATTGAGATGATACCATTGGTAAACAAGCCTTTGGGAGAAATGACCCTAGCTGACTATACTCAGACGATTACAAGTTTCAATGTAGCTAGGATGAATACCCAAGAAAAAATGGAGGAAGTTCAAGTTGGCATTGGCTCAATCTATGCACATGGAGAAAATTATAGATCCAAATTTATTGGAGCCCAGTCCAAGGTTGATCATCCTGAGGAAGAATTGATAGTGGCAAGGAGGAAGAACGAAGAGCGAGAACGAGAGTTTCAGGTCTAGGTTCAAAAGCTTAATTCCAAAGTTGAAGAGCTAGATAAGAAAGTATAGGAACTTGATGCAAATAATGTTGACCTTAAAATGGCAAATGCTCACCATATTCGAGAGGTAGCAGAGGCAAATCAGATAAATCAATGACTTACTATTCAGATTAGGGAGTTGGAATCCAAGCAAGCACTTGAGGCACAACCGCCTGGATTGCCTTCTAGGGAGTCCTTGCAAGAGATGCGCTTGTACTTCTTAAGAGATTTTCCTTAGAGAGCTACCAAAGGAATCAAAGCTCTCCAATTTTATAAGGAAGCACATGATGCTATTCTTGTTGGGAACCCAATTCTAGAGTCAGCCCAAGCAGATGTTAATTGCTGGCTAGACTTGGCTATCCAGCTTAGGAAAATAGAAGATGTACCTATTCACTTTGAACCCATGAGTGATCTGGCCTGATCATGGGCTAATGCTAAGACTACCTTGCAGTATTATTACACAAAAGTTGAGCTAGTCAAAAAATCTTATTTGGCTTCATACGCCATTTTGTAAGAGTGCCAAATTACATTACAGTACTTGGATGCTCTCATCGACATTAAGGTTTCGGGTTTTATAGATTCGGAGCGCCCTTCTCTATCAATAAAGGAGTTGGAGCCCATGTGGGCTGATTTTGTTGACAATACTACTAATATATATACCTTGAATGCCTCTAGCTCAGACACATAGATCATTATACTCATGACCAAGTATTCTCAAATTGAATCATGTTTAAAAGAATTTGATAGGATGATGGTGTTTGTCGATCTAGAGCGAATCAACACTTATTGCTATTTTATATTTGAGATTCAAAAGCACCTCCTGTATTCTTATGAGCATTGGGATGACACCTCGGCTATATATAAGAATATTTTTAACAAGTCATTGGACCAGTTTCTTCCTAAGCGCCCCCCATCGAATGAAGAAGGTGAGACAAAAAGTGAATCTAGTTCAGAAGATGGAGATTCAGATGAGTAGGAAGAAGAAACAGATGAAGAGTATTAGGACATCAAAGAACAGGAAGATGGAGAACCCAATGGAAGTGACAAAGAAGAAGAGGAAGACCCAGAGAAGAAATATGACTCTGCAACCCAAGGATAAGGCCTGGGATATTTGTATTGAGATAGGCTTAATACCCCACAAGCTGCAAGATGTGTTTTCAATTTTGACACACCTTGTAAAATACATAATAGATATGGTTTTGTGAAAGCACTCATTGTAAAACTCCTCCTTTTTTTCATAAAAAAATGGTTAAGGTGTTGTTGTTCTAAAGCTTTCCCTCATAAAACTCTGGATGAATTGTTACAAGTTTTTCTAAGCTTTTCTACTTCTCTTGCGTTTTAGTTTTGGTATGTTGCATGTAAAATTGTATATGTTTTAGCATGGGCAATAAAATGTTAAGTTATCACTTCTAGCTCTTCTATTTAAAATATTTTTCCTTCCTTAGCTAGAGGATTATTTGCAAAATATTTAAGGGGCTAAGGTGGCAAAATGGATGAAATTGCTAAGTAAAGATGAAATCTAAGCTTGTCCAAAGGGGACTCCTCTCAGAATGACTCCAAAGTTCCATGAATTTTGCTAAAAATAGAAAGCGCTCCACTTGGGAGTGCTTTGATGAAAAGAGCCCCACAAGGGAGTGCTTTACTAAAAATAGATTTTTCCAAGCTTCTCTCGGGAGGGTCCACACATCCAAGTGAATAAAGTAGTTTGAAAAAAACTAACTATCAATCAAATCAACACTTGGTCCAAAAAAGCTACTCCCTAGAATATTAAAAGGTCAAAGTTAGTAGGTTGGGGAAAAGCGCTCCACAAGGGAGCACTTTACTGAAAAGTGCTCCACTTGGGAGCACTTTGATCAAAGGTCCCCTCCAAGAGCTTTATCAAAAGATAGCTAAAATGCCATTAATAGATTTCCTAAAGTGGCTAAGTACAAATGTAATCAACACTTAAGAGACAATTCCCCCCTTTAGAAGTTTCTAACTGACCAAGCCTTTGCTTTGTTAGAAAGCGCTCCATGAGGGAGCACTTTCATAAAAGGATGATGAATACCTAAAAGGCTAAGTGAGTGAGATTAATAAAATGGCTAAGTCTGAGTGAAATCTACACTTTGATAAAAGGCTAAGTGAGTGAGATTGATAAAATGGCTAAGTCTGAATGAAATCTACATTTTTCTAGGAGTACTTCTCCTATGGGTCTTCAAAGTGCTAAATCATCACTTTATTTAAAAAAGCATTGCAGTTGGGAGTGCTTTGCTTAAAAGCACTCCACAAAGGAGCGCTTTATTTGGAAAGCACTCCACTTGGGAGCACTTTGCTGAAAAGTGCTCTACAAGAGAGCGCTTTGTCTAAAATTCCAGGAGCTTCTTATTGAAAAGAGCTAATAAACTAAAGGAGAGGTCCAGAGTGCATCCTCTATTTCATCGCTTTGAAGCTACCATTGAAACCATTTGATCTATGATCATCACCAGAAAATTCTAACTTCAATTTCAAGTTATCTGTAATTTCGGCCTGACTGTTCCAAGTCTTCATCAAAACCTTATACTTTTAATGCTAAATTATCAATAAGGATAAGGTAGACTATTTTTGGCTATCACCGGAATTGGATCAGCCTGTCATGAAAGTGGTTGAGCATTAATGTTTCAAGCAGAAAATTTCTCCTATATAAACCGCTCCTTCTTTGTAACATGACATGGATAACTTCTTCTAGAAAAGCAACTATGTGCTTGAAATCTGCTTCCAAAATAAAGGATTATGGCTCTAGTTTGAGTTCTCAATCTCTATGTATGAGTTATATTCTATGATTTCTATTAAGTTAGTATCTTTGTCATTCAATTTAATTCTGCTTTCTAGATTTTGTTGTTGATACGATACTAGTCCCTGGGATACTTGATGGAGTTTACATAGTTCTAAGGATTTTATACTAGTTTCTGCTAAAATTCATTGCTTTGATTGTTGTTGGTTCAAGTATCTAGGCTGTCTATCGTGCTTCCGGTCCATCACCATGAATTTTTAGCCTTTGGCCATTTCCCATTCCTTTATGTAATTTCCCATATCTTTCAGTATCTTCATATCCCTTATTTCATAATCCCCATTTTTATTTTTGGAACCATCCCTACTAGAGATTGCCATGGAGGACATTCCTTTCCTTTGGGCATTCAATGCTTGGCAGCAGGCCTAGGGCGCTGTAGACTTAGAAAACCTATATCTCGGCCGATTCGATTGCCAACAGGAAGTGATCAACATTGTTGAACACAAAGATATTGGGCCACATCTTGATATAATTAATTGTGGATGGCCATTCAATAATTAATATACTTCTAGAAAATACATGGAAAGAGCTGGTAGAATCAAAATTATGGTGACTAAACTTTTATCTGGTAGGATTTGATCAATATGATATCAAGATGAAGGTGTATTAACAATGTGAATACTGAGCATAGCCAACCAAGCATTCATCCTATATTTTATAGTCATCATGATATAGAATCCAACTTATGCCATCATATTGGGACACAGATGGATAAGGATAACAAAAATATACCACAATTGGTAGAAATATTGACTAACTTTAAATAAGGGATACTATAAGTTCACCATAAACTTATGAAACTAGTCTCTTGGTCAAGACATCATATCATCATAAAATTTTATTGTCTAATGAAAATAAGAGAGAATGCACCAACTAAAAACCAAATAAATATGACATATTATAGCTAAAGGAGTGTACAAAATATAAAGGACACTCTGACAATGGTTTTTTTCCACTGAAAAATGGGTGACTATTAAATATTACAACCAAATTGCCTATGTTTAGTTATGGATGAGATTGAGAATGAAGAAAAACTATGTGAACATGTAAAATTAATTGATTATGAACCTAAGGTAGAGAGTTTAAAATAATTACTGAAGGTATCACTCTAGTTTGAGAACTTGTTACATGGGTTGACACTTTTTGAAGTTAGAAAAAGTAGTCAAATATTTCCAACTAATGATAGTCGAAGGGATGATAATTTGGAAAGGAAATATGTAGTGAACACAAGGCCAAACATCAATGCTAATGGTGAAACAAGAAGAGAAAGAACTCATCTATCCTAGAAAACAAATGTTTAGAGTGCATGCTTAGTTTTTGGAGGGCTCAAAATATTTTTTGTTGAAATGTGTTTATTGTGAAATGGAGGAGAATGTCCCAACTATACATGAAGTAGTGGAAAAAATAAATAATGATGGACAATATGAGGAAAGAATTGGTCTTACAAAAATAAAAATTCCACATGATTAGATGGTGGGATATTTTCAAAACTAGAGGCTAGGGGAAGAAGGCAAAGGGTTGATAAAAAAGGTAATGAGTGAAGATGACATATTAGAGGAATCCAACATTTAGGTAATGAAGAATAGGCATGTACACCTAATATTTTTGCCTAGATTAAACACACACTATTGGATATGTGACATTA
The DNA here is from genome assembly GCA_028583015.1 of Wollemia nobilis. Taxonomy (NCBI): domain Eukaryota; kingdom Viridiplantae; phylum Streptophyta; class Pinopsida; order Araucariales; family Araucariaceae; genus Wollemia; species Wollemia nobilis. The sequence continues at coordinate 24,451,353 of JAQPPZ010002998.1, forward strand.
AAGTGAACAACTATAATAGGAGAGTTAAAGGTTACAATACTAGATTGAAGTGTTGATGAAGAAACAAAGGATAAATATAATGGAGTTATGAGAAATTGTTAGATGGCAAGAAGAGAAGTGTAAGGGTAAAATAATTGTTTTTAAAGGAAACAATGGAGTCAAAAGATATCAAAAAATATATTTAAAGAAATAATTTAATCTAACAAAGTAATGATAAATGTTCACATTAAAATATCTATTGTTTGAAGACAAGGCATAATAGGTGAAGAAGATTGAAACTAACAATGACAACTATAACTACTTCAAATATCCAAAGGGAAAAATCAAGGGCCTTTGGTATAAAAGGAGAAAGTAAAATTCAGAATATTTTTATTTGTTGTGTAAAGAGGTAGAAAGAAGAAAATAAACATTGTATGCTAAGGCATTATTGTAGAGGAATGAAGAACACCAAAGCCATATTGGTTGTATGAAGAATTGACATCAGGGCCATACAAACATAAGCCTCAATCTTGTATAGGGAAGAAATAATATAGTCATATGAATGACCATAATACTTCATAGGTCCATATGAATGAGATAAGGATTATGTAAGGCCATACAAACCAAATAAAATAAATCCTAAGCAAGAGAAAATATTTTGCGTCTTGAACAAAGTAAAATTTATTATAGTGCAAGCATGAGGGTTTTAATGGAAAAATCTATTTTAGTGTAAGCATGGAAAACTGTATCACCATTGATTCTCCCCTTGATAGTATCAATAAAATATTTGGAAGAAGGAAAAGGGGATGCTCACTAATATGCTTTGATCCCATCCCCTTGTTGAATAAGTGTAAGGGGAAGAAGTCACCATGATTAAATAGCACTCTATGGGACCCTTGTTGACCAATGAGTTAATAGAGCTTAGTCACTTGGTGATCTAATTTGTTGGCGTACAATTGGTAGCCAATATTAGTAACTTGTCCACTGATGCCTCATTAGCAAGGCCTTCATTGATTGATACCTATTCATTGATTCACCATTAACTGACAACTTGTCAATTAGTTTGCTATTTACCTTATTAGTAAAACCATCATTGACCAATTTTACATTAACATTATCTACCAAACCATAATTGAATAGAAGATATAGTAATCTATTGGCAAATGTTATTTCCCCCACTATCTGTGTTTAGTTTTTTTTAGTAGAGTCCCCATTACCTAGTTTTTCTTCATTGATAGTCTCCGTTAAGTAGTATATATTTTTGGAACGAGTCCTTATTGACCATTTTGTATTCATTTCCAAAGTCATAGTTAACTGCTACCCCATACATAATTGATAAATTCTCTATCACTTATCATATATATGCTACTAGGTCATCAATAACTAGTTTTTCATCAATAATTATTTAGATGCTATTGGAAAACCTTACCATCTGTGTGCATATTATCTATGTATTGTCCCCCTCATTTGTACATACTATTTGAATCATATCATTATCACTAAAAATTGAGTCCTATCATCATTTCTAGCCATCCATATTGTCTAAACTCTATTGTTGTCATTGGTCATCTATACCACTAACATCCCTTCATTATCTATTATTTACAACTAGTCATTGTCCCTTTTGTCTAGATTTGGTTCATGTTTTAGGTTTGCCATCAAAGTCATTGTCATCCAAGTATAATAAATTATTGTCATAAAGGTTAAATAAGTTCAAGTACTAGTCTAAAATATCATTTTCATAATAAACCAAAAGAAAAGTGTTACAATATTGTGCAAGATAAAAGCAAAAAAGTCCAATATGAGTTAAATAGAGGTTGATGAAATGTTGCCTAGAGAACAAATTCAACTAAGATAGAGAAGATTTTAGTAGGTACATGCAAATGGAAATGCATCTATTACTTATAAGGGATGTTATATCCTGATCCTATAAGGGGTTACAACCTCTTGATTACCAACACATGATTTGACCAATTGCATAAGTGGAGGAAGAAGTAGAAAGTGTGTAACAAGAGATTTGAGCACGTCCAATGCTTCTATTTCCAATGATCAATTGGTCTATCAATGAGGAAACTGGTAAGTTTGAAGGTGATAGATATATGTTCTCATACAATTCAATAAATTAGTCAAAAATGATACCATATTAGTAAATCAATAAGTTCATTTCATATTGTGCATAAAATGGCATCCAATTTGGGCTTTTGGTCAAGGATACATAATCCAACCCAAGATTATTGGGATATAGATATTTGGGGATATATTATTATATTGTATAAGGGTTGGCATAGGCCACACATAACCCAAGGTTGATTGAATTATAATATTACCCTAATGAGTTTGATTTTAGTGGAAGTTAAATATTAAAGGACACTAGTGGCCAAATCTAGTCAACTAATTCAAAATGGAATAAATGATTAGATAATTTAGGATGATTGCTAGTGAAATTGAAAATATAAAAATATATAATACAAATGCATTAAAATTAATAATTTCATCATCTATGAGTGACAATAAAGGACTATTTTTTTAATGCAAAGTGTATTCAATCAAGTTTAAGTTCATTTATTTTTGTAGAATATGTTATAGTAAGTACCTAAAATTATTATTGGAAAAATTTCTCCATCAAATAATTTCTTTCAAGTTAAAAAAAAACTTTGTCTTAAGTGGATTCAAATTTAAGGTATATCAAAAATCATAAACATCAAAATACAATGAATTTTTCATTTAAATAACTCAAAATAAAGAAAACAATGTAACTATAGACACCCAATTTTAAACAAGTTATCAAATCTTACAAGCTTAACATCATCTATATGGTCATAAAGATCAAACATCTTGATCAACCAAACAAGCTAAAGTCTTATCCAAGGGGTATTTAATGACCTAAATCAAAAGTGGTATACCCAAGGTGGTAGCACTTGTGACACTTCTACCTAAGAGACAATGCTTTCATCAAACTTTAAAATTTCATATTTTCCTACCTAGTTAGCCCAACAACTTATATTTTAACAATAATGTTGGTATCATTAGAACTTCTAGTGCTATTCACTATCATAATCCAAATAAAGAAATACAAGTAGCTAATTGGTGTTAGTTGCCTGCAAAATTAGGGACCTGTCATGCCAATATTGCTTGACATTCCCCTAGTGCCCATCATTTGATGTGATTGATAGTTAGGCTTTCTACATAACCTAAAATTCCCAATCCTATCCTCCATCAAATCCTCTAACCTTCCTTGCATGCCCTCCATCCATCAATACCACTTCAATTGTGTTGATCCTTTCTATGTAGCCTACCACCTACCAAACCTATAAATTTTGTTTAATTCTCTAATGGATCCTCGAAGGGAATAATGGATTCTATAATCTAGCCTACGGGTATCCCACTTTATCATATTTTAAGCTAGAAAATCCCTATCAAATTCAAATAAGCATTTTTGTTAATGAAATCTATCCATGTTGATCTTGAATATGCATAAAGAAGTGTTACCTATTTGGATTTTGACATCCGCATAGGAATATTGTCAAATTTATTTTAAGGATATAGCTGGAAGAGATTGTGTGAAGGCCATTGGATCTCATACCAGAGGTGGAGATCTTGATTTTAAGATTTTCTATAACTATAGCCGTATGAGCATTAGGACAAGATTCCATTCGAAGCTTTATGGGATTTGCTTCTTAATCCTTCTTGTCTTTTATAAACTATATACTATCTTAATCATTTGCATAATTAGGCTTTTTCTTGCATTTAAATCATATCATCCAACATTTGATCAGTTAATAGAATATATTTGTCTGAACGCCTATACCTTATTGGTTAGGATTTTACATCATAATCAATTTGTTATGGGTTTTCAAGTCTAGAAGTTTATTTTAATGAATTCACAAGTGAAAGTTCTATAAGATTGTAGTAGCAATAGTACTATTGTGCTTTGGTTTTCTGTCATAAAGACTAAATATTGCACTTTATTAATCTATAATAATAAGCAAAAGTGTCATCTATAGCTGATAATGCCGCTAGCACTTTTTCTCAACTATGGTACTTTTGTTGTTTGTAATTAGTAATCATTTATGGATTTCCTATATTTTTATCTTTATTTGTGGGTTCCCTATAGTAGGAAATTCGATGATGTTCTTTTAAGGTGTGTAGAAAATGGACGAATAGACTTGTTATTGCAAGAATTTCATTAAGGATTCTCTAGGGGACACTACTTAGCACATACCATAATGGTAAATATAATGAGAGCTAGGTATTACTGGCCTACTATGTTCAAAAATGTATATCAATGGATAAGGGAGTGTGACAAATACAAATTATTCATAAAAAAAATTAGAATGCCTCCTTGCCTCTCATACCTATTGTAGTTGATGAACCTTTCTCACAATGGGGACTCAATTTTTTGGGGGCAATAAATCCACCCTCTAGTGAAGGTCACAAATATATCTTGACCACCAATGATTATTTCACAAGATAGACAAAGGCAATCCCACTCAAGTAGGCTATCAAAAAGGTCATCGTGAATTTTATAAAAGAGAAAATTAACTAGTTTGGGTATCATATACTATTATAACTGATAATGCGCTAGCATTTTTCAAAGTATATGTAAGCCAATTCACCTTTAAATATGTTATTTACATTAAAGACTTCTCTAACTATCATCCTCAAGGAAATGGCTTGGAAAATTATTAAAACAAAAATTTGTTGAGGATCCTAAAGAGAATGGGTACAAATAACCAATATTATGGCACCTGCATGTTTGCCAAGCACTATGAGTAGATAAGACAACTCTAAAAAGGGATCAACTGCTCCTCTTACTCCCTAGTATATGGTTAGAAAGCCTACCTACCTATCTATATTGAATTACTGGCCCTTTAGTTACTACATCAATTAGAGATCGACGAACATGATGCCATATAATTAAGAATAGGAGATTTGTTGAAGCTAGAGGAACAAAGGGAGAAGGTAAGAGTTCACCTAAGGAAGAACCAAGAGGATTTATTAGCAATTGATAAGTGACACAACCTCTATGCCTAGAGAAAACTCAGAGGACAAACGATTTAGCAATCTGTATAATGAAGCAAATACATCCAAAGGTGATGATAGCTTGGAGGTGGTCAAGCAAGTGATACACACATGGAAAGTGAACCAACGAGAAAAGGAGAAAATAAATTCTCTAATTGATAACCCAAAACCTTTAGGACCTTCACCAAAAATAATTATATGTACTATTGAACCCCCTATTTTGAATAGCTCGATTGTAGCTATTGTGGCCCACTTGGCATAATCATCAGATAAAACATCACAAGAAAAGGAAAATAAGTCTAAGAAGAAGAAAAAGTCATCTCAAGATGATAAGAAACTAGAAAAAAATAAAAGAAGCAAGTTTCAGGTGAAGGAGCTACTAATGCTGAAAAAGAGATCTCAACAAAATCCCTAGATTCTACCAAAAGAAAAACAAAATCTCAAGGAAATAGTATGGGAACAAGAAATCCTTTTTGTCACCCAACCACCATATTAGCAATTTTACATTTTATTTATTTCTAAAGCATATTCCTAAGGATCTCCTTCCACCATTTCATCCACTCACATCACTCCATTTGCAAATCAAGATCTCCCAATTCTACAATCATCCACAATTCCCATCCCATCACTGTATTATAACCCATCGATTCCTCTGTCATTTGTAAAACCCCTACCCTTACCACCTGAAATATTATTACAAATATTTAATCATAAAATGATATCCTCTATCCTTAAACTCTCCCCTTATTTCTAGAAAGCCTAAAAACATATCCAAGAGTTATCAAAACAAGAAGTATATTGGAAAAGCCACACAACCTTCCACTACATAGAAGAAAACTACATTTCTTTACCAAAGAGGGGGGATGAGTTTGGGTAATTTTGATCCCATGGTTTCTAAAGCATGAGGAGAGACATGAAAAAAAACTATTGGACATTAGCCAAAGATATTAGCTTCCAAGGCACACCATCAAAGGAAACAATTGAGTTTTTCAAGAAAGTAACCAAGTTAGTGAGCTCTAAATATGAGGTCATGCAGCAACTAGCCACTAAGGAGAAAAATATAGAGAAGGCCAAGCAATTTCTCAAGAGCTCTTAGATTGAAGTCAATGTTGAAATCTTAATATACCCACCTTGTAACAAAATTCAAAGAAAAGGAAGCTAAGTTGGAAGAATAGAATAGGAGTGATGAGTTGGAGCAAGGACCTAGTAAACCTAATCAAATCACAAAGATTATCCATATCCTCTAGAAAGGAGTTGTTTAGAAGGTGAAGGGTATTCTTTAAATTATTGATTGTATTTGGTCCATCACTTTTTTAAGTGCAAAATCTAGCAAGAAGCTTGAACAATTTGAAGAGACCACTAGTCCCATGTTCTAGGAATCCTAAGCATTTCAAGCCACACTAGCCAAGGTTGACCTTTGACAATGGATTGTAGTGGGAATAACAAAGATATATAACTCATAGGGTCACTAGAGCCTTGGCTTCCCAGTAAGAGCTCATAAGTACAATAAGTAAATACAGACCCTATATTTATGAATACAAGAATAGAAGGAACATGTTTTTTTTAATAATGATGGCTAGATTTACTTCCCCTTTAGATTATAATGGTGATTTTCTACTAGAAGAAGAGTACATGCAATGATTTAAAAAACTAAAAACCATTAGCATATCCTTAGACCTATCCATCAAAGAAAAGGTAAACATGATAGTGAAACTTATCATCATGCTAGAAGAGCTCATCCAAAGGACCTAGTGTGAATATATCTCAATCCTCATCGAGGTTCTATGTGAATTGAAATAGTGCTATTAGTACTATATATGGTCTAAATTCCTAATAGAAAAGGGTAAGAATGAGGTCACCAAGATAGTGAACAATCTTCAGGATTGACTCTACACCTGATGATAAGGCTACTAGGATTTGAAGTTCTACCTCCAATGGATTGGATATACCTTAGAAGCCACGATTATTGTAGTAAATCATTTACTATATATTTTGTGGTAGATTCTTACCAAAAAACTTAAATTTAGCTAAGGTAAGGAGGTTACAATCAGAGCAACTAGAATTCATAAGGGAGGCATTAGCCAGAAGGTATCATCGAAGCCTAATAACCAAAAAGGAAATAGGGTCAATAGAAAGGAATAACACTTATTGGTGCTTCTTGTACTTGTATCCCAAGGGTAAGGTCAATTAATGGCATGATTGATGGTGAGCTACCTTTCTAACTCTCAATATTTATGGTAAATGGAATTGAACTAGATTTGTATTTTTCAACATCATACCTATGTCCTAAAATAGCAAGGAAAGTACAAAATTCCTACCTATCACCATTTAGGGGGAAAATTTTAAATTTTGAATTGTAGATGTAAATATTATAAAAGCTAAATTTTTAGCTAAAGAAGAGGGAGGTTGAATTATTTTCATGCCTAGTATCTGGTCTTGAACATTTTTATCTCCTATTTCTATCTTGTATATTAGTTTGGAATCGATCCTCGAGTCATTGCATGTATAGGATACTAAGCCCCTTTCAATTATATATAAATATAATTGTTCTTTAATATGAATACAAGGAACTATGACTACCACAAGCTCTATCTTGGTCTCAATATTCATGTATTTGTTACTAGTATCTATCTTGGTTTTCATAGGAGATATTTTGGTTTGCAATCATATGTGGTTGAGACCATGTTCATTTTAGCTATTGTGTTTTGATGCATGTGTTTATTAATCCCACTAATATGTAATATGGAATCTATAATATTTGGTGCATTGCCACCCTTAGCATAGGCTAGATATGCTTGTTGGATTTTACTGTTTTTTATATTTATTTTTTCCTTGGCAATAACCTGATAGATTAGGTTAGTCTAGGAGGTAAGAATCATTCCAAATATCACATCCAAACAAGTAAATAGACTTGGTAAAAAACTTGGAGGTCATTCAAAGGAGCCATATTCCATGCTCCCTAGAATTCCTAAACTAGTACTTCAAGCAAGGTATGGGCACTGGGCACCAGACACACCCAATAAGACCACATATGAATGGTCACATTGGCTAGAGTATAAGAACCATTTTTGGTTCCCAAATAAACCCAAAGAGATAGTATAAGAACAAACATATTTTCAATGATGGAGTTAGAGACTCTTGCAAATCGAACAACATCAATGCTGCTAAGAACCTTCAAAATGTAATTTAAGGAAATTCCAACCAATCTAAATACAAAAGTACACCATATTGGATGAATCTCTTTCCACTATTTTTGGTTAGTTTATTAGAGCCAATATGGTATAACTCCCACCAATCAAACTTGTAAGGCTTGGAAGGGAAAAAAACTTCTTGCTTAACGTGAATATGCGTTCCATAAATTCAATGGTCATTGAAGTAATAGGTGTATGATCCTTAATCATGTGGTTGAAGAGATTATTGATAATGACTAAATTGTTGTTAGTAACTTTAAATCCCAATATAAATCAAACAAAGACCTTGGTATTTCTAAAATCCATTACCTAATTACAATAATCAAAATCAAAGTGCAAAAAACAATATCAATTACTAGATATTTCTACCTTCTAATAAGGGGATGGTTGGTTATCTTAACTGATTTGATCATGTAAATCATGTTTGTTATGTTTGTGTTGTCACAAGGAAGCAACATAGAAATCAACCATTAGAACATCCATCAACTAGCCAACCGTCAAGACTACTTTTGGTCCTTTGATAAAAAATATCTACTCTACCAAAAGGACATCACTTAATAATTCAATCCTAATCAAAAAATCAAAGGTGCTATTAAATTGCTTTGGAAACTCAAGAACACCCTAGAAAATATCTCTACATTTGAAATCCTCAAGTATCCTTCAATACATCTAGATATCTACATCGAGATATACCTCGATCCAATATATCCTTTTATGAGGATGATATACCTCAATCCTATTTGACTGGAGATCTATTGGCATACATTACAAGCCAAATTGGTGATAAATTTATGAAATGAATTTTAGTCAATAATAATTATAGTTTAAATGTATATGATTTGAAATTCATCATTCATTTTGGTCTAACCAAACAATATTTATAGAAATATAATCTTGTAATTTAGGCTTTCAATAGTGGAAAATATGAGGTTAGTGACACAATAGGCATGCCTCTCAAAGTTAGGCCACAAATCCTCAACTCTCTCTTCTATATCATGCCATGTGGTCTATCACATAACATTCTTCTAGGAAGTTCTTGAATTCATGAAATGCAAGTTGTAACATCCATTTTAAATCAATTTATTAAATATAAATACAAGGGAAAGACCTAGAACATTCTCACTAACCCCAAACCTTTCAAAAATTATAAGGTGATCAAGGTCAAGAATCAAAAGGCTAGTTTATGTCCTTCTTCAAATTCACCTATTAAGTATTCATATTCTAAACCTCTCACCACTAATGCATTGAAATCACTTCATTTAAATAATCATCCTAAGAAAGAATTAATTGAAAGTAACAATAAATAAATTACCATCAATAATAACCCAAATTTAAATAATAATAGATATTTCCTAGACCTAGCCAAAATTCCTCCCTCTCTATGAATATTAGATTGCATTCTAGTTCTAGTAGGAAGGGAAAATAGTATAAATAGAGAGTTGATTTTTTGTTTGTACTAGAACTGCAATGATAAAAATATCAATGGAAATAACTCTTACCTAAATGAATGACAATATGCTTCATGTTTCCTATCAAATGCATATCTCATCCCTATGCAAATCTAGCTAACATGGGATACAAAGGAAAAGGAATAGGTTTGAATGAAAAGGGAATTAAGTAACCTTTACAAAATAAATCTTGGTTGGAATATTGTGGAATAGGTTATACCCCAAACCATAATGACCCTTATCGTACTTTCTCTTTAAATTATGAAGGGGAAATCAATTATAATAATCATTGTAATAGAGCCTCTCTAGCTAGTACCATTTATTTAAATGGGATATACTAAAATTATGATGATTTTTGTGGATCATCACATCTTATAGATCCTAGATTATCTCAATTTTTATTAGGAGGGTGTAGAGTACACTCCTCCCTAAGTTATCCACTTAAGCTACCTTGAGCAAAACCACTTTTATTTTGGATGATCCTTCTCTAAAATTTCCAACATAGCAATAACACAAAAGCAAGGTAATGATCAATTAGCTATAAAAATTGCTGATTTTAAAAACCTTGGAGTGCTTCCAATCCCTCTTAAATTAGAAGATGAATCTTGTTATAGTGAGATTTCACTACCCTAGGCAAATCCTACTAGAAGAAGTAATTTTGAGTAAAATTACTGCCCATAGCTAAACAAGATGAGAGGACTTGAAGCTCCTTAAATATATAAAATAATTGATGCTATAAAAATACCAAATATGCTAATGGAATTACTTTGTTGAAATATTCTAGAAAATTTTAAACTCCCTATACCATGAAGTGATGCTAACCAACTAGACTAAAAGTATAAAAATTTATAATATTTTTTATGGTAGCTAAGACAAGCCTCAACATTAGTAAGAGTATAAAAGAATTTTTGGTGATATCTAAAAGAGCTCTGCTATTGGTAAGGTTTCTATCTATACAACAATTGTGAACTTATCCATTGACTCGAATGATGAGCTCACAAATCGGGTTATATTTCTCACTTAACTAGGTTTATAATATTCCTTTATGCACTTACAAAGTAACACTAGCAAGATACCCTAGGTTATAAAAAATAAGAATAGAGGAAGAGAAGGAGGTGACGTGTCCTCAATATGGACAAATAATTGAGGAAAATAACTTAGACACAATAAGAAGTCTAGTAATAAAGCAATATTGAAGCATCATAAATAAAGCAAGGTGTAGGGCTATAGCAAAAGAGGAATTAATTGGATTGGAATATGATTGATAAAGTAAAAAATGGAATCTCAACCAATATTTAAACTTAAAAAAAACAATTGGAGTTAAAATTTTTCCAAACACTATTCTAGAAACTATGACAAACTATTTGAGGCTTTAAATTGCATAAGGTTTACTTACTTCTTCAAGATAAAAGCTCTTATCTACAATAGCTTGGTGCTAAAATAACAAAGAAATAAAGCCAATATTTTTTGAGGAACAATGTTAGCAAGAGCATTCAGAACCTCTAACACAGGGTAAATATTGTGGAATAAAAAACATTAATACCAAATACAAAATGTTGGTACTTCTAAACAATGATGTTAGCCATGATTTAAAAAGTTTTGTCCTAATGAACAAGTATAAAGATCTGATCAAAATAAGTGGAATCCTAGATCAAAATTTCTTAGGAGGTTATGTCAGCACTCATAATGCTTGCCATAGCACACATGCAATCTAGAAGTAAGGTAAGGCAAAGTAATAACATCCCAGAATAGAAGGCATTAGCATGAAAAGGCACCTAGCAACCACGAGAAGAGTGGTTTTGTCACATGTAAATGGTTAGGGCCTAAAAGTGATAGCCACCTTAGATAATCATAATGAAAAATCCTACAAATAACAACCACTTGATAGAAGACATGGAAGATGCCAAGTGGTGCCAACTCATCCCCAATCATACAAAGATATTTTTGCTCATAATTGTATAGAGTAGTTAGCTTTATTTTAGCTTATCAAAAGGTATAAATAGGGGAATACCCCTCATTATGGAGGGTCAGATATTTTAGTATTTTTCTATGGCAATTTGTATGTTTATGGTACATTAGAATGCAATAAAGAGCTATTTGATTTAGCCCAATTGTTTATTGATATCTACATAATATTTACACTTCTATAATTGCTTGTTCATATTGATTAAAGTATTTTTGTTAGGTTTAATGCTATTTAGTATTCCTATGGTCTATCAATTATTTGGATTTCTTTGGTTCAAGAACTTGTAATGTTGAATGTTGTAGCATCTAAGGATAATATATTTTTTGCATAGTGTTAATTGTATAGTCTATTAGGATTTGTTTGTACTAGGTGGCCTATGCTCATGCAACTTAAATTAATGCTATTAGCTAAGCCCCAACCACATTTAATTTAATCTCTCTAACCCTTTCCCCTCTCATCCCTTTTCCTTTTATATTTTTTTAGCCAATTTAGTAACTTCACAAGGAATGAACCTTCTCTAGAGGTTGTCTTAGAAGTAATTTTGAGTCATTCAATCTTGACTCTGGTCTAGGGAGAAAATTCATACCTAGGAATATTAGAGCATCAAGAGTTTGTGGCATACCTAGTGGGACTATATTTCATCAACTTGTCTCACATTCAACAAATTTGACATGATATCAAGCAAAATAATCATTGATGGGATATAAGCACAACAATTGTATGATTAGAAACTAGAGCCACCATGTGCATAAGCGCATTTGATGCACTCATATCTCTAGATGATGAAGATTGTGGTGAAGATATTAATCTCACAAAGCAGATAAATATTCATTCACCTAATAATTCCACTGTTGAAAGAACCTAAGATTAGTGACTTCACTAAAGGATGCAATCCTAGAATTGCAATATTATAAGATTAGAGGCCAAGAAGTTAAAATAACCCCTCCAATTTGCTAAGCTCTTAGTATTCAAGACATTGTAGAAAGATAAATCCCTTTCATCCATCCAAACTTCTTCCATCTATAGCCCTTCTCCATTATAGGCCATACCTCCACAACCACCTATTGAATCCTTTCCTAGAACCATAGATTGATGTGTATACCTTGGATGAAATGGTGTTAGATCCCTTATTCTTTCATATCTCCACGGAATTCCTTAGTCTACATTAAAATATTTACCCTCTTATAATGGTAGTTAAAATATGGACTGTGAAAATTGCTAAGTTATATCCAATTTAGCTATTGTAGATAATATTATCCATGAATATATAATGGTGAGATTGCTAAATTTAGAAGAAAGTAGTATCAACATTTGGGATGACATAGCAAGACCTTTTATCCTAGAGTTTTGTTTTAGTCTAGTTTTTCATCTAGCCAATGCTAGAACTGTGATTATCATCTCTTAGAATTTGAAGGTGAGCACCCACTAATCACAGCCCAGACTAAACATTGGAAGAATCAAATTGCTTTGATTCAACCTCCAAAGAAGGCTGGTATACCTTGTCAACTTAATGAATGTTGACTCTATTTAGCTCAAATAGTAAAAGCTTAGGGATAGAAATGATAGGGTTAGAAATGTATGAATATAGAATGGACGGGTGAAGCTAACAACATAGACATCCACACAATATCTCTAACAAATTAGATTTCAGAAGCAGTTTTTGGGACTAACAACATTCAAAACTTATGCAGTTACAATATCAATGGCTTTTGCATGCTCACAAAATTATTCCAAACATCTAAAGCATTAATTATCCAAATTAATAGAATAAGATCAATGCCTTGATTAATAGAAATAGAATTCTTGAAAAGCATGTATGCAGAAATGATTATCTCAATTTACTCTAAGTCAGCTTTTCAAATTAACAGAATAGACTAACCATAGCAGCAAAGGAGAGATAATTTCTAAGAATTATATCCACCATTCAACACAGGCACAAATTCGAGGTAAACATCCCTTGTAATGCTTCATTCATCAATTTGTAAAAATTTACACAGTAGTGCAAGCAAACACTCCAGAGCCGACCATTTGGAAGGAGGTTGCTGCCCTTATTTATAGATTTTTACAATCATATTTCTTTCTAAGCATTACAAGGAATTTGATTTCTTTCTTGATCTTCTTGGCCACTCTGCCATTCATGGTGCCCACCAACTACATCTTCTTGATTCTGTTACAACTGCCTTCTGGTCGAGCTCATCATCATCATCGGTGGTTCTTGCAATCCATCCTTATCCGCTGATCTTGCAACTGAATTTGGTTCATCAAGAGGTTTTGGACTATAATAACTTTGATTTGGCTTCTATGGCATCAGTTTCAACTTTCCTCTGTTCTCTAGATTAAGTGCGTAAAAGTTCACCAAATGTTTTTAGGGGAGGAGAAGTTTCAAAATATTCCATAGATCTGAATATCATATAGTTGTAGTGATACTTCTCATTTACGTGGTGGTAATGAAGGAGATAGAGAATCATGGCCTTTTACTCCTTAGTCACATTTTCTCTTTTCTACCCTTTCAAATATTATTCAACACTTTTCTATTTTGCACGCTCTTGAAAAAGGAGTTTGAGAAACATGACTTTGCATTATTTCAAGTTTCAGATTTGTGTTGTGGATACACAGTGGATAAGAAAGTGCGACTTTTCATTCTTATTACATTTTTTTATTTCCTGGTGCTTCTCTCTTCTGGCTATTTTTTAGCGCTTTCTTGTTTGTGTAGCAAATGCAAAGATGGTAGATAAGTGCACCTTGTGCAACTTATTCATTTTAATCTATTCTCAACGCTTCTTACTCAAGAATTTTTAGCACTTTTCTATTTTGCGCACTTAATACAAAGGTGGATAAGAAGCATGGTTCACCCTTCTTCTTCAACTTGGCCTTCTTTTAGTGATTTCTCATTTTTTACCTCCTCATGATGCTTTTCTATTTTAGATGTCCTTCATATTTGCACGGAAAATACAAAGGGGGTAGAGAAATGTGACTTCACTAGACTTCTCAATTTTGGGCTGGATTCAGCACTTCTTTGTTCTGGCCGATTTTTAGTGCTTTTGCATTTCTTCTTCATACTTAGTCAAATTTTGCAAAATTTTGGCTAAGTATGGATGTAGCCATTTTTGGCCTACATTATTGGCGCCTCTTGGGGAATCTTTCTCGTAAGGTTTTAGAACTCAGAGCCTTATTCATTGGGTTTATGGAGTCTAAGGGGATGAATGATTTATGGAATGAGGGAAAACAAAAAATAGGGGGTGAGATGGACAATATGAATTTGGAAATGGTAAGGAAGTATGGTAGGGATACATGGAAATGAATGGAGGAATGGAGTGGATGGGGAATGATGAAATGATATGAAGGGAAATGAATGGTGAACTAGACTCTAGATTTTTGCAGCATCATGGTTCAAAAATTTCTCCTTCATGACTACCAACTTCATGATCAAAGACAAGATATCCAAAAGCTGATAGTCATGAAGAAACTATTGGTGAAACAAAAAGTGTGATTCCCTGTTTCAAGGAGGATTTCTCTTATAGACGACTCTTAATAATTTTTAATGCCATGTGCATGAGGCTCCTCATAGGTTCATGTTTTATTCATTTCTCTGACCTCTATCAGACTGCAAAAAATTCATCAAAATTGTGCTTCTGATGGGTCCCTTTCTTGGACCGATTACTCATCCTGTTCCTCGTCTTCTTCTTCTTCGATATGAACTACCTCGACTTTAGGATTTTTAGGAACAATTTCCTGGACTTCATCTTTATCTTCCTCCTCTTTGACCTCATTGTCAATCTACTCTTCCTCTTCCTCTTGGTCTTCTTCATCAGACCCATCTTCTTCACTTTCCTCCACACTAACATCCATATCATCATTATATTCTTCACTAAGCAATTGAGTTACATTACTTAGTGTGCTTGAGGCTTGTTCCCAGGTCTTCTCTGGAATTCTTGGTACTGATAATATGTTTTGATGGAGCCTTTGTAAGCTGGAAAATATCTTGTGATATGGCTCAAAACCACCATTACCCAACTTAGATATAACATATTTTATTTCCATTAAGCTCTTAATCATATGAATCACTTGCTCTTGCTGGATTGGTTTGGGCCACCTCTCTATTTTAGAGTCATTTTGTATGATGGAGTCTAAACAATCTGACAGTACTATTTCTCCAATGAATTGATGATCTTCCCCAAAGTAATCAGGGAAACCAAGCAACCTAATGTGAGAAATTTTGTTCATCATTTTGCTCATTTTATCTTCCAGTCTATCTAGCAATAGTAGACCCTTCAATAGTAACTTGTTTTTGGCCAGGATATCTTTGGCTATGCTTTTGGTTGTACACCATTGTCTATTCAAAATGAGTCTAGCCATGACTCTAGACCTAGTTTTTTCCAGTCTATAGATTTTATCTGTTGGGGCTACCTTATGTTGAAGCTCATCCTTCACCTTCCGAAGGGTATTTCTTGCGCTCACTAGCTCATTTGTAGCTTCATCTAGGAAGACAAAAATTGGTCTAGCTTCTGAACTTTTCATCTTGATTTTTGACCATAACTCTTTTTGAGTTTTCTTTATAGTGTCCTTCGAGAATCCAATAGGTCTAGCCTTTTTTGACAATAGTTTCTGGTTTAATTGATTATTTTATTATGTAAGAGCTGCTACCTAAGCTTGGAAACCTTCTGCTTGCTCCTTGAAATTAGCCATTTCTTGATATTTATCTTACCACTCCTTTATCTCATCTCTGAGTGAGTTGGCCGAGCCTTCTTGCTCTCTGAGAGAAGCTTCCAGTTGCTATATTATTTGTTTTAACTCTTTGTTCTCTTCTCTTCTCACATCTCCTTGCAAGAAGATCATATCCATATGATCTTTGACTATTACTAATTCATCGACAACTGGTAATTGCATGATGTCTACAGTTTTTCAACTATCTCATAGTCTTCCATGGTCATATCCTTTCTTGGTTTACTCACTTTTGGAGTAACAATAAATTTTGTTCTTTTTTTGGACACTGGATCAATAATTGCAATCTTCCTTTTTTGTGCTATATCTTCTAAAGGTTTTACCAACTGCTCATTCCACTAGGTTGTTGCATTGAAGGAAATATCCTCTATCCTTTGGTGTTGAGCTACAATAGGGTTAGTAGTCTGAATAGACATGGTGACCAAAGATGACACCAAATTGATAGGGGTAAGTGGAGAAGCTAAAATGGTGGAATCTTGTCATGAAGAAGTAGCTATTATAGCCTCGATTGATGAAGGGGGAGGAAGTGGAACTGTGACTTGTGGTCCTACTGATACTGTAGTTGAAGATGTAGGAGGTTCTTATGGTGGGGAAGGTGGAAGTGGGACCTCAATGGAAACTGATGTAGGTTGAGTGGATAAAGGTGGACTGGATGTACAAACTTGAGATGTAACAGGAGGGGGAACTTCAACTGTTTGGACTTATCTTTCAGAATGGGAGGGGAGTGTTTCTTGGGAACTTAGAGGTGGAATATTAGAAGGAGAAGGGATAGAGAACGTACCTGAGTCCCTTAGTGGGGACTGATGTGTGTCTTGGTCTAGGCTTGATTGCTCTATCAATGGAGCCTGGGTCTGCTCCTTTTCTTGCTTTGTTTCTTCTTCTACTTTCTTCTCATTTTTGATTACCTAAGCCATTCCAAAAGTAGCTGCTATAGACTATGTCATAGAGGAATTAGTTGTTGATTTTTCCCCTTGAATATGTTCTTGGCTCTTGATTTGTGAATTTTTGAGCTGATCTTGTTGTTGAGAGGGAGTAGGTCATGTGAATCTTACCACATAAGTCCCATAAATGACTTGATATTGGTATATTTTGTGTATGAGTTCTACATGACCTTCAATAGACACCCCTAGGGATAATATTTCTAGCCTTTGTGCAACTGGGATAGGTCCTACACTACCTAACTTATTAGGGCCCAAACCTCCTCTTTGGTATCCCTGCCTCTGCATTAGGTGGGCACCTAGACCGTATGTTTGTAATTCCCCTATTGGGGATTGGAAAGTAGCTTTCTTGCCTTTCCTAGTAGGGACATTCTCTATAGAACTCTTTATTTGTTGAGGAGAGGATGGAGGTGTTCGAATGGTGAATGGTTTCAACTTTGGCCTATTGGCCTAGTTGTCATTTGTCACCCCTCCTTGGCCTGTAGGCCTCTTGAAGCTTAGTGCTAGAAATTTTTTGGTGCCCTACCAAGTGTCAGCATGCAGATCATAATATTCCTCAAAAGTTCTATCAATCTTAGTAGGGAATCTGGAGTTTATGGTATCTATCTCTACTCGCATTCTCTAGAATTCAAACAATTTTGTAGGATTCCAAGATTTTGCTTTTACCAAAGCTTTAACATCATCCTCTATGTAAACATGCATCGGATCACCTTTTGGATCATAATCCACGACATGGTCATAGAAGTCTCTCCAAGGAGGCAATGCCTCCATATGTTGGACATCCCACTCTAATTCTAACTTTTCATCATTGTTTCTGAACTTCTCGATGTGGGGTCAGAGAGTTCTCTTGAATCTTTGAGTCTTAGCTTTTGGATCATTTATTTTCTCTAAAAATTTATTTTTTGGGTCATACCTCCATCTATGGGGAAGTTCTACCAATCCCAATTCTTGCATGTATTTGGTGATGCTCTTATGTTATCCTTTGCTAACAATGATATCGCTCACCTTAAGGGGATAAGTGTAGGTGCCCTTCCTACCCTTGCCCATTCCAAATATGATATTTGTATAATATTTTTGGTGATAATATTCTAAAGTGAACATTCACTTAGTGACATAGTGAGGCAAGACAAATGGTTTTTCAGTAAAACCATATACATGAATAATTATCCCTTCAGTAAAAATATACCAGTCACCCTCTTCCTCATCTTTCTTCCTCAAAATATCAATTGCCAATTGAGGTATTCTGGGTATTTGTCCCTTAATCAGCTTCAGGGTTGGCCCTAGGAATTCCCTATTGAAATTGTAATAAGACTATTTTTTGCTCAACGTATTCGTCCATGAGTAGACGGTGAGAGCAGTTCCATTAGGGCTCATTCTCTTTGTTAGGATGAATGGCAATTCTCCATGATTGAAGTAAAAGAAGAGCCAGGCCAAATGGGAATAGTACCTAAAGGATGCCCCTTCCTTGTTTTCTTTCATTCGGCTTAGGTACTCTTGGGACATGCCTGCTAAGTATTATGGCCAATTAAAGAATATTGGGTGATTGTTGTACCTAGAGGATTCATAATTCTTAGGGTTGGAAATGTAGTGAGTCATAGCTATTTGCCAATTGTATACTTGCTTATCAGAGGGTAACCCAACAATTACAACCAACGTGGAGTAAAGTTCTACATATTTAAACTCCTCTAACTTGATGGGGGTTGAGGGTAGGGTACTGCCACTCAATTTTATGTCTATCTAGCCTGCTACCCAATTTAGGAAATTCTTTCCCCCTTCAGAGTGCTTACTTAGTGCATAGTATTGTGCTTGGGACTTTGTGGAAAATGCTTTGGCTCTTGAGCCTGGTTTTACTCCTAGGGCAAAGGCATTATTGAAAGACTCGATCTTAATGTGCATTAGGGTTTTACCTTCGATGTTCTGTAATGTCTTATGCTCAAGGTTATAATTTTCTATGATTGCTTGAATAAGCTCGGGGTATGGATGCAAGGAATCACACATATAAAAATATAGCAAGGAACTTACCGCTATCACCCTTTGACTTGAAGGTGATATGCCCTTAGCAACTCTTTGCTCTACTTCCATCCTCATCTGGGACTTCTCCTTGTAAGTGGTAACAGTATCAACAATCCTGCTCACATTATCATGGAAACGACTACTTATTTGGGTTTCCTCAATAGTGGCCTTCTTTGTAGCAATAGATGATGAAGCCATGGATCTAGATAGAATTAGTTATTCTTTTCTAAAAATAAACTCTATGCTCTTGGTTATTCTGCAAAAAATCACTCTCTCTGTTCTTTCTCACAACTTTCAGAAATCAAATTACACAACAAGAGTGAATTATGTTGAGTATATAATTGTCTCAGAATGTGTTATTTAAATGAGATGGTTGAAATTTTTATTTGCATGTGAAACTATGTCGATGCCATTTCTTTCTATGATCGTATCACCTTTGAGGTTGATGGCATTACTTTGATACATGTGCACTTTCTTTACTCAACATTATAAAATAATGTTTTAGCTCTGCTTTGAATCATGTGTCCCATGTTTATTTTGAATATTTTCATGATTGAGTGTAATCTTCCTTGCGTATATCTTTTCTTATTTACGCAATAAAGTTTCTTTTCCTTATAACAAGGTGACACCACTATGAGAAACGTATCACAGTTGACTTATGAGCAAGTTAGAAATTATGACTTGTGAGAATTTTTGCCACCATCGAGCATATTTTATCTTTTGGTCATTCTTAACATAATATAAATTACAAAAAGGAAAATATTTACAAGGTGTGATACATATGATACATGGGAGGTAGCTAACTATTTGATGTACAACTTGAGATGATATTCATTCATCAGGATGGGTAGCACCTCTCCTTCTTGGTTTTTGAGTTGGAAAGCATTTTTTGTTTAACCGATTCTATTTAGAAAGGACCCTCCCAGAATGAGTCAAACTTCTCGTGCTTACCTGGCTTGGCCTTGTCTACGTTCCATTTTAAAACCAAGTCATCAAATTTAAAATTTCTGAATGTGGTCTTCTTGTCGAACCAACCCTTCATCTGTGACAAGTGCCTTTGGAACCTCTTATAAGATTCATCTCTCTATTCTTCCAATTGTAATAGTTGAAGCAGTATTTCATTTACAGGATCTCCTTTATCAGAATCATTATCACTGATGTACTTTAAAGTAGGCAACTCTAGATGGATTGGTAGTACAACTTATTTTCCATAGACAAGAGTGTAAGGAGATGTGCCTATAGATTTCTTCATGGTGATTCAATCTGCCCATAATACCTGGTTCATCAATAAATGCCAAGATTTTTTATTGTCTTCTAGAGATCTTTTAAGCATTCTAAGAAGATTTTTGTTGCTTGATTCTGCTAAGCCATTTCCCTATGGGTAATAATTGGAAGAATTCTTCAAGTAAATGTCATATCTTCTAGAAAAATCTATATACTTGGCCCCTATAAAATTTGGGCCATTATCACTTACTAGAGCTTCAAGAATGCCAAACCTGGTGATCAAAGTTTCAAGAAATTCAAGCACCACATCTTGATCACATCTCTTGGTCGGTATTGCCTCAACCCATCTAGTAAAATAATCTATGGCAGTCAAAATGTATTTGTGACCTGCTAAAGAATTAGGACTGATTTCTCCCATAAAGTCTAGACCCCACTACTGAAATGGTTGCTCAACCTATATTGGCTATAGAGGCATTGTAGTATTTCTATTCCTACCTGTGTATCTCTGGCATTTATCATAGGCTCTAGCAATTTTAAAGGCATCAACAAAAATAGTAGGCCAAAAATAGCCTACTCTTATAATTTTTAGTGCGATAGATCTTCCTGAATAATGGCCTCTAGATGGTCCATCATGAAATTCCTTTAGGATCTTATGCTTTTGATCTTCTCTTACACATCTTAAGAGGACACCATCAAGGTTTTTCTATAAAGTTCTCTAGATAGCATTGTATAGTGCAAGGCTTGAAGCCTATACCTTCTCCTTTGTGAAGCATTAAGGTTTTGGGGATAGATCCCAGTCTAAAAATAACTTGTAAGCTCATCTATCCAATCTGCTTCTTGTAGGAGAATGTTACTTTCTTGATCTAGCTCTTTGATCTGGCACACTACTTCTTCCTATGGACTTGCTTGTAGCTGCTAATTCTTGATAGAGAGCTCTACCTCTTACCAATTTGGTGGGATGAATCTCAATGTCAAACTCTTGAATTTTTGTAATCCAACCTGCTCTTTTCTCACCAAGTTCTCCTTGTAAGATGAATGTTCTTACATCAGGGTGGACTACATACACCAGTGTTTTGCTCTGGGCTAGATATTGTCTAAACATTTTTAAGGACTTCATGACTGCAAACACTTGTCTTTCTATGAAGTTATATTTTACCTGATACTCATGCAATGTTTGGCTCCAAAATAAAATAGGATGTTCATTGTTCTGGTCATCCTTTTGAGTTAGCATAGTGGCATAACTCTCTTCAGCACCATAGGCATAAAGAATGAAGTCTTTATCAAAGTTTGGATTGACCAGAATCAGAGTTGTGGCAATGGTCTATTTGATCATTTCAAATGCTTGCTTCCTTTTTTTAGTCCACTTATAATCTGCATCCTTTTTTAGTAACTCTAAGATTGGTTTGACAATATGAGCAAAATCTGAAATAAATTTCCTTACAAAATTAATCTACCCAAAGAAGGACTGCAGAGATTTTTTGTTCATTGGAAGGGGTAGTGCTAGTATTGCTTTTATTCTATCAGGGTCAATAGACATTCCCTATTTTGATACTACATGTCCAAATACTTTTCTTCATGGACTACAAATATGGATTTCTTAGGATTTAGTGATATGCCAAATTCCTTGCATTTTTAGAAAAATTGTTCTAAATGATAAATATGATCTTGTTTCTCATGTGAAAATATAGTCATATCATCTAAATATATCAAAATTATTTTATTAATAAGCTTTCCAAATGCATAATCCATTGCCCTCTAAAAAGTAGCACCAACATTTGATAGACCAAATGGCATTCTTTGATAGGCAAAAGTGCCCCACTTTGTTGTGAATGTGGTCTTGTGTTGGTCTTCATTTTTTACCCAAATCTGGTTGTACCCAGAGAAACCATCTAGTAAGGAGAACCTCTCTACCCCTACTACCATTTGTAAAATATGATCTATTTGCGGTAAGGGGTAGTGATCTTTCAGGGAAGCTTGATTCAGATTTCTGAAGTCTATACAGAGACGAATATCACCATTCTTCTTTCTTACCGGGACTAGATTGGCCACCCAAGTTGAGTGCTTGATTGGGTAAATTATCTTAGCTCTCAATAGCTTAAGTAATTCTTGTTGCATGATCACTTCAATCTTGGGATTCACTAGTCTCTATTTTTGTCTGAATGGCTTAGCATCTGGTACTAACTCAATAGTATGTTGAATTACATTTTTATCATATACCTTTAGGTCATCATAAGTCTAGGCTATTATGTCTTGGTACTTGTGGCATAAAGCTCTAAAAATTTTAGCCTCTTCTACAGTGCATTGGATACCAAACTTTAGCTTTTCTCCATTATGCATTTTAATTTCTTTGTAGATTTGGTCATCGATCTTCATTTGTTTCAATATTTTTCCATCTTCATTATCAAACAAGATTTCTAGAGTAATCAGACCTTTGGGTATGTGGTTGTTTTTAGCTGAATAATCTCCCTTTGATCAATTTCTTGAACAAGATCACTGTTAGAAAAAGCATAGTCTGCTTCTTTGATCAAGAAATCGATAATTTGTTCATCATTTTCAAAGACCTGCCAGTATATATGCTTTTCAGATACTAATGGTCTAAAAACCAGTTTAACTCTCCTATTTTTAGGAGATCCATAATCTGTAGAGAGAGAAATTAGCTCCTTTAACAACCAATGCATATGCTAAAAAAATTTGTTGTCTAGGAATGACATGTAAATTTAAAGCATCAAAGGATTCCATTGGGTCCCATAATCTATTTTTTTAAGCCTTCAGATAATGATACTACTGTACTTTTTTATGACTTGATTAAAAATTAGTTATGAGTCACTATAAATGTCTAACATATTGATGCCCATATTTTTTGCTTGCATCAATCCTAGGAAGAGAACTTCGTACTCTATAGTATTATTTGTGCAAGACCAGGCAAGTATAAAAGAATTTTTTTTTATGAAGAACACAAGCTTATATTGAGAGGGGGGGTGAACAGTATAAGATCACTTTTTACTTTTCTTTTCCAAATAGTATTAATCAATATAATCAATGGCAATATTAATAGCAATAACCAAAGTAATGCACAAATCATCACACACAATAGAGACACCAATTTTAATGTGGTTCACCCAATGTGGGCTACCTCCACAGATAAAATATTTCTTCTAAATATTTCTCAAATCATCTCATGGGAATATTTCCCAATTACAATTTTTATGGACCTATGTCCAAAGGATATAATGATCCCCTAATCTCAAGTTCGTGGATCTCTTCCACAAGAGAACTCTTTCCCCTTCTACTCTCGCTAGTGATCTTCTAGAAGAAATTGTCTCTCTGTAGCACTAACTGGTGGATCTCTCTCCACTTGAAGACTCCTCACTTAGATATATCTTCAATTGTCCTAGATACTGGATCTCTATCCACTGAGACTCTATCCTCTATACTCTATCACCTCCAAAGCTCTATCAATAGGTTCACTTAGAACCTCCTCAAATCTGCTCAATAGGCTCACTAAGAACCTGCTCAAATATACTCAATAGGCTCACTAAGAACCTGCTCAAATATTCTTAATAGGATCACTCAGAACTTGCTCAAATATTCTCAATAGGCTTACTCAGAACTTGCTCAAATCTGCTCAATAGGCTCACTCATAACCTGCTAAAATATGATCAATAGGCTCACTTAGAACCTACTCAATTCTACTTAATAGGCTCACTCATAATCTGCTTACTCAGAACCTGCTCAAATTTGCTCAATAGGCTCACTCAGAACCTGCTCAAATCTACTCAACAAAATCATACAGAACTTGTCCCAATATGCTCAATAAGTCCTCTCTAGGACTTGCTCAAATTTGCATAGCAAACTTTCACAAAAGCTTACACAAAATCAGTCCACAAGCCTTCTCAAAGACTTGCCTCAAATCAGCTCAACAAAATCTTAACTCAATCTCATAGAAGCATAAGGAGAATTATTAGAGACTCAATATGTTCTATACTCAAATCCCAATCTCAATTCAAAGCAATCTCAACTCAGCTCAATATTATAGAAGCATAAAGATATTTGCTAGAGACTCAATATGTTCTATATTCAAATACCAATCTTAACTCAAAATAATCTCAAATCAGCTCAATCTTAACTCAATCTCATAGAAGCATAAAGAGAATTGTTAGAGACTCAATATGTTCTATTCTCAAGGCTCAATCTCAACTCAATCAGAATATAGAATAGTTTGTTTCATGGAACTTGAACAACCACTTCATGCAACCACTTGAATAGGCTCAATCAACTCTACTCAACCAATCAATTCAAGAAACAACTCTTTCTCACAAACCCTAGTCCAAGCATGAATCAACTAACTCAAAATGTTTCCAAAAATGCTCAAAAAAAAATATTACATAACAATGATACTCATGTTCTTTTCTAACTCAAGTTCAATTTCTTTGCATCACCCATTGGTTTCAACAACAATGCTAATAAGACAAGGTTTTAATCACAACTCTCAATTCAGAAAACCTTGAAGCATAAAATCAAAGTACTTCACTCAACCAATGGTCTAAACAACAATGCTTATCAAGCAAGGTTTAATCACAACTCACAATCCAGAAAACCTTGAAGCATTAACTCAACCACTTTTGAAAAGGAAACCACAATAAATCTTGTTGAGTGGTATTTTCACCCGATTGTGAAAGTACACTCTCCTTTAGGATTTGGGTTCCAAATCCCCTCTTGCAAAGAAGTTAAACAAACAACTTCTCCAAGGTCTCCGCTGTATTAGCATTTGCATATGTGTATTAGTAATCTCAAATATAAGATATTCAATTTGAATGCTTGGAACACCTTAGTGATTGCAAGTAACTGTAAACAAGGGGCAATGTTGGTTTATTTCACCATGAAACTTTAGTGATTGTTCATTGTTTTTTTTGGATTTTGATATTTTTTAGATGTTTATTTTAATGCCTTGAAAAGTTAAAACTTCTGGAAAAATATAAAATGCAAAAAAATGAAAATGAAATGCAGAAACTGAAAATAAAATGCATTCAGTATGATGCTATCCTATTTCGACAAAACCGAAGATGTGAGGTCTCCGTGCATGCAACCTAACCTATTGGACCTGCAAACAAGCACAATCCGGATAAGCTAAGTGCTGGTTCCTAGGGTACGAAATAAAATTCAGATTTCAAATATTCGCCTAATGTAACCCAAAGAAATGGCATCAACATTATCTATAAATTCGAAATCTGAAAAGATGAAAGAATAAACATTAAATCCATAGCATGCAAAGAAAATCTCCTTCTTTCTTGCCCACAAGATGCAAATTTTTGAACACTTCTGCATTAAAAATGTGTCATTTTACAATAGCAGAATTTTTGGTTTTCCCAAACCAGTCCATGGAAGAAAAACAACTCAAACAGGCCCAGAATGGCCTTCTCGCCTTCAGCTCTGCAACTCTGCTCGCCGCAGTTTCCAACCCATGTCCATGAAGAAGAAAAACCAGTCCAATGTGGAAGAAAATATCCAGAGCCCAACTAGGTCCAGAATGGCCTTATTGCCTTCATTACTGCAATCTTCTCTGAAGAGTTTTCCACCCCTTTTGGCCTCTTTGAATGGCGTATTTAAACTTGTGAAAACATTGTTTCTCCTTCCCTGACGGTTCGTTTCATTTGCCGATGGCTGTTCGTTTCACCTTCCTTGACTGTTCATTTCACCTTCCCTGTATGCGTGTGCTTTGCTTTCCATTTTGTGGCCCTTCGCTGCGATTTCTCCACATGGGCTTGCGTCCGTTTCCCTCCGTGTGTAACGACCATCTTAAATGATTTCAAATCATTAAAGATTCCTTATGTAACGCTTTGTCTTATTCACTGGATTTTGTCCTTATGTCCACGTCACTATGCAGGTCCGTTACCTTGGCGAAAATGGAACATGTCGCGATATCGCGACACTTTTGCCTCCTTGCTCTCCTTTGTTGCTTTGAATCACGAAAATGGAACATGTCACGATATCATGACACTTTTGGCCCCTTTCATATTTTGTTGCTTTTAGCCACAAAAATGTAACATGTCGCGATATCTGACACTTTTTCTTCTAAAAATGCAACATGTCATATCGCACACTTTTGCAATCGCGAAAATGCAACATGTCGCGATATCGCGACACTTTTCTTTCTCTTCTGCCCATTTTGATCACGAAAATGCAACATGTCGCGATATCGCGACACTTTTCTTTCTTCTCTTTTCCTTTGCTTTTGAATCGCGAAAATGCAACATGTCGCGATATCGCGACACTTTTTCCTTTCAAGCAACATGTCGCGATATCGCGACACTTTTTCTTTGGCCGCAAAAATGCAACATGTCGCGATATCGTGACACTTTTCTTTCTTGTTCTTTCTTTTCTCATTTGGTCGCGAAAATGCAACATGTCGCGATATCGCGACACTTTTCTTTCTTCTTTCTTTTCTCGTTTGGTCGCGAAAATGCAACATGTCGCGATATCGCGACACTTTTCTTTTCTTTCTTTGGTCACGAAAATGCAACATGTCGCGATATCGCGACACTTTTTTCTTTTGGCCGCGATGGTGCAACATGTCGCGATATCGCGACACTTTTTCTTTTTTGGCCGCGATGGTGCAACATGTCGCGATATCGCGACACTTTTTCTTTTTGGGCCGCGATGGTGCAACATGTCGCGATATCGCGACACTTTTTCTTTTTGGCCGCGATGGTGCAACATGTCGCGATATCGTGACACTTTTTCTTTTTGGGCCGCGATGGTGCAACATGTCGCGATATCGTGACACTTTTTCTTTTTGGGCCGCGATGGTGCAACATGTCGCGATATCGCGACACTTTTTCTTTTTGGGCCGCGATAGTGCAACATGTCGCGATATCATGACACTTTTTCTCCTTGTGGTGTTTTGCTTTTTTTCTTTGAACTTTAGCCTATGGGCCACTTCGGTCTTCTTGGAACACATGCAAAAAAGGTGGGTCCCCAATTTTGGGGTACGTTGTGGATCAGCCACAACAAATGGTGACTCTGTTGGGAAATGCTCCTGAGCATTTCGGTGAGAACTCAACCTGAAAACACACAGACTCAAATACAAGCATTAGCAAATATCCCAAGAATGAAACTAGACGAGAAATACATGAAACATTAGAATTATTAAGCATCAGCTCGGTGTGTGCAATGTGCTTCATTCCCTATCGTTTGAAATTGATCAACATTCCATTGTCAGTTTCACTTATGATTCGTATGCAAGGCTATGAATGATTTGTGCAGGATTTGATGTATGATGAAGATGCTAGAGATATAACAACCTACTTTGCAAAGGCTCAGACCTTCTAGTATCATGAACAAACATATTAAAACTGTCAAACCCTCTTAGGACCAAATATATGTATACTGAATTAATTTACTAGATCCCCAAAGTTGGTTATGTGTCACCACCATCTTGAACCCATGTGCAAGTGTAAGTGAAATCAGAGCTTTGGGGAATCGGATTCCCAACCTAAGCGAGATGGGAATTTAACCCTATCCTTACTACTCTGATCCGGAGTTCATTACCTCATCTTGAACAAAATGATTTAACCTGTTATGGATGAAACTGTCAGGCTAGCCTATCCGTTTGAGCAATCAGTGGTCTTGCTTTTAGACAAGACATGTTGCCACGCATGAGCATACTCCACTGCCAGCCAGGCGTCTATAGCCCCGGTGGAGATTAACCCCATAATCCAGGATTTGACTTTACTTTGATTTCTTGGACCTTGGGGATGACTACCCATCCTTGCAAGGGACATGTAGTACGATCCTTCCAATCCAATATTAATAAAGAAATGAAAAATATTTTCTTTTGAATTTCAAGTTCTTGAGTGGGCAAAATGGAAGCTTTGGGGAATCGGATTCTCAACCTAAGCGAGATGAGAATTAGACCCTATCCTTACTACTCCATGAAGGTCAAATCATAGCTTTGGGGAGTTGGATCCTTCAACCTAAGTTCGATGAGGATTTAATCCCTATCCTTACTACTCATGATTTTAGGCTTTAAGCACTATGGGAGTGGTGAAAACCACTATTTTAAGGATTATGTTGCATGATAGGACAGACACGAAATACTCCTTTCGCCTCACCTTTTCTTCCAAGTATGGTTTTGACCATTTTGCTCAAGATCCTCTTTAATATGCGTAGAACGTGCTTGGTTCAAGATAGTTCGGGCATCAGTTCCCAACCTTAGGATCCTTTTAATATATGTTATGTAATAATCCTAAGAGGATTCGACACCTTTTCAATGATTGTACATGAAATGAAGATGCAACTGAGATGAAATGTATATGCAATGCGGAATGTACATGAGATATGAATGCATTGCTCCTTTTGAAATGTGGATGGAGCATATCACCTACTTTGCCATAATTTATAAACTTGACAACTTCATGCATCTCAAATTCCAAACGATATTCTTTAATGTTTTTGTGATATTCGTGGAGCTTTCTGCAATACAATTCCGATATTTCATATTCTTCTAGTCTTAGGCAACATTCATAAGGACATACGCTAACATCTCGCTTTTTATTATTTTATATTATATATTTTTTTTTTTCTGAACACCAAAAATGTCCAAAGGACCAACACACAACTTGAAACCAAAACAGAAATGCAAAACCAACATCAAAACCAAAAAAATTAAATACGAATGTACAATATGATACAAATCTCACATGATTTAAGGGCTAAAATAATGCTTTAGAACTTGCCCGTTAACCGGTAACGTCAAATATTTCCCATCCAAAGTTCTTAGTCTGAAAGTATTCTCCCCTAAGATTTCAGAAATTTGATAAGGGCCTAACCAAAGACAATCAAACTTTTTGTGATCCCCTTTCTCCTCATGTTTTTTATCCCACAATAAGACCAAGTCCGAGATCCTGAAAGACTTAATTTTGGCTCTTTTATCAAACCATATTTTGACCACACCTTGATGTTTGCTCATGTGGAGCATGGCTTCTTCTCTTTTTTCATCAAGGTGCATTAGATGACTTAATCTAGCCTCAATGTGATTGTCAGTTCCGAGGTATTCTTGTGTGAAACGAAGGGTTTGAAGCTTCAAATTTGTAGGAAAAATTGGATCTTGCCCATAAACTAGATGATAAGGTGTATTCCCTATTGATTCTTTTTCTCTAGTCCTATCTGCCCAAAGAGCAAATTTTAATTGGTTGTGCCAATCCCGAGAATTCTTTTCCAATAACTTCTTAATGATGGTTAACAAATTTTTATTTGAAGATTCTGCCAAACCGTTGCCTTGAGGGTAATAGTTAGACGAAAACTTTAAACTCACCTTATTATCATATGCCCAATTTGCAAATTGAGTGGAAACAAAAGCCTTACCATTATCACTTACAATAGAATCGGGCATTCCAAACCTTGTTACGATATGATCTTCGAGGAATTTTATTACCACATCCGTAGTAGCATGCTTCGTAGGAATTGCTTCTGCCCATCTAGTGCAATAATCTGTAGCTGTGAGTATGAATTTATGGGAATCTGAAGAATTTGGGTTAATAACCCCGATGAAGTCTAATCCCCATTGTGCAAATGGTCTCATCTCAACTACAAGTTGCAATGGCATAGCTGCATTCCTTTCTCTATTGGCAGCCATTTGACAAATATGGCAAGATCGCACGTGTGCATGTGTATCTTTAAAAATGTGGGGCCAATAATATCCCGCTCTCAGGATTTGATGTGTTGTTGAATTTTCCGAACCATGGCCGGTTCCGTATTTACCATGAAACTCTTGCAAAACATTGGTAGCTTCTTCTTGATTTAAGCATCGTAGGTAAATTCCCTCGTGATTTTTCCTGTAAAGAACACCAGACCAAATATGATAATTAGCAGATTTAAGTCTCACGGCTCTTCTTTGGGTAGAATTAAGATGTGATGGACACTTACCATTTAATAGAAAATACACAATATCAACATACCAATCATCTTTAGAAACGCGCTCTCCATCTGAATATTGGCATGTGACTTGGGGATTGTTCTCAAGCAATTGTTTTCACAAGTCCTTGTCCACGAACTAACTTCATGGGTTGAATTTCAAGGTCAAATTCTTGGATGGTAGAAATCCATTTACCTCTTCTCTCACCTAGCTCATTTTGCACAAACATGGTTTTAACAGCAGGGTCCGACACAATGGCAAAGACCCTACTATGCACAATGTAATGTCTGAATTTTTTTACTGTTTTGAAAAGTGCATACATTTGCTTATCGAGGATGGAATACCTCAATTGAGCATCCTTCAAAGGAGCGCTTAGAAAAGCTATGGGATTTTCTGTGTTATCTTCACCTTTCTGAGTCAAGACACTCGCAAAAGAGTGTTCAGATGCGAAAGCATAAATAAAGAAAGGCTTAGAATAATTTGGACTTATAAGGACAGGGGCTCTAGAAATAGCATCCTTGATGCTTTGGAAGGCAACCCTACTTTCTTCATCCCATCTGACATTCACATCCTTTTTGAGCATCTCATTCAGTGGTTTAGCTATCTCAGCGAAGCCAGAAATAAACTTCCTCACGAAATTGATTTTCCCAAAGAAAGATCTCAATTCCTTTTTGCTAGCTGGGAGAGGCAAGTTTTGGATAGCTTCTATCCTTTCCGGATCAATGGAGATACCTTCTTTTGAAATGATATGGCCAAGCAATCTTCCTTCTGTCACTCCAAAGATGCATTTTTTTGGATTTAAAGAAATTTCGTGCTCTTTACACCTTTGGAGAACCTTCCTCAAATCTTTCACATGATCTTTTCTTTCCTTTGAAAACACAGGAATGTCATCCACATACACAATGATACATTTACCTATGAGCCCTTTGAACGCATAATCCATGGCACGTTGAAATGTTGCGCCTGCATTTAATAATCCGAAAGGCATTCTTCTATAGGCAAAGGTTCCCCATTTGGTTGTGAAGGCCGTCTTCATCCTGTCATTGGGATGAATAAGAATCTGATTGTATCCAGAATACCCATCGAGAAAAGACATCATTTCAGACCCATTCACCGCTTGCAAGATTTCATCAATTGATGGTAGTGGGTAATTATCCTTTTGTGAGGCTTTGTTGAGATTTCTAAAATCTATGCATAGCCTTATCTCCCCATTCTTCTTTCTTACCAGAACAAGATTAGCGACCCAAGTTGAGTGCCTAACGGGAAATATTATCTTTGCGTCCAACAACCGCTTGACCTCTTTCTCAATCAAGGGCTCAAGTAATGGGTTAACAGAGTCGTTGTCTTTGTCTCAAGGGTTTGGAATCCGGTTTTAGAGGGATGGTGTGCATAATAACGTTTTGATCATACGTTTTCAACTCATTGTAATTCCAAGCAATGCAATCCATGTAATACTTTAGTGCACATATTATATTTTCCCTCTCATCAGCCGTACATGCCTTTGCGATGTACACTTCACGCGGATTATCCACACTCCCTATATTGATCAGGTCACAAGCATCTTTAGGAGGTGGAACCCTTTTTCCTTTTCTAGTTTTATATCCCATATCAAACACCTTCTCCAATGAAACGATGTTCTTAGGTATCTTGTTGGATTGAAATGTAACTTCGCTTTCTCCTTCTGTTTCTTCTTGCCACCTTTGATCTTCATCAATCACTTGGTTCTCAAAAATACCTGAATTGGTGACAAATTCGAAAATGTGTCTATCATTCTCAAAAACTTGCAAGTTTCTGACGTTATCGGGTATCGATGGGCAAGGGACCAACTCAATGGAAAACTTCTTGCATTTTTTTATGTCAACTGGATTTAACATGCCTACAATGACCGCCAGAGAATCAGCTATACGATTTCCTTTCCTAGAAATAAGGGATATATTAAAAGCATCAAATTCCTCAATGAGGTCCCTCACCCTATTTCTATAAAGGCTCAATCTCTTATCGCGACAGGTATATTGTCCTTTAACTTGTTTGACAACCAACTCCGAATCTCCCAATACTTTCAAACACTTAACCTTCTTGCTCAAAGCCAAATGTAATCCAAAGATAAGAGCTTCATATTCTGCCACGTTGTTAGTGCAAGGAAATTGCAATCTATAGGCAGCAAACATTGGTTTACTTCCCGGACAAGTGAGTTCCACTCCAGCTCCTGCCCCTTGTTTTGACTTAGATCCATCAAACTTGAGTAACCACACGAGATTATCTTCTTCAGAAGAGCTACAAGAAACTCGCTTCTTTTTGAGGTTCTTCGGTAGCTCTTTCAACATCAAAAGCATAGACCCCTAACTCAGGTTCAAAAATTGAACTTCATTTGGCTTGTTGAATTCTGTGATGATTTCCTTAAGCCTTGGCTCATTTTCCACTCTAATTTGATTAGCAATCCCTCTCCAGGGTAGCCACATGTGCGAGCAATCAGTGGCAAAATAACCATTCAAACTTTTCATCCAATCCCTAGCAAGTAACATTCCATATCGACTTGGGATATTGACAACCAAAATATCAACCACCTGTTGGACCCTAGGTTCAGAATTGAGTTGGATCTTAACATCGTAGAGGGTCCCTACCACATTTACCTCAGACCGGTCCAGTTGCAAAACCCTGCATTTAGCAGAAATAGGCTTTAGGCCTAGCATTTGACAAATTTTTGCAGGCATGAGGTTACTTGTGGCACCTGTGTCCACCAAACAATTGTGCAAATTTTTGCCAGCAATCCTCATAGTCAATAAAAAAGGAGGGACATCCCATCTTTCCTTTCGTAAAACCATGTGAGATTCAACTTCTTTTCCTTCCTGTATTTGACTAGATGAGCCCAAAGCCTTTATCAATGCTTCCTTTTGGCCAGGCAACCTAGCCGCCTCTAAAAATGAAAGGCTAGACTTGGACTTCCTTAAATCCTCCACTATGTCATAAGTTGACTTCTCAGGCTTCAATGTTTTTTGCGTGTCCTTAGACGTTTCTCTTCCAGATGGAGGAGGGGGATTATTATCAGCCTTAGCATCGGGAGGAATAATAGAATTGCTTGGTGGAGTTGAGGATGTTTTAGGGGTTTTGAGTTTACTCCTCAAATGGTATCCATGGTTCCCCTTTCTAAATTCTCTAAAAGCTTGCACTTCCTGTTCCAAGATTTCATCCTCTTCTTCCTCATTCCCACTCTCTTGATGATATAGAGTTTCCACCACCAAAATGTTGTCCTCTCCTTGTTGATGTTGGGGTGGACCCTCATTTGGCACAAGTTCCAAATCATCCACTTGAGCTTGGAGACAATGGGTATACCTAGCAATTTTGGGACAATTCCTTTCATTATGCTCCTTTGTATTATGCAATCTACACCCCTTTTCCCATGCAAAATCAGAAATATTAAGAATGGAACTAGAGTGACTTGGTCCTGTAGAAGTATCTATCTGATTAGCAATAGGGGAAGGCACACCCCCATTGTTTGGCTTCGTATTCCACTTGTCTCCCTCTATTATTGAAATTTTGATTTGGGTGAGAGGCATGGGATTCATACTTCTATTTTTGAACCAGATCATTACTCAATTTGTGAACTATCCTTTTGAGTTCTTCAACCTCTGAATAAATCTCTTTTGGTTGAGCTATGTTATTGCTAGTTCCAATAGGATTTGCGTGATTGGTGAGATCTTGACTCAACACTGGAGTTGGATTTTGAGCCACTTGATTTGCATAGGGATTCACACTTTGAATCGGAATTGGATTGGGGAAAGGAACCATAGCCTGAGAATTAACCAGACTAGCTCCTTGCATAGTCTCGTTGACTATTTTGCAGAAATGGAGGAATGGGAGGAATGGATGTGATTGGTTGAATTGGAATGGGTGCGTAAGCGGGTGTTGATGAATATGGTTGTTGATAAGGCAAAGCATTTATGCCTGATATTTGTGGTGCCATGATCTGATTCATCATAGGAGTTTGACCATAAGGACCATATTGTCCTACCATAGGCATCTGGGAAAACCCATAACTCTGTGGTGTCATTTGTTGTTCAATGGTCATAGCTTCATTGTAGGCTAGAGCAAGTGTGGTAACTTGAGGATTTCGCCTTGCAAACATTGCCGTCATAGGATCCAATGCCCCAAAATATATTTGCAAAGCTACTGTGGGATCAATGGTAAAATGTCGAATTGCTCTATTATAGCACTTCTAAGAAATCTGATTAAAAGTTTGGATTGGCTCACCCTGGCCTCTTTTGCATGTAATGAACTGATTATAGATGATGGTGGGATCTAATGGTGACCTGAATTGGTTGACAAAAGCATCCTCCATTTGCGTCCATGACGTAATGGAACCGGTAGGTAAGCAAATATACCATTCGTAAGCCACTTGGTCTAGGCTCATGGGGAAGAGTCTACAAGCCACATCTTCATGTTGAACTTGCAATCTTATCAAAACATCCCTATAGGCCTGAATATGTTCTTCTACGGTCCTTGGGCCATCCGATTTGTATTTGGGAAAAAATCTCTCTATATTCTTAGGGATCTCATGAATATCCCCTGCAATATTCAAAGGAATGTTATTGGCTCCGTACCAAGGAGGTGGTGGAGGTTGGGCCATTTGATTCAAAATCGATGATGATAACCCTACAAGAACCGTGGAAATGGTACTGATAATTGGTACACTAGTGGCAAATGACACCACCGGTGCAAGTCCGCTAGGTGTGCCTGAAATAGAAGGATCTTCTATAACAGGAATATCTGGCAGGACCACAATTTGCTCGGTTTTATTCCTTGGATTCCTACGAGTGAGTGGGAGGCTTTGGAATATGGTTTCCTCGGTTGTATTGGACCTAGTTGCGATGCGATGCGGTGGGTCCAGCTTGTAAATGAAACTACCCTACAAAATCTGCCAAAACTCTCAATACCTCAAAGAAAACCTGCGACACAAAGAAAATCCTGTAATTAGTGAAATTCAAAGAATAACTCCAAAACCAATTTGTTATTCGTGAATGAAAGAAGGAACCATGACAAAGCAATATTCTAAAACAATGCACAATCAAAACACCTTATTTAAAACATCTTATTCCTGTATGAACAATCAAAAAGCGTTAGGACAATGCATAGCAATTCATGTCCTCCTTTTAACACTACAAGGTTGTATTGTTAAAAGAGGGCTAAAGATAATAATCAATAGGGCATGAACTATTCAAAATTTAAATCCCTATAGCATTTAAATCATACTGAAATAAACCCAGCCCTCCTTCTAGCGCCAATCTTGTTGAGTGGTATTTTCACCCAGTTGTGAAAGTACACTCTCCTTTAGGATTTGGGTTCCAAATCCCCTCTTGCAAAGAAGTTAAACAAACAACTTCTCCAAGGTCTCCTCGATATTAGCATTTGCATATGTGTATTAGTAATCTCAAATAAAGATATTCAATTTAAATGCTTGGAACACCTTAGTGATTGCAAGTAACTGTAAACAAGGGGCAATGTTGATTTATTTCATCATGAAACTTTAGTGATTGTTCATTGTTTTTTTTTGGATTTTGATATTTTTTAGATGTTTATTTTAATGCCTTGAAAAGTTAAAACTTTTGGAAAAAAATATAAAATGCAGAAAATAAAAAATGAAATGCAGAAACTGAAAATAAAATGCATTCAAGTATGATGC
The DNA here is from genome assembly GCA_028583015.1 of Wollemia nobilis. Taxonomy (NCBI): domain Eukaryota; kingdom Viridiplantae; phylum Streptophyta; class Pinopsida; order Araucariales; family Araucariaceae; genus Wollemia; species Wollemia nobilis. The sequence goes on from JAQPPZ010002998.1 coordinate 24,487,446, forward strand.
TATCCTATTTCGACAAAACCGAAGATGTGAGGTCTCCATGCATGCAACCTAACCTATTGGACCTGCAAAACAAGCACAATCCGGATAAGCTAAGTTCTGGTTCCTAGGGTACGAAATAAAATTCAGATTTCAAATATTCGCCTAATGTAACCCAAAGAAATGGCATCAACATTATCTATAAATTCGAAATCTGAAAAGATGAAAGAATAAACATTAAATCCATAGCATGCAAAGAAAATCTCCTTCTTTCTTGCCCACAAGATGCAAATTTCTGAACACTTCTGCATTAAAAATGTGTCATTTTACAATAGCAGAATTTTTGGTTTTCCCAAACCAGTCCATGGAAGAGAAACAACTCAAACAGGCCCAGAATGGCCTTCTCGCCTTCAGCTCTGCAACTCTGCTCGCAGCAATTTCCAACCCATGTCCATGAAGAAGAAAAACCAGTCCAATGTGGAAGAAAATATCCAACCCAACTAGGTCCATAATGGCCTTGCCTTCAATACTGCAACTCTTCTCTGCAGAAGTTTTCCACCCCTTTGGCCTCTTTGAATGGCGTATTTAAACTTGTGAAAACATTGTTTCTCCTTCCCTGACGGTTCGTTTCATTTGTCGATGGCTGTTCGTTTCACCTTCCCTGACTGTTCATTTCACCTTCCCTGTATGCGTGTGCTTTGCTTTCCATTTTGTGGCCCTTCGCTGCGATTTCTCCACATGGGCTTGCGTCCATTTCCCTCCATGTGTAACGACCATCTTAAATGATTTCAAATCATTAAAGATTCCTTATGTAACGCTTTGTCTTATTCACTGGATTTTGTCCTTATGTCCACGTCACTATGCAGGTCCGTTACCTTGGCAAAAATGGAACATGTCGCGATATCATGACACTTTTGCCTCCTTGCTCTCCTTTGTTGCTTTGAATCATGAAAATGGAACATGTCGCGATATCGCGACACTTTTGGCCCCTTCTCTTTTTTTGCTTTTCCAAAATGAACATGTCGCGATATCGCACACTTTTCCTTCCCTTGCTTTTAACCACGAAAATGCAACATGTCGCGATATCACGACACTTTTCCTTCCTTTTGTTGCTTTAACCGCGAAAATGCAACATGTCGCGATATCGCGACACTTTTCTTTCTCTCTTGTCTCGTTTGATCACGAAAATGCAACATGTCGCGATATCGCGACACCTTTTCTTTCTCTCTTGTCCTTTGCTTTGATCGCAAAAAATTAGCAACATGTCACGATATCGCGACACTTTTTCTCTTTGGCCACGAAAATGCAACATGTCGCGATATCGCGACACTTTTCTTTCTTGTTCTTTCTTTCCTCATTTGGTCGCGAAAATGCAACATGTCGCGATATCGCGACACTTTTCTTTCTTCTTCTTTTCCTTTGCTTTGGGCCGCGAAAATGCAACATGTCGCGATATCGCGACACTTTTCTTTCTTCTTCTTTTCCTTTGCTTTGGGTCACGAAAATGCAACATGTCGCGATATCGCGACACTTTTTCTCTTTTGGCCGCGATGGTGCAACATGTCGCGATATCGCGACACTTTTTCTTTTTTGGCCGCGATGGTGCAACATGTCGCGATATCGTGACACTTTTTCTTTTTGGCCGCGATGGTGCAACATGTCGCGATATCGTGACACTTTTTATTTTTTGGCCGCGATGGTGCAACATGTCGCGATATCGTGACACTTTTTCATTTTTGGCCGCGATGGTGCAACATGTCGCGATATCGCGACACTTTTTCTTTTTTGGGCCGCGATGGTGCAACATGTCGCGATATCGCGACACTTTTTCTTTTTGGGCCGCGATGGTGCAACATGTCGCGATATCGCGACACTTTTTCTCCTTGTGGTGTTTTGCTTTTTTTCTTTGAACTTTAGCCTATGGGCCACTTCGGTCTTCTTGGAACACATGCAAAAAAGGTGGGTCCCCAATTTTGGGGTACGTTGTGGATCAGCCACAACAAATCCTTTTCACTCCAATGATATTTCAAAAATCAATCACCCAAATAAAATCAATGGAAAGTATTACTCATACCTTTTTGATGCCTTATGAGTTGTCCACTAAATCTGTCACACTCTACACACTTTCTTTTTCAAATCTTAACAAGGGTTATAGATCTTGAGTAATAACACAACAATAATATCCAAATAACACCTTATTACTCCTACTTTATTTTAACATCCACCAAAGTTATTTTTAAAATAAAACCCTTACTCAAAATAACTTTCACTAAAAAGAACTTTATCAAAAACCCTTATTACTCCTAACAATTTCAAAAATCATAATTAAAAATAATTCACAACTCAAATAGCCACCATGACCTTATTCCCTAAGGTTACTAAACAAATCAACTAACGTAGCACCTTTACCCCTTATCACTCCACCTTAGGAAATTCAAACAAAAGATTAATAAAAACCTCAATACCTACCTTGAGGGGAATCGAACCCTCGTCTTGCCCCAACGCGAATGTCCTAGCTGCGGGCTCATTGGTGAAAAAGAAGTGCCACCATCTTCTTATCCTTCACCCTCTTCCACCAAGCGAAAAGTATGCGCCTTGGGTGCCTCAACAGAACAAAGCCAAAAATAATGCTTGTAGGAATTGAATGCACACCCTCCTTGTCACCAACACCTTTGCACAATCCATGCTGCTACTAGGCCACGCTGCCCAATGCATTTTGGAAAGTGTTCACTGTCTTCCTTTAATGTTTGCTGCATCACTTAAATGAAAAACACGAGCTCTTTTTCTTCGTAAATACCAAGCGCAAATATCAATGAGCAAGGATGAATGAATTAAAAAATTCAATGGCATATTTATATGCCTTCCATTTTCTTTGGAAACGTTGGCATTTTTGAAATTTCCTTCATGTAAATAAATTTAAATCTAAATTTAAATTTTAAATAAATTAAAATTTAAACTAAATCTTTAAAATTAAATATCTCCATCACCGGGGCACCTTTTTCGATGAAATAAAAAGCCAACTTGGGTTTTAAGAAAAATCCATTTCAAATCTGCCATCCATGGTTTTAAATAAAACCTTTAAAATTAAATTTCTCCATCACCAGGGCACATTTTTCAATGAAACAAAAATCCAACTTGGGTTTTACGAAAAACCCATTTCAAATCTGCCATTCATGGTTTTAAATAAAAACCTTTTGCAAAGCCTACCTTGAAGCTTCTTTTGGAACCAAATTCTATGCATCCCTTCTTGAATATTTGATCAAAAATCTTTGCTTCTCATGAAGCTCTTTGTGAAACACAAACATAGTGCTTACTTACATAGATCCTTTTGAAATTAATGACAACTCTTAGCTTAGGAACTCATAATGTCCAACAATCGCACCCTTTGTAAATGATGGCAACCCATATCCTTTTACTAAAATCTGACCTTCTTTTTTGCTCCCCCTGGGACTTTGCTCCCCCTGGCTCAAAGCTTTCTCAAATATCAATTCTCTCCCCATATCAAAAAATTTCCTCAATATACACAAATCTCTACCCCTTTGTTATCAATGACAAAGGGTCACCTTTGGGGCTCAGTTCTAAGAATGAGCCTCTTAGCTTAGCCCCTCCTCCACCTCCACATGAGGTGGTTAATTCTGGGGTGGGAGTATTTCTACTTCCCAAAAACACTGCTCTTTACCTTTACCTTTCTCTCTTCCTTTTCTAGTTTTCTGAATCCTCTCACTGTTTCTTACCAAGTCATCATCCATATTCCTATCATAACTTATGTTTTTTTTCCTGTTATTGTTCTCATCCATGTTCCTATTTATGTTCTTGTTCTCATCCATGTTCCTGTTCCTGTTCATGCCTGCTTCTAGAATATTAGCTCTACACCATCTTGTTGTGTAACCATAATTATTGCACTTATAACACTTAATGTTATTATTCCTTGGAGGTGCAACTATCTTAGGACTTCTCCTAGTGAAGCCATATCCTCTTCTGTCATGAACCCTGCAATTCATTGCCTTGTGACCAAACTCATTGCATGAGTAGCAATATCCTTGGAAAAACTATCCTTTTCCATATTCCTATATTTCATGTGTCCTGCACTGTGAAGCCATGTGACCAAACCTGTGATATGAAAAATATCTCCCATTGAAGAAACCTTACCTAAACCCCATTGGTCTCTTAGTCTCTTCTACCTGTTTCATGTTCCATCTGTTCCTTACTTGTGCATTGTTCCTTTCCTTGTTGAACTTTCTATTGTCCAACTTATCCTTAGAGGTCTCACTCTCTCTTTTACTTACTTCATTTGACTCTTCTTATTTTCTAGTGTTTGAGCTTGACTCTCATTTTTTTGCTTCTTGTTTCCCTTGTTCTTCTTTAGAACTAAGTCCTGTTATGGTGACTGATGACTTTTGTGCATTGATAGTCCTTTCCAAGGTCTTTAAATTTTCCTCAAACTTGTGTAGATTTTCCTTAGAACTTTTTACTTCCAACCTTAGTGAAACTATCTCATGCTCTAATATTTCAAACTCTAGATCTTATACCTTCTTCAATTTTTCTTGTCTCTTCAACTTTGATTTTGAAGTTAGTGAGTTCCTGTAGAAACCTTGATTTTTATTTCTCAGCTTCTTGAGCTTGATCCCTTAATATTGAGTTATCCCTTTTTAGTTCTTCAAGAGTAATCATAAGCCTTTCACATTATATCTCTTTTGCCTTTGACTGTTTAATCATACATTCTTCAACTCTTCTTGCTTTTTCAACCTGATCTATCAAGTCAGAGATATCCCGTAGAAGCTTTGTATTACATTTCTCATCTTCTTGTATTTGAGCCTTCAATTCTAAATTCTCTTTTTTTAATTAAATAAGCTCTTTAAGAGTGATTTCCCTTTTTTTTTTTCTGAAGCATCTTCTTTTTCTTCTATTACTAAAAGTAGATTTTCTTCTTCATACCTGTTTTGATTGTCCCTGTTATCCTTTCTTGAACCAATATCTAGGATTTAATTTTCGAGAATATCATATTCATATTCACTACTACTAAACCCATTACAATATCTTGCATCATGGCCAAGTTGACCACAAACAAAACATTCTTATGGATAATAAGCTGCATGGTGACCTGTGCTCCCACATATGGTACAAAACTTTATCAGTCTAGATATTTCTCCATTACTTGATTCATCTATTGAATCTATTTCCATGTGTCCTCCCAACACAGCAATATTAAACTCATCTTCATTTTCTTTCATTACCATAGGTGTTCTTTTCTTATTGTGTTTCATGCTTCTACTCTTACCTTTATTTGCCATTTGTGTTCTTGTAGGATCTTCCTTTAAGCTGTTAAACTTCTTCCGAAGGAACCTGCTCTAATACCAATTGAATAACACAAGCTTATACTAAGAGGGGAGGGTGAATAGTATAAGACCACTTTTTACTTTTCTTTCCAAAATAGTATTAATCAATATAATCAATGGTAATATTAATAGCAATAACCAAAGCAATGCATAAATCATCACACACAATAGAGACACCAATTTTAATGTGGTTCACCCAATGTGGGCTACCTCCATAGAGAAAATATTTCTTCTAAATATTTCTCAAATAATCTCATGGGAATCCTTCCCAATTACAATATTTATGGACCTATGTCCAAAGGATATGATGATCCCCTAATCTCAAGTTTGTGGATCTCTTCCACAAGAGAACTATTTCCCCTTCTGCTCTGGCTAGTGATCTTCTATAAGACTCTATCTCTCTGTTGCACTGACTGGTGGATATATCTCCACTTGAAGACTCCTCACTCAAATCTGTATTCAATTGTCTTGGTTGTTGGATCTCTATCCACTGAGACTCTGTCCTCTGTACTCCATCACCTCCAAATCTCTATCAATAGGTTCACTCAAAACCTCCTCAAATCTTCTCAATAGGCTCACTCATAACCTACTCAAACAATGCTCAATAGGCTCACTCAAAACCTAATCAAATTTGCTCAATAGGCTCACTCGAGTCTTGCTCAAATCTGCTCAATAGACTCACTCAGAACCTGCTCAAATATGCTCAATAGTGATGAGCATAAAAAATGCTCATATTTTGCATACATTTTCTTGATTATTATACGGCTGTATAATAAGGATTGCATATGTTTATGAATTATTATATAATTATTTGATAAAATTATACGTGTTATCTAATTCGTGTGTTTTCAGTGTGTTTTTGTGGAGTTGTAGTTGATTTAGTCAGATTTGGATTAGTCGAGGTCTTTTCATGGACCTGGCACTTTGTTTCTTTCAGAATAAACACAGAGAAGGTATGCGCCTTCCTCTTCCAGGAAGGCACCAAAGGAAAATAAGTGTCTTCCTCTCACAGGAAGGCACCGATAGGAAGGTACCATTAGAATGCAAGCGCCTTCCTCTCATAAGGAAGGCATCGATAGGAAGGCACCACTAGAAGGCAAGCACCTTCCTCTCACAGGAAGGCACCAATAGAAGATAAGCACCTTCCTCTTCTAGGAAGGCGCCAACGGTAGTAAGGTGCCTTTCGCATAGAGAAGGGCACGACATACTTAGGCACCTTCCTCATAGGGAAGGTGCCCCTGTTCTTCACCTATTGACCAGACAAGCACGATGTGGACAACAAAGACTGGTGTAGTTCTAACTCTACATCATGTAGAGTTAAATTAGGGATCACACCGACGTATGAGAACGTCCTACCAATGCCAGACGAAGCACAAACCAATCAGTGAGCACACCACTGTTAGAAATGAATTCCAGTTTTAGTAGACATCGATCACATTTACTAGACTATCTTAGTTTAGTCTAGAATGAATTGACCATTATAACTTCTTTGTAACAGAAGATCTACGAGTGTGCTATATAAACACATGTAGACCTCTTTGAGGATATATAGAATATTTTGATAGTAAATGTAGAGAGATATAAAGAAGAAGTATTGAAATGCTTTGATAATTATAATACAGTTATAAGAATTTTTAAGTGTGTGTTCAGCTGGGAGGAAGTTGTTGGATCCTGGGCCCACTCCAAGCCAGTATTTCTTCCCCTATTTTTCTTATGTTTTCTAGATTAGTTTACCGCTTTTATAAGATTGTTTATCGCATTGTTATTTCTAGTATTGCAATAGGTTTATTTCTAGGAATGTGTGAATATTTCCTTTCTGTAGATTTAATTGTTTTTATGTAAATTATTGAGGAGTGTATGAATGATTGACGACCGTTGAAACACCCACCAATAGTAGAACTAGCGAACTCATCTCAAGTGGTATTGTAAGCAATATTGTTCAAGAACCTTTGCAAGTTTACAAAGCTCCCTGGGTTGATAAATTAAATGCACGAGCATGTGACAAAAGTAGGAAAGAAGTTAATCTTGTTTGGCCCGCAACATTTTGGCATCGTTGTCAGGGAAGCGTCTCAACTAGATTATTTACAATACCTGGAAACCTACCATCTGACCTTGTATGAGTTCTTCAAGAATAAGAGGACCTGATGGTCGGTTGTCATTAAGCACATCATTAAATCTCAAATATCTTATCAATCCGGGGTGGTGTCCAAGGTTGTCTACGATAGAAGGCTAGGGCAGAGTACAATTCAGGCATTTATATTTCAAGCATTTATTGGGTGAGACAGATTTGGTTTAGCCTTTTGGTGTCACACTAAACCTAATCTGTAGAATGGAAACTTGCAGGAACTAAAAACTAATTCTAAGTTGCAGGAATTGAAATCTAACTACAATTGCAGGAATTGGAATTGCTAAATTGAAAGTCTAATCTACTTTTGCAGAATTAAAATAACAGAATTTAAATTGCTGAATTTAAATGTTGCTGAAATGAAATCCTAAGTTACATTTGTAGAATTGAAACCTAGTTACTCTTGCATAATTGAAATGATTCTTGTAAATGAAACTTATGCTAAAAACACTTGTCAATGTCCTACCACAAAAGGTCGTCAAGCTTCTGCTACAGGAATTGACAACAAAATGAAATATGTTGAAAATGGAAAGTTGCTAAAATAGAAAAGCAGGGAAAACATGGAAAGCAAAGGAAAAATGCTTAATATAATTTTTCAGCTGACACACACACAAATTTTGTACACAAACATAATAGAAAACATAAAGAACATTATACAAACTTAAAACAAGAAAAGTAAACTTGACAAGTAATCTGTTAATTCTATTGCAACAAAATTACAGATTAAAACCTGCCATAAAAATCCTCCTTCTAGATCTGAAAGTGGGCCCATACTTCCTGATCTAGAAGGAGGTGAAAAGCACTCCTTAACTAATTAACACTCAGAACAGAAAATGATAAAATAATTGCACTTTTATTGATGACAAAACATGCTGAAAACTGTTACAGAAAATTATTGTACAGTCCTAATTGCTTGCTATTGAAAACTCTCCTCTATTCTAATTCCTAACTGGCTCAACCAAGGAGGGAGCTATGTTATTTATATAAATATTTACAACATATCCCATGCTCAAATCAGCCTATGTGCTACTTTACAGTGATTTGCCAATAATTTTGGATTTGAAATAAATGCAAATATGGACAGTTTGTGTTGCAGTAGTAGTCATTGGCCCTTAGAAAGCATCTTCAATGGTGGAAGTACGTGGGAGGAGTCTAGAAATATCTCACACATATTTCTCCACTTCAGAATATGCCATTTATATCTTGCAAACAACTTCCTATTATGCTGTAGTTATTTCTGGGTTTATCCTAGAAGAGGATCAATTGATCTTTTTCCATGAATGGTGGCTTTGGACGGCAAGGATGACAAAGAAAGCTGGGGGATATTTTCCCTTAACCTTCTCAACCTTCTTTCCCTTTTTCCACCATCAAAAAATAGTCAAAAAGTCAAAAAGCACTTTTTGTTCTCAATCCGGAGCTAAGTGGCTCAATCCGAAGAGACTGTATTTCTCAATCCGAAGAGACTGTATTTCTCAATCCGAAGATACCTGTTCAATCCGAAGATCTTCAAAATGACCAACTTTGTGCTCTTCAAGTGATTTTAGCTGCATTTCTCAGGTGTATTAGCCCTCAGGATCAGATTGCAATAGCCTTCATTCCTCTCCATGTGTGAATTCCATGCCTTGCCATTCATTGGTAGCTTGCTGGAATTTACATGGTAAATTACTGCATTTTTTAGCTCTATTGCACAGTTGTAAAATATTGGCATTTCTTGCAAATTCAAACAAATTAGAACATGGAAAAATTATTCAAATATCAACATGAAGGAGTACATCAAGTTGTTACTGAATTTATACACTTCATTCACCAAGTAACCATGCTGAAATAGTGCAACAGTGCTGCACAATTGTCCCTGCTCTGTTATACCCTATTGCTGCCTATTTAGACCATGTGGGAATGCTTCTAAATAGGTCAGATGTCTTTTGTAGTCCTTCTAAACTCATTCCATCCATATCCTCATGCTTTTCTTGACAACTTCAAGGTGTTCCTATAAAGTGACAGCTTGCTGATTTTTATATGGCTATTTTTTTTCAGATTTTTAGATTTATGACAGTCCTAAAATTTTGGCTTCAATGTGGATTTGAAACAAGTTGAAGGGCAGGAAAACATTCAAAAACCATTGAGAAGTTAATGGATATCAGCATACCACATTTGGTTAATTGAAATGCATGTTTTTACTTGCTACTTAATCAAGCAAAATCAGTCACAAAATGCTGAAAATAGTCAAAAACAGAGATATAGTATTCCTAACATAAAATCATGCAAACACTTAACAAATAGTATATTTTAGTCAACTATTTGGCAATTAACTTATCATATGGTAGTCAAACATTGTGCAATAATGAGGCATTTTTGGGCCTCATCATCCCCCCCAACTTGAACTGATGCATGCCCTCATGCATCTTAGTAGGCCATAGTAATATGCAGGTTTTATTCTTGTGAACAACATCCTTTGCTACTTGCTAACTGAGAAATTCCTCCTTGCTGCACTATATCAAGTATTTTGCAATTAAGCACATGTATGACTCTTTTTCTGTATTTCTACAAGTTTTAGTGCTGCAAGGTACCTCTTAAAGGCTTGATATCATGTGATTCATCTTGCAATAGTCTTATTGTGGAACCATATTTTGCAGATGCACTACTATTGATGGAATTTTCTGTTCTTAACAACATTTCAGCCTGAATGCTTATTTCTGTTGTTTGCACCTTTTGAAAAAAATTGATAAAATTTTTGGATTTGAAATGCTTGAGGGATGTACTTACTTGTGGTAGAGCCTTATGAACCTCAATATTTGATGTACCCTACTATTTTTGCTATTCTGTAGCATTTTCAACAATTTTGGTATAGTTTTTGCTCATTTCGAAGATATCCTGCTCATTCCGAAGATATGATTGTTCATTTCGAAGATGCATAAGAAAATGCAGAAATGACCTCCTATGCAAAAGTTAGCTATAGATTCTATTGTGGGCCCATATCTAGAGTGTATAAGCCTTCCATAACATCAAAAATCCCTTCTTCATCCTTTTGTTTAGATGTTATTCTTTGTTTTGTATGTTGCTATTTTATTCCAGTAGTACTAAAATAGAACCTTCAGGTGCATTTTTCTAATTATCCTCCTTCAATTTATCAGACAATTGTGAGATATAAACTTGCAGTTCTCCTTCTAAAACTTGCCCTACAAATTGAAATAGAATTGCTGCCATGTCTGTCCCAAAATCAGGTTTTTGCACAGTTTTGGAATTTCCATGCAATTAAGGGCATAAGGGGGTGTTTCTTGACATCTTGAACATGTTCCATTTTCAACTTGCCAATATTGTATGAATATTTTATGCCAAATACCGATTATCATACACTAAATGCTAAATATTTACTATGAATTAAATGCAAGAAACACATACCTTACTATCCTAAAAATTGGTCATGCACCTTACAAGCTGCTTTTGATGATTGTTAGTAGGCTATCTGAAAACATAAACATAACACATGTGCAGTGTGAGATTTGTACAATGGTGGAACAATGGTGGGTAGATCAACAAGGCAATGCATGCCAAAAATTTGATTTTCATGCAAGCCAACTCAGTAGCGCCTCCAAGAAGGTTTTCACTATTGAATTATTCATTTTTTTTTTTTTTTCATCTCCTTTTTTTTTTTCATTTTTTTCATCAGAAGAGGCTGCCATTTCTGGTTTTCAACCAACTTCTATCCCTTTTTTTTCATCTCACTCTTATTTGGATAAGACCAATCCTTATTCTGCAAAAACATGTCAATTGTTGTATGAAAACACCATCTCTTTCTGTTGAAACCTGCAACATTGATGCAACCTTCCTTTCTAGATGAGCAGTAAGAATCTTCTTACATCATAATTGCCTCCTTATCGCTGGAAATGAAGTATTGGCTCCATTGTTCCTCTTCCTTGCTGAAATTGATGCTTGTCCTCATGTATCCCCATTTTGTGGGACATGCCTTTGCTGCAATTTTTTTTTCTCTTTTTTTTTTTTCAATTTTTCTTGTCTTGCTTGTACCCAAGAAGGAAGTTCACAAACAAGACTATTCTTCTTTTTGCTTTTCTTGTATTTTTTTTTTGTCAAACTTTTTATCATCACTCTGAATCTGATATTGAAGAGAAATTCTCTTCCATTATGTGTACATCCAATGGAATCTCCTTCAAGAACTCCTCCTTAGTTAATGGTGCATGGTATACCCAAAGGCAATGTCCATTCACCACTAACATCCTCCATGAATTACCAATGGGAGAAAGAAGCATTGCTCCATATCTGAAAACTTCTTCAATCAAGTGTTGTCAATGCCTCCTAGTCTACAAAATCTTGTCAATATGTACTTGAAACAATTAAATACCAATTCCCAAAAGATGTTAAGTGCTTACATCAAGATAAAATCTTGATATACCCTTGTAATTCCATGTAAAGGGATTGAAATATTGTTTCAAAATAGCAAGAATTTTGCTTTTTGTTTATAAGTCAACCAACTAATAATGTTCAAGAATTTTCTTGGCTGCACTTCAATTTGTTTCATTCCTAGGAGGACAAAATTTACCCCTTTGTAATTTCTTACTAAGGAGTTCAATGGAAGTAAATTTTCTATGTGCAATTTTTCTAGTTTTTCTCCTTTATCCAAGGCTAATTTTTGTGTGTTTGGACTAAAGGTTTTCTGTGTATCTCCATTGATTTTTGTCTCTTCAAGCTCAGGTAAGTTCTTGTTTGAGCATAGTTGGATGTTGCTGTAGTCAATAACATTTCCTGCAGTTTTTTTTTTTTACCAAATTCAGCTACATAGACAGGGGATGCCTATCCTGTATTATTCAGACTGATCACAGGTTGGGCTAAAAAAGAAATATTTTTGGTTTGCACAATAAGACAAGAAGTGTACAACTTTAGTAGATCAACTACTTGTCAGGTAGGATCACCTCTAATGAGATCAACTATTATCTATGTAGGCTAAGAATTGCTAGGTTGCGGTTTAGCACGGTAAAATCCTAACAATCTTTAAGTAATAATGGAAAACTCTAGGATCACCGTTAAGTTGTAAACTCCTATTTTGATTGTGCAAAAGTTTTTGTGATTTTTTTTTTAATAGATTCAGCTTACATAGACAGGGGTTGCCTGTCTTGTATTATTCATATTGGCCACAAGTTGGGCTGAAGGTGGTGGTTGATTTACTTGCCCTGTTTGTTGTTGTTGGGATCTCTCTTTGAGAAGAATTCAGACTAGGCAACATATTTTGCATCTCTAAGTTGTGGAAGTAAATGGCATTCATCAGTGATATGTCCCTATGAACAAATGCTACAGGTAGTTGATATGGCTATTTTGTTCAAGGGATAGTCTTGTATATCTACCATGATATCTTTCCCAACACCTAGTACAAATTTTTTATACTACCCTGATGATATGGATATAAAAAGGGCAGTACTAGCAGATGGCTCTTCTAAATATTTTAAGAGATCTTATGTTTCTTGATAATGAGGATGATGAATTCTTTCAATTTTTATCAAGAATTTCAAACATAGGCAATTTAACCCCCAAGTGTGAAGATCACCTCCCTGTGGTTGCTTATTTTCTAAATGGACTAAAATGCAACTATCAATAATTATTATTTATACCAACTATTACATTCAGATTTTACTCTGAACTTCATAACTTAGCACAATAATAATTATTTGACTGCTTTTACCCTCTAACAACACCATGATCCCTGGCAACGGTGCCAAAATGATGCGTTGTCATTAAGCACATCATTAAATCTCAAAGATCTTATCAATCCGGGGTGGTGTCCAAGGCTATCTACGATAGAAGGCTAGGGCAGAGTACAATTCAGGCATTCAGATTTCAAGCATTTATTGGGTGAGACAGATTTGGTTTAGCCTTTTGGTGTCACACTAAACCTAATATGTAGAATGGAAACTTGCAGGAACTAAAAACTAATTCTAAGTTGCAGGAATTGAAATCTAACTACAATTGCAGGAATTGGAATTGCTAAATTGAAAGTCTAATCTACTTTTGCAGAATTAAAATAACAAAATTTAAATTGCTGAATTTAAATGTTGTTGAAATGAAATCCTAAGTTACATTTGTAGAATTGAAACCTAGTTACTCTTGCATAATTGAAATGATGCTTGTAAATGAAACTTATGCTAAAAACACCTGTCAATGTCCTGCCACAAAAGGTCGTCAAGCTTCTGCTACAGGAATTGACAACAAAATGAAATATGCTGAAAATGGAAAGTTGCTAAAACAGAAAAGCAAGGAAAACATGGAAAGCAAAGGAAAAATGCTTAATATAATTTGTCAGCTGACACACACACAAATTTTGTACACAAACATAATAGAAAACATAAATAACATTATACAAACTTAAAACAAGAAAAGTAAACTTGACAAGTAATCTGTTAATTCTGTTGTAGCAAAATTACAGATTAAAACCTGCCATAAAAATCCTCCTTCTAGATCTGAAAGTGGGCCCATACTTCCTGATCTAGAAGGAGGTGAAAAGCACTCCTTAACTAATTAACACTTAGAACAGAAAATGATAAAATAACTGCACTTTTATTGATGACAAAACATGCTGAAAACTGTTACAGAAAATTATTGTACAATCCTAATTGCTGCTATTGAAAACTCTCCTCTATTCTAATTCCTAACTGGCTCAACCAAGGAGGGAGATATGTTATTTATATAAATATTTACAACATATCCCATGCTCAAATCAGCCTATGTGCTACTTTACAGTGATTTGCCAATAATTTTGGATCTGAAATAAATGCAAATCTGGACAGTTTGTGTTGCAGTAGTAGTCATTGGCCCTTAGAAAGCATCTTCAATGGTGGAAGTACGTGGGAGGAGTCTAGAAATATCTCACACATATTTCTCCACTTTAGAATATGCCATTTCTATCTTGCAAACAACTTCCTATTATGCTGCAGTTATTTTTGGGTTTATCCTAGAAGAGGATCAATTGATCTTTTTCCATGAATGGTGGCTTTGGACGGCAAGGACGACAAAGACAGCTGGGGGATATTTTTCCTTAACCTTATCAACCTTCTTTCCCTTTTTCCACCATAAAAAAATAGTCAAAAATTCAAAAAGCACTTTCTGTTCTCAATCCGGAGCTAAGTGGCTCAATCCGAAGAGACTGTATTTCTCAATCCGAAGAGACTGTATTTCTCAATCCGAAGATACCTGTTCAATCCGAAGATCTTCGGAATGACCAAATTTGTGCTCTTCAAGTGATTTTAGCTGCATTTCTCAGGTGTATTAGCCCTCAGGATCATATTGCAATAGCCTTCATTCCTCTCCATGTGTGAATTCCATGCCTTGCCATTCATTGGTAGCTTGCTGGAATTTACATGGTAAATTACTGCATTTTTCAGCTCTATTGCACAGTTGTAAAATATTGGCATTTCTTGCAAATTCAAACAAATTAGAACATGGAAAAATTATTCAAATATCAACATGAAGGAGTACATCAAGTTGTTACTGAATTTATACACTTCATTCACCAAGTAACCATGCTGAAATAGTGCAACAGTGCTGCACAATTGTCCCTGCTCTGTTATACCCTGTTGCTGCCTATTTAGACCATATGGAAATGCTTCTAAATAGGTCATATGTATTTTGTAGTCCTTCTAAACTCATTCCATCCATATCCTCATGCTTTGCTTGACAACTTCAAGGTGTTCCTATAAAGTGACAACTTGCTGATTTTTATATGGCTGTTTTTTTTCAGATTTTTAGATTTATGACAGTCCTAAAATTTTGGCTTCAATGTGGATTTGAAACAAGTTGAAGGGCAGGAAAACATTCAAAAACCATTGAGAAGTTAATGGATATCAGCATACCACATTTGGTTAATTGAAATGCATGTTTTTACTTGCTACTTAATCAAGCAAAATCAGTCACAAAATGCTGAAAATAGTCAAAAATAGAGATATAGTATTCCTAACATAAAATCATGCAAACACTTAACAAATAGTATATTTTAGTCAACTATTTGGCAATTAAATTATCATATGGTAGTCAAACATTGTGCAATAATGAGGCATTTTTGGGCCTCATCATAAAGTGTGGATGCCTATTTTATAGACAATCGAAAGAGTTGGCCACAACCCCTTGCGGGGAATATGCCAACCAAAATTCTATCATATTGGGGAGGACCATACATGCCCCAAGGCCCGCCTCAACCACCTAAAATTGGGTGGTGGGGGCCATCACCATGGTCCAACGCACCCCCAACAACATTCCCAAACCAGCAGCCATGGATGCCATATCCATATCCTGGGTAGTAGTGGAGAGACCACACTGCATGGAATCAAGCTCCACAGAATGTAGCACTAGCTCACCCTAAATAGAATTTACCGGTTTTTCCAGCAGTGAGACCTGTGTAGCTACCCACAAAATTGATGACAAATCCTAATAATAGGGTGAACCAACCAACATACAATGTGGAGGGTGAGATGTATCCGATGTACCATATTCAACTTAGGTCTGGTAGACAACTAGGAGTAGGAACACCTCCACTAGTAGAAGAGGAGGAAGAGGTAGGAGAAACACCTCTTGTAGAAGAGGTGATAGAAGAAATTCCTGAGAGAGCAAAGGCTCCATTTCCCAATCGACTATAAAATCAGAGGAAAGTAACGCAACCGAAGTTCGATGTCTTGTCTAGCTTGAAGAACCTCACCATGACATTTCCATTATTTCAAGCCATCCGAGATGTTTTGATATATACCAAGGCGATAAGAGAGATGTGTCTAAGGAAGTTAGGATGAAGAGCAACCCAGACTATCAATGTCATGGGTAAACTAGTAGATTTTATGATGGGCAAAATGTGCCATCCTAAGTATGCAAACCCGGGAAACCCGATGCTGACTATAAAAATTGAGGGACATTCCATGTCCAATACATTGGTCGATCTCAGAGAAGCCATCAACATAATGCCTCAAGAGACCATGTAGAGGCTACAACTCATGAACCTGAAACCCACTAAGATAGTGTTGCAGCTGGCTGATCGATTGACCGTGGCACCGAAAGGAATGTTGGAAGATGTAATAGTGACATTCAGCGCATGGGAATACCCAACCGACTTTTTAGTCTTGTAATCTAAAACTAGGCTTGGCGGTTACTCGCTCATCTTGGAAAGGCCATGGATGGCAACAACTGATGCTTACATCAGCTGCCAGGATGGGCTGATGACCATCTTCGATGGATGAAATGTTAAAAGATTGACTATTTCACCCCCAGCGCAGTCCGTCGTCTCATTAGGAGAACCCATGTTGACCGAGCATGAAAATATTGAGCTATCCATGATCCAGTCGGTGATGATGTTGGATGAGTTGGCAAAAGAAGATGAAGATGGTGCTATTGTGGAGTTCCTCCATGGGGAGTCCTCCATATCCGCACCTGGATTGCCATTGGCTGGTGCCCAAGATCACCACATTTAGTAGATACACGTTGGGCCAAGAAGAACGTTGAATGTCGGCAGTGGGTTGACTCCCACATAATTGACAAAAGTAGAAGAGCTCTTGGTTAGACACCAATAGGCATTTGCATGGGATTACTCAGATATGAAGGGTATTAGCCCAAAGATCTGTACCCATCGTATATACCTCGATGATCAAGCAACTCCAAGCAAGCAACCATAGAGAAGAATGAATTCAGAAATGAAAGACATTATCAAGGAAGAACTGTAAAAACTCTTGATTGTCGGATTCATCTATCCAATTTTTGATAGCGAGTGGGTATCACCGTTAGTGGTAGTCCCTAAAAAGAATGGTAAGTGGCAAATCTATGTGGACTACAAAGCGTTAAACAAAGCGACCAAGAAGGACCACTTTTCACTCTCGTTCATTGATCAAGTCTTGGATACACTCTCCGAAAGGAAGTATTTCTCCTTCCTGGATGGATTCAGTGGATACAACCAGATCCAGATAGGAGAAGAGAATCAGGATAAGACAACGTTCACCTGCCCATGGGGAATGTTTGCCTATCGGGTATTACCTTTTGGATTATGCAACACACCTACCACATTTCAAAGGATGATTCTTAGCATATTTTTAGACATGATGGGAGATGCGATCAAAGTATACATGGATGACTTCACCGTCTATGGAGAAACCTTTGATGAAGCAATGACGAACTTGGAAAGAGTGCTCGAAAGAAGCAAGGAAAATAATTTGTCCTTGAGCAACGAGAAATGCTTTATGATGATGCAAGAAGGCATCGTACTGGGACACCACCTCTCCGTAGAAGGAATAAAGGTTGATAAAATAAAAATTGAGGTCATCAGAGACCTACCCAGCCCTAGAACACAGAGAGAGGTGAGGAGTTTTCTTGGATCAGCTGGGTACTACCGGCGATTTATCATCGAATTCAGCAAAATTGCAAAACCACTGCACACTCTATTATCTAAAGATGTGGAGTTCAATTGGACGGAAGACTGTGAAGAAGCATTTCAGTTGCTTAAAGAGAAATTGATATTCACACTGGTTTTAAGAGGACCAAATTGGGCCATACCATTCCATATCTATTGTGATGCATCCAATAATGTGATTGGAGTAGTCCTCGGATAGAAGGATGGCAAAGAATTTTATGCCATATACTATGTCAGTAAAAACTTGGTAGGATTTGAACTCAACTACATAGTGACGAAGAAGGAGTTCCTTGCAGTTGTGCACGCCATAAACAAATTTTGCCATTATATCATCGGGTATAAGGTATTTGTCCACACATACCACATGGCTATCAGATACTTGATGAGCAAGCCGACCATTGGTGGAAGAATTATCAGGTGGCTCTTGTTATTGTAGGAATTTGACATCACAATAGTTGACAAACCAGACAAAGACAATGCCATAGTAGATTTTCTATCCATATTGATATCGACAGACCATACAGCAGTGGAAGACCAGTTTTTGGATGAACATTTGTTCACTATTAGTGATAAAATCCCGTGGTACGTAGATATAGCCAATTACTTGGCCATTGAAAGAACCTCACCTGCTCTCTATTTTTGAGAAAATCAGGTGGTCATAGAGAAAAGTGCATCGTTCCTATGGATTGATGGCCTCCTATTCAAAATAGGATGTGACCAGATTATAAGGAGATGCGTAGTAGAACAGGAGTTCTCAAAAGTACTCAAAGCGTGTCACGACAAACCATGCGGAGGACACTTTACAAGGAAATGAACTACCTACAAAATCCTATAGGCTGGGTAATTTTGGCCCACTCTATTCAAGGATGCGGCTGCGTATGCCAACAAGTGCGATGAATGCCAAAGAATGGGCAGACCAACCCATCAAGATGAAATGACCCTCTAGCCTCAGGTACACCTAGAACACTTTGATAAGTGGGGCATGGGCTTCGTGGGACCAATTAATCCACATTCAATAGGGAGGAGGTTTATTTTGGTCTGTACAGATTACGTCACCAAATGGGTTGAAGTTCAAGCGTTGAGAGATTAAAAAAAAAGAACAGTCACTGATTTATAATTTTCCCACATTTTTATATGATTTGGGGTCTTTAGAGAGATAACAATAGACCAAGGGCCTCAATTTACCTCCAAGTTGATCAAGGAGTTGATGGAGTAATACAGAGTTCAACATAATAAAACTACACCCCACCATCTGCAGGAAAATGGGCAAGTGAAAGTGACAAATAGAGAAATAGAGAACATCCTGACAAATACCGTGCAACAACACAAAAAAGAATGGTCTACACGGTTGTCAGAGGCAGTCTGGGCATATAATACCATGTGGAAATCCACCATAGGCTTCACACGCTTCCAACTGGTCTATGGGAAGAGTGCGATGATGCCCATTGAATTTAAAATCAAGACATTGAGGACGGCTTCAGAATTGAACTTGAGCTTGGATGACGCTAAAAAAGAAAGGATTCGGTAGCTAGATTAGTTGGAAAAAATCTGAATGGACGCTTTGTAGAGAATGGAAATCATACAAAAGCAAAGAAAGCAATGGCATGATCACCACATTAAATTGAAGCAGTTCCAAGAAGGAGAATGGGTGTTGTTGTATGATTCTCGATTCCAGGAAAGAAAAGGTAAATTAATGCAAATATGGATGGGACCATATGAGGTGGTAGAGCTCATCAAGAACGAGGCAGTGCGCATTAGAAAAATTGACAACAACAACATTGTGTTAATGGTCAATGACCATCGACTGTGCCCCTATAACACATCTGAAACCTTATAGGTGGAATCCAGAATAGACATGGGGGAGACCCCATCTTGTTAGATCCGGACCAAACTCTTAACAGGCAAAATGGTGGGCATGGAGGTGCTCACAAAAATTAGTTAATTTAGTTTTTTTTCTTATGATACCTGCATGCAATCTGCAGGCATCCTAATCCAGGGCCTAACAAGCATGAAATGCGTCTAACTGCCTTTATTTTTCTTTCTTTTCATTTACTTTTTGTAGGTGGAAGACCTGACAGCACGAGGAATAGGTATCTGGGAAACCAGGCCTGATTCGGCTCAGCATTCCAACACCGACACTCGTAGGTAGAAGATGAGATAGCGTGAAGTGATACTAAGAAGGCTTGATCACCCTTTCCCAATCAATCGCAACATGATTGCCAAGAATAAAGCACCTTCCACATCGAGAAGGTGTAGAAGAAGGCACCTTCCTTATAAAGAAGGCGCCCAGCCAGAAGAAGGCACCTTTCGTATGAAGAAGGCACCCCACCAGAATAAGGCGCCTTCCTTATGAAGAAGGTGCCCAGCCAAAATAAGGCGCCTTCCGTATGAAGAAGGCAACCCACCAGAATAAGGCACCTTCCTTATAAAGAAGGCGCCTAGCCAAAATAAGGCACCCTGCCAGAATAAGGTGCCTTCCTTATGAAGAAGGCACCCCGCCAGAAGAAGGCGCCTTCCTTATAAATAAGGCACACACACAAAAAAAAGAGAGAAAAAAGTAGGCGCCTTCCACATCGGGAAGGTGCCACATAAAAAATAAAAAATAGGTGCCTTCTTTGGCGGGAATGCACCACACAAAAAAAAATAGCCCAAGGCACCTTCCACATTAGGAAGGCACATACAGACCGAGGCGCCTTCCACCCCAGGAAGACGTAGGTATACAGCGGTGCCTTCCACCCCAGGAATGTGCAGGTATTCAGCAATGCCTTCCACATTAGGAAGGCACACCCATTCAAAAGCACCTTCCGTAGCAGGAAGGCACCATCATCAAAAGAGCGTCTTCCACCACCGGAAGGCACATCCAATCAGAGACGTCTTCCACCACCGAAAGGCACATCCATCCATATAAGCGCCTTCCACATTGGGAAGGCACCACATAAGCGCCTTCCACATTGGGAAGGTACCAAAGAGTGCCTTCCACGTACAACCAACACTTAAGTCTCACGGATGCCTCGATTGGAATGAAATCACCACACGAATGAGCGGAATCAGATTACCACCATCGCCCATGTGATGGAAATTCGCCCCAATCAAAAAAAATCTTGAAGAATTATGGGGCGAGATTAGTGTGCACGTTCCAAAGATGATGGACAAACATTTTTTTGAGCAAATCGGGAGTCTGTATTCAACACCAACCATCAAACAACTCAGCACCAAAGTCCAGCATAATCCACACAAACGAAATACCCCTCCCCCGTGTCACAAATCAGTGAATCAACGCTCTTCATGATGCATGAAACACCAAATAAGGTACACGCATACTAACTCAAATCTTTATATAATTATTCATAAATTATGCAGTACCAAAAAAATATTGCCTTCATAGAAATCATATACCCCCATGGCCGAAACCATGTGCCAATGATATGGCTCGAAAGGCGTACCCTAGAATTAAATGCTAAGGTTAGGTGCCTTCCCTATAAGAAGGTGCCTTCCTGAAGAAGTAAGGACAAAAAAAAAAAAGCACAATAGTAAGGGAAGGCACCATGGGAGGAAGGTCGAAGAATCATGCGATGAAAAATAATGAACCGAGTGATACAAAATAAATTATGGGGACGATAAAAACACAGTTCGAGGCCAAGGGATGGTTTGAATACTATACTCTAGTCATTCAGGGCCAAGATATGGAGGCAGCTAAGGAATTTTTTGCCTCCTTAAGGGGTGACATAGCTCAGGTGCAAGGGGTAGAAATTTTTGTCACCCCTAAATACATCTCGCAGGCGACTGGATTGCCCCTCATAGGTGAATGCATATACAAAGGTGGACTACTGAAGCCGTACGCCGAAGTGCTACTGCCAGGAGAAAATGTGTAGATAGATAAGGAAGGGCTACCCAAAAGCAACCTTCCCATGAATCTATGAAAGATATACCCATTTGCACACTAACCATGTGCAGTTTTTGAATCACCTGGTGCATGGAAGGAAGTTGAATGTGCCATTCTACCTGGAAAATGCCCTGAAGGAAGAAGCGGCTAGGTACCAGAAGGGAGCACCGTCCACCTTGGCCCACCATGGGATGATATCAGCACTGGTATGCCATGCAGAAGCATAGAGGTAGAACCCCAACGCAGAGGGAGATGGCGGCCAAGAAAGGCAACAAGATGTTGTTGCCAAAATAGGGCAAGAAGAGGGAAGCCTTGCAGAGGAGATGACAAGTATCGAGCAATTGGCATTGCCTAATTTCATAGAAGAAAGAGGGAATTCACCAGTTATTGAATGCACAGAGGAAATATGGCATTCCCTAGTGCCCGAGTATGAAGAGGAAGGAGCACCGCTTATTAGCAATGAGGCCGAGTTTCGATTGCCAGAACCAATCCCCAGGAGGAAATGCTTGCGGCGACTCCTCCTCTCGGTAGAAGAAGAAGAGAACGACCCGAAAGTCGACATTGCAGCCCAAACCCTCTAGGAATTGACAAACTAGAGCCCATAAGATGCAGGGACTTTTGGGAGCAATGATCAGGTCAACGCAGCCTTGGAGGAAGCGTTGGAGTGGCAGATCAATTTATGGATGGCCCAACAAATTTTGGACTACCATAATGAGCATAGAGGGGAATTGGAAGAACGAGAAAGATGAATCACCCAGCTCGAGCAGCTGGTCTAGTAGTTGCGGGAGGAGAACCAGCAACTCCAAGATAGGGGAATAGAAATAAGGGACGCATCAACCCAAACTGATTGGGCAATAGAGGTCCCAACAAAATCTCCCACATCTGTAAAACGAGTATTCTCTTCGAAATAATTTTGATTGGACGCTCGACAGAGCAGCCTGAAGGTAGGGGAGAATTCATCTATTTTTAGGAGTGAAGGGGAAAGAAGTCCCACAACACCCCCTATCATCGACCTGAGTGATACAGAGCAGGACGAGGGCCAACAGTAGTAGACAGGATCGGGGGATAAGGAAGAACTCCCCGGACCTAAGGAAGAAAGAGAAGAACCTGAGGGGTTGGCAAAGGATAGATAGGGCGGCGAAGAAGCACACCCAGGTACGAAAGCATAGGTCCCCTAGAGTGAATAGAACGCTCCAAGGACCATAGAGCAGGCCACTAAGAGCAAGAATATGTTTGCCAGGGAGAAAGGGAAAACCCCTGTTCGAGCCACCGCATTTTCTGTAGAGGCCAAAGGAAAAGGGCCCAGGACGACTCGAAAGAAGGTGAA
This sequence comes from Wollemia nobilis, assembly GCA_028583015.1. Taxonomy (NCBI): domain Eukaryota; kingdom Viridiplantae; phylum Streptophyta; class Pinopsida; order Araucariales; family Araucariaceae; genus Wollemia; species Wollemia nobilis. Next base: position 24,510,474 of record JAQPPZ010002998.1, read on the forward strand.
GGTGACCTTCTTCGAGGTAGAAGAAGATGAGTGGGATATATAGCTATTCGTAGAGAGGCAAAAATAGTTTGAATGACTGCTCAAAGATATGACAGCAGCTAAGGAGACCAGGAAGGCAACCTCAAGGATGCAGGGGGACTCTGGTATTTGTGTCAATTCGACAAAGGAAAACCATTTCTAGGAGATTTACGGGTCATCCCGAGGATGTCCCTCCAAGATAAGAAGGTATTTTGAACGATGGGAGGTATATGGCCCCAAATTGGAAGCCTCTGCCATTGCAAAGGAGAACGTAGGGTTTACTCCTGAAGCAACCCGATTGTACAAAGCCTAAGTAGTTCATCTCAAGAGGGATAATTCAGATATCCCTCTTACAGTGGTTAGACCTTCGAAAATTGACCTATGGCAAGCTGTAGAAGCTGCATTTCAGGTAGAAGAGACGACGTTGGCTAGATCACCTCTGATAGTGGCCAGGACGAGGAAAGCAAAGCTAAAAGCAACACTCGAAGCCCTGCGTAAAAAAAGAGGAGCCACACCTCCAAATGCCAGTGCATAGAAGAGGCAGACACGGGCCGTAGGTATAGCCATATCCACCAAGAAATGGCAACGATGAGGGGTCAACAGGGCTACCTACAGTTTTGATGCCACAAGGGCGTGGCATATGTTAGGCGTGGGGGGATGATGAGCATAAAAAATGCTCATATTTTGTATACATTTTCTTGATTATTATGCGGCTGTATAATAAGGATTGCATATGTTTATGAATGATTATATAATTATTTGATGAAATTATGCGTGTTATCTAATTCGTGTGTTTTCAGTGTGTTTTTGTGGAATTGTAGTTGATTTAGTCAGATTTGGATCAGTCGAGGTCTTTTCATGGACTTGGCACTTTTTTTCTTTTGAAATCAATGCAGAGAAGGTAGGCGCCTTCCTCTTCCAGGAAGGTGCCAAGCGTAAGTAGGTGCCTTAATATTCTAGGAAGGTGCCAAAGTAAAATAAGCGCCTTCCTCTCACATGAAGGTGTTGATAGGAAGGTGCCACTAGAAGGCAAGCGCCTTCCTCTCATAAGGAAGGCGCCGATAGGAAGGCGTCACTAGAATGCAAGCACCTTCCTCTCATAGGAAGGCACCAACAGAAGATAAGTGCCTTCCTCTTCCAGGAAGGCACCAACGGCAGTAAGGCACCTTCTACATAGAGAAGGCACCCGACATACTTAGGCACCTTCCTCATAGGGAAGGCACCCATGTTCTTTGCCCGTTGACCAAACAAGCATGATGTGGATAACAGATACTGGTGCAGTTCCAACTCTACATCATGTAGAGTTAAATTGGGGATCGCATCAATGTATGAGAATGTCCTACCAATGCCAGGCAAAGCACAAACCAATCAGTGAGCACACCATCGTTAGAAGTGAATGCCAGTTTTAGCAGACGTCGATCGCATTTACCAGACTGTCTTAGTTTAGTCTGGAATGAATCGACTATTATAACTTCTTTGTAACAGAAGATCTACGGGTGTGCTATATAAACACACGCAGACCTCTCCGAGGATATATAGAATATTTTGATAGTAAATGTAGAGAGATATACAGAAGAAGCATTGTAATACTTTGATAATTATAATACAGTTCTAAGAGTTTCTAAGTGCATGTTCAGCTGGGAGGAAGCTGCTGGAGCTTGGGCCCACTCCAAGCCAGTATTTCTTCCCCTATTTTTCCTATGTTTTCTAGATTAGTTTACCGCTTTTATAAGATTGTTTATCGCATTGTTATTTCTAGTATTACAATAGGTTTATTTCTAGGAATGCATGAATATTTCCTTTCTGTAGATTTAACTGTTTTTACGTAAATTATTGAGGAGTGTATGAATGATTGAGGACCGTTGAAACACCCCCCCAATAGTAGAACTAGCGGACTCATCTCAAGTGGTATTGTAAGCAATCTTGTTCAAGACCCTTCACAAGTTTATGAAGCTCCCTGGGTTGATAAATTAAATGCACGGGCATGTGACAAAAGTAGGAAAGAAGTTAACCTTGTTTGTCCTACAACAAATAGGCTCACTCAGAACCTGCTCAAATCTGCTCAATATGATCACTCATAACCTGCTCAAATCTGCTCAATATGATCACTCATAACCTGCTCAAATATGCTCAATAGGCTCACTCAAAACCTACTCAATTCTGCTCAATAGGCTCACTCAAAACCTGCTCAAATCTGCTCAATAGGCTCACTAAGAACCTGCTCAAATCTACTCAATAGGCTCACTCAGAACCTGCTCAAATCTGCTCAACAAGCTCACACATAACTTGTCCCAATATGCTCAATAAGTCCTCTCTAGGACTTGCTCAAATATGCATAGCAAGCTTTCACAATTTTTTACACAAAATCAGTCCACAAGACTTCTCAAAGACTTGCCTCAAATCGGCTCAACAAAATATCAACTCAATCTCATAGAATCATAAAGAGAATTGTTAGAGACTCAATATGTTCTATACTCAAATCCCAATTTCAATTCAAAGCAATCTCAACTCAGCTCAATCTTATAGAAGCATAAAGAGAATTGTTAGAGACTCAATATGTTCTATACTCAAATCCCAATCTCAACTCAAAGCAATCTCAACTCAACTCAATATTAACTCAATCTCATAGAAGCATAAAGAGAATTGTTAGAGACTCAATATGTTTTATTCTCAAGGCTCAATCTCAACTCAATCAGAATATAGAATAGTTTGTTTCATGGAACTTGAACAACCACCTCATGCAACCACTTGAATAGGCTCAATCAACTCTACTCAACCAATCACTTCAAGAAACAACTCTTTCTCACAAACCCTAGTCCAAGAATGAATAAACTAACTCAAAATGTTTCCAATAATGCTCAACAACAAATCTTACATAACAATGATACTCATGTTCTTTTCTAACTCAAGTTCAAGTTATTTGCATCACCCATTGGTTTCAACAACAATGCTAATAAGACAAGGTTTTAATCACAACTCTCAATTCATAAAACCTTGAAGCATAAACTCAAAGTACTTCACTCAACCAATGGTCTAAACAACAATGCTTATCAAGTAAGGTTTAATCACAACTCGCAATCCAGAAAACCTTGAAGCATTAACTCAACCACTTTTGAAAAGGAAACCACAATCAATCCTTTTCACTCCAATGATATTTCAAAAATCAATCACCCAAATAAAATCAATGGAGAGTATTACTCATACCTTTTTGATGCCTTATGAGTTTTCCAATAAATTTGTCACACTCAACACACTTTCTTTTTCAACTCTTAACAAGGGTTAGAGATCTTGAGTAATAACATAACAATAATATCCAAATAACACCTTATTACTCCTACTTTATTTTAACATCCACCAAAGTTCTTTTTAAAAGAAAACCCTTACTCAAAATAACTTTCAATAAAAAGAACTTTATCAAAAACCCTTATTACTCCTAACAATTTCAAAAATCACAATTAAAAATAATTCACAACTCAAACAACCACCATGACCTTATTCCCTAAGGTTACTCAACAAATCAACTAACGAAGCACCTTTACCCCTTATCAATCTACCTTAGGCAATCCAAACAAAATATTAATAAAAATCTTAATACCTGCCTCGAGGGGAATTGAACCCTCATATTTCCCCAACATGAACGCCCTAGCCACGACCAAGCTACCACACGAGCTATGGGCTCGTTGGTGAAAAAGAAACGCCACCCACTTCTTATCCTTCACCCTCTTCCGCCAAGCAAAAAGTATGCGCCTTGGGTGCCTCAACAGAACAAAGCCAAAAATTATGCTTGTGGGAATCGAACGCACAACCTCCTTATCACCAATACCTTTGCACAATCCATGCTACCACTAGGCCACATTACCCAATGCATTTTGGGAAGTGGTCGTTGTCTTCATTTAATGTTCGTTGTGTCACTTAAACGAAAAACACGAGATCTTTTTCTTCGCAAATACCAAGCACAAATATCAACGAGCAAGGATGAATGAATTAAAAAATTCAATGGCATATTTATATGCCTTCCCTTTACTTTTGAAATGTCGACCTTTTTGAAACTTCATGATGTCGACAGATAAACTTTTAATTTTAATTTTAAAATTTAAATTTAAATTTTAAATAAATTAAAATTTAAACTAAATATTTAAAATTAAATATCTCCATCACCGGGGCACATTTTTCGATGAAATGAAAAGCCAACTTGGGTTTTAAGAAAAACCCATTTCAAATCTACCATCCATGGTTTTAAATAAAACCTTTAAAATTAAATTTCTCCATCACCGGGGCACATTTTTTGATGAAACAAAAAGCCAACTTGGGTTTTAAGAAAAACCCATTTCAAATCTGCCATCCATGGTTTTAAATAAAAACCTTTTGCAAAGCTTCCCTTGAAGCTCCTTTTAGAACCAAATGCTATGCATCCCTTCTTGAAACTTTGAACAAAAACCTTTGCTTCTCATGAAGCTCTTTGTGAAACACAAACATAGTGCTTACTTACATAGATCCTTTTGACATCAATGAAAACTCTTAGCTTAGGGACTCAAAATGTCCAACATTTTACTCCCTCAGATGAAGATTTCAAACCCACACCTACTCCAGCTCATTTTCTGCATTTTACTCCATCAAAATATATTATCCAAATTTTGGACTCTCTCAATGATTGGTTTGAAATCATAGGAATTTTCTTCTCCACTTCAAGTGTTATATTGTATGTCCCTAATCCTATTTCAAGCAGATATTGATAATTTTGGAAAGGTAGTTTATCATCAACTTCCAAATATTCCAAGAGTTCCACAAGCTCTAGTTCTTCCACAACTGAGTGATTGTACATTTCTTCTTCTATCTTCTCAATATGGTAAGTGATTGGCTTTTTAGAAATTAGTCTTATCCTTCTTCCTTTATGAGGTATCATCATACCAGAGTAATCCAAATACATGTAACCTCCCATCTTGACAATAAACTCTCTAGAAAGACATAGGCCAAAGTAGGGCTCAAGATCTACCACCATGATTTCTTGCACAATAGTGACCTAAAGAGCTCTATGCAATTTTATTAGTACATATTTCACTACTCCCATAGTCTTGATTAGGGTACCATCTATCTATAGAACTCCTTGACAAGAGCGGGTATATTCTATACCCATTTCATCACAATTTTTTTTAGGTATTACAGTATTAGATGCTCTTGAGTCAATCATACAATTGTGAACTATCCATCCCTCCATCGTTAAAGAAATATAGAATGGAGGAGGTTTTTTTTTTAGAGCAGTAGGAGATATTTTTCTTTATTATTGAGGTTGGTTGAGCATGGTAGACATTTATTTCCCTTAGGATTTCTTATTAAGATATGCCTTTAACAAATAAATTTGGCCAAGGAGGAAAAAAGTATCATAGAGACTTGCTCTTGATGGAGTCTTATTAAGTTCCTCTACGATGTTAAATTTGATCTTCTCCAAAGGATTTGTCTCTTCCCTTTTATCTACTTCTCCAAATATTCTTCTATATTTTTGTGTAACTTCGATTCTCTATATTTTAGTAATAGAAGGGAATTGCAACTTCTCTCTTGCCCCCTCTTTAGAACCTGATTGTTCTTTATCCTTTTATATCAGCTTTGATGTAACTTTACCTTTCTCTTTTTTTTTAGGTATAAATTCTATGGTAGCCTGAGGAATAAGGAATTCATCCTTGTTTGGAAAAGGGCGGTCCTTCTTATTTTTATAAGGAATCTAAAATGATCCCAGTTTCTATGAATCAACTTGTATTTGTTTCTTTCCATATCTACTTAACACTACAGTGGATTATGGTTTGGAAAAGCTAAGCTTATCCTCTTTTTGTTCCTCCTACTACAATATATTGACTCTTTCTTTCTCATTTCTTTCTACCTTCTCCATAGCTTGCTAGATGTTATGTCGATACATATAATAGGATTCAAGGTCATGTGGATGATTGCAGACCAAACACCAAATATTAACCAGAGCTATCTTAGGAATTGAATCACATTATTCCTAATTAGTGTTGACCCTTGGCCCTACATTGTTGCTTGAATTAATATTTTGATCTTTATTGATGTAGGGAAATCTCCTCTACTAAGATCTTTCAACTTCTCTTTTTTCTATAGCATTGATTTTGTTGCTGATAGTTTTCAAAGAATTTTGAATATCAAGAAGCACTGAGGAATATTGGGATGACTATGATGGCAGAGAAGAAAAATAAATAGTGGGAGAAAATTTAGGAGGTGGATTTATCGTAGGAAGATGATTTGTAAGAGGAAAAGGGTTCATGATTGGTAAGGATGAAGCTCAGGGTTGTTGTGTGATTTCAAGAGTGTATGGAGTAACATGTTTGGAAGGTAATACTCCTAATAAATTCAAGATATCTTTGAAATGAATCATTATTTGATAAACATTAGGGAATGTGGTGATCCTAGACTACTGAGTTTGCAAGCCAATATCTGGTCCTAAAGCTCTGATGTAATAGCTATAAGCTAAGGGAGAGGGTAGTATAAAATCATTAGGAATTCTTTTCCAAATTTTACTAAATATAAGATTGAAATCTAAGATTGATTCTTGAGGATGTCTTTGAATTATTGTAAACTGAATCAAGAGTGAGAATGGATCTGCAGATTCATTAAATTCTTCTACAAAGGAACCCGCTAAATCAGCCCAATTTTTTATGGAATCATTTTCTAATATTTTGAACCAGTGCAATATTTTACCTCTGAAGGAACCAACAACTTTACAATGAAATATTCATGCCTAATGTTGTGAATGATTTCCTTTGATAATACATCTTGAAAATGCTTGTATTTCATCCTTCTAGTACCATCATAGGTCAAAATGGCTTTGATAGCAGCTTGGGGGATGTTGTGTGAAGCTTGAAATGACAGTGGGTTTGGAGCGTCCCAATTAGGATAATTGTGCAAAACTTCATCCTATTTTTTGGCCATATCAACTTGAGTACTAGAATAATCTAAAGAAGAGGATGTTATTGGGGTTTCTTCTATGAAATTTTTAGAAGATGGGTATCTCAGATACCTTGATTTTAAGAATAGTTCGTATAAATTTGTATGTTGATCACTTTTATTAGTTGCATCTCTCACAAATATGAAAATCTAAAGGTTAGTACTAATGCCTTACTGGTTCTTATTCTCAAGGAGTCACCAAGTGAATTTACTTTCTCCACATATGAGGTCAAAACAATTCACTAAATTTTGATTCCTTTGGGTAAAACATAGTAGATATGTATGGTGGAATCGTCCCACCGAGCGTACCAAAAATTATTGTAGTCTAGTTTGTCATCTAGCCAATGCTAGAACTATGATTATCATCTCTAAGAATTTGAAGGTGAGAATCCACTAATCACAACCCAAACTAAACATTGGAAGAATCAAATTGCTTTGATTCAACCTCCAGAGAAGGTTGGTATACCTTTTCAACTTAATAAATGTTGACTCTTTTTAGCTCAAGTAGTAAAATCTTAGGGATAAGAAATGATAGGGTTAGAAATGTATGAATATAGAATGGATGGGTGAAGCTAACAACATAGACATCCACACAATATCTCTAACAAATTAGATTTTAGAAGCAATTTTTGGGGCTAACAACATTCAAAACTTATGTAGTTACAATATCAATGGCTTTTGCATGCTCACAAAATTATTCCAAACATATAAATCATTCGTTATCCAAATTAACAGAATAATATCAATACCTTGATTAACAAAAATAGAATTCTCAAAAAGCATGTATGCAAAAACGATTATCTCAATTTACTCTAAGTCAACTTTTCAAATTAACATAATAGACTAACCATAGCAACAAAGGAGAGATAATTTCTAAGAATTATATCCACCATCAACACAGGCACAAATTTAAAGTAAACATCCCTTGTAATGCTTCATTCATCAATTTGTAGAAATTTACATAGTAGTGCAAGCAAATACTCCAGAGTCAACCATTTGAAAGGAGGTTACTGCCCTTATTTGTAGATTTTGACAATCATATTTCTTTCTAAGAATTATAAGGAATTTTATTTCTTTCTTTATCTTCTTGTCCATTCTGTCATTCATGGTACCCCCTAGTTGCATCTTCTTAATTCTATTACAACTACATTTTGGTTGAGCTCATCATTGTCATTGGTGGTTCTTGCAATCTATCTTTATTCAATGATATCATAACTGAATGTGGTTCATCAATAGGTTCAGGAAGGTTCTGTATTATAACTACTTTGCTTCAACTTCTAAGGCATCAATTTCAACTTTCCTCTCTTCTTTGGATTATGTGTGTAAAAGTTCACCAAAAATCTGCAGGGGAGGCAAAGGTTCAATATCTATCACAGATCTGAATATCGAATGTCTGTAACACTACTTATCATTTGCATGGTGGTAATGAAGGAGATAGAGAATCAAAAGCTTTTACTCCTTAGTCACATTTTCTCTTTTCTACCCTTTCTACAGTTATTCAACGCTTTTCTATTTTACGCGCTCTCGAAAAAGGAGTTTGAGAAACGTGGCTTTGCATTATTTCAAGTTTCTTATATTTTAGACCCTTATCATGCTTTTTTAGATTTGCTATGTGGATACATAGTGGATAAGAAAGCACAACTTTTCATTCTTCTTACATTTGTTCCTTTCCCTATGCTTCTCTCTTTTGGTGATGTTTAGCGCTTCCTTGTTTGCGTAGCTAATGCAAATATGGTAGAGAAGTGTGCCTTGTGCAACTTATTTATTTTACTCTATTCTTAGTGCTTCTTACTTTCAAGTATTTTTTAGTGCTTTTCTATTTTGCACACTTAATACAAAGGTGGATAAGAAGCGTGGTTTGCCCTTCTTCTTAAACTTGGCCTTCTTTTAGCAATTTTCCATTTCTTGTCCTTTCACTGTGCTTTTCTGTTTTGGATGTCCTTCATATTTGCATGATAAATACAAAGGGAGTAGATAAACGTGACTTTGCCAGACCTTTCAATTTTTGGGCTGGATTCAACGCTTCTTTGTTCTGGTCGATTTTCAGTGCTTTTGCATTTCTTATTCATACTTAGTCAAATTTTACAAATGGCTAAGTATGAATGTAGCCATTTTTTGGCCTACAATTTCAATGATTTGGGGGACACATTTTCACTTCTCACATAGTTTGCTTCCATCAAAGGCATCCCCAAGAGAATATCATGGATTTTAATATCTGGTTTAACAAAACCTGGAGAATAATTCCTCAGGATATAAGGCTATCCCATGCCCTATATTACATATATTATATTAGATCTTTTGTTTTAGAATCAAGCCTATAGATCTGACAGTTTAATGATATGAGATTCCCTCACATCTTTCAGGTTTTTATTGTAGCAAAAAATGTAGTTATCTCAATTAGCAAGCTATATCCAAAATTTGTGATGTCACATTTCTTGGATATTCCTTAGCAAGGTAAAAAAACCTCACTTATAGATCTATTAAATATTTTATTGGCTACTTTATCGACACTCAATCCCTATCCTCAACATGCTATTCTGGTTATGCCAATTCTAGCCTTACCCACTTTGAAGCTTAAATAATAAGTAGAAATGCAAGAGCTAAAAGTTACAATCTAGAACATGATAAATAAGCTCACTATGTTGGAGCAACAAAATACTAAAAGGATATTTGAATAATATCAACAAATAAGATACCCCTACATCTCAAAATATTACAGAGCTTCAACTAGCAACATTTCTAGAAAGCAAGTTTCTATTACTGGGGGTCAAGAAGAGGAGACATCCACTTCTCAAGGGGAATATTGATGCTTAGCTTGTAATCATCCCCATAATGGTAACATCTGTGTGTTCTATCATCACCAACACTAGTTGATTGTAGGAAAAAAAGTAGAAAGGTAATCAAAAGTGCTTATGGGTATGATGACTAATTTGAAACCAAATCTTGTCATTGAAGAGCCTTCAAATCTTGACCTAGTTCATCTATTGACTAGATCCAAGAAAATACCTTTGCTATCATATCCCTTGAAGATTAATAGTTCAAAAGTCCCCTCTCAGCCATAAAAGGAGTAACCCAAGGAGCAAGCCGAGCTCAAAACACAAAAATCCAATCAAGAAGAATTTAAAGAGCAAGAGTTGAGGAAGCTATAGTAACCTTCTATTACCAAAATGCAAAGATAAAAAGCCATGCAAAAATATCAAAGAAGGTTCAAAGATCTAGTCTAAAAGGAATGAAGTATATTGGAACCCTTTGGATACAATATTATCATAGAACTAAAGAGAAGTCCGTCAAGAGTGAACATGTATGATGCTATACTAATCTAGCAATAGATTGATTTGATTAAGGCTACCCTAAAGATTGCATTTCCAAGTGGATCTAGCTATAAGGATATAAATATATCTCAAGACCAACAAATGCCTAACATGGGTAAGATTAAGCCTCTACCCTTTTATATGTCCTTATGTATGGAAGTCTAGATCATCCACAATTTCATGATGAATTCTAGGTCTACCATAATAATCATGCCTAAGGTTTGTGATGAAATGGTTATGGAATACACTTGGACAATTTTTGATGTGTTACAACCAGATGGGACCCTAGTATAGATGTTGGGAGTAGTGAAGGACATCCTAATGAATCCACACAAATTTCTAGATATCTCAGTAATCTAGGAGGTAATAGTGGTGGATATTTTACCACTATTTAGATTGTGCTTATCAAGGGAGTTTACAATGAAGCTAGCAGGATAGCTATCCATGGATTACAATAATATGGTAATTAGCTATAAGGAATGGAAGGTCTAGATCTATGTAGAGAATCCCAATCCCTATTACATAAAGAGGCTTGAAGAGAAAAGTATCAATCCAGCTAAAGATAACCTAGAGTACCTTAGAGTGGAAATAAAATAGTAGTTAAAAGATCTAGAGGAGCTAATAGATGAGTCGCTAATGGAAGATGGGTTTTCCATGCTTAATTTTAATGCAATAATCCATGTAAAACTGAGAAACTCATCACATACCAAATCCAACCAGCCATTAATTTCTAACTATAATAAGTCACATGTTCCAAATCTAACCAACCATTAACTCCTAACTACAATAAGTCACATGTTCCAGACAATAGATAGATGAGAGAAATAGAAATTTAGATCACTTTGGTTCAAATATTGTATATTATGATGAATGAACTCCATGTGAAATATTTGTCATGCAAAGGTATATGAAAACCATGTATCATATTATAGATAAGTGGTATTTAAATAAAGCTAATAAAATCTAAGTGTCATATAGCTATTGGTTAAAGCAGACAATGACATGAAAGGGGAAAGTGTTCATAGGAAACAATTTTTTAGGAAAGTGCACCAAGACGTTTGTTATAAACCTCCTTTGCTCATCCACATAAATCATTAACAAATTGCAAAAATATTAAATAAATAATCACAATGAATAATCTACATAAATCAATACAAGATAAAATATGTAAATTATTCAAATATTTTTAATTTATATTTCAAACCTTTAAGGTAGGGCAACATCATATAATTCTCCTTATCAAAAGGAAGCCACTCCTTACAATATCTCAACTTGAGATAAATACAATATTCTTCTCTTTATATCCTCTCTATGATTCTTTATCTATATTTATAATGCCCAACTACCTACCACTCCCACTTATCAATACATGTGAGATAATTACATATAATATAATATTATAATATTTATACAACATTATAATATTAAATACTTATCTTGGGTACCTAACATTCCATCCCCCTTAAAAAATATTTCATCCTCAAAATATAAGAAGATATTAAACAATATGATCTTTTGAGCTTTGTTATGAACTAGTATCGATCTTGATCATCCATCCATCCTAGTGAAACTTTTATTGGTGGTGGTCATTGTTGATGTTGATATTCCCTTATTCCATTTGAATTTTTGGAAGTAATACTTTGGTTCCATATGTTGGAGGTACTTTTATGATGGCAATAAATATCACTCTTTTTCATCCATACTTGTTTGCGTTTGCTACTTTGAGTATCCAAGACTACTTTGTTGTCTCCACACTTTTGTTGCCCTACTCTGGTAACTCAAATGATGGGTCTATTTGTTCGATGCTATTGCATCACTCTAAAAACCAGAGTCACTATACTTTCTTTATGAAACACTTCCATAGTTATTGCTCTTTTGATTCCATGTAGAACCATAATATTATTTTACAAATCCATACCTCCAAGATTATTTCTGCTCCTAGTGGTGTGGGTGGCGATATGCTGCAATCTTAACTTGATGTTCTATTAGCTTCAATTGTTCAGTATTTTGTTCTTTTTTTTTTATGCTCCTTTATCATGCTCCCATATTTTGGTTTGTTCTTGGACTCTACTTTTGATTTTTTTTTTTGCTATTGTCTTCTCTTTCACCCTTTCTTCAGGTTCTTTTAATTCTTCAATTTGTTTCAATTTTTTTTTTTGTCTTTGACATAGTTTCTTGAATATTTGAAGTTGTTCATTCCTAGGTTGTTGTTTCCATGGGTTTAGATTTTAATTCTTCTATTGGTTTCTCAAAATGTTCCCCTAATATAATTGCTTATTGTTTTTCCTTAGATTCTTGCTTCTCACACTATCTTGTACTGTTATTTTCTTTTTCATGTATCCAAATTTCATGAAATTTTGTATATTAATATTAACAATGTCAACCAAGGATAACCAAGAACAATATCTGTATCATCCATATCAATAGCATAAAAATATGAATGTAAAATATATTTGTCCATGGTGATCTTTAGATCTTCAAAAATTTGAACATTCATACCCTCAAGTTGTATGTCTTTGATTTTATTTGTCTGAAATCAGCAACCTCTTAGCCAAATACATATTAATGACATTGTATCTATTGCTAGGGTTTATATAAATAATAACATTTTCCTTCTAGATGCAAATATAACCTGCAAAATAGAATTCTTAAAATTGAACAAATTCCTCTGACCACTCTTTGGCTTATATGATACCAACGATGTGGTTCTTTCAACTTGCACATTGTCATCTATATTTTTTCCTTCTATCATGTCCTCTTTATTCATTTTTTTTGTTCCTCCAAAATTTTATTTACCTCTTTTGTCAACTTCATATTTTCAAAAAAATTTACACAACCTTTGGTATTTCCTTCAGTTTGTACACTATCATCCTTCTCTTTTTTCTTTTGCCAATTTTTTTAAAAAAATTTGTCTATTTATTTCTTCTACTAGTATTTTGTTTGTTTATTTATTTTATTTATTTCTTCTATATATTTTGATAAACACAAACCTTTTTTAACACTATTCAACTTATTTGACATCCAAGTTGTGCTTCCTTCAATCTGCATACTGTCAACCTTATCTTTTTCTTATGCTAACTTTTTGAAATTTTTAACTCTCTTTAGTTCCATTTGTTTAATTTGGGTTTTAATTACCATTTTCCAAACACCCATTTTATTAATAATGCATCTTAAAATTCCTCTTGTGTGAATTTATACTGATGGGTCCACTGAAAGTTTAAAAACCATGATGCAACTGCCACATTGAAATAATTATTAATCTTATATTTCCATTTAGAATTATTTAAAGACTTAAGAATTCTCCACCATCCCGTAGCATCATCATCCCTTCCAATGAATACTGACAAATCCATGACCTCAAATCCAAAAAACTGCAAAACTTAGATTTAATTTTTTTGAACTGTTCCAAACTACAATTTATTTTATTTTTATTTTTATAACAAACTACCACTTCCAAAATTCTACCAAACTATGGACTTTTTTTCAAAACTATTACCAAACTGCAATTTTTTTTTTTCTTTTCTTTTTTTTTAATTGCTACCAAATTGTGAATTGAATATTTTAGCACTGCTACTCTAGGGACTACTACCAAAATGCAAGTTGCTACTCTACAATTTTATTTTATTTTAATACTGATAAAAACTTGCTCTAAAAACTATTTTTGTTTACAGTGATCAAATTGTAGACTTCTCTATATTTGTTTTTTTTTCTTTTTTTTAAAACTGCTACTTTAGATTGTTGGTAGACTTTAAACTGTTTACTTTGCTAAAGCTATGAAACTATTATAGACTATGAAAACTATGCAGAGACTCTTGCTGAATTTGTTGCTAATGGATGTATGGCACTTCTATGAAATTTTTGGCAATGAACTGGGCCCTAGACTTTGGCTTCCTAGTGTCTTAAGGCAATTTTCACCAGCCAAAAAGTCTATCTAAGGGAGTACCGCTCCCTAATTTTTTTAATTTTTTTTTTAAGCGAAAAACCCCTTGTGGGGCCGCCTTGGTCTAAGAGACCACGAACAGGGGGTTCTACACCGTCAAAGTCACCCGGGGGTCGCACCCAGCCCTGCCCGCACCAACATTATCAATTGGATTTTTGGTACCCAATTCAGCTTTTTTTTGGTAGGGTGGAGATTCGAACCTGGGACCTCCCTTGAAGGATTGCCCTCTCCTCTCCAACTCACCTACAACACCTGGGTGCTCCCTAATTATCAATAATAATTTTCTAAGTAATAATTGGTTAGAAACCAACCATAATATTACCTCTAATGGTAGCTCTTTGTATACTCTCATATGGTAAAAATACTACTAATAGGGTGTAGGATCATTGATCCTTTTCACTAGTGACACACTCAAACAAGTTACTCTAGGGTTCTTGGGGTACTCAAAATGATTTTTAGTGCAATTATTAGACCATATACTTCACCCAATTAAGTGATCGAGACTTACACCTAATCCTACAAAATTTTATTAGCCTAATGCAAGTGCTTATTAAGCACCAAAAATTCTATAGTTAAACTTGATCCTAGAATATTCTTTGGTATTAAAGCTTTTGCAATGAAACTCGACCCTAGAAAGTGCTCTAATACTACTTGTTATGAACCTCCTTTTCTCATCCACATAAATCATTAACAAATTGTAAAAATATTAAATAAATAATCACAATGAATAATCTACATAAATCAATACAAGATAAAATATGTAAATTATTCAAATATTTTCAATTTATAATTCAAACCCTTAAGGTAGGGCAACATTGTACAATGCTCCTTATTGGAAGGAAGCCACTCCTTACAATATCTCAACTTGAGATAAATACAATATTCTTCTCTTCATATCCTCTCTATGATTCTTTGTCTATATTTATAATGCCCAACTACCTACCACTCCCACTTATCCATACATGTGGGATAATTACATCTTTTTTCCATATTTATAATATCCAACTACCCACCACTCCCACTTATTAATGCATGTGGGATAATTACATCTAATATAATATTATAATATTTATACAATATTATAATATTAAATACTTATCTTGGGTACCTAACACAGTTCACATGCATTTTTTAAGGAGGATCACAAGAATAAAGAGGTCTAAGAATAAAAAAAAAAACTAAGGAAGAGCATTCCCTAGATTACCATAAATCACATAGTAGTTGTCATATTAAGGAAGAGACACATATCATAGCTAAACATGAGGTAAAATAGTGGATAATCATGCATTTATTGATTCAACTATGTAGGAAAAATAATTTTCCATTAGCTTGCTAGAGAAGAATGGATGAAGAGAAGGAATGATTAGATAAGCAACTTCAATGAATTTCCTAGTTAGATGAGTTTATATAAGGAGAGTCCCCTTATTAAATTTTCATAAGTCCCTAAGTAAAGTTGCTCTTCAAAAGGGAAATTTGTCTCCCATACCCTTATGCTCCAAAATTCCTAGGATTTACCTCCATATATTCCATACCCAATAGAAAAGGATACTATTTCTAGTTTCTTTGCCTCCTACAAGTAGAAACCCTATTTGACTCACCAAACTATAGTAGGATTTCACTACACTAGGAAAATCCCACTAGAAGAAGGAATTTTGAGCAGAATTGTTGCATAGAGATGAAAAAAATAAGGGGACCTAAAGCTTCTTCAATCTATAAAGTAGCTAGTGCTATAAAAATTTCAAATATGCCAAGGAAAAATCCTTGCCAAAAACTACTAGTAAATTCTAAACTCCCTATGCTACAAAGTGATGCTAACCAACTAGACTAAAAGGATAAAATTTTATA
Organism: Wollemia nobilis; assembly: GCA_028583015.1. Classification (NCBI taxonomy): domain Eukaryota; kingdom Viridiplantae; phylum Streptophyta; class Pinopsida; order Araucariales; family Araucariaceae; genus Wollemia; species Wollemia nobilis. Next base: position 24,526,539 of record JAQPPZ010002998.1, read on the forward strand.
GTCTTGCCAATGGTAGTTAAGCCAATCCTCACCACTAGTAAGAGTCCTAGATTCGTTTTGGCAATAACTAAAAGGGATTCACTATTGGAATATTTTATATCCATAAAATGATTGTGAACTCATCCATTGATGAGGATGATGAGCTTGTAGACTGGGTTATCTTCCTCACTCAACTAGGTTTACAATATTCCTTGATACAGTTAAAACTAGCACTAATAAACAACCTTGTGGAATAAAAACTCAAGAATGATAGAGGAAGAAAATGAGTGATATGGCCCAAAATTCGATAAATAGACCAAAAAAATACCTTAGCCAAATAATAAGTATAGTAATCAGGCAACCTTGAAGCATTTAAAATCAAGCAAGGAGTAGGGCAATAGTAAAAGGAACATTCATTGGATCAGGAGATAACTGAAAAAGCAACAAATGGAACCCCAATCAATTTTCAAACTTAAAAAACGTGTTTGGAGTTATAATGCTTCTAAACACCATTCTAGAAACTATGGAAAACTATTCTAGGATTTAAACTATGTAAAGTTTAATTACTCCTTCAAGTCAAAAGCTCTTATCTAGACTGTCTTGGTGTTGATCTAGCAAATAAAGTAAGCTAATTGTTTTGAGAAACAACATCAACAAGAGCATTGAGAACCTCAGGCATAGGGTGAAGCTTGTGGAAGAAAAAGCATTAATGCTAGAAGGCAACATGTCAAGACTTCAAAAATCACATCATCAAGGATTTAAAAATATTTTGACCTAATGAATAAGTGATAAGTGATATCCTAGACTAAAACTTTTTAGGAGGTAATGTCATCAATCATAATGTATGATATAGCACATAAGCAATTTAGAAAGAAGGAAATACAAAGCAACAACATCCTAGATTGAAATACATCAACATGAAAGGGCACCTAGCCACCAAGACAAGAGTGGTTAGGCCACATGGTAGTGGTTAGAGCCTAAAAGAAACATCCAACTTACATAAGCATAATGGATGATCCTACAAATCATAACCACATCATAGAAAACATGGAAGATGTTGAGTAGCACCAACTCATCCTAAATCATGCAAAGCTATTTTTTCTCATAATTGTATAAAGTAGTTAGCTCTATTTTAGCCTAGTGAAAATTATAAATAGGGGAATACCCCTCATTGTAAAGGGTTAGATGTTTCAATGTTTACCTATGGTAATTTGTATGTTTATGCTACATTAGAATGTACTAAAGAGCTATTTTATTTACTCCAATTAATGTTTGTATATCTCTCCATATAACATTTACACATTAAACATTGCTTGTTTGCTTTGATCAAAGCATTTCTATTAGGTTTAATGATATTTGGTGTTCCTATGGTCTATCTATTAGGATTTCTTTGGTTTAAGCACTTGTTATGCTAAATGTTGTAACATATAAGGATAATGTATTTTATGCATTACATTAATTGTATAGTCTGATAGACTTTATTTATACCAGGTGCCCTATTATCATACAACTTAAAGCAATGTTGTTAGTTGAGATCCAACCCCATATAATTCAATATCTCTAACCCTTTTCCCTCTCATCCATTTTTCTTTTATATTTATTTAGTATTTTTTGCAACAACTTCACAAGAAACTAACCTTCTCCAGAGGTTGGATTTACAAGCAATTCTAAGCCATCCAATCTTGACTCTGGTCTAGGACGTAAATTCATACCTAGATGGATTAGAGCATCAAGACTTGTATTTTAATTGAGGAAACTATAAAGGTCAATTTTGGGATATTAAATGATCCTAATATCCTCAAATTAGAAAATGTTCTAACCATGGTAAAACATAAGGAGTACACTAATGTTCTAAGTAAATTCAAGTATATATTTTCTTGATCCTACATTTACATGCCTAGGATAGACCCTCCCTTAGTTATTCATCATCTTGAAGTCACTCCTAATGATAAACCCATAAAAAAAAATTGTGAAAATATTAAATTAGCACTCCTAGTCAAAGAGGAACTTCAAAATCTCCTCGATGTAGGTATCATTAAAGCCATAAAATATTTTGACTAGATCTCTTCCTTTATCCCCATTGCCAATAAAATTAGATGTGTTAGAGTGTACACCAACTTTTTGGGTCCCACAGATGAAATTCCTCTTCCCATGTTAAAATCATTATCAATTTGATAGTAGGATGTAAAATTCTATCTATAATTGATGGATTATCAAGGTATAATTAGATAAAAATAGCCCATGAGGATGATTCCAAAATAACTTTCACTACCCCATAGGTGTAACATCCCATCAAATTTTAGTTGCCAATTTGTTGGTCTCATATATTAGGACAAGATATTGCTGATCAATATGTGGTTGCAAGAACATGTATTTTTCATAAGAGGAGCAGATCGGAGAACCAAACACCTCCTCCAAACAGTAGATGAAGAGTAACAGCAAAAAGGTAAGATGGGGAGATATGATGAGTAGTAGGGTATTTGTAGTTATAGGGTGAAAATACCCTATTAGCAATACACCCATCAAGCGGTCCATGTAGTTGCATTCATGTAGTCGCATCTAGTATTTTGTGCCTCCATGTGTTATATTTGTATGAACATTTTATTTGATTAAAATTAAATTGGTATTAAATTAAAAATTAAAATTAAAATAAAATATGTCTAAAACCAATAATAATAATACAATCCTTCTTATATATATATATATATATATATATATGTACATAATTGGAGTTACCATCTCGCGGTTAAAGAAGTCAGGAAATTGCATGAAACACTACAATTATTGATCAAATTTCTGATTTTTTCATCTATTTATCGAAGTGATAAACAAATTGTAAGATATACTATAATATCAGAAAGGGTGGTGAATTCAAACGTGGATTGGAAAGCTTTAGCGAGGCTTCAATAGGTTGACCTTTACTTATCTTCATATGTGAGTAAAGGAATAATTTAATTTTAGGAATATCTCCTATTTTATGATAGGCTAACTCTTTACCTTTGGGTGTTTATAAATAGATGGTTAACTAATAAATAAGAAAAGTAATAATGAATGAATTATTAGTTCAACTTTAAGACTAATGTATAGATGGTTAATGTTGCTTGAAACCTGAGATTGTTGTGTAAAAGGTCATTGTAATGAACTACATTCTGTAATTTAGAATGAAAAATGAATAACAAATAGAGATTGATATATTTTAGTATATTGACTATGTATTTGGGTAACTTTTATCTGTAACATCGTATTCTACTTCACTTTGTATGAATTGTTAAGATAGATTGCATTCAAAATTAGTTGACTGCTCTAACCCCCTATCTTTTACAACCGAAAGCTATCTACCCGGGGCTGCTGCTAGCAAGTGTATTTAAGGATGCTGATAGACATTTCGCTACTTAATTGCACTAAATAGCATAGAATAGCAGAGGAAGTTTTCATCGGCGTAGGTTCGGCTCAAGATAGAGCCACTTAATACATTATACCTGTCACATTCTATTATAACTCTCTACATGAATCTTATTATTTCATTTGAAGGACATTCATGTCTATTCCTGTGGTGGCACACGTGTGAAAGAATAATGATGTCCAAATAATGTGGTTTATCTAAAGATGGGTCTAGTATATTATAAATATTTATAAGTTTACAATCAGATTATCTAGTAGCTATTACTTGAAATTCATGGTTATCGTGCTTATATTTTATTTTTTTGATGTATGAATTGGAGTTCTACATCTTGAATGGTAAAGGTTATAGAATATACATGAAGTCTTGAGCCATATAAGTGGAAAATACTAACAAAATATCTGAATAGAATTTAAATTTCATTTTTCTCTAAGCCGAGCACCTTCTACCAGATGTAAGAAAAATTGTAAAAGAGACATTATGAGTTAGTGATAGGAATCTATCCTTTTAAGTGTCATGTATATTCTTATTATTTAAATAATAGTGTTGAGAGAGCTCAATCATATTTTGGAAACATCTCGGTATTTGTGATGTTATAAACTCAACGAATGACATAACTATCTTGCATGATGTGAAGTAGGTTTTGCATTGCAAAGTATTGGATAAATACTATTGTAATTTTACATTTAAATAATTTTGGACATATGTATTGATATTTTAAGTCCATGTTTAATGATATAACGATTTGAAGGTATTGATTCTTGCTAAAGAGATGTTTGTCTCCTCTGTTGGAGCTCCATTGTGGAAGAGGTTGATAGTTGAAGGGATTGAGTCATTTCCCAACGCCTTTTATTATCGTGAGAAAAACTCTTTGGTATCATCCACAAAGAGAATAAATTAATAAAGTAAATAATTAAACCTAAATATGAGTAATACACCTTTGAGTGCTTTAGCGATAAATATTATCAAGTGTTTAACTCCCAAATTGTTATCGTCAGACTTGCCTAAATTGTTGTTCAATTGAATTGATGTGAACACTATAATAGGTTTGCTGGTCTACCATTTAAATTCATAATGCTTGCTTATTAAATATTATAACTTCCTTATTTTTGTGACATCAATTAATGAGACCTATTTGATGCAAAACCATAGGAAAGAACAATTTAGTTTAAAACTTGCTCTCTTGCAAATAAAATATGGGTTAATAAAAGCACTTATCCAAATAACCATAAAGCTTTTTTGAAACTAGGTAAAATGTTGTAATGTTGTGCTAAATGCAGTGCACCCCTAACCCATAACACACATCTCTAATTGAGACTACATACCGAGAAAAATAGGCTTAGTTTTCTCGACGGTGTAAGTGCTCCATTATAATCATCTCTCGATATAAGGAATGCCAATATTAATGTGAATGTGAAACACCTTTTCCTACATTGCAGTTGGTGGGCGTCACAATTTGGTAATGTATTGGTCATTCCCATTATGTGTTATTAAATTAGTTTTGGACTTTAGTTGAATTTAGCTATGATGATTAGATAGGTTTCCTATGTAATAATGTGGAACTATTTAGTATAGGGTTTTGAATTTTAGAAACCAACAATTAGATGATTAATATTTTATATTAGAAGATATTATCCTTCGAGTTTTAAAAGAGAGGTTACTCACCTTTGCTCTGTTTCATTATTTTTAAATAGTAACTTTAATATATATACTTAAAGGGCAAGTTTAAATTTAGTTTAAAAATTAGATTAGAATTTTATTTAGCTTTGACTTTATTTTGAAATAGTATATGAAGAATATATTTACTTTAAGAAATGTTTAATGATGAAAATGAAATTTAAATACTTTTCCTTAATAAATCGTTATTTACTTTGTTGTAAACTTGTATCTTAGATATAAATAAATTTTATGAATATTTCGTAAGACTTATATAGATTTTATTTAAAATATTTTCATTCATATATCTATACAGAACTTCTATACCTAGGGTATATAATATCAAACTATATTATTTAATGTGAATAAATATAAATAGAAAAAATTAAATTAGAAGTTATATTTATTTATTTATTGATAAAATTCTTATCATTTAATCTATAGCTATCATATTGTTGTCAGATTACTTATAAATGGAAATCAAACAATATGATAAAATCTCCTAATCAGTATATTATAAATAGACACTTTCCTCTAAACCAAAGCTTTTAAAACATCATCAAAAAATATTTCAACGATAAGGATGATAGTGCATCTAAAACACCCAATATCGATGATTATGGGTAGCATAGTCATCAAAAATCAAGGACAACCGCACTCCTATCAAGAAGGGATAGGACGAGAACGTAAAATAGGACAGTATGGGACGTCACTCTTAGGTTTTCGTACGAGTAGTAAAATGAGGGGATCTCTTGATCATTGGATTATTGATATTTTATTCAACAATGAGATGGAATGGGATATCTCATTATCCTTCACGCCAAGTCAAGGTGATACCTAGTCCCAAACCAAGGTATTGGTGGGCCCTAGTTGAATTCTAGGAGAGGTGGAATCACAACTAGGTACAAGGTATGTATACATTACACCCTTGCATGATATTTTAAATTTAGGATAAATAATTAGGTCAAAGGGACCAAAAATCGCCATGCTAAGGGACATAAAAAATATGCTTCCAACCTCTAGGTAAAATGGGCCCTGGAGGAGAAACCCCAGTCATGAACCTGGAATCTCAGGATGAGTGGATATGTTTATTAATAGGCACTTTTCCATAGGACTTGGCTAGTCTCAACCACTTGGGTGATAATCTGCAACAGTCAATATACCCAAACGTGAAAATTTACATGCCACATACTAATAAAATATTAGGTGAATTTTTATCCTCTAATGAATTGTTTAAACTTTGGGATCAAACAAAAATTTTCTATTGTGTTTCTAGTAGGGAGGTTTGGTTTAGACAACCAGGTGGGTAGGACTTGAGTTGTTACAGTTGGTATCAAAGCTTTAGGTTGCGAACCCCTAGGCAATGAAACCTTAGGAAACTTGTATTTGCCTATAATAATTTGTAATGTCTAACACAAACAATTAACATAACTCTATTCCTTCAGGAAAATGACATCTAGATTGAAAACAAGCTCCTCAAAAAGGCCTGCTACTGCCCAGTGGGAAGGGCTAGCTGAAAATCCAAAAAGAGTCCTTCGAAGTATTAGGAGGATAGGAACTGAGGAAGAGGTTGGGGAACCTCACAGAATAGTTAGGAAAGAAGAAGAACCTGTCCAAAAATATGATAAGTTAATCAAAATGATTAAGCTATTACAAGATCAAATGAGTCAATAAAAGGAACACATGGAGCCACAACGGTCCCAAATGGCAGAACACATGGAGTAACAAAAAGCTTATATAATGGAACATATGGACTAGAAAAAATCTTAGTTAGCACAACAACAAGAAATGATAGCACAACAACAAAAGATAATAGAGAATTTGTCAAAAGGAAAAGAACCCGAGATAGAAAAATAAGGAACAATTGTGGAAGCTGGAAGAAAGAAATTCGGTGTAGAACTAAATAAAGACATGAGAAAAAGTGATATATCAAATTTTTATGGCAAGGGATATGGAGAGGAAGTAGAAATATAATTAAATGAAGTTGACGCCTACTTCGTTGTTAAACCTCTTTCATCTAAATCAAAAAATTCATGGGTAGTTTTCCATCTAACTGGTCTAACTGCTGACTGGTGGGATACTTACAGGAAGACAAATCACATTGAAGCTTCTGATGTACTCTACGATATATTTTTAAAAGTATTTAAGAATAGAATCCTAACTCCACAATTTTATGTCAAGAAATTTGCAGAATTCTCAAGATTAAGTCAAGGGAATATGACTATTAATGAATATCACTAGAGATTTATGCAGTTGTTAAAATATATACATGAATATGACTAGAGGATGGAGATCAAGGTGCAAAAATTCCTCTTAGGACTAAATCCAAGGATTGGATCTTTGATCACTTTGTTAAAACTAAAAGATATCACTAAAGCATGTGATTTGGCTCGTCAAGAAGAGAATAACCAGAAGGCCAGGAAGGCCTATCAAAAATTATTTGAAAGAGAAGAATATTGAAAAAAGAGGAATGTTGATTCAACAAGGTGGGAAAAATACCTAGGTAAGAAATATAAATATGAGGATAGACCCAGGTATGATAATAGACACCAGAGCAATCAGAGCTACCAAGATAGATCTCAAGGCAACAAAGGCAACCGAGATTGGAGGAATTTTAAAGGAATACATGACCAAAGATCTCCTGTACAAGAACTAGATACTCAATAATGAAATGGAAATAACATAAGAGAAAGATCTCCATGGGATGGATGTTATATTTGTCGAGGCACACATTATGTTAAAAAATACCCTGAGAGAGAGACTAGAAGAAAAGCACCATAGGAGCCCACACAAATATTTATACTACTAAAGGTAATAAGATATGTCCAATATTTATTAAAGTATATGTTTTAGTATCCTTCTGGGGACATACTAGAAAGGCTAGGATTTCAGGATTTTGGGTAGACAACCAAATATGGGTTAGGAAGCAAGCTGATTGAATGCTATCAAATAAAAAAAAATTACTAAAAGAGCTATTTTAATACTTAAAGAACACTGGGAGAATTCTCTGTGGGAGATAGGGTGTTCTTGGGGTGAAATCCTTAAAAAAAATCTTCCAAGCTTAATCCAGATCTTTTTGAGATTACGGGTAAAATAAGTTCAATAGCCCATAAGTTGGTCATATCACCCAATCTGTCTAAAAATTCAAGAAACCTTCCATGTGTCCCTCCTTAAGAAATATGTTACTAATCCTTTGCATGTTTGGGATGTTTTCCACTTACAGATGTCCAATCTCCACCACGTTAAAAAAAGCATCCAAACAGGTCTTTGGTTTTAAACCAACTAACTATGGAGAAAGCAATAGATCAATGTTGGGTCCAATAGGACCACCATTTTGAAAAACAAATATATATTATGCAAAAATAGTCTCCATTTTTGAACAATGATTTAATATATTTTATTCTAGCTAAGGAGTGGATGTAAAATTTGTTTGAAATACTATAATGTTGAGAAAATGTTTTATTATGATATATTTATAAAATAAAATGAAAACACAGGGACTATGTTTAATTTTAGTGGGGAGAATGTAACATCCCACCAAAATTTAGTTGCTAGTTTACTGGTTTTATCTATTAGGACAAGATACTACTGATCAATATGTGGTTGTAGAAATAGGTATTTTTATAAGAGGAGCAGATTTGAAAACCGAATACCTCCTCCAGATGATAGATGAAGAGTAGCAGCGAAAATGTAATATGAGGAGATATGATGAATGGTGGGGTATTTGCAGTTATAGGGCAAAAAGAACCTATTAGCAATACACCCATCAAGAATTCCATGTAGTTGCATTCATGTTTGTGCCTTCGTGTGTTATATTTGCATGAACATTTTCTTTAATTAAAATTAAATTGGTATTAAATTAAAAAATAAATTTAAATTAATATTAAAATTAAAATTAAAATAAAGTACGTCTAAAACCAATAAGAATAATACATTCCTTCTTTTAATATATATATATATATATGTGTGTGTGTGTGTACATAATTGGAGTTACCATCTAGCGGTTAAAGAAGTCAGGCAACTACATGAAATACTACAGTTGTCGATCGAATTTCTAATTTGTTCATCTATTTAATGAAGAAAAAAATAAATTGTAAGATATATTGTAATCTCGAAAAGGGTGGTTAATTCAAACGTCGATTTGAAAGATTTAGCGAGGCTTTAATAGGTCAGCCTTTACTTATCTTCATTTGTGAGTAAAGGAATAATTTAATTTTAGGAATGTCTGCTATTTTATGATAGGCCAACTCTTTATCTTTGAGTGTTTATATATATAGATGGTTAAGTAATAAACCAGACAAGTAATAATGAATGAATTATTAGCTCAACTTTAAGACTAATGTATAGATGGTTAATGTTGCTTGAAACCTAAGACTGTTATGTAAAGGGTCATTGTAATGAACTGTGTTATGTAATTTAGAATGAAAACTGAATGACAAATAGAGATATTATTTGATATATTTCAGTATATTTACTAAGTATTTGGGTAACTTTTATCTGTAACATCATATTCTATTTCACCTGTAGAATGCATTAGGTTTGTATGCACTGTTAAGATAGATTACATTCAAAATTAGCTGGCCACTCTGACTCCCCTTAATTTTACACCAGAAGCTATCTACCCAGGGCTTCCGCTAGCAAGTGTCTTTAAGGATGTATATAGATGTTTTGCTACTTAGTCACACAAAACATGAAACAACAAAGGAATTTTTTGTCTGCGTAGGCTCGGCTCAAGACATAGGCGCTTCATACATTATACCCATAATATTCTATTATAAAACTCTACATGCATATTATTATTTCATCCAAAGGATATTCATGTCTATTTCTATGGTCACACATGTGAAAGAATAATGATGTCCAAATAATGTACTTTATATTAGATAAATATGGGTCTAGTATATTATAAATTTCATTAAGTTTGTAATCAGGTTATCTAACAGCTGTTATTTGAAATTCATAGTCGTCTTGTTTGTATTTTCTTTTGTTGATGCCTGAGTTGAAGTTCCACATCTTGAATGGTAAAGGTTATAGAATAGTTGTGGAGACTTGAGCCGTCTAAGTGGAAAACACTAAGAAAACATCTGGATAGAATTTAAATTTCATTTTTCTCTAAGCCGAGTGTCTTCTACCAGATGTAAGAAAATTTGTAAAAGAGATATTATGAGTTAGTGATAGGAATTTATCCTTTTAAGCACCGTGTATATTATTATTATTTAAATAATAGTGTTGAGAGAGCTCAACCATATTTGGGAAACATCTTGGTATTTGTGATGTTATAAACTCAACGAATGGCATAAAATCATTTGAAAACTATCTTGCATAATGTGAAGTAGGTTTTGTGTTGCGAAGTATTGGGAAAATACTATTGTAATTTTACATTTAAATTATGTTAGACATCTGTATTAATATTTTAAGTCAATTTTTAATGATATAATGATTTGAAGGTATTTATTTTTGCTAAAGAGATGCTTTTCTCCTCTATTGTAGCTCCGTCATGGGCGAGGTTGATAGTTGAAGGGATTGAGTCATTACCCAATGCCTTTCATTACTATGAGAAAAACTCTTCGGTGTCATCCATGTAGAGAATAAATTAATAAAGTAAATAGTTAAACCCAAATATGAGTAATACACCTTTGAGTGCTTTAGCGGCGAACATTATCAAGTGTTTAACTCCCAAATTGTTGTCGTTAAACTTGCTTGAATTGTTATCCAATTGAATTGATGTGAACACTAGGATAGGTTTACTGGTCTAACATTTAAATTCATAATGATTGCTTATTAAATATTATAACTTCCTTATTTTCATGACATCAATTAATGAGACCTATTTGATACAAAACCATAGGAAAGAACAATTCAGTTTAAAACTTGCTCTCTTGCAAACAAAATATGGGTTAATGAAAATACTTATCCAAATAACCAAAAAGCTTTACCAAAACTAGGTAAATTATTGTGCTAAATACAGTGTGACCTTGACCCATATCACACATCTCTAATTGAGACTACATACCAAGAAAAATAGGCTTAGTTTTCTCGACATTGTAAGAGCACCATTATAATTGTCTCTCAATATAAGGAACATACATATTAATGTGAATGTGAAACACCTTTTCCTACTTTGCAGATGGTGTCGCAATTTGGTAGTGGATTGGTCATTCCCATTAGGTGTCATTAAATTAGTTTTGGACCTTAGTTGAATTTAGCTACGATGATTAGATAGGTTTCCTATGTAATAATGTGGCACCATTTAGTATAGGGTTTTGAATTTTAGAAACCAATGATTAGATGATTAATATTTTATATTAGAATAATATGTTATCCTTGGAGTTTTAAAAGAGAGGTTTCTCACCTTTGCTCTATTTTATTCTTTTTAAGTAGTAACTTTAATATATATACTTAGATTGGAGTTTTATTTAGCTTTGATTTATTTTGAAATAGTATATGAAGAATATATTTACTTTTAAGAAATGTGTAATAATGAAAAATAAATTTAAATACTTGTCCTTCATAAATCGTTATTTACTTTGTTGTAAACTCGTATCTTAGATATAGAATTTTTTTCAATAGTTGGAAGGACTTAAATATATTTAATTTAAGAGATTTTCATTCTTATAATTGTACAAAACTTTTGTACCTAGGGTATATATAATATCAAACTGTATTATTTAATGTGAATAAATATAAATAGATAAAATTAAATTGGAAGTTATATTTATTTATTCTTTGATAAACTTCTTATCATTGAATCTATAATTGTCATATTGTTGTCATATTACTTATAAATGGAAATCAAATAATATGAGAAAATATTCTAACCAGTAGATTGCAAATAGATATTTTCCTCTGAACTAAAGCTTTTAAAACATCACCGAAAAACCTTTCATCAGGAAGGATGATAGTGCATCTAAAACACCCAATATCGATGATTTTGGGTAGGATAGTCATCAAAAATCAAGGACAACTGCACTCCTATCAGGAAGAGATAGGATGAAAAGGTAAAAGAGGATGGTATGGCACATCACTCTTAGGTTGTTGTACAAGTAGTAAAGTGAGGGGATCTCTTGATCATTGGATGATTGAGAGTTTAATCAGCAATGGGATGGAATGGGATATCTCATTGTCAATCACACCAAGTCAAATGATACATAGTCCTAAGTTAGGGTATTGGTGGACCCTAGTTGAATTATATGGGAGGTGGAAGAATAAATAGGCACAATGCATGTATACGCCACACCCTTGCATGATATTTTAAGTTTAGGACAAAGAATTAGGTCAAAGGAACCTAAAATTGTCATGCTAAGAGACAAGGAAAATATGTGTTCAAACTCTAGGTGAAATGGGCTCTAGAGGAGAAACCCCAGCCGTGAACATGGGATCTCGAGATGAGTAAATAGATTCATAAATAAACACTTTTCCATGGGACTTGTGTTGAGCAAGGTGCAGGAACAGTATTGTCATTGTTGTCAACACAGTCAGACAGATCGGTTGATGCAGTGGACAGGAGTTAAGAGGTTCTTTAGAGTATGTACAGTGGTTTTCCAAAAGATAGAAGTGGCCCATATACTAAAAATCAAAAGAAAATCACAAGGAAGAAACATGTCGCGATATCGCGACATGTTGAGCAAGAAAGAAAAACTGTCGCGATATCGCGACATGTTGAGCAAGAAAGAAAAACTGTCGCGATATCGCGACATGTTGAGCAAGAAAGAAAAACTGTCGTGATATCGTGACATGTTGACAAGCAAGCAAAACTATCGCGATTTCGTGACATGTTCGGAGAGAAAGCGCAAGCAAGCAAAACTGTCATGATTTCGTGACATGTTCGGAGAGAAAGCGCAAGCAAGAAAAACTGTCATGATTTCGTGACATGTTGGAAGAGAGAAAGCGCAAGTAAGAAAAAGTGTCGTGATTTCGCGACATATTGGAAGAGAAGGTTGTACGGACGAAAAAGTGTCACGATTTCGCGACATATTGCAAGAGAAAGGACGGACGAAAAAGTGTCGCGATTTCGCGACATATTGCAAGAGAAGGTTGTACGGAAGAAAAAGTGTTACGATTTCGTGACATATTGCAAGAAAGAGAAAAGGTCGTGATTTCGTGACATATTGCAAGAGAGAGCCAAGAAAAGTGTCACGATTTTGGACATAGTGAGAGAGAGTCAAAGAAAAAGTGTCGCGATTTCGCGACATGTTGCCGAGAGAGAGAGAAAAGGCACGATTTCAGACATATGCAAGAGAAAGAGAAAAAGTGTCGCGATATCGCGACATGTCGGGTTTTCATGACCCGAAGGCAAGAGAAAGAGCTAAGGAGAAAAAGTGTCGCGATATCGCGACATGTCGAGTTTTCGCGACCCGAAGGCAAGAGAAAGAGCTAAGGAGAAAAAGTGTCGCGATATCGCGACATGTCGGGTTTTCGCGAACCGAAGGCAAGAGAAAGAGCAAAGGAGAGAAAGTGTCGCGATTTCGTGACATGTCGCATTTTCACGACTAAAGGAGGAGAGAGAAAGTAAGAAGGTAGAAGTGTCGCGATATCGCGACAAAAGTAAAGAAGAAGAGTACGGAGGCGAAAGTGTCGCGATATCGTGACATGTTTGGTACAAGCCAAGAAGAGTAGCAAGGAGGCGCAAAAGTGTCGCGATACGACAAGAAGAGAGAGGGACAGGGTTGTGTTTTAGGGTTAAGCCAAGAAGAGTAGCAAGGAGGGAAAGTGTCACGATATCGTGACATGTGTTTTGCGGGAAGCCAAGAATAGTAGCAAGGAGGCGAAAGTGTCACGATATCGCATGACATTGTGTTTCTCACGGCGCAAAGTCCGAGAAGAGGACAAAGAGGCAGAAGTGTCGTGATTTCATGACAGGTCACTTTGGCACGAGCTAAGAAGAGAACCCAGCCGAAATAAGATATGTGACAGTTAACTGAAGTAACAAATACAGGGGTAGAAGAAAAACATGCGAGCTAAAATAAGAAGAGTTAGCACCAAGTCGATACGATTAAGTATAGAGAAAAATCATGGTAGCTAAAATAAGAACAGTGACGAAGTCGAACGAATTACAAGGGCATTACGGAGTGTAATCATCAGAGTTAACACCAAAGTCATCGATCGAAGACCAAACAAGAGCCGTAACTATTAATAGGATGCATGAGAGAATACTTTGAGATAAAGGAGTTACATATAGAAGTTTCTATTAATAAGTTGCATGCAAAAATATGGAAGTTAAAAATAGAATCAGAACTTTGTTATAAAAGGAGGTCTACGTGGAGAATTATAGGCTGCCAAAATAGGGGAAAGTGCTGCAAAAAGAGGGTTGGAAGAGTGTCGTAAGAGAGCGTTAGGCAGAGCCGTGAGAGCCGTAAGAATGCAGTGAGAAGCCACAAGAGGGTAAGAGTGTAAAAGTGCAGTAAGTAGAGCCTTAAGTGTGTGTGATGTTTTGGTGAATAGCGAGAGAGGTTGGGTTAGCAATAGACCAGTCAGGGTCTTGTATAAAGCGGAGGCATTTTTATGTCAATCTTATAGTTTCAAAATTGTAGTCCAAGTTGGTGCTTGGAATTAGGGGTTGGTGCTCCTTTCTGTTGGTGTAGATAAATCAGGGGTTGGTGCTCCTTTCTGTTGGTGTAGATAAATTAGGGGTTGGTGCTCCTTTTTGTTGGTGCAGATAAATTAGGGGTTGGTGCTCCTTTATGTTGGTGCAGATAAATCAGGGGTTGGTGCTCCTTCCAGTGGGTGCTGGTAAATTGATTGTAAAATTGATATTTTGCAAAGGCTGGATTTGGATGGGAGTCCAAACAGTCAATTTTTGAGGAGTAGCCAAAGCTGGTGAACCTCGGTACATCTTGTGTTGTGTGATGCTCTCTTGTTATATTTGCTTTATGTGGTTTTAAGTTTTCATTGTTTTGGCTTTAAGAGTTGAAGTTTTTAAGTTTTAAAGAGCCACACTGATTCACCCCCCTCTCAGTGTCATTGTGAGACTAACAATTGGTATCAGAGCCAGCTTCCCTTATCAAGCTTAACCAGCTAGGGTGATCTTGGATTAGTACGCAATGGCAGGTGGTGAAGGCTTCTCATCAAACAAAGCACCATTGTTGGATGGAACTAATTACACATTTTGGAAACTCGGGATGCAGACATATCTTTGTGCTTTGGGATATGACATTTGGGATTCGATGAGACAGTGGATACACAATACCCACCACTCCTCCAACCGATGTTATCGGTAAGAAACTATTTGAGAATAACTCTAAAGCAAAGAATGCTATCATGTGCGGTTTAATGGACAACGAACTGATAAAGATTATGAGTTGTAAAATGACAAAAGACATATGGGACAAACTAAAGAGCATTCATGAAGGAGACGACAAGATCAAGGAGGCCAAGTTACAAACGCATCGAGCTCAGTTCGAAGCATTAAAGATGAATGACGATGAGAACATAGAGGCATACATGCTGAGAGTTAATGGAATCATTAATGCGATTAGAGGACTCGACGAGGAAATGGAAGATGTTGTCATCGTGAAAAAGGTACTAAGATCTCTTCCCCAAAGATTTGATTCTAAAGTTTCAGCAATAGAAGAAGCTAAAGATCTAAATACTTTTAGTATGGATGAGATGCATGGTTCTTTGACTGCATATGAGATGAGAATAGGAAAAACTAAACCCACAGACAGAGAAGCTACTTTTAAAGCACATAAAAATATAAAAGCAAAACAAGAATCCGAGGAAGAAGAGACATCAGATGAAACGGAAGCAAACTTTGTTAGGAAACTAAAAAGGGGAAAAGTAAAATACAGAGGAAAGTTACCATTTAAATGTTTCAATTGTGGAGGCATTGGGCATCTTGCAGCTAAATGTCCACTTAATGAGAAGAACATAAGTGATGAAGGATCGCACCAAGAAAGAAGTGACTGGAAGAACAAAACAAATTTCAGAAAAGGCAACTTCAAGAAGAAAAGTTTCATCTCCAAGAATGTCAGTTCATCAGAAGACAGCTGCAGTGAGGATTCTGAAGAGGAAATAGGTGAAGTTCTTTATATGGCACTCAAAGAAGAAAAAATAGAAAAAGAACAAGTATGTGATGAAAACCTAGAGGTTGAAGTAGATCTAGAAGGTGAGTTGATCGCTGCACTTGAAGAGTTGGGTTTAGAAAGGAAAAAGAACAAAAGACTTGTCCAAGAAGTTGGAAGAATATGAGGGTAATATTGAAGATCTCTTCTTACAAATTCATAAAGCCAAGAAACTAGAAGAAGCCTTGAAGTCACAGATCAATGAGAAAGAGATTGTTTGCTTGCAAACAAGAAGAGGAGATTGTGTTATTGAGGAAACAACTAGAAGAGGCCAATACAAATCTCAAATTTGAGAAGAGCACAGAGCTGCTAGATAAAATGATAAGGCAACAAAGAAGCCCCATGTGTAAGCTTGGTCTTGGATGTGAAGCTGAACAACCTTCATCTTCTAAAGCTGGAGAGAAGAAGAAATCCACTGTTGAAGGATCAAAGCAAGAAAAGCTTGAAGCTGAATCCTCAAAAGGAAGAAAATCTCAAAGGAGATCTACAACAAAGCAACCACAACAAAAGAGGTTCTATCACTCTCACTTTATTCATAATAATGCTTTTAATGGCTATTGTTTTAGATGCAACCATTATGGTCACAAGGCAATTTATTGTGGATTGAATAATAGATCAAAGAGTTATTTTGGTAGAAATACATCTGTTATTCCGATTGAACACCATGTGCAATGTTTTAAATGTAATGGTCATGGGCACATAGCAAGGTCTTGTCCAAGAACTTTTGTATCTAATCTAAGGCAAGACAGTAGATTTCATCAGACGCAAAGAATGCAACACGAGACGAGGGAAGAAATCATGTGCATCAAAGAAAGGAAAATAATCATCCATCAAGGATGTACAAGAGACAACCACCCAAGAGAAATGTTCAAGTTCACGAAAAGGTTCAAAATAGGGATGCGAGTTGAAAACCTTCAACCTAAGTTCAAGAAATATTGGAGAAAGAAAGAAGAGAGGAAATCGTGTCTCCTTGGACTGAAGGAGATTACTCCTCTATTGCACTAAGCGACTCCGGGTAGCACATCCTCGGGGGGAGCAATGTTAAAGTTTTATTTTAATGCTCCTATGTATTTGTGTGGTTATCCGAGGATGAAAGGAAAGTAGTCAGGGAGTTGTCGTATAGTTGTCAAAATGTGTTTCAGTTCATGTAGATGTTTGTGGAGATAGTATCAAACTGATGTGCTTCAGCAGAACAACATGGTGAACAGCTAGGTTTTCGATGCAGCAGCTGATAGGCGTTATCTGAGATAGAACATACAGCACAAGTCGACGTGTCATGGAAGCATAAGCTGGCAAGTGCTTGTTTTGAAGCCTGTAACATTCCCAATCTGCAGATAAAATAGAATCCGTGTTGTGAATGGGAAGGCGTGCGTTTCTTAACCAAAAATACAACACATCGTTTGGTATAAGAGAGCATTAATTTTCTCTAAAGAAGTAGCAGTTGTCAAAGAGATGCCAGAGTCAAAGCAAATAGTGGCACTAGCACCCAGTTGGTCAAGAGTGCAAATTGGCACATGCAAGGCAAAGACATTGAGTAGCCCTGACATATGCCCTAGCAAGAAGCAGAATACCGAGTGTTGATGACTACACGTAGATTGAGGTTCCAATGCTAGATATAACGGTCCACTGTCAATACCTGCGTAGACGATGAAAACATTCATGGCAGCCATTAGAAACCAGAGACATTGAGCTGCACAATGGATGCGAGGCAAAGTCGTTAGTCACGGAGGAGGTGGCAGTCAAGAGGCTAAAGAAAATTGTGGAGATTGCCGATGTTAAAGTTGATGAAGGTAGGGAACAAGTTATAAGCATAGTGGTTGAAGCCCATTAGTTGTGAAAGAACTTGAGTTAGAAAAGAACATGAGTATCATTGTTATGATTGGTTGATAATTGAGTTTTACAAGGTTGATCGATAATATTGAGTTCATTTTGAGTACTACTTGAGCATGATTGATTGAGCCTTTGAGAAGGCCTTTGGGAAATATTTGAGGACAGTGTTGGGACAGATTTCTAGAGCAGATTTGGACAAGTTTTGTATGAGCTTGTTATTCAACATTGGACAAGTTCTGTGTGAGCTTGTTATTCAGCATTGGACAAGTTCTATGTGAGCTTGTTAAGCAGGTTCTGTGTGAGCCTATTGACAGAGTACAGAGGATAGAGTCTCAATGGATAGAGATCCAGCAACACAGTTGAAGATAGATCTGAGTGAGGGACCACATTCTCAGGGGGAGCATTTATATATTTGATTATCTTTTTGCTCATATTTGTAATTTTTGCTAACTGTCTTAATGTGTGCCTGAGAATGTTGTGCATGGACTCAAGGGGAGTCTACAGTAGCCCTTTGGTATTATTGTCAAAGGGGGAGAAGAATTACAGGAAATTGCATGTGTGTTGCCAACAATTCCAAAGGGGGAGATTGTTGAGCAAGGTGCAGGAACAATATTGTCATTGTTGTCAACACAGTCGGACAGATCGGTTGATGCAGTGGACAGGAGTTAAGAGGTTCTTCAGAGTATGTACAGTGGTTTTCCAAAAGATCGAAGTGGCCCATATACTAAAAATCAAAAGAAAATCACAAGGAAGAAAACTGTCGTGATATCGCGACATGTTGAGCAAGAAAGAAAAACTATCGTGATATCGCGACATGTTGAGAAGAAAGAAAAACTATCACGATATCGTGACATGTTGAGAAGAAAGAAAAACTGTCACGATATCGTGACATGTTCGAGAGAAAGCAAGAAAACTATCACGATTTCCTGACATGTTCGGAGAGAAAGTGCAAGCAAGCAAAACTATCATGATTTCATGACATGTTCGGAGAGAAAGCGCAAGCAAGAAAAGTGTCATGATTTCGTGACATGTTCGAGAGAAAGTGCAAGTAGAAAAACTGTCACGATTTCGTGACATGTTGGAAGAGAAGGAAAAAAAAGTGTCACGATTTCATGACATATTGAAGAGAGAGTATGAAAAAAAGTGTCATGATTTCATGACATATTGCAAGAAAGTTGTACGGACGAAAAAGTGTCACGATTTCGCGACATATTGCAAGAGAAGGTTGTACGGAGAAAAGTGTCACGATTTCATGACATATTGCAAGAGAGATGTCACGAAGAAAAGTGTCGATTTCACGACATATTGCAAGAGAGAGTACGAAAGAAAAAGTGTCACGATTTCACGACATATTAAGAAAAGTTTCAACAGCAGAGAAGAGAAAGAAAAGTGTCGTGATATCGTGACATGTCGTTTTCGACGACCGAAGGCAAGAGAAAGAGCTAAGGAGAAAAAGTGTCGCGATATCGTGACATGTCGGGTTTCGTGACCCGAAGGCAAGAGAAAGAGCTAAGGAGAAAAAGTGTCATGATATCGCGACATGTCAGGTTTTCACGAACCGAAGGCAAGAGAAAGAGCAAAGGAGAGAAAGTGTCACGATATCATGACATGTCGCATTTTCACGACTAAAGGAGGAGAGAGAAAGTAAGAAGGTAGAAGTGTCGCGATATCCGTGACAAAAGTAAAGGGAGAGTACGGAGGTGAAAGTGTCGCGATATCGTGACATGTTTTGAGTATATAGAAGAGTACAAGAAAAAGAAGAGTAGCAAGGAGGCGAAAGTGTCACGATATTCGTGACATTTGTGTTTTCACGGGTAGAAGCCAAGAAGAGTAGCAAGGAGGTGAAAGTGTCGCGATATCGTGACATTTGTGTTTTCATGGGCAAACTTCGAGAAGAGGACAAAGAGGCAGAAGTGTCACGATTTCACGACAGTCATTTTGGCACGAGCTAAGAAGAGAACCCACTTGAAATAAGATATGTGACATTAACTAAAAAAATCATGCAATAAAATAAGAAGAGTTACATCAAGTCAATACATTATAGTGTAGTTAGAGAAAAATCATGCAGCTAAAATAAGAACATGAACTAAGTCGAATGACAATTACAAGGATTAGAGTGAAAGCATCGGGAGTTAAACTAAAAGTCATTCAAAGACCAAACAAGAGCCATAACTATTAATAGGATGCATGAGAGAATACTATGAGATAAAGGAGTTACATATAGAAGTTTCTATTAATAAGTTGCATGTGAAAATATGGAAGTTAAAAATAGAATCAGAACTTTGTTATAAAAGGAGGTCTGCATGGAGAATTAAAGCTGAAATAGGGTGAAAGTGCTGCAAAAAGAGGGTTGGAAGAGTGTCGTAAGAGAGCGTTAGGCAGAGCCGTGAGAGCCGTAAGAATGCAGTAAGAAGCGCAGCAAGAGGGCTGTAAGAGGGCTATAAAAGTGCAGTAAGCAGAGCCTTAAGTGTGTGTGATGTTTTGGTGAATAGTGAGAGAGGTTGGGTTAGCAATAGACCAGTCAGGGTCTTGTATAAAGCAGAGGCATTTTTATGTCAATCTTATAGTTTCAAAATTGTAGTCCAAGTTGGTGCTTGGAATTAGGGGTTGGTGCTCCTTTCTGTTGGTGTAGATAAATTAGGGGTTGGTGCTCCTTTCTGTTGGTGCAGATAAATTAGGGGTTGGTGCTCCTTTCTATTGGTGCAGATAAATTAGGGGTTGGTGTAGATAAATCAGGGGTTGGTGCTCCTTCCAGTGGGTGCTGGTAAATTGATTGTAAAATTGATATTTTGCAAAGGCTGGATTTGGATGGGAGTCCAAACAGTCAATTTTTGAGGAGTAGCCAAAACTGGTGAACCTCGGTACATCTTGTGTTGTGTGATGCTCTCTTGTTATATTTGCTTTATGTGGTTTTAAGTTTTCATTGTTTTGGCTTTAAGAGTTGAAGTTTTTAAGTTTTAAAGAGCCACACTGATTCACCCCCCTCTCAGTGTCATTGTGAGACTAACAATTGGTATCAGAGCCAAGTTTCCCTTATCAAGCTAAATCAGCTAGGGTTGATCTTGGATTAGTACGCAATGGTAGGTGGTGAAGGCTTCTCATCAAACAAAGCACCATTGTTGGATGGAACTAATTACACATTTTGGAAACTCGGGATGCAGACATATCTTTGTGCTTTGGGATATGACATTTGGGATTCAATAGACAGTGGATACACAATACCCACCACTCCTCCAACCGATGTTGTCGATAAGAAACTGTTTGAGAATAACTCTAAAGCAAAGAATGCTATCATGTGCGGTTTAATGGACAACGAACTGATAAATATTATGAGTTGTAAAATGGCAAAAGACATATGGGACAAACTAAAGAGCATTCATGAAGGAGATCGGCAAGATCAAGGAGGCCAAGTTACAAACGCATCGAGCTCGGTTCGAAGCATTAAAGATGAATGACGATGAGAACATAGAGGCATACATGCTGAGAGTTAATGGAATCATTAATGCGATTAGAGGACTCGACGAGGAAATGGAAGATGTTGTCATCGTGAAAAAGGTACTAAGATCTCTTCCCCAAAGATTTGATTCTAAAGTTTCAGCAATAGAAGAAGCTAAAGATCTAAATACTTTTAGTATGGATGAGATGCATGGTTCTTTGACTGCATATGAGATGAGAATAGGAAAAACTAAACCCACAGACAGAGAAGCTGCTTTTAAAGCACATAAAAATATAAAAGCAAAACAAGAATCCGAGGAAGAAGAGACATCAGATGAAACGGAAGCAAACTTTGTTCGAAAACTAAAAATGGGAAAAGGAAAATACGAGAGGAAAGTTACCGTTTAAATGTTTCAATTGTGGAGGCATTGGGCATCTTGCAACTAAATGTCCACTTAATGAGAAGAACATAAGTGATGAAGGATCGCACCAAGAAAGAAGTGACTGGAAGAACAAAACAAATTTCAGAAAAGGCAACTTCAAGAAGAAAAGTTTCATCTCCAAGAATGTCAGTTCATCAGAAGACAGCTGCAGTGAGGATTCTGAAGAGGAAACAGGTGAAGTTCTTTATATGGCACTCAAAGAAGAAAAAATAGAAAAAGAACAAGTATGTGATGAAAACCTAGAGGTTGAAGTAGATCTAGAAGGTGAGTTGATCGCTGCACTTGAAGAGTTGGGTTTAGAAAGGAAAAAGAACAAAAGACTTGTCCAAGAAGTTGGAAGAATATGAGGGTAATATTGAAGATCTCTTCTTACAAATTCATAAAGCCAAGAAACTAGAAGAAGCCTTGAAGTCACAGATCAATGAGAAAGAGATTGTTTGCTGCAAACAAGAAGAGGAGATTGTGTTATTGAGGAAACAACTAGAAGAGGCCAATACAAATCTCAAATTTGAGAAGAGCACAGAGCTGCTAGATAAAATGATAAGGCAACAAAGAAGCCCCATGTGTAAGCTTGGTCTTGGATGTGAAGCTGAACAACCTTCATCTTCTAAAGCTGTAGAGAAGAAGAAATCCACTACTGAAGGATCAAAGCAAGAAAAGCTTGAAGCTGAATCCTCAAAAGGAAGAAAATCTCAAAGGAGATCTACAACAAAGCAACCACAACAAAAGAGGTTCTATCACTCTCACTTTATTCATAATAATGCTTTTAATGGCTATTGTTTTAGATGCAACCATTATGGTCACAAGGCAATTTATTGTGGATTGAATAATAGATCAAAGAGTTATGCTTGGTAGAAATACATCTCGTTATTTCGGTTGAACACCATGTGCAATGTTTTAAATGTAATGGTCATGGGCACATAGCAAGGTCTTGTCCAAGAACTTTTGTATCTAATCTAAGGCAAGACAGTAGATTTCATCGGATGCAAAGAATGCAACACGAGACAGGGAAGAAATCATGTGCATCAAAGAAAGGAAAATAATCATCCATCAAGGATGTACAAGAGACAACCACCCAAGAGAAATGTTCAAGTTCACGAAAAGGTTCAAAATAGGGATGCGGTTGAAAACCTTCAACCTAAGTTCAAGAAAGATTGGAGAAAGAAAGAAGAGAGGAAATCGTGTCTCCTTGGACTAAAGGAGATTACTCCGCTATTGCACTAAGCGACTCCAGGTAGCACATCCTCAGGGGGGAGCAATGTTAAAGTTTTATTTTAATGCTCCTATGTATTTGTGTGGTTATCCGAGGATGAAAGGAAAGTAGTCGGGGAGTTGTCGTATAGTTGTCAAAATGTGTTTCAGTTCATGTAGATGTTTGTGGAGATAGTATCAAAGCGATGTGCTTCAGCAGAACAACATGGTGAACATCTAGGTTTTCGATGCAACGAGTGATAGGCGTTATCCGAGATAGAACATGCAGCACAAGTCGACGTGTCATGGAAGCATAAGATGGCAGGTGCTTGTTTTGAAGCCTATAACATTCCCAATCTGCAGATAAAATAGAATCCGTGTTGTGAGTGGGAAGGCATGCGTTTCTTAACCAAAAATACAACACATCATTTGGTATAAGAGAGCATTAATTTTCTCTAAAGAAGTAGCAGTTGTCAAAGAGATGCCAGAGTCAAAGCAAATAGTGGCACTAGCACCCAGTTGGTCAAGAGTGCAAATTGGCACATGCAAGGCAAAGACATTGAGTAGCCCTGACATATGCCCTAGCAAGAAGCAGAATACCGAGTGTTGATGACTACACGTAGATTGAGGTTCCAATGCTAGATATAACGGTCCACTATCAATACCTCAAGCGATGAAAACATTCATGGCAACCGTTAGAAACTAGAGACATTGAGCTGCACAATGGATGCGAGGCAAAGTCGTAAGTCACAGAGGAGGTGGCATTCAAGAGGCCAAAGAAAATTATGGAGATTGCCGATGTTAATAGTTGATAAAGGTAGGGAACAATTTATAAGCATAGTGGTTGAAGCCCATTAGTTGTGAAAGAACTTAAAAATAATATGATATAATTGATTATTAATAATTAAATATTTCATTTTGAGTACTACTTGAGCATGATTGATTGAGCCATTGAGAAGGCCTTTGGGAAATATTTGAGGACAATATTGGGACATATTTCTAGAGCAGATTTGGATAGGTTTTGTATAAGCTTGTTATTCAACATTGGACAAGTTCTGTGTGAGCTTGTTATTCAGCATTGGACAAGTTCTATGTGAGCTTGTTAAGAGGTTCTTGTGAGCCTATTGATAGAGTACAAAGGACAGAGTCTCAATGGATAGAGATCCAACAACTAACACATTTGAAGATAGATCTGAGTGAGGGACCACATTCTCAGGGGGAGCATTTATATATTTGATTATATTTTTGCTCATATTTGTAATTTTTGCTAACTGTATTAATTTGTGCTTGAGAATGTTGTGCATGGACTCAAGGGGAGTCTACAGTAGCCCTTTGGTATTATTGTCAAAGGGGGAGAAGAATTACAGGAAATTGCATGTGTGTTGCCAACAATTCCAAAGGGGGAGATTGTTGAGCAAGGTGCAGGAACAGTATTGTCATTGTTGTCAACACAGTCAGACAGATCGGTTGATGCAGTGGATAGGAGTTAAGAGGTTCTTCAGAGTATGTACAATGATTTTCCAAAAGATCAAAGTGGCCCATATACTAAAAATCAAAAGAAAATCACAAGGAAGAAAACTGTCGCGATATCGCGACATGTTGAGCAAGAAAGAAAAACTATCGCGATATCGCGACATGTTGAGAAGAAAGAAAAACTATCGTGATATCGCGACATGTTGAGAAGAAAGAAAAACTGTCGTGATATCGCGACATGTTCGAAAAGCAAGAAAAACTATCACGATTTCGTGACATGTTCGGAGAGAAAGTGCAAGCAAGCAAAACTATCATGATTTCATGACATGTTCGGAGAGAAAGCGCAAGCAAGAAAACTATCACGATTTCGTGACATGTTCGAGAGAGAAAGGCAAGTAGAAAAAGTGTCATGATTTCATGACATATTCCAAGAGAAAGTAGAAGAAAAAGTGTCACGATTTCATGACATATTTCAAGAGAGAATGTAAGTAGAAAAAGTGTCACGATTTTGTGACATATTGCAAGAGAGAGTGTAAGGACAAAAAGTGTCACGATTTCATGACATATTGCAAGAGAAGGTGTACGGAGAAAAGTGTCACGATTTCATGACATATTGCAGAGAGAGATTGTACGAAAGAAAAGTGTCTCGATTTCATGACATATTAAGAAGAAGAAAAGGCCGACACAAAGAAAAAAAAGACAAAGAGAGAAAAAAGTGTCTGATATCACGACATTCTTTTACCCAAGGCAAGAGAAAGAGCTAAGGAGAAAAGTGTCGTGATATCCTGACATGTCGTTCGTGACCCGAAGGCAAGAGAAAGAGCTAAGGAGAAAAAGTGTCACGATATCATGACATGTCGGGTTTTCATGACCCGAAGGCAAGAGAAAGAGCAAAGGAGAGAAAGTGTCACGATTTCGTGACATGTCGCATTTTCATGACTAAAGGAGGAGAGAGAAAGTAAGAAGGGAAGTGTCACGATATCGTGACAAAAGTAAAGAAGAAGAGTACGAAGGCGAAGAAAAAAGGAGTTGAAAGTTGCATAACGGAAGCCAAGAAGAGTAGCAAGGAGGCGAATGTGTCGCGATATCCGACTTTGTGTTTGGTAAACAAGAAGAGTAGCAAGGAGGTGAAAGTGTCGCGATATCGTGACATGTTGTGTTTTCACGGGTTACAAGCCAAGAAGAGTAGCAAGGAGGTGAAAGTGTCACGATATTGTGACATGTGTTTTCATGGGCAAAATATGAGAAGAGGACAAAGAGGTAGAAGTGTCACGATTTCACGACAGGTCACTTTGGCATGAGCTAAGAAGAGAACCCAACTAAAATAAGATATGTGATAGTTAACTAAAAATAAAAAAAAAAAAAAATCATGCGAGCTAAAATAAGAAGAGTGACACCAAGTCGAAAAGTACAAGGATTACGTGAAATTAGCAAACCAAAGTCATCGGTCGAAGACCACAAACTTGAGCCGTAACTATTAATAGGATGCATGAGAGAATATTGTGATAAAGGAGTTACATATAGAAGTTTCTATTAATAAGTTGCATGTGAAAATATGGAAGTTAAAAATAGAATCAAAACTTTGTTATAAAAGGAGGTCTGCATGGAGAATTAAAGTGCTAGAAATAGGGTGAAAGTGCTACAAAAAGAGGGTTGGAAGAGTGTCGTAAGAGAGCGTTAGGTAGAGCCATGAGAGCCGTAAGAATGTAGTAAGAAGCGCAGCAAGAGGGCTGTAAGAGGGCTGTAAAAGTGTAGTAAGCAGAGCCTTAAGTGTGTGTGATGTTTTGGTGAATAGTGAGAGAGGTTGGGTTAGCAATAGACCAATCAGGGTCTTGTATAAAGCAGAGGCATTTTTATGTCAATCTTATAGTTTCAAAATTGTAGTCCAAGTTGGTGCTTGGAATTAGGGGTTGGTGCTCCTTTCTGTTGGTGTAGATAAATTAGGGGTTGGTGCTCCTTTCTTTTGGTGCAGATAAATTAGGGGTTGGTGCTCCTTTCTATTGGTGTAGATAAATTAGGGGTTGGTGCTCCTTTCTGTTGGTGCAGATAAATCAGGGGTTGGTGCTCCTTCTAGTGGGTGCTGGTAAATTGATTGTAAAATTGATATTTTGCAAAGGCTGGATTTGGATGGGAGTCCAAACAGTCAATTTTTGAGGAGTAGCCAAAACTGGTGAACCTCGGTACATCTTGTGTTGTGTGATGCTCTCTTGTTATATTTGCTTTATGTGGTTTTAAGTTTTCATTGTTTTGGCTTTAAGAGTTGAAGTTTTTAAGTTTTAAAGAGCCACACTGATTCACCCCCCCTCTCAGTGTCATTGTGAGACTAACAATTGGTATCAGAGCCAGTTTCCCTTATCAGGCTAAATCAGCTAGGGTTGATCTTGGATTAGTACGCAATGGCAGGTGGTGAAGGCTTCTCATCAAACAAAGCACCATTGTTGGATGGAACTAATTACACATTTTGGAAACTCAGGATGCAGACATATCTTTGTGCTTTGGGATATGACATTTGGGATTCGATGAGACAGTGGATACACAATACCCACCACTCCTCCAACCGATGTTGTCGGTAAGAAACTGTTTGAGAATAACTCTAAAGCAAAGAATGCTATCATGTGCGGTTTAATGGACAACGAACTGATAAATATTATGAGTTGTAAAATGGCAAAAGACATATGGGACAAACTAAAGAGCATTCATGAAGGAGACGACAAGATCAAGGAGGCCAAGTTACAAACGCATCGAGCTCAGTTCGAAGCATTAAATATGAATGACGATGAGAACATAGAGGCATACATGCTGAGAGTTAATGGAATCATTAATGCGATTAGAGGACTCGACGAGGAAATGGAAGATGTTGTCATCGTGAAAAAGGTACTAAGATCTCTTCCCCAAAGATTTGATTCTAAAGTTTCAGCAATAGAAGAAGCTAAAGATCTAAATACTTTTAGTATGGATGAGATGCATGGTTCTTTGACTGCATATGAGATGAGAATAGGAAAAACTAAACCCACGGACAGAGAAGCTGCTTTTAAAGCACATAAAAATATAAAAGCAAAACAAGAATCCGAGGAAGAAGAGACATCGGATGAAACGGAAGCAAACTTTGTTCGAAAACTAAAAATGGGAAAAGGAAAATACAGAGGAAAGTTACCATTTAAATGTTTCAATTGTGGAGGCATTGGGCATCTTGCGACTAAATGTCCACTTAATGAGAAGAACATAAGTGATGAAGGATCGCACCAAGAAAGAAGTGACTGGAAGAACAAAACAAATTTTAGAAAAGGCAACTTCAAGAAGAAAAGTTTCATCTCCAAGAATGTCAGTTCATCAGAAGACAGCTACAGTGAGGATTCTGAAGAGGAAACAGGTGAAGTTCTTTATATGGCACTCAAAGAAGAAAAAATAGAAAAAGAACAAGTATGTGATGAAAACCTAGAGGTTGAAGTAGATCTAGAAGGTGAGTTGATCGTTGCACTTGAAGAGTTGGGTTTAGAAAGGAAAAAGAACAAAAGACTGTCCAAGAAGTTGGAAGAATATGAGGGTAATATTGAAGATCTCTTCTTACAAATTCATAAAGCCAAGAAACTAGAAGAAGCCTTGAAGTCACAGATCAATGAGAAAGAGATTGTTTGCTGCAAACAAGAAGAGGAGATTGTGTTATTGAGGAAACAACTAGAAGAGGCCAATACAAATCTCAAATTTGAGAAGAGCACAGAGCTACTAGATAAAATGATAAGGCAACAAAGAAGCCCCATGTGTAAGCTTGGTCTTGGATGTGAAGCTGAACAACCTTCATCTTCTAAATCTACAGAGAAGAAGAAATCCACTGCTGAAGGATCAAAGCAAGAAAAGCTTGAAGCTGAATCCTCAAAAGGAAGAAAATCTCAAAGGAGATCTACAACAAAGCAACCACAACAAAAGAGGTTCTATCACTCTCACTTTATTCATAATAATGCTTTTAATGGCTATTGTTTTAGATGCAACCATTATGGTCACAAGGCAATTTATTGTGGATTGAATAATAGATCAAAGAGTTATGCTTTGGTAGAAATACATCTCGTTATTTCGGTTGAACACCATGTGCAATGTTTTAAATGTAATGGTCATGGGCACATAGCAAGGTCTTGTCCAAGAACTTTTGTATCTAATCTAAGGCAAGACAATAGATTTCATCAGATGCAAAGAATGCAACACAGACAGGGAAGAAATCATGTGCATCAAAGAAAGGAAAATAATCATCCATCAAGGATGTACAAGAGACAACCACCCAAGAGAAATGTTCAAGTTCACGAAAAGGTTCAAAATAGGGATGCAGTTGAAAACCTTCGGCCTAAGTTCAAGAAATATTGGAGAAAGAAAGAAGAGAGGAAATCGTGTCTCCTTGGACTGAAGGAGATTACTCCTCTATTGCACTAAGCGACTCCGGGTAGCACATCCTCAGGGGGAGCAATGTTAAAGTTTTATTTTAATGCTCCTATGTATTTGTGTGGTTATCTGAGGATGAAAGGAAAGTAGTCGGGGAGTTGTCGTATAGTTGTCAAAATGTGTTTCAGTTCATGTAGATGTTTGTGGAGAGAGTATCAAACTGATGTGCTTCAGTGAGAACAACATGGTGAACAACTAGGTTTTCGATGCAACAATGATAGGCGCTATTCCGAGATAGAACATACGACACGAGTCGACGTGTCATGGAAGCATAAGATGGCAGTGCTTGTTTTGAAGCCTGTAACATTCCCAATCTGTAGATAAAATAGAATCCATGTTGTGAATGGGAAGGCATGCATTTCTTAACCAAAAATACAACACATCATTTGGTATAAGAGAGCATTAATTTTCTCTAAAGAAGTAGCAGTTGTCAAAGAGATGCCAGAGTCAAAGCAAACAGTGGCACTAGCACCCAGTTGGTCAAGAGTGCAAATTGGCACATGCAAGGCAAAGACATTGAGTAGCCCTAACATATGCCCTAGCAAGAAGCAGAATACCGAGTGTTGATGACTGCACGTAGATTGAGGTTCCAACGCTAGATATAACGGTCCACTGTCAATACCTGCGTAGACGATGAAAACATTCATGGCAGCCATTAGAAACCAGAGACATTGAGCTGCACAACGGATGCGAGGCAAAGTCGTTAGTCACGAAGGAGGTGGCAGTCAAGAGGCTAAAGAAAATTGTGGAGATTGTCGATGTTAAAGTTGATGAAGGTAGGGAACAAGTTATAAGCATAGTGGTTGAAGCCCATTGGTTGTGAAAGAACTTGAGTTAGAAAAGAACATGAGTATCATTGTTATGTGATATTTGTGGTTGAGCATTGTTGGAAATGTTTGAGTTGGTTGATACATACTTGGACTAGGGTTGTGTGAGGAGAGTTGTCCCTTGTGATGATTGGTTGAGTTGATTTGATTTGAGATTGCCATTCATTGTTGAGTTCATTTTGAGTACTACTTGAGCATGATTGATTGAGCCTTTGAGAAGGCCTTTGGGAAATATTTGAGGACAATATTGGGACAGATTTCTAGAGCAGATTTGGACAGGTTTTGTATGAGCTTGTTATTCAACATTGGACAAGTTCTGTGTGAGCTTGTTATTCAGCATTGGACAAGTTCTATGTGAGCTTGTTAAGCAGGTTCTGTGTGAGCCTATTGACAGAGTACAAAGGACAGAGTCTCAATGGATAGAGATCCAGTAGCCAACACAGTTGAAGATAGATTTGAGTGAGGGACCACATTCTCAGGGGGAGCATTTATATATTTGATTATCTTTTTGCTCATATTTGTAATTTTTGCTAACTATATTAATTTGTGCCTGAGAATGTTGTGCATGGACTCAGGGGAGTCTGCAACAACCCTTTGGTATTATTGTCAAAGGGGGAGAAGAATTACAGGAAATTGCATGTGTGTTGCCAACAATTCCAAAGGGGGAGATTGTTGAGCAAGGTGCGAGAACAATATTGTCATTGTTGTCAACACAGTCGGACAGATCGGTTGATGCAGTGGACAGGAGTTAAGAGGTTCTTAGAGTATGTACAGTGGTTTTCCAAAAGATAGAAGTGGCCCATATACTAAAAATCAAAAGAAAATCACAAGGAAGAAAACTATCACGATATCATGACATGTTGAGCAGAAAGAAAAACTGTCGCGATATCGCGACATGTTGAGCAAGAAAGAAAAATTGTCGCGATATCGCGACATGTTGAGAAGAAAGAAAAACTATTGTGATATCGCGACATGTTCGAAAAGCAAGCAAAACTGTCACGATTTCGCGACATGTTCGGAGAGAAAGCGCAAGCAAGCAAAACTATCACGATTTCATGACATGTTCGGAGAGAAAGCGCAAGCAAGAAAAGTGTCATGATTTCGTGACATGTTGGAAGAGAGAAACGCAAGTAGAAAAGTGTCGTGATTTGACATATTGCAAGGAAGGGACAAGTAGAAAAAGTGTCGCGATTTCATGACATATTGCAAGGAAGATTGTACGAGAGAAAAAGTGTCACGATTTCGCGACATATTGCAAGGAAGGTTGTACGGACGAAAAAGTGTCACGATTTTGTGACATATTGCAAGGAAGGTTGTACGGACGAAAAAGTGTCGCGATTTCATGACATATTGCAAGAGAGAGAGTCCGAAAGAAAAAGTGTCACGATTTCGCGACATATTGCAGAAGAGAGTCAAAAAAGTATCAATTTCACGACATTTGAAAATAAAAAATGTCGCGATTTCATGACATATGACAAGAGAAAGTGCAAAGAGAAAAAGTGTCACGATATCATGACATGTCGGGTTTTCGTGACCCGAAGGCAAGAGAAAGAGCTAAGGAGAAAAAGTGTCGCGATATCGTGACATGTCGGGTTTTCGTGACCCGAAGGCAAGAGAAAGAGCTAAGGAGAAAAAGTGTCGTGATATCGTGACATGTCAAGTTTTCATGAACCGAAGGCAAGAGAAAGAGCAAAGGAGAGAAAGTGTCACGATTTCGTGACATGTCGCATTTTCGTGACTTAAGGAGGAGAGAGAAAGTAAGAAGGCAGAAGTGTCGCGATATCGCGACAAAAGTAAAGAAGAAGAGTACGGAGGCGAAAGTGTCGCGATATCGCGACATGTTGAGTTTTCATTGGTACAAGCCAAGAAGAGTAGCAAGGAGGCGAAAGTGTCACGATATCGTGACATGTTGTGTTTTCATGGGTTGAAGCCAAGAAGAGTAGCAAGGAGGCGAAAGTGTCACGATATCGTGACATGTGTTTTCGCGGGTTGAAGCCAAGAAGAGTAGCAAGGAGGTGAAAGTGTCGCGATATCGTGACATGTGTTTTCGCAAGTTGAAGCCAAGAAGAGTAGCAAGGAGGCGAAAGTGTCATGATATCATGACGTGTTTTCATAGGAAAAAGCCGAGAAGAGGACAAAGAGGCAGAAGTGTCACAATTTTGTGACAGGTCACTTTAGCACGAGCTAAGAAGAGAACCTAGCGAAATAAGATATGTGACAGTTAACGATGTTAAGAAAAAAAAAAAAAAAAAAATTAACGAAGTTATACGATAACTTAAAAAAATCATGCAGCTAAAATAAGAAGAGTTAACTAAAGTCAGTACGTCAGTTACAGGTGCAGTTATAGAGAAAAATCATGCAGCTAAAATAAGAACAGTGAACTGAAGTCAGAACGACAGTTACAAGGCCAGTTACGGAGTGTAATCATCGAGTGACGGTTAAACTAAAAGTCATCAGTCGAAGACCAAACTTGAGCCGTAACTATTAATAGGATGCATGAGAGAATACTGTGAGATAAAGGAGTTACATATAGAAGTTTCTATTAATAAGTTGCATGTGAAAATATGGAAGTTAAAAATAGAATCAAAATTTTGTTATAAAAGGAGGTCTACGTGGAGAATTAAAGTGCTATGGAAATAGGGTGAAAGTGCTGCAAAAAGAGGGTTGGAAGAGTGTCGTAAGAGAGCGTTAGGCAGAGCCGTGAGAGCCGTAAGAATGCAGTAAGAAGCGCAATAAGAGGGCTGTAAGAGGGCTGTAAAAGTGCAGTAAGCAGAGCCTTAAGTGTGTGTGATGTTTTGGTGAATAGTGAGAGAGGTTGGGTTAGCAATAGACCAGTCAGGGTCTTGTATAAAGCAGAGGCATTTTTATGTCAATCTTATAGTTTCAAAATTGCAGTCCAAGTTGGTGCTTGGAATTAGGGGTTGGTGCTCCTTTTTGTTGGTGCAGATAAATAGGGGTTGGTGCTCCTTTCTGTTGGTGCAGATAAATTAGGGGTTGGTGCTCCTTTTTGTTGGTGCAGATAAATTAGGGGTTGGTGCTCCTTCCAGTGGGTGCTGGTAAATTGATTGTAAAATTGATATTTTGCAAAGGCTGGATTTGGATGGGAGTCCAAACAGTCAATTTTTGAGGAGTAGCCAAAACTGGTGAACCTCGGTACATCTTGTGTTGTGTGATGCTCTCTTGTTATATTTGCTTTATGTGGTTTTAAGTTTTCATTGTTTTGGCTTTAAGAGTTGAAGTTTTTAAGTTTTAAAGAGCCACACTGATTCACCCCCCTCTCGGTGTCATTGTGATACTAACAATTGATATTAGAGCCGCTTTCCCTTATCAAAGCTAAATCAGCTAGGGTTGATCTTGGATTAGTACGCAATGGCAGGTGGTGAAGGCTTCTCATCAAACAAAGCACCATTGTTGGATGGAACTAATTACACATTTTGAAAACTCAGGATGCAAACATATCTTTGTGCTTTGGGATATGACATTTGGAATTCAGTAGACAGTGGATACACAATACTCATCACTCCTCCAACCAATGATGCCGATAAGAAACTATTTGAGAATAAATCTAAAGCAAAGAATGCTATCATGTGCGGTTTAATGGACAGTGAACTGATAAATATTATGAGTTGTAAAATGACAAAAGACATATGGGACAAACTAAAGAGCATTCATGAAGGAGACGACAAGATCAAGGAGGCCAAGTTACAAACACATCGAGCTCAGTTCGAAGAATTAAATATGAATGATGATGAGAACATAGAGGCATACATGCTGAGAGTTAATGGAATCATTAATGTGATTAGAGGACTTGGCGATAAAATGGAAGATGAGTCATCATGGAAAAGGTACTAAGATCTCTTCTCCAAAGATTTAATTCTAAAGTTTCAGCAATAGAAGAAGTTAAAGATCTAAATACTTTTAGTATGGATGAGATGCATGGTTCTTTTACTGCATATGAGATGATAATAGGAAAAACTAAACCCACTAACAGAGAAGATGCTTTTAAAGCACATAAAAATATAAAAGAAAAACAAGAATCCAAGGAAGAAGAGACATCAGATGAAACGGAAGCAAACTTTGTTTGCAAACTAATAAGGGGAAAAGGAAAATACAGAGGATAGTTACTGTTTAAATGTTTAAATTATGGAGGCATTGGGCATCTTGTAGCTAAATGTCCACTTAATGAGAACATAAGTGATGAAGGGTCGCACCAAGAAAGAAGTGACTAGAAGAACAAAAATAATTTCAGAAAATGCAACTTCAAGAAGAAAAGTTTCATCTCCAAGAATGTCAGTTCATCAGAAGACAAACATGCAGTGAGGATTCTGAAGAGGAAACAGGTGAAGTTCTTTATATGGCATTCAAAGAAGATAAAATAGAAAAATAACAAGTATGTGATGAAAACCTAGAGGTTGAAGTAGATCTAGAGGGTGAGTTGATCACTACACTTGAAGAGTTGGGTTTAGAAAGGAAAAAGAACAAAAGTGAAGAACACAAGCTTATACTGAGAGGGGGGGTGAACAGTATAAGACCACTTTTAACTTTATCTATCAATACAACTTTCAAACCATTAACATGCAGAATAAAGATAGCAGTAATAATAGCGGTAAAACAATGCACAAAATGCAATCCACAAAGAGACACAACAATTTACGTGGTTCACCCAAGGTGGGCTACTCCACGGATAAAACTTTTCTTATAAAAGTTGTATCAAAGTCCTCTGGGAATCCTTCCCGATTACAATGTTTATGAGCCTCAGCTCAAAGGAGACACCTTCCCCTAATTTTGCTTTGGTGATCCTCTAGAAGACCTCTACCTCCTCTGCCCTTAGCAAGTGGAATTCTGTCCACAGAAGACACCTGTCTTCCCTGCTCTGGCTGGAGATCTCTGTCCTCAACTCTATCACTGCAAAGCTGGTCCTCTTTTCTGTACCAAACACAGTCCTTCGGTCTGGCAAAATTTTGTCCTCTTCCTCTGTTCTTTTTTGCACTTGGTCGAAAACAATTTTTCACTGACTACGCAAATACAGCAGCACTCAATCAACTTATTTGCTTCTACGAAAACACAGTAGCACAGACTTCGCGTGTTTCTATGAAAAACATAGCAGCACAGTCTTTGTAAAATATACAGCAACAATTGATCATAGTTCGTCCTTCACAACAATTCACAATTACAGCAACATCTACTTCGCGCACTTTGCTTTCTTTACATAGACTGCATGAACTCAGTCGTAATCACAGCTGCCCTTGTTCAAATTCCAACCTCTACATAGTCTTCGCAAACACTGCAACACTCTATCACACAACAACTTATGCGCCTATGTGTAATCACAACAACACTCTCTTCGCACAGTCTGCTTCTCCTCGATCAAACTTCTTCCCGCACTCTGCTTCTACGAAAGTCACACTTACGAACGCACACTTCGATCGATTCGATACGACTGCTCTTTGCACACAGCAGACTTCACTTGCGCAAACTCAACACACACATTCGATACTTGAAACTCAAAAATAGTCCTCCTTTTATAGCAATAATTCATGATTAAATTCTTGATCTTAGTCGGCTGTATATCCTTAAAACAATCGTCAGCTGCACAACCTTACACTTCATCGACAAAGGTTAACTCCGTCGGCTTCAACCGCCTCTGCTATTCTATAGCTTTCCTAGCACGAAACTCAAACATGTCATGATATCGCTACGCCTTTGTCCATCGTACACCTTGTATTACTTGCTATCATGAAATCGTGACACTACTGCCTATTGTGCGCCTTCTTTGGTTTGTTGTCATGAAATCGCTATGCCTTCTGACTTTGCTGATGTCATCATGATTCTTGTCATGAAATCATGACGCTTTAGTCTGTAGGGCCTTACTCTCTGCTCTTGTCATGAAATCGTGACACATCTGCTTTTGCTGACGTCATCAGCAACTCTGTCGCGAAATCATGACGCTTCTTGCTTCTTCAACCTTTTCTCGGTTTGCACTAGCGAAAATGGAACATGTCACGAAATCATGACGCTTTCGCTGCCTTAAGCTCTTTTTGCCAGCTGCTCGCGAAACTGGAACATGTCACGAAATCGCGATGCTTTCACCATCTGCAAGCTACCAACTCAACTTGTTATGAAATCGTGACACTTTCTGCATCGTACAACTTCTTTGAAACCTGTCATGAAATCGTGACACTTTCTGCAACTCAACACTGCCAACTCAACTTGTCATGAAATCGTGACACTTTTTGCATCCGTACAACTTCATTGAAACTTGTCGCAAAATCGTGACACTTTTGCCTGCTTTGCCTCTACCTTCCAGCATGTCACGAAA
This sequence comes from Wollemia nobilis, assembly GCA_028583015.1. Classification (NCBI taxonomy): domain Eukaryota; kingdom Viridiplantae; phylum Streptophyta; class Pinopsida; order Araucariales; family Araucariaceae; genus Wollemia; species Wollemia nobilis. The sequence goes on from JAQPPZ010002998.1 coordinate 24,562,580, forward strand.
TCGCGACAGATTTGCCCGAACTTTCTCTCTCCTAAAACATGTCGCGAAATCGTGACAGTTTTTCCAGCTTTGCCTCTGCCTTCCAGCATGTCGCGAAATCGCGATAGTTTTGCCAGAACTTTCTCTCTCCTAAAACATGTCGCGAAATCGTGAGTTTTCCCTTGCCTCGCCTTCCCATGTCACGAAATCGTGACGGTTTTCCAGAACTTTCTCTCTCCTAAAACATGTCGCGAAATCATGACGAGTTTTCCAGCCACCTGCAAACTTTTTCTAACTTATCTTTTTCTTGATTTTTTGCAACTGGGCTACTCTGATTTTCTTGGAGACTTACTGACCAGCTGAAACCTTCATCAAAACACATACTTAGACAACAAATCAAATTGCTTCAAGTACTCCTTGACATCAAAGACAACAACTACCAAGAGCTCCTTTGACATCAATGACAACAACTATACTTGAGCAAAGGCAATGTACTCAAGGTACCCAAAATTGCCAACAATCTCCCCCTTTGTCATTGATGGCAACCCTTAACTAAAAACATATCTCAAGAGTCAAAACTGAACCAACTGATCCAACAAGCGAGAATCTGTATTTGAAGTTTTTGCTCCCCCTAACTTGAAGCTCTTCTCTTCACTTGAAGCACTTCCCCTTACACATATCTCTCCCCCTTACTCAAATCTCTCCCCCTTTGTCATCAATGGCAAAGGGTCACCTTTGGGGTTTGGGACTAAGAATGAGTCTCTTAGCTTAGTCCCTCCCCCACCTTCTATTAAGGTGATTTAAAACAGGGTTGGGAGTGAAACTCCCATTAGACACTCATCATCATTAATGTCTACTATTTCTTTGTCGGGCCTTCTCTTGAATTCTTTTTCCACATTGTTGTTCTTGTTATTGTTTTGATCCTCGGACCTGTTCATACTGTTGTTCCTGTTCCTTTCATCATTCCTATTTTTCTCCATACCTTGATCCTTGAACCTGTCCATATTACTTTTCTTGTTTCTGTTGTCATTCCTGTTCTTATCCATGCTTTGATCCTTGGACTTGTTCATACTGTTGTTCCTATTCCTGTATCTCGGAAGATCAGCTCTACACTGTCTAGCTAGGTGACCTTCATTGTTGCACTTATAGCAAGTAACAATATTGTTTCTTTCAGGCATGGCTATTCTTTGAATCCGCCTGTTCTGACTAACCCAGTTCCTGTTATTTGCCTTGCAAAAAATTGCCTTGTGCCCGAATTGTTGACAAGAGTAGCAATACCCTTGAAAGAAATTACGTCTCCTGAAACTGTCATTTACTTTCTTCACTTGAGTCATGCAATGTACAGCCATGTGACCAAATGCGTGACACGCAAAACATGTGCCATGAAATTTTCTTTTATTCGACTTCATGGGTCCCGAAAACTTCTTCTTCTCAATCTGAATATCGTTTTCTATTTCTGCGTATCTATCACTTACGGATTCATGAACTGAAGTACTTTCTACATCAGAACTCTCTTCCTATTGAAATTTCTTGCTCGATTCCCCAACCTTATTTCTTGTGCGGCTCAACAAAATCGAGACCTGTTTTATCTGTTGGACTTCTTTGTCCTTTGATGAGAAATTGAACCTTCTTGGAGCTATCCTAAAATCTGTAGAGCTTATCCTTGTACTCTTTATTTTCTTCTTTCAAAGAAGCCATTTCCTATTCTAACTCACTATACTCCAGAATTTTAGAATCCAACTCATTCCTGAGTTCTTGTGACTTAGCCATAGAGACTTCAAGATTTTCTATAAGTTCATCTCTCTCCATACAACATTCATCTAATTTAATCTTGAGTCTATCATTCTTCTTTCTTTCCTTTTTCAGAACACTAAGAGCATTATTGAGTTCACATTCAAGATCCTCTATTTGATGGCACTTTGAATTATCACGGCCTTTTTCAGATTTCTTATCACTAGAGGTGCTACCTTTTTCAAAAACCATACATGCATCTTCATTGAAGTTTTCTGAAGCATCCTCATACATACTAGCAACCAAATCATTATTTTTGCAATCATCCTCAAGGTGCCCAAAATTTCCACATCTAAAACATTTCATGATAATGAATTTATGTTTCGGTTCTTCCTCTTTTTTTGAAATGAACAGCATCTCATTTTCATCATCACTAGAGGAACTTTCACTATCACTGCTAGAACACTTACTTGCTTTGTCTAAGTAGAAGCTCTTCTTATTCTTGTGAGAATGCCTCTTTCCATGATTGTTGTACTCATCTTTGCTTTTCTTGTGATTGTTGTACTCATCTTTGCTCTTTTTGTAATACCTGTACTTTTTAGAATCCTTGCTCTTAACATCCTGTATATCTTCATCACTTTCATTTTTGGAAATAGTACGATCAGTAGCATAATGACCAAATTTCCCACAATTGAAACATCTTATATTTTTCTTGCTTTTGTGCTTTCTGGAAAAGTTGCCTTTCTTGTTGTAATATGCCTCTTCCTCACTAGAAGACTCATCACTTTCTTGAATCTGTTTGCCTTTTGATTTCTTGGTAGCTTTGAAAGCTGCCTCTTTCTTTACATCAACTTTCACTTGAGTTCTCAACTCAAATGTTGCAAGAATACTATGGAGCTCATCCTTTTTCAATTTATCTAAATCTTTAGCTTCCTCAATAGCAGAAATCTTTTCACTAAATCTATTAGGAAGGGATCTTAAAATCTTATCACACACATCATTTTCAGCAAGTTCAAGACCTAAGTCTTTCATGGAGTTCACAATCTCATCCATCCGAAGCATGTAGTCACTAATATTTTCATCATCATTCATCTTGAGTTGTTCAAACATACCTTTAAAATGTCTCAATTTGGCCTTTCGGACATTTGCATCACCTGTATGAACAACTTGCAATTGTTTCCACATTTCACTAGCTGTCTTGCAGTGAATAACTTTGGTAAGATCAGCCTTCTGTAAACCTTTCAGGATTGCATTCATGGCTTTTGAGTTGCTGTGATGTAGAAGCCTATCTTCTTTAGTGTAAGGACCATTTGCAGGAATGGTGTACCCATCTTCAATAACTTCCCATACCTCATTGCCAAGAGCCATAAGATAGACTTTCATTCTTGCACTCCACAGACCGAAATCTGATCCATCCAGAATAGGTGTTGCATTGCCACTTGAGTAGTCCATTGTGTTCTTTGCAAACTTTTCCTTCAAGTCTGTTAAACTTTTCGAAGGCACTAGCTCCGATACCAATTGAAGAACACAAGCTTATATTGAGAGGGGGGGTGAACAGTATAAGACCACTTTTAACTTTATCTATCAATACAACTTTCAAACCATTAACATGCAGAATAAAGATAGCAGTAATAATAGCAGTAAAACAATGCACAAAATGCAATCCACAAAGAGACACAACAATTTACGTGGTTCACCCAAGGTGGGCTACTCCACGGATAAAACTTTTCTTATAAAAGTTGTATCAAAGTCCTCTGGGAATCCTTCCCGATTACAATGTTTATGAGCCTCAGCTCAAAGGAGACACCTTCCCCTAATTCTGCTTTGGTGATCCTCTAGAAGACCTCTACCTCCTCTGCCCTTAGCAAGTGGAATTCTGTCCACAGAAGACACCTGTCTTCCCTGCTCTGGCTGGAGATCTCTGTCCTCAACTCTATCACTGCAAAGCTGGTCCTCTTTTCTATACCAAACACAGTCCTTCGATCTGGCAAAATTCTGTCCTCTTCCTCTGTTCTTTTCTGCACTTGGTCGAAATCAATTTTTCACTGACTACGCAAATACAGTAGCACTCAATCAACTTATTTGTTTCTGCGAAAACATAGTAGCACAGACTTCGCGTGTTTCTATGAAAACATAGTAGCACAGTCTTTGTAAAATATACAGCAGCAATTGATCATAGTTCGTCCTTCACAACTATTCACAATTACAGCAACATCTACTTCGTGCACTTTGCTTTCTTTACACAGACTGCGTGAACTCAGTCGCAATCACAGCTGCCCTTGTTCAAATTCCAACCTCTACATAGTCTTCGCAAACACTGCAACACTCTATCACACAGCAACTTATGCGCCTATGTGTAATCACAACAGCACCCTCTTCGCACAGTCTGCTTCTCCTCGATCGAACTTCTTCCCGCACTCTGCTTCTACGAAAGTCACACTTACGAACGCACACTTCGATCGATTCGATACGATTGCTCTTTGCGCACGGCAGACTTCACTTGCGCAAACTCAACACACACATTCGATCCTTGACACTCAAAAATAGTCCTCCTTTTATAGCAATAATTCATGATTAAATTCTTGATCTTAGTCGGCTGTATATCCTTAAAACAATCGTCGGTTGCACAACCTTACACTTCGTCGACAAAGGTTAACTCCGTCGGCTTCAACCGCCTCTGTTGTTCTGTAGCTTTCCTAGCATGAAACTCAAACATGTCGCGATATCGCTACGCCTTTGTCTGTCGTACACCTTGTATTACTTGCTGTCATGAAATCGTGACACTACTGCCTGTTGTGCGCCTTCTTTGGTTTGTTGTCACGAAATCGCTATGCCTTCTGACTTTGCTGATGTCATCATGATTCTTGTCACGAAATCATGACGCTTTAGTCTGCAAGGCCTTACTCTCTGCTCTTGTCATGAAATCATGACACATCTACTTTTGCTGACGTCATCAGCAACTCTGTCATGAAATCGTGACGCTTCTTGCTTCTTCAACCTTTTCTCGGTTTGCACTAGCGAAAATGGAACATGTCGCGAAATCGTGACGCTTTCGCTGCCTTAAGCTCTTTTACCAACTGCTCGCGAAACTGGAACATGTCATGAAATCATGACGCTTTCGCCATCTGCAAGCTGCCAACTCAACCTATCACGAAATCGTGACACTTTTTGCATCCGTACAACTTCTTTGAAACCTGTCACGAAATCGTGACACTTTCTGCAACTCAACACTGCCAACTCAACTTGTCGCGAAATCGTGACACTTTCTGCATCCGTACAACTTCATTGAAACTTGTCGCAAAATCGTGACACTTTTGCCTGCTTTGCCTCTGCCTTCCAGCATGTCGCGAAATCATGACAGATTTGCCTAAACTTTCTCTCTCCTCAAACATGTCGCGAAATCGCGACAGTTTTGCTAGCTTTGCCTCTGCCTTCCAGCATGTCGCGAAATCGTGACAGTTTTGCCAGAACTTTCTCTCTCCTAAAACATGTCCAAAATCATCCCCCTCCTTCCAACATGTCACGAAATCGCGACAGTTTTGCCAGAACTTTCTCTCTCCTAAAACATGTCGCGAAATCGCGACAGTTTTTCCGACCGCCTGCAAACTTTTTCTAACTTATCTTTTTCTTGATCTTTTGCAACTGGGCTACTCTGATTTTCTTGGAGACTTACTGACCAGCTGAAACCTTCATCAAAACACATACTTAGACAACAAATCAAATTGCTTCAAGTACTCCTTGACATCAAAGACAACAACTACCAAGAGCTCCTTTGACATCAATGACAACAACTATACTTGAGCAAAGGCAATGTACTCAAGGTACCCAAAATTGCCAAAAAAAGACTATCTAAGAAGTTGGAAGAATATGAGGGTAATATTGAAGATCTCTTCTTACAAATTCATAAATCCAAGAAACTAGAAGAAGCCTTGAAGTCACAGATCAATGAGAAAGAGATTGTTTACTACAAACAAGAAGAGGAGATTGTGTTATTGAGGAAACAACTAGAAGAGGCCAATACAAATCTCAAATTTGAGAAGAGCACAGAGCTACTAGATAAAATGATAAGGCAACAAAGAAGCCCCATGTGTAAGCTTGGTCTTGGATGTGAAGCTGAACAACCTTCATCTTCTAAAGGCTGCAGAGAAGAAGAAATCCATGACTGAAGGATCAAAGCAAGAAAAGCTTGAAGTTGAATCCTCAAAAGGAACAAAATCTCAAAGGAGATCTACAGCAAAGCAACCACAAAAAAAGAGGTTCTATCACTCTCACTTTATTCATAATAATTCTTTTAATGACTATTGTTTTAGATGCAACCATTATGGTCAAAAGGCAATTTATTGTGGATTGAATAATAGATCAAAGAGTTATCTTTGGTAGAAATACATCTGTTATTCTGGTTGAACACCATGTGCAATGTTTTAAATGTAATGGTCATGGGTACATAGCAAGGTTTTGTCCAAGAAATTTTGTATCTAATCTAAGGCAAGACAGTAGATTTCATCAGACACAAAGAATGCAACACAGACAGGGAAGAAATCATGTGCATCAAAGAAAGGAAAATAATCATCCATCAAGGATGTACAAGAGACAACCACCCAAGAGAAATGTTCAAGTTTACGAAAAGGTTCAAAATAGGGACATAGTTGAAAACCTTCAGCCTAAGTTCAAGAAATATTGGAGAAAGAAAGAAGAGAGGAAATCATGTCTCCTTGGACTGAAGGAGATTACTCCTCTATTGCACTAAGCGACTCCAAGTAGCACATCCTCAGGGGGAGCAATGTTAAAGTTTTATTTTAATGCTCCTATGTATTTGTGTGGTTATCTGAGGATGAAAAAAAAGTAGTCGTGGAGTTGTCGTATAGTTGTCAAAATGTGTTTCAGTTCATGTAGATGTGTGTGGAGAGAGTATCAAACTGATGTGCTTCAGCAGAACAACATGGTGAACAGCTAAGTTTTCAATGCAACAACTGATAGGCGCTATCTGAGATAGAACACGCAGCACAGGTCGACGTGTCATGGAAGCATAAGCTAGCAGGTGCTTGTTTTGAAGCCTATAACATTCCCAATCTACAGATAAAATAGAATCTGTGTTGTGAATGGGAAGGCATGCGTTTCTTAACCAAAAATATAACATATCATTTTGTATAATATAGCATTAATTTTCTCTAAAGAAGTAGTAGTTGTCAAAGAGATGCCAAAGTCAAAGCAAACAGTGGCACTAGCACCCAGTTGGTCAAGAGTGCAAATTGGCACATTCAAGGCAAAGACATTGAGTAGCCCTGACATATGCCCTAGCAAGAATCAGAATATCGAGTGTTGATGACTATGCGTAGATTGAGGTTCCAACGCTAGATATAATAGTCCACTATCAATACCTGTGCAGATGATGAAAACATTCATAGCAGCCGTTAGAAACCAGAGACATTGAGCTGCACAACGGATGCGAGACAAATTCATTGGTCACGAAGGAGGTGGCAGTCAAGAGGCTAAAGAAAATTGTGGAGATTGTCGATGTTAAAGTTGATAAAGGTAGGGAACAAGTTATAAGCATAGTGGTTGAAGCCCATTGGTTGTGAAAGAACTTGAGTTATAAAATAACATGAGTATCATTGTTATGTGATATTTGTGGTTGAGCATTGTTGGAAATGTTTGAGTTGGTTGATACATACTTGAACTAGGGTTGTGTGAGAGAGAGTTGTCCCGTGTGATGATTGGTTGAGTTGATTTGATTTGAGATTGCCATTCATTGTTGAGTTCATTTTGAGTACTACTTGAGCATGATTGATTGAGTCATTGAGAAGGCCTTTGGGAAATATTTGAGGACAGTATTGGGACAGATTTCTAGAGCAGATTTGGACAGGTTTTGTATAAGCTTGTTATTCAACATTGGACAAGTTCTGTGTGAGCTTGTTATTCAGCATTGGACAAGTTCTATGTAAGCTTGTTAAGCAGGTTCTGTGTGAGCCTATTGATAAAGTACAAAGGACATAGTCTCAATGGATAGAGATCCAGCAGCAAACACAGTTGAAGATAGATCTGAGTGAGGGACCACATTCTCAGGGGGAGCATTTATATATTTGATTATCTTTTTGCTCATGTTTGTAATTTTTGCTAACTATATTAATTTGTGCCTGAGAATGTTGTGCATGGACTCAGGGGGAGTCTGCAGCAGCCCTTTGGTATTATTGTCAAAGTGGGAGAAGAATTACAAGAAATTGCATGTGTTGCCAACAATTCCAAAGGGGGAGATTGTTGAGCAAGGTGCAGGAACAGTATTGTCATTGTTGTCAACACAGTCAAACGGATCGATTGATGTAGTGGACAGGAGTTAAGAGGTTCTTCAGAGTATGTACAGTGGTTTTCCAAAATATAGAAGTGGCCCATATACTAAAAATCAAAAGAAAATCACAAGGAAGAAAACTATCGTGATATCGTGACATGTTGAGCCAGAAAGAAAAACTGTCGCGATATCACGACATGTTGAGCAAGGAAGAAAAATTGTCGCGATATCGCGACATGTTGAGCAAGGAAGAAAAATTGTCGCGATATCGCGACATGTTGACAAGCAAGCAAAACTGTCACGATTTCACGACATGTTCGGAGAGAAAGCGCAAGCAAGCAAAACTATCGTGATTTCACGACATGTTCAGAGAGAAAGTGCAAGCAAGAAAAAGTGTCACGATTTTGTGACATGTTGGAAGAGAGAAAGGCAAGTAGAAAAAGTGTCGCGATTTTGCGACATATTGCAAGGAAGGTTGTACAGACGAAAAAGTGTCGCGATTTCGCGACATATTGCAAGGAAGGTTGTACGGACGAAAAAGTGTCACGATTTCATGACATATTTCAAGGAAGGTTGTACGGATGAAAAAGTGTCACGATTTCATGACATATTTCAAGGAAGGTTGTACGGACAAAAAAGTGTCGTGATTTCGCAACATATTGTAGGAGAGAGAGTCCGAAAGAAAAAGTGTCACGATTTCGCGACATATTGCAGGAGAGAGAGTCCGAAAGAAAAAGTGTCGCGATTTCGTGACATGTTGCAGGAGAGAGAGTCCGAAAGAAAAAGTGTCACGATTTCGTGACATATGACAAGAGAAAGTGCAAAGGAGAAAAAGTGTCGCGATATCGCGACATGTCGGTTTTCGCAACCCAAAGGCAAGAGAAAGAGCTAAGGATAAAAAGTGTCGTGATATCGTGACATGTCGGGTTTTCATGACCCGAAGGCAAGAGAAATAGCTAAGGAGAAAAAGTGTCGCGATATCACGACATGTCGGGTTTTCGCAAACCGAAGGCAAGAGAAAGAGCAAAGGAGATAAAGTGTCGTGATTTCGTGACATGTCACATTTTTGTGACTTGAGGAGAGAGAAAGTAAGAAGGCAGAAGTGTCACGATATCGTGACAAAAGTAAAGAAGAAGAGTACAGAGGTGAAAGTGTCATGATATCATGACATGTTGAGTTTTCATTGGTACAAGCCAAGAAGAGTAGCAAGGAGGCAAAAGTGTCGCGATATCACGACATGTGTTTTCGTGGGTTGAAGCCAAGAAGAGTAGCAAGGAGGCGAAAGTGTCGTGATATCGCGACATGTTGTGTTTTCACGGGTTGAAGCCAAGAAGAGTAGCAAGGAGGTGAAAGTGTCGCGATATCGCGACATGTTGTGTTTTCACAGGTTGAATCCAAGAAGAGTAGCAAGGAGACGAAAGTGTCCCGATATCACGACATGTGTTTTTGCAGGCAAAAGCAGAGAAGAGGACAAAGAGGCAGAAGTGTCACGATTTCATGATAGGTCACTTTGGCATGAGCTAAGAAGAGAACCTAGCCAAAATAAGATAGGTGACAGTTAACTAAAGTTTTATGACAGTTACAGGGACCGTTGCAAAAGAAAAACATGCAGCTAAAATAAGAAGAGTTAACTAAAGTTATATGGTAGTTACAGGTGCAGTTGCAGAAGAAAAACATGCAGCTAAAATAAGAAGAGTTAACTGAATTCAGTACATCAGTTATAGGTGCAGATACAGAGAAAAATCATGCAGCTAAAATAAGAACAGTGAACTGAAGTCAGAATGACAGTTACAAGGCCAGTTACGGAGTGTAATCATCGAGTGGCGGTTAAACTAAAAGTCATCAGTCGAAGACCAAACTTGAGCCATAACTATTAATAGGATGCATGAAAGAATACTATGAGATAAAGGAAGTTACATATAGAAGTTTCTATTAATAAGCTGCATTTGAAAATATGGAAGTTAAAAATAGAATCAAAATTTTGTTATAAAAGGAGGTCTGTATGGATAATTAAAGTGTTGCAGAAATAGGGTGAAAGTGCTACAAAAATAGGGTTGGAAGAGTGTCGTAAGAGAGCATTAGGCAGAGCCGTGAGAGCTATAAGAATGTAGTAAGAAGCACAGCAAGAGGGCTATAAGAGGGCTATAAAAGTGTAGTAAGCAGAGCCTGAAGTGTGTGTAATGTTTTGGTGAATAGTGAGAGAGGTTGGGTTAGCAATAGACCAGTCAGGGTCTTGTATAAAGCAGAGGCATTTTTATGTCAATCTTATAGTTTCAAAATTGTAGTCCAAGTTGGTGCTTGGAATTAGGGGTTGGTGCTCCTTTCTGTTGGTGCAGATAAATCAGGTGTTGGTGCTCCGTTCTGTTGGTGCAGATAAATTAGGGGTTGGTGCTCCTTTCTGTTGGTGCAGATAAATTAGGGGTTGGTGCTCCTTTTTGTTGGTGCAGATAAATCAGGGGTTGGTGCTCCTTCCAGTGGGTTTTGGTAAATTGATTGTAAATTTGATATTTTGCAAAGGCTGGATTTGGATGGGAGTCCAAACAGTCAATTTTTGAGGAGTAGCCAAAACTGGTGAACCTCGGTACATCTTGTGTTGTGTGATGCTCTCTTATTATTTTTGCTTTATGTGGTTTTACATTTTCATTGTTTGGATTTAAGAGTTGAAGTTTTTAAGTTTTAAAGAGCCACACTGATTCACCCCCCCCTCTCAGTGTCATTGTGAAACTAACAACTTGGCCAGTCTCGACCGCTTGGGTGATCATATGCAATGGTAAATATACCCAAATGTAGGAATTTACATGCCACTTACTAATAAAATATTAGGTGATTATTTGTCCTCTGATGAATTGTCTAAACTACGGGATTAGACAAAAAAAATTATATTATGTTTCCATTAGGGAGGTTTGGTTTAGACAACCATGTGGGTGTTATAATAGGGAACCTTCTACTGTCAAGTCATGCCCTTTGTGCTAAAAAATATAGGAGCTACTTGCCAAATATCCATGAACTATATATTTCATAATATTATGTATGATATCATGGAATATTATGTGGATGACCTCCTTGGTCAATCCTTTAAGATAAAATACCATATTTGAGACCTTACACATATTTTTGAGAGACTAAGAAAGCACAAGATATGTCAAAAGCCTAAAAATGCACCTTTAGAACAACATAAAGAAAATTCTTGGGATTCATTATTGTAGATATAGAAAATTGACCCACCAAAATTAATCAATTATTCCTTAGATCCTTAGCTAGCCACCCAAGCCTGCCAAGTACAAATTTGAGATCTTTTTGCATTCTCCCTTTGCCTTGTTTCCTTAGCTTTACCAAATTCATACCCGGTCCATATGGGGTGAAAATTTTGCTTGCCATATTCATTCCCTATAAATGTGAGGTAGGAATTTGATATTATACTAATTTTTATCACAAAAACCCCTCCCCTCATCAACTCGTTTTTGAAGAACACAAGCTTATACTGAGATGGGGGGTGAACAGGATAAGACCACTTTTTACTTTTCTTAATTCAAACTATATTATCCAATATATCAATGCAATGTTAACATTAGTAATTAAATCAATGCAAAAATGACCACACACAATAGAGACACCAATTTAACATGGTTCACCAAATATGGGCTACTCCACGGAGAAAATATTTCACTAAAATTTTATCAACAAATCTCTTGGGAAACCTTTCCCTATTACAATGTTTATGGACCTATGTCCAAAGAAGATACCAATACCCTAATCAAGTTCATGGATACCTATCCATAGGAGACACCAATCCCCTCAGCTTGTTCATGGATCTCTATCTATAGGAGAACTCCTTATCCTCTACTCTAGTTGGTGATCCTCTAGAAGACTACTGCCTCCATTGCTCTCGGTTGTGGATCTCTCTCCACTTAAGACCTTTGTCCTCTCTACCTTGGATAATGGATCTCTATCCACTAGATACTATTGTCCTATACTCTATCACCTCTAAAGCTCTGCTCATTATTTATCTTTTTTCTAGTACAAAGCTACCCTCAGGTCTACTCCAAACTCTATCCTCAATCTATCTTCAAGCCTTAACACAAAGCTTGAATCAATCACAAACCTTAACTCAATTTTTGAATAAATCAATCAATCAAGTCTACTCTCAAGTTTTCTCAAAGAATTACCTCAAATTTGTCCATAAGTCCTCTCAAGAACTTGTCCAATATTCTCAACAAGTCTTCACCAAGATTTACCTCAAATCTACTTGTAAGCTTCCACAAAATATCACATAAATCTATCCTTAAGCTTTCATAAAAGCTTCCTCAACTTTGTCCTTAAGTCCACTCTGGGACTTGCTCAAACTGCTCTCAAGATTTCAAAAAATCATATTCAACTCAACTCAATTTATCACATAAAACCTCTTCAATCACACAAACAAGTTTCACACAGAATATTATTTAACTTACAGAAACATATAGAAAATATTTAGAGATTCAATATACTTCAAACTCACAAGAATACTTAATCACTTTCAAACTCTCTTGTTTAACCATAGAAAACATATGGATAATGGTTAGAGACTCAATATGTTTTATACTCACACAACACTCAATCACTTTTAATCTCTCTTGTTTTACCACAAAAACATATAGAGAATGGTTAGAGACTCAATATGCTTCACACTCACAACAACACTCAATCACTTTCAATTTCTCCTTCAAATCAATCCAGAAATAAAGAATAATTTGTTTCACAAAACTTGAACTATCATTCCAATACTTTCCAATCAACTATGCTCAATCAAATCAACCAATGAAACAAAACTTGCTTGCAAACCCTAAGAAAATGTTTCATCCAAAGCTTTCAACCACTCTCACTATGGAACTCAAAATTTACTCAAGATGATTCCAAACTCACATAACAATGATACTCATGTTCTTTCACAAACCCTAGTTCACAATCTCACATAACAATGATACTCATATTCTTGCATAAACCCTAGTTCAAGATAGTTCACAATTTCACACTCAATTGTCTTCACAAATGTTCACCCAACATACATGTGAAAACTCACTCAATCATTTCCAACAATGCTTACCAAACAAAACCTTTTCACTCCAACTTGCATTCACAACATTCAACAAACAATATTCCACTCACAAGGATGATATGCCCATACCTTTGTTTTGAAGAAGATTTGATCTCAAAACCTGTCTCAATCACACTCAACCTCTTTGACAATATCAATGGTTAGATATCACAAATTTGTCCTTGATATTTTCTTTCAAAAATATTTCACCATGCCAAAATATCAAAAAATAACTATGCCTTATTTCTCCTTTCAAATCAATTATTATAATATGACTTTATTTCAACAAATAACATCTAACACCCTTGGCACACCTTATTACTCCTTTTATAAACTTTAACCACTTAAAAATCAAACACAAAAATTAAAACTTTGCATACCCTTTTATCTCCCTTTTATAACTCATAAACCCTTTTAAATATGCAATTTCCAATTAATAAAACTTTAGGAAATTAAAAAAATTAATTTCCACCCTTGCAATTTTTGGATGCAATGTTAAACCTTAGCAATTGAGTGCATACCTTGTAAATAGCATCAAAAGGGCCTTGGAAGGATTCAAACCTCAATCCCCTTCTTCCAAGTGCCTCCACACAACGTGCACCCACCAAGTGGGCTACGTGCCCTCACGCAAAGGTTGAGGTGCATGCCTCCCTTTTCACCTTCGTCCGATGGTGCAAAAGCTAAAACCAACTTATGCCTTACCAAAACACGAATGCACAAATCGAACCCGTGACCTATTGCCTGCGAGCAACTTAGCGCAGCCCCTGGCTACCAACCACACTATCCAACACCTTGCGATGTAAAGTACACTCCACTCACACTTGTTCCTTGGTTTGCCTCCTTAAAGGTTTAAAACACATGTGATTCTTCCCTTCCAAGCCTTGGCGCACGATTTCCTTGAGCATTCGATAATTCGCATGGATACTTTTCTAAGGTGGGATCTTACCCCCTTTTATATGCTTTGTAATATTTCCAAACACGTCGACACTTAGATTAATTCGAATTTGAATTAATTTGATTTTTATTTTGGCACCCTTTTAAATTAATTTAAATTTAAATTTTACCTTAGGGTAAAATATTTAAATTTAAATAATTTAAAAATAAAATTTCACTTGGGTCTTTTGGAGGAACAATAATTTTATCATTCCTTGGCCTTCATTTTTCTTCACACCAACTTGTAACCAAAAATATTATAATATTATATATTATAATATTATTATTTCCATTAACCTGCTTCTTTGCCTTGCTGGAAAAACCATTGGAGGACATTAATAACACCGAAACTTGGACATTGACATAAATGCATGGATGGAACTGAAACTTGATCAACATCTTCTTGACATTAATGGCGATAAATCTTGCTCTCTTCTTGACATCAATGACAACAAATCTTGCTCATATTTCTAGCATTTTTGGGGTTGGTCCTTTGCTGTAATGAAATTTCATTTTTCCACTTGTTTTACCCTCTAAACCTCTTATAAATAGAGGAATGGATTCCCTATATTAAACCAAGTTTTACCAACTAATTCTTTGGAAGAATATAATTCTTGACTTGCTCATTTGCTCATGCTAACAAGTACCCTTCTACTACAAGTTGTTTTACTGTTTTGTGCTTTGGTGTTTTCTACCCTTTGGGATTAAGTTGAGGAGTCTTGATGTTTGGAGAGATCAACTATCTTAGAGTGCTTCTTCTACATCTTCATTGATCCTTGCTTTCTCCATAAGCTCATCAAGTTCTACATTTACATTATTTCCTTTGTAGGTCTATTTTTTACTATTTTTCACTATGTTTTTCATTGTTTTAGGGCCCGAAAAGGGCATCTAAACCAGATTCGCACCTTGCCCATATAGGGTATGAATTTGATCAAATATATTTATGATCCAATTTTACAGGGTATTAATTTGGTAAATTAGGGCTTAGGCGTAAGTTTTGCACCCCAAAACCTTGATTTTGTATTTGCATTTTAGTGTTCTACTATGTCCATCCTATTTGCGTTATATTTCACTGTTATATCTATTTTACTTTGCTTGTGCATGTTATAAAGTTCAAATATCATTTTGATTTTGAATGTTAAGCTAAAATGACCAAGGGGGCTTGACTACTGCACCTCCAAGCTCAGTAAAATAATAGCCTAAGAAGACCCCAAAATGCTAGTGTTTATGAAGCTACTTTGTAGGTTTGAAATTGTTTGGATATTTTGGACACATGTTAAAGCTAGGATCAAACATCAGATCAAATAAGTACCATGAGTAAAGCTTAGAGGCTACTTGTTTGCTTTATATTCAATTTTATTCAAAACCTATATCATAAGTAAAAGAAAAATATTTAGTTGAATTTCTAGGCATTTGAAATAATAAAAGCATTTTAAGGGCTTAGTCTTATTTGTGCATTTCACTTGTTCCCTTGTTCAAAGAGAAAGAATTTTATTTCTTGCAACCTAGGGTTAGATATTATTGAATCAAAGAATTATATTAGGGTTAGTTATTGTCTTCTCACATCTTGTGTGTCCTGCATTGTGCTTTCATTTCTCTTAGCTTAGTTCAGAAAGACCAAACATAGGTGCATGCTTAATTAAAACATCAAATATTTTTTACCCCAAACTTGGGGCAAGTCCTAAAACCATTCCTGGTGAACCCTTCCCCTTGTCCACTGAGTGTAGATATTATACACACCCCCATGGTCACCTCGGCTCCTAGCAGATACAACCGAGAATCATACGTGATAGGGCAATTTCCCTCCTCTACATATTTGGTGAACCTAATGTGAACCCACATCTTAGTGGACAAGATAGGAAGCCTCTTTCTTTGTGTTTTTTTTTTACTTTAAACAATACCACTATTTCTATTTTTTTATATCATAAAGTATTAAAAACATCTTAAGAACCTCCTTATGTATCTTTCCTTAGTTTTCTCCTCTATCCTTTCATTTATCCTAATGGTTGTGTTCCTTACGAGTTAGCGAAGGCATTTGGAATTTGATAAAATTCCTTACGAAGATGATCAGGTTGATAGAGAGAATCCTAACCTTGATACAAAAGAGCAAGAATATGTTGAAATTGATACTAATTATGATCCCTATGAGGGGCCTAATAGAGGCTTCACTTTTACATCAGTTGATCATTTATAGGGTTTCATAAAATACCATGGGTAGACTTTGATTAGAGTTATGGATGAGGAAGCCCAATTTGAAAGAAGTGAGGTGCCTCCTCCTCCTACTGTCTCTCCTAGGAATGCTCATAACAACCCCTTGTTTGAATCTTCACATCATGGTAATCCTTTACATAAACCAACATATGCTACTACTATGACCACCAACATTGGAAGAATTACACAAGTTCCTCCAACTAGTAGTGCATATTTCGATTATGTTCAATTTCCTCCTCATTCAACTAATCTCAACATTCATGCTTTTGTTCCACCAAATGTTGGTTATCCTCCATAAAAAGATACCACATATCATAACCCATACCATAACAGTGTCAATTGTTAGAAAATATATTACATTATTTGGTACATATCAATGTACACCATGGCTACATGTTTTAGATTAGGAGTTTATCTTATATTAGGATTTAAGTATTTACTTTATGCAAAGGAATAAATGCACAAGTATGAACAATGTTTTAAATGTGCATGTTGTCCACATGTACATGAGTCCTTTAGAATAGGCAGAACAAGTGTCCTTAGTTAGTTGTGCATGTGGACAAGTGTCTATCATGCAGAATGCACATGTGTCCTTAGGGTAGGAAAGTGAAGAGTCACATACTAGTATATATTTGTGATTAAAGTATTATAATGGAGTTGAAGGAAGCATGCAATAACATGCACTAGTAGAGTAGGGAAAGAGTTCCATATATTGTAATAAGTTCCAATTTTATGAGTTTATATCAATGGCTATTTCATGAGTTTTTTGAAAAGTTTAATATATTATTTACTTGCTGATTAGACTTCCATTAACATAGTTATAATATTGGAATCTTATTTCATTACTTGTGTCTAGATTTCCTTTAATTTTATAGCTTCAAAAGCTAAAAATGGTATCAGAGGACAAGGTAGATTTATAGGAAATAGAGCTAGATCCACAAGGGACTACTATTGATACTATCGGCCTCAACTCCGCTAAGTAACACCCATCGTTGCATCTTTGTAAACTATACCTTCCATTGTGTACCACTACTTACAAATAATGTCGTCTTGAGATTGTTTGATAGAAGACCTCAAGCTATGTGGAGGAGATATCAGGAGAAGCTCCTGATAGTGAATAATTTGGTACAATTGTTGCCATCCAACAACAAGCCCAAGGGAGAAGGATTTGGCAAGAATATTGCCAAACTTTTGGAGGAGTCTTTCCAAGCAAAACTGTGAGATTCGAGGGCTGCAAATCAAGAAGGATTGGACTGCAAAAGTGCTGCAAATTTTAGAGGTTAAAGGCAGCTCATCAGACAATAGTATAGCAGCAAGTTTAAGGAGTTCCAAGGCTGAAATTTCATCCAGCATAGGGCAGCAATCAGGTGATTCAGATCACCAAAATATCCATCATAAAAATGAAGGCTAAAAGGTATGCAACTTTGGTGTGAATTATTCATTCATATTTGATTCATTATTAAGTTTTAGTATCAAATTCGAGGTTTATAGTTGCAAGAGAAATGTTTCTAGTTTAAGTCTTCAAAGAAATGCAGAAGATAGTTTCTACAAGGTTAAAACCTGCACATAAAATAGGAGTTACATATATTTCAAGAGAAAGAAAACATCCTATTATCTGGAAAGAAGACTTTATTCTAAAAGTTAGACTGCATATACAAGAAGTGAATAAGATATTTTATTTGGACGGTTCAAAGAGCTTGGAATTATCATTGAAAGTAAATCAAACACAGATTGAAAGCCATGTATAGTAGTAGTAAGCATTTCAGTATTTAGCACCTGGCGTTTGATTAGAGATTGCAACTAAGAGGAGTTGAAGAGTGCTATATACAAGCATAGAGAGGAATTCATTAAGATAGGTTCTTGATGAACTTCAACATAGGCCATCACACTCGAAGATGCTAGAGCAATCATCTGTAAAACTACAGTTAATAACAGTCAACTTGCACGTAAAGGAGGAAGAAGAATATTGCGGTCATCGATAGATGTTATATTCATAGGTGATAAGCTAATGGCCAGTTCATCCATTACCTTTGTGATGCTAAGGGGAGCTTTGAGAAAAAAAATGTATTATCCATGTGAAGGGTGTACTAAGCAGAACATAACCTTGAATACATCAATGCACTAAGAAAAAACAATATTACCACAAAGGAGACTAGATAATAGGGATTCAGTAAGGAATGTGTGTTAAACCATAATATTCATCTACAGGAGGAAAACGATCTTCAAGTCCACGTGGTTAAAAAAAAGAGCATCAAAGATCTAAAATAGATAATTTTTGAAATATTCACCGGTCGTTGAAACTGTGATAGGAGACAACGAGAATACACATTCACTATCCGTTAGGGGTTTGACACGCATAGACGACGTAGATTTTAAAGGTACAGTAATGGTCATTTGTACACTGAAGGAGCCAAATGATAGTGAGACAACCATCACGTGTAAACTTCATGCGGTGTAGAACATAGCCATCCATTTAGGCTGAGTGTCAATAAATTATAAATTATAGTTTGGAGCAATAAGGTGTTGAACATAGACATCAATTCATGTAACACCTTTATAAATTATCTTTTGGAGCAATAAGGTGTAAGGTTGGAGTTATAAGGTTAGTTAATATTTATTAGGATTAAACTCAATTAACTTGTTTTTTAATCCTAATATAGGAGATATAAGATTAATAATGGAAAATAAAACTTTAGGATTTTTATTAATATAAATTGGAAAAAATTTCAAAAATTTGAGAAATTATTTGGAAGAATAATAATTAAATTTTGTAAAGCATTTTAATATTTACATATATTTTGAAGTTTAGAGAAATAAGGTTTTCTACATCAAACTAGGATTACAAAAATTTGCAAATAATGTTGATCAAGAAATTTTTAGAATTCTAGAGTTGGAGTTATAAGGAATCCTACATCAACATAGTTTATGAAATTTAGAATTAAATTTTATATTTTTAAATTTGAGAGATAAAAGGAATTCAACATAGAGTTTTTTGAAAGTAGAAAATTTGCATAAAAATATATTTGAACCTAGGGAGTCATAAAGTAGTCTACTTCAAAGAGAACATGTCAAAGAGGAAGCAAGTGAAAAAGAAAACAAGTAATCCAAAAATAGAAACTCAAAAACAAGAACCTCATGAGTTGTTAGAATTAGTTGAAGAAGACTTATGTCTACAAGAAGAACTAATTTATATTGGAGAAGACTTAGACTTTCAAGAATAAGAAATCTATATTCAATATGACTTTGATGAAGCACAAACAAAATCAAAAGATGTGTTCACCTTACCTAATGATATAGGAAAAGTAATGTATATGGCATTACTTTCTAATGATGTTCTCAAAGACAAGAATAGAAGACAAGAGGACATGATCAAATATTTAAAGAACAGGTATATAGATGAAGCAAATGATTTAAAGAATATGCTTGCAGATATTACTAGTGGATCAAAAAAAAGGGGATTATTCTACACTTCAAAAATACACGCAAAGTGTTATTAATAGTGCTAATGATTACTATGAATATTTTGTTACTATACCTACCAATCTATGGAGAATAATCTACAAAGGAATTGTCACTCTTAATATTTCTAAGATAAGAGAACATGAAAAGGTTGAAGAGGTAAAGAACAAGATGGAAATAAAAATATGCTTCTAATGATACAAAGGATTTAAGGCCTATGATGGTATATTAATATTGCAATACCATATAATCAAAACCGTTGATGATTGATGCATACTATGATACTAGTGATCTTCAAATGGATAAAGATGCAAATCATGATGTTTTTCAAAAATAAAAGAGAATATTGCAATGCAAGCATTGACACTAGTGACTTAGATTGCATGACAAAGATAGAAGAACCTATTACAAAGATTGATGCTATATGTGATACAAGTGATTTGAATACAGTTCATGATTGTTCAATTGATGAAGGTATAGATTCAGATGATGATAGATACAGTGATGTGCAAGATCATATTGATATCGATAAAGATCATTCTAATATTTGTATTAATAATACTAATGGTTTTTGTTCAAAATTGATAAGATATGAAGATACAGGATCAGAAAACATGAACATGGATTGAAAGAACCAATAGTATCAAGAATCATATCAAAGTATGAAGATCTTGAATATACATGTCATATCAGCAGTGATAAATAAAGTAAAGAGTTTGCAACAGAAATTGATAGGAGCAGTTACTATAAAGGATAGAATGGTCAAAGTGATTTGGCTACAAAAAATACATGTAGTCATTGTAGTAGATATGGCCACAAGGTAGAGAGATGTTGGAATCTCCATAGCTATAAAATTTGTGGAGGAACCAATCATTCTAAAAAATATTATTGGTACAAAGAAAATCATTTTTGTGATTGGATGTATACCATGAAAAGAAACTTTATTAGTGAGTTTTCTCGAGTATACTTCTCAAGGTATAGATATGAACATAGGAAAGGTATGAAATTCTTCAAAAAAAAAAACGGGAAGGAAAATAATAATAGTGCCAAAGTCAGAATACAGAGTCAAGCAAAAATATAAAGCTCAAGCAGAAGACCAAATCCAAGACCACTTGAAGAATGAAAATAACTACAAAGATCCATATTGAAAACCAAAGCCATCAATAACCAAATAATGTAATACAACGGGTGTTAGAAAATATATTACATTATTTTGTACATGTCAATGTACACCATGGGTACATGTTTTAGATTAGGAGTTTCTTTTAGATTAGGATTTAAGTATTTACTTTATGAAAAATAATAAATGCACAAGTATGTGCAATGATGTAAATGTGCATGTTGTCCACATGTACATGAGTCCTTTAGAATAGGAAGAACAAGTGTCCTTAGTTAGGTGTGCATGTGCACAAGTGTCTATCATGCAAAATGCACATGTGTCCTTAGGGTAGGAAAGTGAAGAGTCACATACTAGTATATATTTGTGATTAAAGCATTGTAATGGAGTTAAAATAAGCATGCAATAACATGCACTAGTAGAGTAGAGAAAGAGTTCCATATATTATAACAAGTTCCAATTTTCATGATTTGTTTTAGAAGTTTCTTATGTTATTTACTTGCTCATTAGACTTCCATTAACATAGTTATAATATTGGAAGCTTATTTTATTACTTGTGGCTAGATTTTATTTAATTTTATAGCTTCAAAATATAACATCAATACCTCCAATATAATCCAAGTTCCCTTCCAACACCTACCTATACCCCTCCCCTAGGGAACCTAAGGGCATTGCACAACAACAATGCTAAAATGCAAAGTTTAACTAATGTGGTAAAACAATTGGTTTCAAGAGTGGATATGATTCAACCTCCTAGTTTCACCTACAACTATAGAGAAATATGCAATCAATCCTTAGACCCTATCATTGCCTCTAGTCCCTATCCTAAGCTTTTTTCAATGTTGGTTTTGTCTATCTATAAGAGAACAGAAGATCCAATTGAGCATTTAAGAATGTTTAGGACAACATGCCATGATACCATATATGATGACATTTTACTACTAAAAATATTCCCTAAGAGACTTGGTGGTATGGCATTAGAGTGGTATTATCAACTACTTAATCATTCTCTAAGAAATTTTGAAGAGATAATTAAAATATTTATTCAAAAAATTGATGCTTATGTTGAAAATAATGTGACTATGAAAGATGTCTATATGTTGAAACAAGCTAAAGATGAAAGTTTCTCAAAATTTCTATCTCATTGGAGGAGTCTAGTTGGACGCTTGAGATATATCTTACCTCCTAGAGATAAGCTTATAATATTTATTGAAAACTTACAAGAACAAATATCTTATGAATTAGAAACTACAACTATCACATATTTCAATTAAGCTATAGATCTAGAAAGAATGGTAGAGCAAGTCCTTATCAAAAGAGGTTAGCTTAAGATAAAATAGGATAGGACCACTAAAACACACTATAAGAACAAGCATATAGTTGGTGATGGGGTAATAGATAGTAGGCTTGTTAATAGTGTGGTTAATACCCTATAAATATGGTGCTTTGCTAACCTCAAAAACCCTCGTCAAGAAATTTTACAAGACTCAACATGCCTATGAATGTGGTCCTAAAACAACTTTTGTAAGCTAATATGATTGAGTTACCTCCCATAAGGTAACCTAATACCACAACCGATTGGTATAAGCTTGGACAATATTGTGGGTATCATAGAGTGGAGGGACATATGAAAACTCATGTAAGAGGTTGAAACATGTGGTTCAAGACCTAATTGATGAAGGATGCCTTGTTATAAAAAGTTCTCAACCCAATCCTCCAAAAAACAATCAACCTCTTACTCAAAAAGCATCCACAACTAATCAAGATATGGGAATCTTCCAAGATCCCCTCCCTAAGCATGGTCAACATGCATCTAATCAAGTGTCATATTGGAATGTGTCACCTCCCTATGATAATATGGTTGGTATGATAGCAATAACTATAAGGTAATATGCATAAAATCAACTGACTCAATATTTTTAGTAGAATATGAGTTCTTCACCCAACCCACCTTCAAAATCAACCTTAGTTTTGAATAATACCCAAAAAAGGATCACAAGATTATAAAACCCACCTTTAGTTTTGAAGCCACAACCTAAAGTCGTATTTGATATTTAACAAAAATTGGCTAGTACCCCAACCAAGATCTCCCTCTTAGAAATTTTACAAAATTCTCCTATTCATAGGGAAGCTTTGTTGAAGATTCTAAGGCAAGAATCTATTCCTTAAGATATTTCCCCTAGTGTTATGGCTAATGTTGTAAGTTCTCTTGGGATACATCATATCACATTCTCAGACAACGATATACCTTCCTTAGACTTACGAGAGGATTATTCCCTTTACATCATTGCATTTATTGGGAAAAATTTTATCAAGTGAATTCTAATTGATAATGGTTCTTCCCTCAATTTATGCACTTATCAATTCTTCCAAAAATTTAGATTAAAATTAGAAGACTTAACTAAATCCGATATCATCATCAAAGCTTTCAACAATGAGTCCCAAGAGGCTTGTGGTGTTGTATCTCTCTTCATTAGGGTTGGACCTTAGATACCTTGTTCTATGTGGTATCCTGTCTTGCATATTTTAATATTCTTATTGGATGTCCTTGGATTCATGTGATGAGGGTAGTCCCCTATCCTTTTCATCAATATTTGAAGTTTAAATTTAAGAATCAACTTATCACCATTCTATGTGACTCTCACCCATTCAAATATTGTTCGAAAGTGGAGCAAGCTCAATTTGATATCAATTTATGTCAATCTATTTCCTCATCTCACATAACCGAGTAAATTGAAAATTTAAGATTGAGTGAGGAACCTCTCATCAATATTTCATTACAGGATCAAGTTAATCTGTTTCTTCAAGATCCTCTTTTGGGTCTTGCCAAGCTACCACCTTCACCAAGGACTATGGGTCTACCTCGTAAGAACGGTGAAGTTGTACACATTGGCATGTGTACCTTTATCTTCTTATGTACATCCCTCAAAGAAAAGATATATGGTAACAATCCTTGTCATGTTGAGTATTCGTTTACCCATTGTTACATATCCAATGATTACCCACTTTCCAAGAAAATTCTATCTAATATGGGATATATAGGTAAGGGTTTGGTGCCATGCTAGAAAGGTATTCAAGAGCCTTTAGAAGTGGATATTTGACCTAAGATATGTGGTGCAGGCTACATCCCTAATAAAAACCAACCTTTATCCTATGATGATGATGATCACCTTATTACTTATGCAAAACATTTAGATTGTCAAAGCTTAAAGTTGAGTTATGAGGATGAGGGTCCCCCTTATCTCTTGAATATTCTATTTTACAATATGGTAACCATTGGGCATCTTGATTCTAGTATGACCCTAAATAAGTACACTAAAAGTATTACCCCTTATGACATAGCTCTTGAGTATATCTCCCAAACTAGCTTCTCCTTTAATGGTTCTATCCCTTGTGTGGTGCATGTTGAGTCTTCTTGTTCTCAAGGGGACTATATTCCTCTATCTTATAGAGACCTTGTAAAATTTAGAATTTCTCCCCCTTTCATCAAAAATGATGGTATAGTCAAAGTTTGCAATGACTTTTGTGTAGCATCTCCCAAAGAATGTACTATGGATGATCACCTTCGTGATGAGAATCATGAAGAAATCTTCTATCATAGTCCTTTTTTTGATGGGTTAGATCTTTGCAACACCATCATGTTTGTTAAAATATGTGGCACACTCAGAATTTTTGTTGACATTAAGAACCAATAAATATAATTCAACTTCCAAAAAAAACAATAAAATACTATGCATGGCATTACATCTTCATTTATATCTAGTTTGCATTTGTTTTTCTTGATTCATATTGCATGATTTCTTGTCATACCATGCATGGTTTGCTTGACATTCTGTTCCACTTTGCATGTTGCTTATCATACAATTGCATTGTTGCTTGTTCATACTTGCATGACTACTTGATCATATAGATTCTTGGGGATTTTGTGACAATGGCAAGTGATGACACCAGGGTTATGCATAAGGGGTCGGCCCCTAAATCTATTTATAAAATCAAGATGAATTGTCTTGGAATCTCAGCGATATTTGTAGAAGTATACATGGCAGATTGCATTTATTTGTTAACCTTGGCGATTTTCATTAATTTATCTCCAAAAAATTTCAAATCGTGGCAAATTTTTTTGTGTTTGGGAATATGAATATTGGTTTGCAAAATCTAAAAAATGTACGACATAATTAAAAGCATTAGGCCAACATGATGATCGATAGCATGACAATCGGCTGCAGGAATGTTGATCGGTTGCAGGCATGTCGATTGGATGTAGGAATGTTGATCGGATGCAAACATGATGATCGACTGTAGGCATGATGATCGACTACAGGCATGATGATCAGCTGTAGGCATGACAATTGGCTGCAAGCATGTCGATCGATTGTAGGCATACCGATCGACTATAGGTATGTCGATCGACTGGAGGTATGCCAATCGACTAGAGGCATGATGATCGACTACAGGAATGCTGATCGATTGCAAGCATACTGATCAACTATAGTCATGATGAGTGGCTACAGGTATGATGCTCAGTTGTAGGCATGACGATCAGCTGTAATAATGTCGATCGACTCAAGCATACTAATCGGCTATAGGTATGTTGATCGATTGCAAGCATGACAATTGGCTATAGGTAGAATGATTGACTATAGGCATGATGATCAGATGTAATAATATCGATCAGCTCAGGTATGTCGATCGGCTACAAGCATGATAATCATCTGCAAGCATGACGATATGTTGCAAGCATATCGATTGACTACGGGCATGATGATCGGCTACAAGCATGATGATAGACTATAGGTATGATGAGTGGTTGTAGGCATGACAATCAACTTATGTTGACAGACATGGATTTGCAACTGATCGGCTTATATTGACAGACACGGCTCTGCAACCGATCGAATTATGTCGACAGACATGGCTCTGCAACTGATTGGCTTATATTGATAGACATAGCTCTATAACTAATCGGTTTATGCCAATAGACATGGCTCTGCAACCAATAGGATTATATCAATAGACACGGCTCTACAACCGATCAGCTTATACCAATAGACACAAATCTACAACCGATCATCTTGCACCAATGGAGACTCCTCTGCAACCAATTGGTTTATTTTGATAGTCACTCCTCTGCAACCTTCTCAATTTTTTTGTTGTTTCAAAGTTATTTTTGAGTTAGAGTATTTTTGATGTATTTTTATTGGTACCCAGTACAATATATATACGGGTAGTATATGAGGCGATTTGGGAGGGAAAAATAAAATCATTTATAATTTGAAGGTGATTTGGGCAAGAAATATAAAATCATTTATAATTTGAAGGTGAATTGGGCGGGAAAATAAAAATCATATGTAATTTTAGGTTGACAAATTAAAATAAAGTTAGGTTCATGATTATCAACGACGGGCAAATTTACCCCAAAAAACTTCCACCCCGTAAATTTTGGGTGAATGGTCCCTAGTGAAAGGATCCAAAATTAGCCTTTTCAAAATTTTAAAAAACCTAAATAGAGCCAATTTACGATATTTTGCGCTTATGCATAACCCTGGATGACACCTAGTTAGATCATAGCTCATATGCATTGCACTCACACTAGGGTTCTGATGCCTAGTAAATCCTCATTTTAGGACCCATTTTCATGCATTTTCATCATTGCATTCACCCATTCCATCTCTTCTTATTTCTTCCTCTCTTATATTCCTTGATCTTAAAAGTTTTTATTGCTTCTATCTCTCCAAGTGAAGTGATATATTTCTTTATTTTTATATCCTTATCCTTTGCATGCTTTCCTTTCTTCCTTTCATCAAGACAAATATACATATTCTTATTTTATCTATTTATCTATTGGATTTGTCCATACACCTTCTTGCACACAACACCTCTATTGGGTAGTACTCACTTTGGTACATCATTCACACACAAAACACCTCATATGAAATCAAATTCATGGTCACAAGAAAGGGGTGGCTTCCATTTGACCATTTGTGAGCATACATCCTAATGGGTATATCTCTTTGTCATCTTTGTTCATCTTTGTTCATCTTAGTGAGCACTACATCCATGGTGGGTACAACTCCACCTTATCCATATTTACAAGATTGCAACCTTACAAGATAGCTTCATGGCCACACATGAGGGGCAACCTCCATCTCGGTCATTTGTGAGCATACATCCTTATAGGATTTTGATATTTTATTTTCTTCTTTGGCCTCTTTGGAGCTTTGTGCCTTCCTCATTGCTTCACTTTTTGCTTTCTCTATTATTTTTACCTTTTGTTTTCTCATCCATGCATTTCATTTTGCATCCATTACATTTAGTTAGAATCATGCTTTGCATTAGTTAGATTCATTCTTGCATTCCATTTAGTTAAGTCCATCATGCATTGCATCCATTATGTTTGTGCTCACCATGCATAGTTAATCAAACATAAAAATAAAAGCAATCACACATAAGCACACATATTTTAATTACACCATAACACAAATAAATCATAACTAGTATTACTTGATAACACTAAGTGCATGCTTGTTAGTCGGTGTTCCACAAAAGAGAGCTTGACACACTTGACCATCCCCAAAGATGCATGTCACAGTTAAAATTGATATGTCATCCTGATCCCAACCCTAGTCGCATGAGCCTGTTCCCTTTGCTTTGATTGTTAGATATGGTGGATAATTCATGTTCATATATCATGAGCTAGATTGTGCTAGTGACTATGAACAACTTTATGACCATTTAGAGGATGGTTCTAGAAACCTTTGATCAGCTGGTACAACAAGGCACTAAGATATCTGGTAGTAGGTTGTCTCCCATATTTCCACCTTATATGACTCTCTCATCCTCTGTAGCTCCATTAGTAGCAAGTGGTCTACCTCACTCTATTGGATACCTACCATGATAGCCAATCCCTCTACCTAGGTCTACCAATCCATCTCCCCTCTAAGGCACTCTACCTCAACTTATGTTGTATCTCACTCTACTTGAGCTTGGTCCAATGTATTGTGAATGGAATCCATATTTTTTTGTACTTCTACCACTATGGCTCATAGCCCCTCTACCTCTCCTAAACCTACCACCTTAGGTCCTACGTATGCCATGGTAAGGGCAACCCTTTTGGCTTCCCCTCCTCCTAAGCCATAGATCATAATGGTTGCTCTCATGGTTGTCACTATCTCCATCCAAACCTATACCCAGGATTATCTCGATGGGACCATACCTCTCTACTACCTCTCAGTGGCACATCGAGTGACCTCTCAAAGTACCAACTACACTCATCAGCTCATCACCTGGTATATCTACATTAGTACTGGTGGAGAGATCCTTAGGGACATAATACCTTTGTACCATATCTTGTACCTGAGGGCCACCCTAACATCATCCACCCTTGTATCCACATATAATGGGTCATCCAAGTCCTCCTTTGCCCACCTTACCACATCAAGAGTACTTCCACATCTTGGTGGACCCCTCCTCACCCATATGAACTAGTAGTATTATAGGTCTAGAATATCCTATAGAATGTCAAACTGACTCTATACTCGATCAAACCTGAATAACTCCCATTTATCCTTCTTGGTGATAAGCCACCATATCCTCCTCACCCAAGCCAACTCCTCTACATCCTCCCTCTAGCCTAGGTGCATATGCCATGGTCACCATATAATCATGTACTCTCGTAGCTCCTCTATAACCTACCTCACTAGTGTTAGGACACCAGTGTACGACCTATGCTAATGTTTGTAGTATCGACTCCACTTGTATGTTGTTGGTCGCTCCATGTTGGACAATGATCTTGTTAGTGTATTCGGTATTAGAACTACTATGTGTTTCAACACCACACCTAGAGAAATTTCATATAGATAAACCCTATTTACCATTTATACATGATGACATGTACCATCTTGTATAAATAGGCCAACACATATGGTTCCCATGTGAATATCACTCCTTGATCCCGTATGTCTACCACTACTCTCTCTAGTGCCCATGGTAGGTGTCGTCTACTAGTACGGTATACCAACATCCTCACCACCACTCTATATGGTATGGATGTCAGTG
This sequence comes from Wollemia nobilis, assembly GCA_028583015.1. Classification (NCBI taxonomy): domain Eukaryota; kingdom Viridiplantae; phylum Streptophyta; class Pinopsida; order Araucariales; family Araucariaceae; genus Wollemia; species Wollemia nobilis. The sequence goes on from JAQPPZ010002998.1 coordinate 24,591,419, forward strand.
CCCCAAATCTATATTTACATGGCATCTCATCAACATGGAATCCACTCTATCATATCATGTGTCAGGCCCACCGATATCATCTTTAATGCCACCATCGATACTCGTACCATGTAAACAATCCTCCCCCTGATGGGTATCCTCAATATGTGCCACACATACTCTAGTGTGATCATCATCTCCCCTATCTATAGCCAAAATATGAATGATTTTGGATACCATCGCTTCACTAGAGCTATTAGTAGGGCTTGGTCCACCTCAATGTAGGGCATCTATGCTAAGTGTAGTAGCCCCATGTTCACTAGTGTCTCTCTCTCCTCTAATGTGAGCTACTCTAGGGTAGTCTTAAATGTTCTTAGCCACCACTCTTTGCTCTTGAGTACATATAGCTACATAATAACATAATTTTATCACTAGTTCATCATTTCACATATAGGTCATGAATATAGGTCATGAATTTGGCTTGGCTAGACTACCAAATTTATGTATCATGACCAAATTCATGGTCTACAATGAAGTTTGCTAAAAATTGACTAAAAACTCAAAAAAATGCAAAAACTACTAAAAATTGTGTGTGCAGGTGCAAAATCTAAAATGAACAAGTGGGTCTCGATCTGTACCTTTGCTCGATCAATAGTGGTGGTAGTGTTAGCGTATAGTTTCTACTATGGCTATTATTATTACATTAGTTAGTATTTTTGTTATTTTCGAACTAATGTTTGTTGGCATATTTCAATTAGGGGTTCATATGGTTTTTTTTCTCTCCATTATTCATAGGCTATTTGGGGCCTAATTGTACTATATATTTCTTCTAATAAAATTGATCTAATGTGCGTTCTTCCTACATGGTATCAGAGCCTGAGAGTCGAGGCACTCGTAGCCTTGACGGGTGAATTGTCCTGGTCGACCTGGGCTATGGGGATTACAACAATCAGCTTGGAGGTTGCATTCGTAGCGTACCACCAAGGTAGTGCAGAACCTGCACACATCTCGAGGCAACGTGCCACCTAATATAGGTCGGACAGGCCGACATGACACTGGTCAGACAGGCCGACATGATGACCCAAATTTTGTGGGCAATGACAGAGGTTAACCAATGGAGTAGCAGGAGGTGAGCTAACCAACGAGGACAAGCAACGAAGGTTGATCGGGCTACAAAAATGGAAGGCAACCAGAGGTGAGCAATGATGGCAACCTCTCTAGCATGGCAGCCAAGGCGACCCCATGTGGGTGAAGCCCCACTGACCTCTCGGACATAGTCTCCCTAAGAGGAGACACCTCTAAGGGGAGGGTTTGAACTAATAAACCCTTCCATTGCTCCCCACCCCACGCATGTGGGATAAAAACTTTGCATTTTTTTTAAACCTATGAGCGCATCATCCCTGTAACCGACGTCAAACCTGAGAAACATTTTGATTTTTTTGGTAACACCTGCAACGTCGAAATCTCTATCTCTTGCTATGGCTGGATTTAGCAAGGAATTTTAAGCATTTTTGCCAGATTGAATTTTTGTTCTAGCCTTCAGATCCCCTTTGATTTGTCATTCCTTCCCTCACAACCCATCACAGTTTGCATAGTAGAAGCATTTTTTTGAGGTGGTTTGCAGGTTGCTGAGGAGATTTGAGGAAGCCAAGGACCGGTTGTCGTGTGTTGAGGACAAAACTGAGGACTGGAGCCTCTTTTTTTGTTGTTGAGGTCTAGTTGCAGGTTGTCATAGAGTGCTGAGCACGAAGCTGGCCACTGCACTGCCGCAGAGGAGCTACGGCCAAGCGGAACTTTCCAAGCCTATCATCCAGAGTGACGTTAAGTAAGGGGAGCCTTCCCCTTACTCACGTCGAGCAACCTAGCTCGGTTGGCTGGTGGCCCGAGTGCTAAGGTGCTCAAACAAAAGGTCGAGGGATCGACTCCCTCCGACCCCCCCGCACCTTGTTAAAGGTAAAACCTTTTCACTAAGGCACTTTAAAAAAAAAATTATTTAAGTTTTTTTTAATATTCTTTAATTAAAATTAAAATTAATAACATTTTAATTTATTTTATAATAGTTTAAAGTTTTTTTTTTTTAAATAATAATAATAATTTTTTACTATATAAGATAAAGTTATTTTTTTTAACTTTAGTTCTAAAAGAATGTTTTCAAATGCTTTATAAAGAAAAATTTTAAAGGGGGGAGTATTTTTTCAAAAATCAAGGGGGGATAGAGAGTATTTTTTTTGACAAAGCAATTTTTGGCATTATTGTAAAGGTGCATTTTCGGCAGCGCCCGACACCTAGTGGTTTATTTTTTGTGGGAACTTTTATGTTGTATGTTGCATTTTTTTTCTCTGCACTACATCATTAAAATTTAAAATCAAATTCACTCCCTAAGTGAAGAACACAAGCTTATACTGAGAGGGGGGGTGAACAATATAAGACCACTTTTTCAATTTCTTTCAATTCAACTTGCAGTCCAAAATTATGCAGTGAATATATAACAGAATCAAAAATAGAAATCAAAGCAATGCATAGAATATCATCCACAATAGAGACACAACAATTTACGTGGTTCACCCAACGCGGGCTACTCCACGGATAAAATTTTTACTAAATTTTATCACCTCAAATTCTGGGAAACATGTCCCGATTACAAAGTTTATGGGCACCAACCCAAAGGAGATACCTTCCCCTAGCTCTGCTTAATCTGGTGATCCTCTAGAGAACCTCTGCCTCTGCAGCCCTTAGCAAGTGGAACTCTATCCATAGAAGACACCTGTCTTCCCTGCTCGGTCGGAGACCTCTGTCCTCAACTCTATCACCGCATAGTCGGTCCTCTTATCTGCACCAAAACACAGTCCTTCGATCTGGCACTATTGTCCTCGAACTTGCACCTCTGCGCAATTACAGCACTCGATCAAATATCCACTTATGCACCTCTGTGCAAACACAGCAACAATGTCTTCGCACACTCTGCTCTTCGACGATCGAACTTCTCCCTACACTCTGCTTCTACGAAAGTCGCACTTCGAACGCACACTTCGATCGATGCCAAACTCTTCAAGCAGCCCTCCTTTTATACTCACAATCTCAAGATTAGAACCTTGATCTTAGTCGGCTGCACATCCCTAAAACAACGTCGACGCAAAACCCTACACTGCGTCGGCCCAGATTTAACTCTGTCGGCTCCACTGCCTCCTTGTAGCTTCTGGCGCAAAACTTCAACATGTCACGATATCGTGACATTTTTACAGCCGTACACCTTCTATAGCCTGTTGTCATGAAATCGTGACACCATGGCCTTTGTCGACCTCCTTTGTGCTTATGTCATGAAATCATGACACTTCTTGTCTTTGCTGACGTCATCTCACTTCGTCATGAAATCATGACCTTAGTCTTCATGCCCTTCCTCTCAGCTTATGTCACGAAATCGTGACACTTTTGCTTCTGCTGACGTCATCTACACTTCTATCATGAAATCGTGACACTTCTATCTTCATGCCCTTCCTCTCACCTGTCCATAAATCGTGACACTTTTTCGACGTACATTTTCACTTTGTCATGAAATCGTGACACTGTCTCCAACTGCAAGTTGCTATCTCAACCTATCATGAAATCATGACACTTCTGGCTTTCGAACGCTTTCTCCACTACCTGTCATGAAATCATGACACTTCTGGCTTTCGTATGCTTTCTCCACTGCCTGTCATGAAATCATGACACTCCTTTCAGACTCTTTCCTTTGTTGCATGTCGCAAAATCATGATGCTTCTCATTTCAAGATTTTTAGCATGTCACGAAATCGTGACAGTCCTCACCTCGACCTCTGTAGCATGTCGCAAAAATGTGATAGCCCTCACTTGGAACTTTGCATCATGTCGCGAAATCATGACAGTTCTTGAATAACTTTCTCTCTCTTTGAACTTGTCGTGAAATCGTGATAGCTCACACTGTGGACTCTCTCTTCTGCAACATGTCGCGAAATCATGACATTTTTTCGTCCATACAGCCTCCTTTGTAGAATGTCATGAAATCGTGACACTTTTCTTTCTCTACCTTCCTGCACTGTCCGAGTCGCGAAAATGCGACATGTCGCGAAATCGTGACAGTTTTGCCTGCTTCGTCTCTGCCTTCCCGCATGTCGCGAAATCGTGACAATTTTGCCCAAACTTTCTCTCTCCTCAAACATGTCACGAAATCATGACAGTTTTGCCAGTGCTTTCTCTCTCCTAAAACATGTCACGAAATCGTGACAGTTTTTCCAGCCGCCTGCATACTTTTTCTTACTTGTCTTTTTCTTGATCTTTTGCAACTGGGCTACCCTGATCTTCTTGGAAACTCACTGTCCATGCTGAAACCTTCATCAAGACACATTCTTTGACATCAAACCAAATTGCTTCAAGACCTTCTTGACATCAATGACAACATCTACACTTAGAGCAAAGGCAATGTACCCAAGGTACCCAAAATTGCCAACAATCTCCCCCTTTGTCATTGATGGCAAACCTTAACTGAAAAACACTACTCAAGAGCCAAAACTGAAACCAACTATGCCAACAACTGAGAATCTGCAATTGAAGTTTTTGCTCCCCCTGACTTGAAGCTCTCTTCTTCACTATGAAGCTCTCCCCCTTACTCATATCTCTCCCCCTTTGTCATCAATGGCAAAGGGTCACCTTTGGGGCTTGGGACTAAGAATGAGCTTCTTAGCTTAGTCCCTCCCCCACCTCCTGATGAGGTGATTAATTCTGGGGTGGGAGTACAACTCCCAATTTCTCCCTTAGATACTCAAACGTATCTCTTGGAAGAGGTTTTGTGAAGATATCTACAATCTGCTCTTTAGTAGACACATATTCTACCTTGACTTGCTTATCTTGCACTTTCTCCCTTAGAAAGTGATACTTGATGGAAATATGCTTTGTCCTTGAGTGCATTACCGGATTTTTGGAAATACTTATGGCACTAGTATTATCACAAAATATGGAGATGGGTTGTTCATGCTTGACTTTGAAATCCTCCAAGGTGGTTTTCATCCATAGAACTTGAGTACACCCAGCCACTGCTGCTATGTATTCAGCTTCTACCGTAGATAAGGAAACTGAAGGTTGTTTCTTACTTAGCCAAGAAACTAAACTCTTTCCCAGAAAGAATGCTCCACCATTGGTGCTTTTCCTGTCATCATTACTGCCTGCCCAATCTGCATCTGTATAGGCTGTGAGAGTGAAATCATCACCTTTGGGATACCAAAGCCCAAAGTCCATAGTGCCCTTCAGATATCTGAATATTCTTTTAACTGCTATAACATGAGAATCTTTCGAAGCTGCCTGAAATCTGGCTACTAATCCAACAACCTGCATGATATCTGGTCTGGTAGTTGTAACATATAATAAACTACCAATCATTGATCTGTACAACCTCTGATCTGCCATTGGAGATTCATCATCTTTACTCATCTTGCACCCTGTAGTCATTGGAGTACATACAGGTTTGTTGTCCATCATCCCAAATTTTTTTAACATTTCTTTGATATATTTTCCTTGAGAGAGAAATATACCGTCTTTTGATTGAGCAATCTGAAGACCCAAAAAGAATGACAGCTCTCCAATCATAGACATCTCAAATTCCTTCTGCATGGTGTTAGCAAAATCTTTGCACATCTGGGTATTATTTCCCCCAAAAATGATATCATCAACATAGACAACTACAATCAACATATCATTTCCTTTATCCTTAATATACAAATTGCTATCTGCCATACCTTTCCTGAAACCTTGCTCATGAAGGTACCTGTCAAGTCTTGAGTACCAAGCCCTAGGTGCTTGCTTTAACCCATACAAGGCCTTTTTTAGTTTACACACATAGTCCGATTGATCTGAGAGAGACATGCCTTCTGGTTGTTCTACGTAGACTTCTTCATCCAAAACTCCATTTAAAAAGGCTGATTTCACATCCATTTGATACACCTTGAATGCTTTGAAGCTTGAGAGGGCCAAAAACATTCTGATGGCTTCGAGACGAGCAACAGGAGCGAACGTCTCTTCGAAATCAACACCTTCTACTTGAGCATAACCTTTGCAAACCAATCTGGCTTTGTTTCTGACAATCTTTCCATCCTCATTGAGTTTATTTCTGAATATCCATTTTGTGCCAATGACATTCTTGTCCTTAGGTCTTGGAACTAAATCCCAAGTTTCACTTTTCTCTATTTGATTTAGCTCTTCATCCATTGCTTTTACCCAAAATTTATCTGCACATGCTTCACTGAAATCTTTTGGCTCAATCTGAGATAATAAAGAAATATTTGTAGAATCGTGTGATGGAATGACTCTTCTTCTAGTTTGTCTGCTGTTTGGATCACCAATGATCAAATCTTTGGGATGATGTTTCTGAACATATCATGACGGAGTTTTGGGAAGCAGCTGCTATTTTTCCTCTTCTTCATCTGAAACCTCTCTGAATTCTTCTTGACAGATTTCATCACTGATTTCCTTGACAGGTTCTCTTATCCCTGTCTTTTCATCAACTGTTACATTTATGCTCTCTACGACTATATGCATTCTTTTGTTGAAGCATCTGTAAGCCTTGCTTCTGCTGGAATAACCAAGAAAAATTCCTTCATCACACCTAGGATCAAACTTACCCAAATTCTGATCTTCCCTTCTGATGAAGCACTTACTCCCAAACACTTTGAAATGTTTTACTGTAGTTGGTCTTCCTTTCCACAACTCATAAGGAGTTTTATGATGATTTACTCTAAGTTGGGCCCTGGTGATAATGTATACTCATTGTACTTGATCGCCTCTTTCCAGAAACCATCTGAAAGTTTTGACTCATTTAACATAGCTCTAGCCATATTTTCAATAGTTCTATTTTTTCTTTCAACTACTCCATTTTGTTGAGGAGTTCTTGTTGCTGAATATTCTCTCTTAATTCCCTGTTGCTCACAGTATTCCACAAATTCATTAGAGGTGAACTCTCCTCCTCTATCCGATCTTAAACATTTGATTCTCTTTTCAGTCTCATTTTCAATCATTTCTTTGAAAGCTTTAAATTTTTCAAAAGCTTCAGATTTTTCTTTGAGAAAGGTAACCCAAGTCATTCTAGAATAATCATCTATAAACAACATGAAGTAGCTTTCTCCCTGAATGCTCTGAGTTCTGGTGGGGCCACATAAATCAGTATGAATGAGATCTAATGGTTTTGAAGAAGTATACACTTTTGATTTAAAACTGGTTCTGGTTTGTTTTCCATGTTGACAAGGACCGCAAATGGTGTTATGGGGCCTTTTTATTTTGGGCAAGTCTCTAACTACTTCCTTGTTACTAATGTTGACAAGATTATCAAAGCTCAAATGCCCCAATATTTTATGCCATAACCAACTCTCATCTTCTTGAGTTAGAAAACACTTTTCCTTTTTTATCTCACTTAGCATGTAAAGATTGTTTGGAGTCCTTGTAGCACTAGCAATGAGTTTTCCATTTTTTTCTTTACGAATCTCACATCTATCTGAAAAGAAAGATACTATGTGTCCTTGATCACAAAGTTGACTCACACTTAGAAGATTATGTCTTAGACCTTCTACATAAAGCACATTTTTAGTTTTGGATTTCCCATCCAAGCTAAGAGTCCCTTTACCACAGATTTTAGCAGACATGTTATCTCCAAAACTAACTGTTCCTCTGTTTGTGTTTTTTAAGACCAAAAACTTTTCCTTTTCACCAGTCATATGTTTTGAACAACCACTATCAAGATACCATTTCTCTACTTTGTCTTGAGCATGAAAAGCAGTTTGAACTATCATTGACTTAGACTTGATCTCATTTCTCTTTTTAGTGAACTTAAAGCTAGGTCTATCCAAACTGCACATCCTTGCTATATGCCCAACATTCTTGCATTTGTAACACATGACATTTTTATCCATAAGAGGTGCAAAAGAGTTAACATTTTCCTTACTATGGCTATTCACGGATTTAATGCAATGTATAGCTTTGTGACCAAATTCCTTGCAAGAAAAACAGTAGCCATGGAAAGTATTATGTAACCTATTTTGATGCCTTGGATGATTGTTCTTCTTGTGACCAACTGGAATCCATCGTTCTTCAGGCTGAAGATTGATCTTGCTGTCTCTTCTTCCTATCATGATGCTTGAGAACAAAACTCTCTTCCCTAAAATTCTTAAAGCCCAGAAGAATTCTCTTTAGAGATCGAACTTAACCTCTTCATTCTTTTCTGAAACTGTATGTTCTTCTGAAAGATCCTTCTCCAAGCTGTTAGGCTTTTTCGGGAGAGACCCGCTCTGATACCAATTGAAGAACACAAGCTTATACTGAGAGGGGGGGTGAACAATATAAGACCGCTTTTTCAATTTTCTTTCGATTCAACTTGCAGTTCAAAATTATGCAGTGAATATATAACAGTATCAAAAACAAAAATCAAAGCAATGCACAGAATATCATCCACAATAGAGACACAACAATTTACGTGGTTCACCCAACGTGGGCTACTCCACGGATAAAATTTTTACTAAATTTTATCACCTCAAATTCTGGGAAACATGTCCCGATTACAAAGTTTATGGGCACCAACCCAAAGGAGATACCTTCCCCTAGCTCTGCTTAATCTGGTGATCCTCTAGAGAACCTCTGCCTCTGTAGCCCTTAGCAAGTGGAACTCTATCCACAGAAGACACCTGTCTTCCCTACTCTGGCTGGAGACCTCTGTCCTCAACTCTATCACCGCACAGTCGGTCCTCTTATCTGCACCAAAACACAGTCCTTCGATCTGGCACTATTGTCCTCGAACTTGCACCTCTGCGCAATTACAACACTTGATCAAATATCCACTTATGCACCTCTGTGCAAACACAACAGCAATGTCTTCGCACACTCTGCTCTTCGACGATCGAACTTCTCCCTGCACTCTGCTTCTACGAAAGTCGCACTTCGAACGCACACTTCGATCGATGTCAAACTCTTCAAGCAGCCCTCCTTTTATACTCACAATCTCAAGATTAGAACCTTGATCTTAGTCTGTTGCACATCCCTAAAACAACATCGGCTGCAAAACCCTACGCTGCGTCGGCCTAGATTTAACTCGTCGGCTCCACTGCCTCCCTCGTAGCTTCTGGCACGAAACTTCAACATGTCACGATATCGTGACACTTTTACAGTCGTACACCTTCTATAGCCTGCTGTCATGAAATCGTGACACCTTGGCCTTTGTCGACTTCCTTTGTGCTTATGTCATGAAATCGTGACACCTCTGCCTATTGTTGACGTCATCTTCTCTTCTGTCATGAAATCGTGACCCTTTAGTCTTCATGCCCTTCCTCTCAGCTTCTGTCACGAAATCGTGACACTTTCTGCTTCTGCTGACGTCATCTTCTCTTCTGTCATGAAATCATGACCCTTCTATCTTCATGCCCTTCCTCTCAGCTTCTGTCGTGAAATCATGACACTTATGATTTTTGTTGACGTCATCTTCACTCTGTCGCAAAATCGTGACACTTTCTCCAACTGCAAGCTGCTATCTCAACCTGTCATAAAATCATGATGCTTCTGGCTTTCAAACGCTTTCTCCATTGCCTGTCACGAAATCGTGACACTTTTGGCTTTCGTACGCTTTCTCCATTGCCTATCACGAAATCATGACACTGCTCCTTTCAGACTCTTTCCTTTGCTGCATGTCGCAAAATCGTGACGCTTCTCATTTCGATCTTTTTAGCATGTCACAAAATCATGATAGTCCTCACCTCGACCTCTGCAGCATGTCATGAAAACGCGATAGTCCTCACTTGGAACCTTGCATCATGTCACGAAATCGTGACAGTTCTTGAATCACTTTCTCTCTCTTCGATCTTGTCACGAAATCGTGATAGCTCACACTGCGGACTCTCTCTTCTGCAACATGTCACGAAATCATGACATTTTTTCGTCCGTACAGTCTCCTTTGCAGAATGTCATGAAATCGTGACACTTTTCTTTCTCTGCCTTCCTGCACTATCCGAGTCGTGAAAATGCGACATGTCATGAAATCGTGACAGTTTTGCCTGCTTCGTCTCTGCCTTCCCGCATGTCGTGAAATCGCGATAGTTTTGCCCGAACTTTCTCTCTCCTCAAACATGTCGCGAAATCATGATAGTTTTTCCAGTGCTTTCTCTCTCCTAAAACATGTCACGAAATCGCGACAGTTTTTCCAACCGCCTGCATACTTTTTCTTACTTGTCTTTTTCTTGATCTTTTGCAACTGGGCTACCTTGATCTTCTTGGAAACTCACTGTCCATGCTGAAACCTTCATCAAGACACATTCTTTGACATCAAACCAAATTGCTTCAAGACCTTCTTTGACATCAATGACAACATCTACACTTAGAGCAAAAGCAATGTACCCAAGGTACCCAAAATTGCCAAAAATCAAGGGGGGATAGAGAGTATTTTTTTGAAAAAGCAATTTTTGGCATTATTGTAAAGGTGCATTTTCGGCAGCGCCCGACACCTAGAGGTTTATTTTATGTGGGCACTTTTATGTTGTATGTTGCATTTTTCATTCTTTGCACTACTTCATTAAAAGTTTAAAATCAAATTCACTCCCTAAGTCCCCGGAATAATTAAAACCCATCCGTGCAATTTATTGCACTGCAGCGTTCGGTATTTGTGATACCTCTGGCCAGCACTTATAGGTAAAGTTGTCGTGATTGGGCTACTGTATCCGCCGCCTAATATAGCTGCTAAAATGATGTCTGAGCTTGTTCTCTATAAATCGTCGGGGAGGAATAAGTATGCCATTTTTTGCATTTTTTTACTCCATCCATTACCCTAATCGTTCTTGTGTTTAGGCGTAAATCCTGACGAAAGTTCTGACATCCGAAGTGTTTAGGGGAAGTTACGCCCCACGCATGAGGATTGACGACTTTCTATGGTAGGTGCCATCAACGAGACGATTCCCTTTCAGTATTGCTTAAGTACCACGTATCGTATGATCTCTAAAAATTACCTATAGTTTCCCTCACGTAAGGGCGGGTGATTTTTTTTGATCTTTCTAAATACCTATAGTCTCCCTCACGTAAGGGTGGGTATTTTGTATGGTATAACGGCCTAGCAAAAGGTATATCGAAAGGGGGACCAATTGGTGTTATAAGGAACCTTCACAATGTCTGCAAAATTAATGACTGATTCTCATCAGTTGTTGAAAGGTCCTAACTACACACCATGGAAAAACAAGATGAAGGCAATCCTAGCAATGGATGACTTATGGGATGTTGTATCTGGAGCAACAACAAGACCTTCATCTGCTACTGGAGCTACAACTCCATCTGTTGATCAGAAAGACTTTGACAAGAAAGACAACAAAGCCAAAGTGCTCATCTTGCTTGTTGTGTCTGATGAAGTTCAACCCCATATTGTTGACTGTGAACATAGTAAAGAGGCATGGGATGCCCTTAACACTATATATGAGGGAAAGAATGATTCCACTATTCTATTTCTTCAATCTCAATTACACAGTCTAAGCATGAAGCAGGGGGAGACAGTTGAACTCTTTCTTTGCAGAGTGTCTGAATTGAAAGCAAAGTTGAATTCTTTGGGAGAACCAGTTGATGACAAGCTCCTTACCTCAATTGTATTGAGAGCTTTACCTGATTCTTATAGGGTGTTGATCACTTCCCTTCAGGTGTCACAATGGAAAGTTACCTTTGTAGAGTTGGTCAATATGCTTCAAGAAGAGGAGGCACGCCAACTACAACGAGATGATTCTTCTAACACTGCCCTCTACACCAACAGAAAGGGGCCAAACAAGAAGAAGGGTAATTTTCAGAAAGGAGGTAGTTCTCAAAAGGATTCAAAAGGGAAACAACCTCAACAAACCAAAATATATTGCAAGATCTGTGACAAAGAGGGTCATGATACAAACAGATGTTGGCATAAGAATAAACAACCTAAACAGAAAGGCCAGAACAAACCACACAACAAGAACAAGCAACCCAAGGTGAATGTTGTTGTTGAAGAATCTGACTCGGATTCTGAGTGGGCACACAAGGTGCTCATGACTACCACAACCTCCAAGCAGACGGATCCTGTATGGTATGTCGATTCTGGCGCTAGTAAGCACATGACTGGCGACAAATCATGGTTTGAGTCCTTTGAGGCCAAAGAGGGCAAACCTGTCACTATTGTTGATGATAAAACCTACAAGGTTCAGGGAGAAGGTACTATTTTAGTCACTCTTTCTGATGGCAAGTGTCAGATTGAAAAAGTCCTCTATGTTCCAGGATTGGCGAACAATTTGTTGTCAGTCACACAAATTCTGGACAAAGATATGGTTGTGAACTTTAGTGTTGAGGGAGGCAAGAAGTGTTGTTCTATTACCAGGAGGGGTAAGAACATTGCAACCGCTTCATATAAGCATGGCTTATTTGCCTTAGATGCTATCTCTACTCCACATGTCGCCATGACAGTCTCTACAAAGGAGGCAACTTCCCTATGGCACAAGAGATATGGGCATCTTAGTTCTGGTTACTTACTTGAGCTAAGTAAGTATGAGATGGTAAAGGGTCTTCCTTCCCTTTCTACCACATTGCCAGTGTGCTCTGACTGCTTGGTAGGAAAGCAACATAGAGTACCTTTTGAGAAAAGCTCTACAAGAGCAAAGAAACCTCTGGAGTTGATTCACACCGATCTGTGCGGTCCTTTCACACCCATCAGTTGTGGGGGGAAGAGGTATTTTCAGTTATTTGTAGATGATTACTCACGAAAAATGTGGGTGTTCTTTCTTACTCTAAAATCTGAGGCATTTGGTTTCTTTCAGCAATTCAAGAAATCTGTTGAGAAGGAGTCAGGGGCTTCTATAAAGACTCTCCGCTCAGATCGAGGGGGGGAGTTTACCTCTAAAGAATTTTCTGCATTCTTGGCTGCACATGGGATCACGAGACAGTTAACTACTGCTTATACTCCTCAGCAAAATGGAGTTGCTGAAAGGAGGAACCGTTCCATCATGGAAATGGTTCGTTGCATGCTCACAGGAGCTAGTCTTGGGCAACAATATTGGGCAGAAGCTGTCACCACAATAGTATATCTGTTGAATAGGGCACCCACAAAGGCCCTACAAGGAATGACTCCATAGGAAGCATGGAGTGGTAGGAAACCCTCCATTTCTCATCTACGCATTTTTGGGTGTAAAGCTTTCATGCACATACCAAAAGAGAAAAGGAAGAAGCTAGATGAGAAGACATTGAAGTGTATTCTTCTTGGCTATGATGAGCACTCTAAGGGTTATCATTTGATTGATCCCTTGACCAAGAAGATTCATGTCAGTAGAGATGTTGTTTTTGATGAGGCTTTCACATCACAAAGCACATCAGATGTATACCTAGATCTTGTGGAATCTAAAGTTGAGAAGTCTCCTTCATCATCAAAGATTGGAGGTTCTTCTCCATCTTCTTCAACACCATAGAATAAGAATCCAAAATGGTATACAAGTACAATCAGAGACTCCAAGCTATCTACTCCACCTGATTTGACTTTGGATAGGCCTCGTACTCGCAGCATGGCTCGACAGGAGAGAGCAGCAACAGAGACTACTGGGGTTGATGATCTTTGTCAATATTTTGAGGGACTTTCTGTTGATCCAGAGAGACCAACAGAGGATATGGATATAGATGAGGACAGGGTGTTTATGTCTTCAATGAATGAACATGAACCTGTTTCGGTGCAAGATGCCCTTAGTGAGCCACAATGGAAGGCTGCTATGGATGCTGAGTATCAGTCTCTGATGAAAAACAAAACTTGGAAGCTTGTCAATCTGCCATACGAAAAGAAGCCCATAGGCTGCAAATGGGTGTACAAAGTCAAGTACAAGGCAGATGGGACAATTGATAAGCATAAGGCCCGTCTTGTTGCAAAGGGCTATGCTCAAAAGGAAGGCATTGACTATGAGGAAACTTTTGCACCTACTGCTCGGATGACCACCATTCGAGTTCTTTGTGCTATGGCAGCACAATATGGGTGGAAAGTTCACCAAATGGATGTCAAGAGTGCTTTTTTGAATGGTGATCTCCAAGAGGAAGTCTACATGACTCAACCTGAAGGATTTGAAGTGGAAGGCCAAGAGCAGAAAGTTTGCAAGTTGGTCAAATCCTTGTATGGTTTGAAACAAGCTCCTCGAGCTTGGTATATAAAAATGGATAATCACCTCCTGCAACATGGATTTAAGAGATGTCCATCAGATGCAAACCTCTATTTCAAGAAAAAAGGTTCTGAGATAGTGTTGCTTGTACTCTATGTTGATGATCTGCTCATTACAGGGAGTTCAGAAACTATGATCTCTGTTGTCAAAAGTGACTTGTGTAAATATTTTGAGATGACAGATCTCGGACTTCTCCATTATTGTCTTGGTCTGGAAGTAAGCCAAAAGGAGCACTACATCAAGGTGTCTCGAAAAAAATATGCCAAGACATTGTTAGAAAAATATCGCATGACTGATTGCAAGCCAATGGCAACTCCGATGGAATCAGGGCTTCAGTTATCGTGATATGATGATTCACCTCAGGTAGATGGTACTCTCTATCGACAGTTGATTGGGAGTCTCATATATCTGACAAACACTAGGCCAGATATCGTGTTTGTTGTTAACTATCTTTCGAGGTTCATGCAGGAACCTAAGACTACTCACTGGAAAGCAGCCAAACGTGTTCTTCACTATGTCCGTGGTACTATGGAATATGGCCTAGAATACAAGAGGAATGGTAAATTCTTCTTGCAAGGATACACGGACTCCGACTATGCCGGGTCGTTTGATGATCGCAAGTCAACTTCAGGATATATTTTTCATCTTGGATCCGGTCCTGTCTCATGGCACAACAAGAAGCAACAGGTGGTTGCTATCTCATCTACAGAGGCAGAGTATCACGCCGCACGTGAAGCTGTGTGCGAAGTGATATGGTTGCATCGCATTTTGACAAGTATGGGTCTTCCATCCAAATCTCCAATTCACTTGTTTTGCGACAACCAGGGTGTTCTGAACCTTGTCAAGAATCCAATACATCATGAAAGAACCAAGCACATTGACACACAATGTCACTTCATTCGAGACGAAGTTCCAAGGCACCGAATTCAGCTTCAGTACATTCCCACAAATGCTCAAGTTGCAGACATTTTCACTAAGGCACTTGCACGTGTCAAATTTGAATTGTTTCGCAGCTCTCTTTGTATTGCTAAATGATGTAATCAGGGGGATGTTAGTATAGCTAGTAGTTATCTTATTACCCAAATAATGTAATAAGGGGGGATGTTAGCATATAGTTTCTACTATGCTATTATTATTACATTAGTTAGTATTGTTGTTATTTTCAAACTAATGTTTGTTGGCATATTTCAATTAGGGGTTCATGTGGTTTTTTTTCTCTCCATTATTCATGGGCTATTTGGGGCCTAATTGTACTATATATTTCTTCTAATGAAATTGATCTAATGTTCATTCTTCATATTTTAGCAACATGCTAATTTAACTCATGTACCATCACAAGCCTTGCAACCCATTCAAATTATTTGTCCATTTTCACAATGGGTTTTGGACTTGATTGGTAAAATCTTACCTTCTTCTTCGAGACAACACACATTCATCATCATAGCCACTGAATACTTCTCTAAATGGGTTGAGGTAATTCCTTTAACCAATATGATAGGACCTAGGATTTTTGAGTTTATACTTAAACATATCATCTATCACTTTGGTATCCCCTCAAAAATCATCTATAATAATGGTAAGTCTTTCAAGAACAAGTATGTTCAAGCACTTTGCAAGAAATATAATATCCAACATGGTTTCTCAACTCCTTATCATCCATAAACAAATGTACAAGCTGTGGCAACCAATAAGACCTTGATTTCTATTCTCAATAAACTAGTCAAATAAAATCATCGAGATTGGCATACTCAAATCCCCTTGGCATTATGGGCTGATTTAACAACCATCCATATGCCTATTGGGGCAACAACATTTTCATTGGTCTATGGTGGTGTAGGAATCATACCTCTTGAGCTTGAGATCCCCTCATTGTGAGTTTCATTGTAGGAATTCATAGATGATGATACCACTAGACAAGTACGTCTTGACCAACTCATGCTCCTTTATGAAAGGTGAATCAATACATTGGAATATCTACGAGTATATCAAGAGCATCTCAAGCATACTTACAACACCAAAGTCCATTCGCATGAATTCTAAGTAGAATATCTTGTCCTTAAATAGAATCAATAAAACACCAATGCATTATCGCATATTCATGATAAATTCATGGCTAATTGGTTATGTCCATACATTATCACCCAAAAAGTGGATCAAGGAACATATAGACTTGCCAATTTAGAGAGAGAAGAAGAGCTAAAACCACTTAACATCATTCATTTGAGAATGTTTTATGCTTAATGTGTTTTATATATGTATTTATACATAGCTAATACACAAAAACATCATTCATACACATTGCATTCCACAATCGCATTCATTTTGCACAATCACGTCCATTATCATTACAATGCATTTTCATCCACCATATTAGGGGTCATTTGCTCAATTTAGATAATAATTGATCCAATAAATCTTGTTGCCACAATCAAATGCACCTTCAATTCAACATCCATCCCATTGCACCACTTCATAAGTCAAATTATCATTTGCACAAGTTTCCATCATGCTTAGGAGTTTTTGGTCACTCAGCCACTCCTAGTGTTTCAAGCAAACTCTATTGCATGTCGAATTTCCTCTAGGACCAAAAGCACATTTTCACTAAAGAAAATCTTGAATTCTGGGAGTTGAATCTAACAATATTGAATCAAATATATCTCACACTTATTAAAATATATTATTTCAAAGAGGGATAAACACCATGATTGGGTTGAACCTCAAAGTGAAAAAGTCATCTTTGATTTTCCCATTATGCACATAGTCCAAAAATAAAATAGTGGTTTTTCACCACTACTAAAAACTTTCAAACAAAATATTAAGTAGTAAGGATAGGGTAAAACTCTCATCACACTTCGGTTGAGAATTTGATTCCCTAAAGCTCTAACTCTTTTACAAATCACACACCACAGATCCTCAAGTCATAAGGATAGAACTACATTTCCATCCAGATGGTTAGGTAATATGATTCCCCAAAGCTTAGATATCAGATCATTGGACTATACAGCTAACCTCCACTAGGGCTATAGATGTTTGACTGGTAGTGGAGTATGCTCATGCGTGGCAACATGTCTCTCTTGAAGAGACCTCTGACCACACATAAGGATAGACTAGTTTCTTGATCTCCTCTATGACATATTTCATCTCAATTTACTCAATATGGGTTAATGAACTCTCTTGCACACACATTGGTTCTTGATTGCCTTGAGTCATTACCATGCTCATGATTTTGTAAATAAATATTCCACTACACATAAATTTGGTCTTAGAGAAATTAGACAAAACTTAGTGAGTTTGTTCAAAATCACTAGTATGTTTAACTCCCTACAAAACAATCAACCATCCATAAGCCACAACACCATCCATATAATAACCACATCATTACATGAGTCTTCCATTTCACACACCACCATTTTGGTGCCCCTGATTAAACAAAAATGATACACATGGTCAAGCAAAAATCTAAACTACAAATGATCATTAGAGTGTTATTTCATTTGCATTATTTCCATTAATCATACACATCATCATTACATTGCCATTCATCACATCATGCACATATGCATTCACACATACATCTAAATAAGAGTTATAACACAAAATAAGAGCCATGTATATATAAAATCATGCCAAGGATATAACAATGGAGCACCAAGGCTCATATACAAAAAAAATACCTCAAAGCACTGGCTAATACCCAAAAGCAGACCCATATGATCCTGATGGAACCCTAGACCTAGAGTCACTATACCTAGAGTCACTACACCTAATAGAACCCACTATGGAGTAAGAAGGTCGATCTGGCAACCCAATGTGGTGTTGCATGAGTAGATCCTCTAAATCCTAGATATACCTCTCCTAGGATTGAAGGTGTAGTACATCATACCTTTGATGAGAGTCCCTCTATCCCAACTCTACTTGGAGCCTCACTATCATATCCTCACCTCCACCTGTCACCACCCATACCTCCAGCTTCATTTGTAGTCGAGTTATCTCTACATCCCACTCCACCACCATCTATAGGAGTTGGTCCTACTCTACATTGAGCCTATCCCACTCCTCAATTTGACTAGGAGGTCTCTCTAAAACCTCATCCATGTCATCCCTACCACAATGATCATCTCCAATATCTAGAGGCTACTATGTTGCATGTTGGAAATAGAGTCTATTCCATCATTTGGGTTATGTAAATGTATCCTCCAAGATACATACCTAGATTACTTTATGTGCAAGTTATCTAGTTACTTCATGCAATGTAATAAATGCACAAGTGTCAATGTGCAAGTTGTACATGTGCAAGTTGTCCCTTGCACAACTAGATAGAGTGTTGGCCAAGTATCCTATTTTACCTATATAAGGATGGCCTCTTAGATAGATAGATATAGAGTCGGGGGACATAGTCAGATAGTGTAGCTTAGTGGATAGTGTAGTTTTGTGTGCCTCACCATTCATTGGTGATGGATACAATGTAGATTAGTAGCTTTGTTAATGGAGTGCTCATTTCCTCCATAGCTACATTGTAATATTTTATATGATTTATATTTACAGCATACTTCAGTCATCTAGTAGATTTACTTTCTTTCATATTATTTTGCATCTTGTGATTGTTATCTCCCAAGGCTCATTCATCAAAAGCTAATAGTGGTATCAGAGCCATGGTAGATCTAGTCTATGTAGGTCAATAGGGAAACCACCATTATCAGTTAGCCTAAGAGTTTTGTCAAACGACACGTCGTTGGACCAACCACTATCAAAATATCTCAGAAGAATCTAGGTGGTAGATTTAGGGAGAGTCACAAAGTTAGGACTGAAAGGAATCTCAGTTTTAGAAAATACTGAGATCATTTTTGTCTAGAGTCTTTTCCACAGAGTTGTTAGGAAAACTCGTGAAGACTAGGACTCAACATTCAATCCACTAGATTGACAAATCATCTAGTGAAGATCATCCAGGTTATCTAGAATTTACTAACTAGTGCCTAAAGTTTCTTTTGTTGCAGAAAATTAATTCTCAGAGGATTGGGACTCCTCCTACGATAGAAAGCTAGGAGACTCCAACTTCATTACTGAAGGTCGATATGCCCTCATAGTGCAGAGGTTAGTTCATTGTGCAAGAGGAGAATACTATGGAAGAAGACTTCTAGTGAAGGATCATGGTGAAGATAGGAGACTAAAGATCTCCATTATTGGATTGTAGAATTCCATAGTTGAAGAAGACCATAGGAGCCTTGATACAAAAAGGCCATAGAAGCCTTGAAGAAGAACCACCATAAAGTCTTGATACTAAAAAGCCATAGAAGCCTTGATACTAAAAAGGCCATAGAAGCCTTGATACTAAAAAGGCCATAGAAGCCTTGATACTAAAAGGCCATAGAAGCCTTGATACTAAAACCACAAGAGCCTTGATACTAAAAAGGCCATAGAAGCCTTGATATTGAAATAGGCCACAAAAGCCTTGATCCTGAAGAAGAATTCGAGAAGAATATCTAATTCAGAAGTAGACTAAATATTTTAGTACTAATATATTTGTTGTAGGAACAAAAGATTCAATGAGTTGGGAAACTTCCTACAAGAAAGTTAGGAAGAGTATCTTCTTTAGAATCAACTCAACCCTAAAGCAAAAGTGAAGAGATCAAGAGAAGATCTCATTGAAGAACTTCCAATCTTGGAAGAAGAAGGACTAGGAGAGTCCTGCTCAAAGCCAAGAGCAACAAAATTAGAATATCCAGGAGAAGATCTCACCACCAACACTTCCAAGAGTAGAAGGTTGAAGAAAAGGTCTCAAGGAAGACCATCAGAAGCTACCAGATCAAAGACCTTGTGAAGGTCTCATCGAGCATCCAGAAAAGGCTAGGAGAGCCTTGCTGAAGATCAAGAGAGTTCTTTGGAGAACTCATTGGAGAAATCCACTACCAAGGTGAAGTCCCTGATAGTGAAGGACTTGGGATAATTATTGCCATCCGAAAACAAGCCCAAGAGGAGAATTTGGCAAGGAGTGCCAAATATATGAAGAAGAATTTGGCAAGGAGTGCCAAATTTGAAGAAGAATTTGCAAGGAGTGCCAAATCCATGAAGAATAATTTGGCAAGGAGTGCCAAACCCTAGAAGAAGATCCTACTTGAAGTCAAAATTCGACAAGAAGACTTGAAGATAGAAGAAGCTCACCAAATATTGGATATTTGAAGATTACCTCTCATAACAAGAAGGCACCACTTTAGAGACATAGACTTCTCCAAATATATAGCAGAAGGAGGAGAACACAAGAGGAGAACAAGCCACCAAATCCTAGGCTCATGAAAGAAAGTTTAAGACCATCATTTGGTGAAGGAGTTGTTCAAGACATCCTACTTGAAGCAACAACTTGGTGTTTTTAGACACCAAGGTCTACATCCTCTACAAATGTGGGAGAAGAGCTACAGAAAAAGGTAAGCAACTTTTGGTGCAAGAAGATTCATTAATTGGATTACTTATCAGATTTATTAGAGCACCTAAATTTGGATTAAAGTTGCAAGAAGAAAATTAGATTACAGTCTTCTAAAGTGCAAAAGGAAACATATTATTTTTAAGGATTTATTTGCACATTTATTAGGAGTTGATTAGATTTCATATTAGCTTCTATCAACTACCTATCATCTACTTTTGAAAAAAGAAGACTAAGTCCTACAACATTGATTGTAGTGAAATTGTAGAATAACTCTTAAAGATTCATTTTAGGTTATTCTTGATTAGTTGTAGAAAATTATTAGTGCATGACTTTGAGAGTTGATTGGAGTGATAAGGTGTAATATTAGTGCATTAAAAGTGAAGGACTTGTACTATTATACCACTCTAAAAAAGAAATTAGTTTTGTGTTTCTTGAAAGGCACAAAATCTGATTTGTATCAAGTGTCTAAAGACACTATTGAAGCACAAAAATCTGCAACTTGTAGTGGCCAAAAGAAGCCACCAAAAAGGTTAGAATCCTCCAAAATTTGGAGAAGAACTTAACTAACCAAAAATAGAAATAGAAGCTTAAGAAAGTGAGACTTGGTGAGTCTCAAATCAAAAAGCATTACAAAGTTGAATGCAAGGAAAGAAAGTGCAGAAAATTGCATCAATTGAAAAGCTTCTATCTACTATTATTGAAGCTTGGATTTGTTATCAAAGTGTCCAAGAAAAAAGGGAAAGGTGTGTCTACTCTTAAAATACAACCTCAAAACCCTTGTATTGCAGGAAAAATCTACCACAAAACCAGAATTTCAGATCTGGAAATAGAGTGCAAAAGAAGGTATATTAAAAAGCCTTATTATACAACATTATAATACATTATATTGCACTACTCTAATATGGTTTTTGATAGCAAAAGAGTAGATTTGGAAGTGCCACAAAAGGGCACATTTACTATAGGGAAAATCAGCCAAGGAAGGTTGGACGTCAGCACTCTTCTTCCCAAGCTAGAAGGAGCCACTCAAGGGCTCATCTTGGATGTACGTACCTACAGAATCAAAGCTCATATCAGATCATTCTAGAGCTACATTTACGTAGACAAGAGAGTGCATATCTATTTCTAAAAGACATCAAAAATCTACAAGGGATTCAACATGATTGGAGGTATAAAAGGAAGAGGCAAAGGTGTTACATTCATGGTCTCTAACTTGGAGAAGACCATCCACCAAAGGAAGCTCCAAATCATCATCCAAGATCCATAGTGCATCATCGATCCACCTACAGAAGAATAGCTTGCTTGCTGCCCAAGCAACGTAGCAAAGCAAAGGAATTGAGGAGTTATAATCTCCATATTCGAAGATGTTACAAGAATGGACTCCATGCAGAAATAACACTTGGCATTATAGACATCATTCCTCTCTCAACATTCTAGAAACTCCCACGTAGGAGTTACAAGCGAAGTAGTGACACTTGGTATTCTCCACCAACTTCACACGAGTGCCCATACATTTTTAGATTGCTTCAAGAGCATTGAACAAAGGACTTGGAGCATTACAAAAATAAGGGAGTGCTCACTTGTAATGGATGTGACACATGTCACAAAGTCCATGATCAATTATCCTTAAAAGGTATTCGAAGTCCAAGTTCAACATGTGTGAGTGAAGCATAGTCAAAGACGTCCAAAGAGGGAGTGAAGCACAGTCAAAGGAGTGAAGCACAACAAAAATATCTAAAGTGCAGCATGGAAGATAGGAAGAAGGAGCATTAAAGGCTCCTCCATTTTTGAAGGTCAAACCTTCAGCACCTATGTACCAACATTTAAGACCAGCTACTCCAAGGAATATCCATTAATTCAAGTGCCTAAGGTACCACTTACATTTTGTTATACTCAATCATAGAAAGCATCGAATAGTGAGGAGATTTTGCATCTAAAAAGGTAAGGTCTAATCCCATTTATTATTGCTTTCATAGTTGGAGATATAAGGGTTATAAACTAAGGTTAAAACTTAGATTTTGAAAGCAAAAGGGGTAACTTATCTTATTAATTTAATATTTACAATTTAACTTAGGAGAAATAAGGAATTCAACTTGGATTAAATTATTTTACAAATATTATTATCATTTTTCTAATTTTCCAAACTTGGGAGCCACAAGGATTACTCCATCAAATTTATTTTATTGGAAATTAGAAATAATCCAAGGGATATAAAAGAGGTTATTAGGGTTTCTATTAAGGTTGGATAAATATATTTTTACTTGTCTCAAATCTTCAAAAAGGGACAAAATAATTCCAACATCAAAACCTCTTCAAAAATTGAAAAAGTGCTTAGTTCAATTAGGAGTAATAAGGTGTTAAAAAGTTGATTTTTGATTCTTACAAAACTTGTACAAAATCAACCAAAATTGAACTATATTTTTACAAAAAGCACTATATCATACTTCAAAACATTAGGGAGTCATAAGGCATTCTACAAAACTTGATAACAATAATATTTGTCTAATATTATCAAGTTGGGAAGATATAAGCTTTCTTCAAAACCTAAAATTAGGTGTTCATCACTAGGGAGACATAAGGTAGTCCACAAACCTAAGAATCTATAAAGGTTTTACAAAATCAAGCTTATATACTTCAATTAAGGAGCACATATCCTAAGACTAAGGAGCTATATAAAAATGTCTACTTCTACTAATGAGTGCTTCAGAAAGCAAAAAGCCAATGCCATAAAACTTGGAATCATGAATCTTCTCATGAAATCAGAAGGAAGGTTAGATCTAGCTTCAAAAATAATCCATAGTGAAGCCTTAGAAGATAATTTTGATACTATGGAATGTTATCTTCAAACTCATCTCAATGAAGCAATTACCAATGGAAAAAGTGATATTGTACTATCCTTAGACTTTGCAAGCATATTATACATGGCATTGCTCACATATAAACACTACAAGGCAGAAAATGAAGAACAAAAAGGATTGATAGAATCACTCAAAAAGAAGTCAGAACTTGATGAATCATATCTAGAAAAGTTTTTTCAATCCTCATGTAGCATCAATACTTCCTATTCTACTAACTCAAAATCTTATCATGATGCCTTAAGTAGTTGTTCAGAAGCTTCTGTACAGACTAAATATAGGAAAGGAGAATCATCTTCACAAGAACCTGATAGTAGCTCGACCTCCTGTGAGAACACAAAAATCAGAATCAAAGGCAAAGCCAAGGAAGAAGAAGAAAACATAAAAGAGGAATCAGATCAAGACTACTCTGAACAAGCAGATAAAGGAGGAATACAATGCAAAGTCAACTAAAAGAAGAAGCTCCAACTGCATCATATGAAGACACAAATTACCTACTGAACCTGAATACAAAGAATGCAAAAGAAGATCAAGCAGAAGAAGATGAAGAAGATCCATATTGAAGACTAAAGTCTTCAATACCCAAATAATGTAATACAGGGGGTGTTGGAAATAGAGTCTATTCCATCATTTGGGTTATGTAAATGTATCCTCCAAGATACATACCTAGATTACTTTATGTGCAAGTTATCTAGTTACTTCATGCAATGTAATAAATGCACAAGTGTCAATGTGCAAGTTGTACATGTGCAAGTTGTCCCTTGCACAACTAGATAGAGTGTTGGCCAAGTATCCTATTTTACCTATATAAGGATGGCCTCTTAGATAGATAGATATAGAGTCGGGGGACATAGTCAGATAGTGTAGCTTAGTGGATAGTGTAGTTTTGTGTGCCTCACCATTCATTGGTGATGGATACAATGTAGATCAATAGCTTTGTTAATGGAGTGCTCATTTCCTCCATAGCTACATTGTAATATTTTATATGATTTATATTTACAACATACTTCAGTCATCTAGCAGATTTACTTTCTTTCATATTATTCTGCATCTTGTGATTGTTATCTCCCAAGGCTCATTCATCAAAAGCTAACACTCGCATCCCTCACCCACCTTACTTGATTGCTAGACCTATGATGTATCTAATGTTAGGGAGTCTCCTCAGCCTCTACTGTTATCTCCCTCTCATCCCAACTACCCTCATCAACCACTCGACTCGATACCCATGGTGGCTATGAAGTGAACCAGGAATCATAGTCCATGGTGGTACCAATATCATCCACATATAGGAGATGTATCTCCTTATCATCATCATAATCCACCCACCATTCCTCCACACAGGATAGGCTTAACTCATCATATCGATGCCTATACAACACTGGAGCCTTAGGTTCCCCTATTTGGATCCCACCTCTCTACTAATGTAGAGAGGTACCCCTCATGAGCCCTCACCATACCTATCAGGGAAAACCTTTCCAATCCCATATACTCCAACTTATCCCAATGGGCATTTTGTAATACCTTTCTCACCTCTGGTATGATAGGTGAGAATCGATGCTGAGCCTCTAAGATCCTCAACTGCAACACAACACAACACAACAACAAATGTACATCACCATCACATTCATTGCAAAAAAATAAAAATAAAAACATTATAAAAATCCAAACAAGAGTGCCAAGTGTACGTACCTTAGCCACCTGCACCTCCATACTTGTTGTTGCATACACTCCCTCCATTGCCATCACTTCACTCCACACTCCTTCACTCACTCACTCTCTCTAGACGTTGCTTCTCAAACCTTCAAATGCAAGAACAAATCCAAATTCATCCATGTAAAGCTTTTATAGTTGATTCTGGCACATTTAAATTCTCTAGGGTATTTGAAATGCACACTCAAATACCTCCTAGAATTTGTAGAGTAGTGAATGTCCTCCCATGTCTTTTCTTACTTTGGATGTTGGCTGACGTTTGCCTCTAGAATGGTGCAAAAGGACCTAAAGGGCTTCAAAATGTATCTTACCCCCACAAAATAACCTCAAAATTCATCCATGCATCCATTACATCATTCCATTAAGTTTTGTGAAGATACAAATCAATTTGGATGCCTCATTTATATTTACAACCAAAAGTCGTGAAAATACCAAAATCACATACAAAATTCTCAAAATAGCCCAAAACTTCACAAAACTACTACATTCACATTTCTAATCATACATAACATCATTCCATCATATTTTGTGATAATTTGGATGGATTTGGGCACTTAATTTTTGATTGCAACAAAAAGTCAGAAATAAACCAAATTGCTTCAAAATGTCACAAATCAATATTCTAAATTTTACAAAATCATCAAATTCACTCACAAATCATTACATCATTCATATTCATGGAACCACTCATATTTATATTCATTTACATCACTTGTATCATCCAAAATTCAATGTATTTCCACTCCATCCAAAATTCAATGTATTTCCACTCCACATTGTCAATATCACTTTCATTATCAAGTGAACCTTGTATCTAGTGGTTTACTTTATTCCCTATGGTTGCAGTGATTGGTTATTCATGCAATTTGGTAGGATGGGTATATATCCATAAGAACACTCACCCATATCATCATCCAACATCCTCTCATTCAAAATCAAAATCTTTTTGGTCCCTCATTTTTTGAGTGAGACTATGCTCATATTAATTTGCTCAAATGCGATCATTGATGGCCTTGTTCATGGGGATTGAAACATGTATAACTTTCATTACATCATCTCTTTTACACCCACAACCATTGGTGATACAAGCCTATTAGGATTATTGGTTCTTATTTAATGAATTTCTCAAAAGTCACTATACGATCACAATCACCCATGTCATCTTACATTTTCATCACTTTACATTTCAAAAGCATTAGATCACCCTAAACTTGGGGTAACCAAATTTGATTTTGATTCCACATTGGGGTACATAATTTACATAATTTATATCACCCATATTGTCCAAAACCCTTTCTTCTATTGGGGTAACTATAGAATTAATCATTTACATCACTCATATCATCCACATTGTCAAAAATCCCTTCTTCTATTAGGCCAAAAATAGAATACATCATTAATATCATCCACATTAAATAATTCACATACATTTGCATCCATATTATCACCCACAATTTTTTCAATTGGCTCATGAGATTTATTCTTCACACATTTTCCAATTAAGGGGGTAAGCTACACCTACAATTTTATCTCCAAGATATTCTTGTGCTCCAAGGAAAGAAAGTTGCTTCACCAAACTAGGCGTCTCTTGTTTTTGCACCACATTGTGTTCCATGCAACAAAATACAAAAAGGGGTATTTGTATACACCAAAACCTAGCCACTTGTCCTCCATCCACATTTTCCAATCACAACCGTCCATTATTTATTTGTATATATGTATTATGAAGAACAAAAGCTTATACTGAGAGGGGAGGTGAATAGTATAAGACCTCTTTTTACTTTTTCCTTTATACTTCAAAATAGTAAAGCAATATACCCAAAGCAATATCAAAGCAATGCACAAAATCATCCACAAAGTGACACCAATTTTAACGTGGTTCACCCGGAATGGCTCGGGCTACGTCCACAAAACTTTTCTCTAAAAGTTATCTCAAAGTTCTTTGGGAAACCTTCCCAATTACAATGTTTATGAGCCTCGGCTCAAAGGAGATACCTTCCCCCAATCTGAATTTATGAGCCTCTGCTCAAAGGAGATACCTTCCCCCAATCTGAATTTATGAGCCTCTGCCCAAAGGAGAAACCTTCCCCCAATCTGAATTTATGAGCCTCTGCTCAAAGGAGATACCTTCCCCTTGGCTCTGGATATGATCCCTCAGAAGATCAACTGTCTCTACCTCTTGCCAACATGTGGAACTCCTTTCCACCGAAGACCTCCTGTCCTCAATGCTTAGCCTAAGAGACCTCTGCCTTCTATGATCACGTCCACAGTAGCTCAACAACCTGTACCAAACACAATCAGTCGGTCTAGTACAAGTCTTCCTCTGTCTATTAGATCTGTCCAACTCTTGAACAAATCAATCCTCTATCCACAAGCCTTCTCAAAGACTTGCCAAATCTGTCCTCAGGTTCTCTGATAGAACCAATGTACCTCTGTCCTCAAGTTCTCTGATAGAACTATCAATCTCAGCTCACAAGTCCTCTGCTAGGACCTGTCCAAATCTGCTCACAAGTCCCCATCAAAACCTGTCCAAAACCTGCTCACAAGTCCCCAACGAACTTCCACTCTCACAAGTCCCCAACGAAACCTGTCCAAAACAGCTCACAAGTTCACCAAGAAAAACTTGCTTAGCATGAACCCACAAAGAGAATTGTTAGAGACCCAATGTGATTCATCAACCTCATAGAAGCATAAAGAGAATTGTTAGAGACTCAATATGTTCTATACTTAACTCCCAATCTCAATCTCAAATCTCATAGAAACATAAAGAGAATTGTTAGAGACTCAATATGTTCTATACTTAACTCTCAATTCTCTTCCTCAATCTCAAATCTCATAGAAACATAAAGAGAATTGTTAGAGACTCAATATGATCTATACTTAACTCCCAATATCAATCTCAACTCAATCTCAATCTCAAAAGAATAAGATAGATGTAGTATGCTTTTCTCAAGAACATGAAACACAACCCAACAATTGCCAAACATGCAATATCTCATATAACAATGCTACTCATGTTCTTTCCACAACCAATATCTTTTCTCAACCAATTAGGGCTTTAACAACAATGCTTATAGACAAGGTTTAACCAACATCATTCAACTCAACATTAACCTTGAAGCATTCAACCAATCATCACAAGAAAAGGAAACAAGTAGAAATCCTTTTCCCTCCAAAGATATTTGAACAAAACAGCCACCAACACAATATCACCAAATGCAAAGAATAACTTGCTCAAATCAACTCAATGGAGTAAGCCCAATATCATGAATCAAGTAAAGCAATAACTTGATCAAACAACCTCTATGGAAGCAACTCAACCATCAAACTCAAAACAGCCAACCAAGGGTTCCACCAACTCAATGCAAGTAGCTTGACTCACAAATACAAACCCTAGTGCACAAAGCTTCCACTATCTCAAACCAAAAATTATGCATTCATCAAAAACTCTCCTTAAGGATAACAATGCATAAGTAGTCTTCAACAAACCAGAAAATAGGATTTACACCCAATCAAAGAAAACCTAGTTGAAAACCTTTTCACTCCAACCTTATTTCAGAAAACATACACCAATCATACTCATAAGAAGAATGTGCCCATACCTTATTGGAGTAGAAGAAACTTGACCCTTAAAGCTGTCACCACACACAACCCTCAAACTTCCAACCAAGTTAGGGTTAGAACCAAGATAAATGAGCATATATAAAAACTTTCCTTAGTACACCTTTTAGCTTCTCTTCTTTTGAAAACAACCACCAAAGAAGTCAAAAACACAACAACCAAAACTTACACCTTATATCTCCATTTTAAACTTTAGCATAGCAAAAGACTAATCTCAAAAATACAACCAAAGAAATATCCCCTTATTTCTCCTATGTCTTTTAAACAATGCTAAACAATGCCAAAAATTATATCAAGAAATTAATCACACCTTAGAATGGCTGCCCTTGAAGAATCCAAAAATCGCGGAATGGCTGCCCTTGACGAATCCAAAAATCGCGGAATGGCTGCCTTTGACGAATCCAAAAAACGCGGCACAAAATACGTTTTAACAAAAACGTGACTTAATCCATGCACAGCTCCCTCCGCGGGAATCGAAACGTAGACCTCCGCCTACGCAAAGCCCAAACGCAGCCTATGCTGCCACTAGCCCACAAGGGGCTAACGAAGTCTAAGACAGACTTCCTACCACTTCAACGAACAAGCACTTCGTAAGTTTTTCAAACGCGAGCTCTCTTCTTCCGCGGCGTCAACAGAGCATCGATCGCAGCCAAAAATTAATGCATTCAAAATTCTCAAGAGGAGTTAAACCTTAGGATCCTTCCCATATTTATAGTCCAATCGTGGACTTTAGAACACGTCAGCGACAGAGAAACGTAATTTCGAATTTAATCGAAATTGCTTTCTAAAGGGTTTAAAAACCCTTAATTAATTTTAATAAATTAAGAATAAAAAAGGTTTAAAAACCTTTAAGTATTTTTAATAAATTAAAAATAATTTCTCCCTTAATTAATTAAATAATTAATTAATTAAAACCTTGAAGGGTTTTAAATAATAATTAAATAATAAAGAGAACCTCCATTGGTTTTAATAAAAACCATTTAACTTGGTTTTAATAAAAACCCTATCCAAAAACCTTATCCAATGGAATCTCTCCGGATTCTCTTAAGAAGATTCTCTTGGAATCTTTCACCTTTGAAGCCAACACATCCTCTTAACATTAATGCCATTTCCTTTTGACATCAATGACAACTCATAGACAAGGAGCTAGGATCTCAAACCCAAAATTGCCAACAATCTCCCCCTTTGTCATTGATGGCAAACCATGCTTCTCAACAACAAAAACTCAACATAAACAGCTCCCCCTGTCTTGAGGCTCTCCCCCTTACTCAAATCTCTCCCCCTTTGTCATCAATGGCAAAGGGTCACCTTTGGGGCTCGGGACTAAGAATGAGCCTCTTAGCTTAGTCCCTCCCCCACCTCCTGATGAGGTGATTAATTCTGGGGTGGGAGTAAAACTCCCATTAGGCACTGATCATCATCAGCATCTATAACTTCCTTGTCGGGCCTTCTCTTGAACTCTTTGTCCATATTCCTGTTCCTGTCACTGTTCTTGTTCTTGTTCTCATCCCTGTTCTTGTCCATGCCTTGATCCTTGGACCTGATCATGCCATTGTTCCTGTTCTTGTATTCTAGAATTTCAGCTCTACACTGTCTAGCTATGTGACCTTTATTGTTGCACTTATAACAAGTAACAATGTTATTTCTCTATGGTAAACCTGATCTTTGAATCCACCAGTTCTGACCAAACCTATTTTGGCCAACCTTGTTCTGACCAAATCTGTTCCTGTTATTTGCCTTGCAATAAACTGCCTTGTGCCCAAACTGTTGACAAGAGTAGCAATACCCTTGAAAGTAACTAGCACTTCTGAAACTGTCATTTACCTTCTTCACTTGAGCCATGCAATGTGAAGCCATGTGACCAAACCTCGTGACAAGCAAAACATCTCGCCTTGAAACTTTCCTTTATTTGACCTCTTGGGTCCTGAAAATTCTTCTTCTTCTCATTCTGAATTCTGTTTTCTATTTTTGTGCATCTATCATTCAAGGACTCATGATCTGAAATACTTTCCTCATCAGAACTCTCTTCCTTTTGGAGTCTCTTACTAGACTCTTCAACTTGTTCCTTGTGTGACTTAACAAAACCAAGGCCTGTTTTATCTGTTGTCTTTCTTTGACCTTTGATGAGTGACTTAACCTTTTTGGAGCTATCTTGAAACCTGTAAAGCTTATCCTTGTACTCTTTAGTTTCCTCTTTCAAAGAAGCCATTTTCTGTTCTAACTCACTATACTCAAGAACCTTAGACTCTAACTCATCCTTGAGTTCTTGTGTCTTAGCTATAGAGAAATCAAGATTTTCAATAAGATCATCTCTCTCCATACAACATTCATCTAACTTATCCTTGAGTCTAGCATTCTTCTTTCTTTCCTTTTTCAAAGCACTAAGAGCACTAATAAGTTCACTCTCAAGATCCTTTATTTGATTTCCTTTTGAATCATCAAAGCCATTTTCAGATTTCTTATCACTAGAGGTGCTACCCTTTTCAAAAACCATACATGCATCTTCCTTATAGTTTTCTGAAGCATCCTCATACATACTAGAAACCAAATCATTATTTGTGCAATCATCCTCAAGGTGACCAAAATTTCCACATCTAAGACATTTCATGATAATGAATCTATGTTTCGGTTCTTCCTCTTTTTCTGATATGAACAACATCTCATTTTCATTATCACTTGAAGAACTTTCACTATCACTACTAGAACACTTACTTGCTTTGTCTAGGTAGAAACTCTTCTTGTGCTTGTGAGAATACCTCTTTCCTTGATTGTTGTGCTCATATTTGTTTTTCTTGTGATGCTTGTACCTTTCAGAATCCTTGCTCTTAGAATCCTGTTTATCTTCATCACTTTCATTCTTGGAAACAGTACAGTCAGTAGCATAATGACCAAACTTTCCACAATTGAAACATCTTACATTTTTCATACTTTTGTGCTTTCTAGAGAACTTGCCTTTCTTGTTGTAATATGCCTCTTCATCACTAGAAGACTCATCACTATCTTGAAGTTGTTTACCCTTGGATTCTTTTGTAGCCTTGAAAGCTGCCTCTTTCTTGACATCAACCTTCACTTGAGTTCTTAACTCAAATGCTGCAAGTATACTATGGAGCTCATCCTTTTTCAATTTATCCAAATCTTTAGCTTCCTCAATAGCAGAAATATTTTCACTAAATCTATTAGGAAGAGATCTTAAAATCTTATCACAAACATCATTTTCAGCAAGCTCAAGACCTAAGTCTTTCATGGAGTTAACAACCTCATCCATACGAAGCATGTAGTCACTAATATTTTCATCATCATTCATCTTGAGTTGTTCAAACATACCTTTGAAGTGTCTCAACTTGGCCTTTCCGACATTTGTATCACCTGTATGAACCACCTTCAATCTGATTCCACATTTCACTAGCTATCTTGCAGTGAATCACTTTGGTGAGATCTGCTTTATGTAAGCCTTTCAAGATTGCATTCATTGCTTTTGAATTGTTGTGATGTAGGAGCCTTTCTTCTTTAGTATTAGGACCATGTTCAAGAATAGTGTACTCATCTTCAATCACTTCCCATACCTCATTCCCAAGTGCCATTAGATGAACCTTCATCCTTGCACTCCAAAGACCAAAATCTGACCCATCAAGAATAGGTGTTGCATTGCCACTTGAATGATCCATTGTGTTCTTTACTAGCTTTTCCTTCAAGTCGTTAAACTTTTCGAAGGCACCCGCTCCGATACCAATTGAAGAACACAAGCTTATACTGAGAGGGGGGTGAACAGTATAAGACCTCTTTTTACTTTTTCCTTTATACTTCAAAATAGTAAAGCAATATACCCAAAGCAATATCAAAGCAATGCACAAAATCATCCACAAAGTGACACCAATTTTAACGTGGTTCACCCAGAATGGCTGGGCTACGTCCACAAAACTTTTCTCTAAAAGTTATCTCAAAGTTCTTTGGGAAACCTTCCCAATTACAATGTTTATGAGCCTCGGCTCAAAGGAGATACCTTCCCCCAATCTGAATTTATGAGCCTCTGCTCAAAGGAGATACCTTCCCCCAATATAAATTTATGAGCCTCTGCCCAAAGGAGAAACCTTCCCCCAATCTAAATTTATGAGCCTCTGCTCAAAGGAGATACCTTCCCCTCTGCTCTGGATATGATCCCTCAGAAGATCAACTATCTCTACCTCTTGCCAGCATGTGGAACTCCTTTCCACCGAAGACCTCCTATCCTCAATGCTTAGCCTAAGAGACCTCTGCCTTCTATGATCACGTCCACAATAGCTCAACAACCTGTACCAAACATAGTCAGTCGGTCTAGTACAAGTCTTCCTCTGTCTGTTAGATCTGTCCAACTCTTGAACAAATCAATCCTCTATCCACAAGCCTTCTCAAAGACTTGCCAAATCTGTCCTCAGGTTCTCTGATAGAACCAATGTACCTCTGTCCTCAAGTTCTCTGATAGAACTATCAATCTCAGCTCACAAGTCCTCTGCTAGGACCTGTCCAAATCTGCTCACAAGTCCCCATCGAAACCTGTCCAAAACCTGCTCACAAGTCCCCAACGAAACCTGTTCAAAACCTGCTCACAAGTCCCCAACGGAACCTGTCCAAAACAGCTCACAAGTTCACCAAGAAAAAACTTGCTTAGCATGAACCCACAAAGAGAATTGTTAGAGACCCAATGTGATTCATCAACCTCATAGAAGCATAAAGAGAATTGTTAGAGACTCAATATGTTCTATACTTAACTCCCAATCTCAATCTCAAATCTCATAGAAACATAAAGAGAATTGTTAGAGACTCAATATGTTCTATATTTAACTCTCAATTCCCTCAATCTCAAATCTCATAGAAACATAAAGAGAATTGTTAGAGACTCAATATGATCTATACTTAACTCCCAATATCAATCTCAACTCAATCTCAATCTCAAAAGAATAAGATAGATGTAGTATGCTTTTCTCAAGAACATGAAACACAACCCAACAATTGCCAAACATGCAATATCTCATATAACAATGCTACTCATGTTCTTTCCACAACCAATATCTTTTCTCAACCAATTAGGGCTTTAACAACAATGCTTATAGACAAGGTTTAACCAACATCATTCAACTCAACATTAACCTTGAAGCATTCAACCAATCATCACAAGAAAAGGAAACAAGTAGAAATCCTTTTCCCTCCAAAGATATTTGAACAAAACAGCCACCAACACAATATCACCAAATGCAAAGAATAACTTGCTCAAATCAACTCAATGGAGTAAGCCCAATATCATGAATCAAGTAAAGCAATAACTTGATCAAACAACCTCTATGGAAGCAACTCAACCATCAAACTCAAAACAGCCAACCAAGGGTTCCACCAACTCAATGCAAGTAGCTTGACTCACAAATACAAACCCTAGTGCACAAAGCTTCCACTATCTCAAACCAGAAATTATGCATTCATCAAAAACTCTCCTTAAGGATAACAATGCATAAGTAGTCTTCAACAAACCAGAAAATAGGATTTACACCCAATCAAAGAAAACCTAGTTGAAAACCTTTTCACTCCAACCTTATTTCAGAAAACATACACCAATCATACTCATAAGAAGAATGTGCCCATACCTTATTGGAGTAGAAGAAACTTGACCCTTAAAGCTGTCACCACACACAACCCTCAAACTTCCAACCAAGTTAGGGTTAGAACCAAGATAAATGAGCATATATAAAAACTTTCCTTAGTACACCTTTTAGCTTCTCTTCTTTTGAAAACAACCACCAAAGAAGCCAAAAACACAACAACCAAAACTTACACCTTATATCTCCATTTTAAACTTTAGCATAGCAAAAGACTAATCTCAAAAATACAACCAAAGAAATATCCCCTTATTTCTCCTATGTCTTTTAAACAATGCTAAACAATGCCAAAAATTATATCAAGAAATTAATCACACCTTAGAATGGCTGCCCTTGAAGAATCCAAAAATCGCGGAATGGCTGCCCTTGACGAATCCAAAAATCGTGGAATGGCTGCCTTTGACGAATCCGAAAAACGTGGCACAAAATACGTTTTAACAAAAACGTGACTTAATCCATGCACAACTCCCTCCGCGGGAATCGAAACGCAGACCTCCGCCTACGCAAAGCCCAAACGCAGCCTATGCTGCCACTAGCCCACAAGGGGCTAACGAAGTCTAAGACAGACTTCCTACCACTTCAACGAACAAGCACTTCGTAAGTTTTTCAAACGCGAGCTCTCTTCTTCCGCGGCGTCAACGGAGCATCGATCGCAGCCAAAAATTAATGCATTCAAAATTCTCAAGAGGAGTTAAACCTTAGGATCCTTCCCATATTTATAGTCCAATCGTGGACTTTAGAACACGTCGGCGACAGAGAAACGTAATTTCGAATTTAATCGAAATTGCTTTCTAAAGGGTTTAAAAACCCTTAATTAATTTTAATAAATTAAGAATAAAAAAGGTTTAAAAACCTTTAAGTATTTTTAATAAATTAAAAATAATTTCTCCCTTAATTAATTAAATAATTAATTAATTAAAACCTTGAAGGGTTTTAAATAATAATTAAATAATAAAGAGAACCTCCATTGGTTTTAATAAAAACCATTTAACTTGGTTTTAATAAAAACCCTATCCAAAAACCTTATCCAATGGAATCTCTCCGGATTCTCTTAAGAAGATTCTCTTGGAATCTTTCACCTTTGAAGCCAACACATCCTCTTAACATTAATGCCATTTCCTTTTGACATCAATGACAACTCATAGACAAGGAGCTAGGATCTCAAACCCAAAATTGCCAACATATTATTATTATATATTTTATATATTTATATTTATATATTCAATATATATATGAATAAATCATAGATGCTCAATATGTTTTAATCTCAGTCATCCATTTAACTTGATCCATGTCACATATCAAATTTATAATCTTAGCCATCCATCATATTGTAATCTTAGTCGCTCGTTGGTGTTGTCAAAACCCTAACATGTTGAAGGCAAGTTATAAAATATCATCCACTTTTGTAAATGAGGGTTAAGAGATTAATTGGTTGATTTTTGAGGTTAGATATCATCAAAGCTCTTGCATCCATCATTACCCAAAAACCCTAGCATTTTGCTAACACCTCACCCCCTCACCGCTGTCGCATCCTCCATTTCTATCATCAAAAACCCCCTGCAAACTAGATCAAGGTTTTGCAGAGCTTCCTTCATCACTCTCAAACATTATCCAACATTCCTAGAATGTTGTTGAGCATTCCAAGAATATTGCAAGGTGTTCATAGCCCTTCTAGAATGCTTTCGATTTGAATTCAACAAACCCTTGAACGCTTTTGGGCGTTCGTGCACTACCAGATAGTAGAAAAAGAGATATATATTAGGCATATCAGGTATACTCTGACAAGAAAACATATATCATTGCTTTTCAACTTATTTTTTATGTGTTTTACTTACATTTCATGATTATTGCACCTAGGATTTGTAGATTTAATTATTCATAGGGTCTCACATAGTGGAGCTGTCACATATACTACTAATCTTATGTGTTGTGATCTATGTGTAGGTTACAGGAGATATCTTCATTAATTTTTGTTGCATCTCGAGTGGTCTCGTAGGGATATGCAAAGCCCACTCACAAACTATTTGGAGTGAAGATGAACTAAAGACACCAACATTATTTTAAATGAGGGTTTTAAACCCTCATCATTGTAATAATTGTATCAAGGCATACACTAGCATTGTAACCCCAATTTGGGACAAATCCATTATACAAATTGGAGATCTAGGCTCCTTGAGTTATAATAAATCAGATCTATCAATTTCATGCATATATTATCATTTGCTTTGATCTATCACTTTATTGGTATTATTTGTTTTTACTTTACAAGTCCTTTTGATGATTTGTAAAAATATCTTTTCGTAATCAATTTCTTCCTTTCAACTAAACCCATGTACTATAAGGCATGCTTTATACTTTTCTACTTTAGCATCAAAGAGGAATTTTATCTTGTACAACCATTCACATATGAAAAATATTTTTCTAAGAGGCAATCAAGCTCACTTCCAAGTTTGATTTTATATTAGGGACCTATACTTCTCTTTCAAGATAGCTTCCTAATTTGTATTCCCTTTGTCATCATCATATGAATTAAGATGATGGGAATTCTAAATTTTCCTAGAAGAGCATAACTAGCAACTTAACTTCTTAATTGGTGAGAACAAGATGCAATGATAACATATTAAATTCCTCTTCCTCATATTCATATTGATCAATTATTTGATGTAGTCTTCAATTTATTATTGACTCAAATTCTACTTTTGTCAACTATTATCTTATTTGTGTATTAGAATCAATTGATGTGGAGTTATGTATTGGTCTAATAATATTATCATACACTCTAGCTCATTATGATAATTAATCTTTACATATTAAAATATAGGAAAAGGAATAAATAGAGGATGTAAGTCAAACTCTTTTATTTTTAAACCACTCATTTGGATATTCCATCAATCACTCATCAAACTAAGCATCTTGACTATTAAGAAGCTTATTTTGAACTAGATCCTAGAGATGAAAGGAGCCCATAGACTCAATATAACCCATAAATAGGCATTTGATTCTCTTATTTTAATCCTTCTTCCTCTTCTCTATTAAATTTATATTACTCTCTAGAAAGTGTTTCAAAGCACATATTCATCATAATCATATGCAAAAGAATGTAGAACAACAAAATAAAAAGGAATAGATGAACTAATTTATTTAGAGAGGTTCAAATCTCGGGCCTCGTCAGACTGAACACTTATCCCTTTCCTGGTGCTTTCAACGGCGTAAAAGGTTTAAAATGATTGTGGCATGGTGGTTATAGGGGTAGACTACACGAAGATCTATGTGGCGGTTTTTGGGGCGAACAGCGCAGAATACTATGGTAGCCATAAAAAGTAGGACAGCCTGCCCGGATTCGTGGCGGCTACCGATTCCACCATGTAAATTCAAAAAATATATTTATATTTATAGAGAATTGAAATAAGAAGTGGTGGGTGCCCATAGGCACCTGTTGATATCATATTATTCAAACTAATATAATGGATTAATCATTGAGAGGTATTTAAATAGATGCGCAATCCCCAAATATTATAAACCTCAAGTTGACACAATCTAGATTTAAAGTTAAGATACAATATATTAAATATGCTAAACCCTTAATTGAAGTTAACCGTACAAGTAATTAAACTAATATCACTAAGGGTGAATACATCACTATTTCCTATAGTCTTACGTGTAGGACATCCATAAGTTTACATAAAGAATTACCATAGGATTACATTGAGAGTGTTTATAGGATTAAATTAAGACTACCCATAGGCTTTCATAAATATTTTTGTCCTTGAAAAATAATGTCAAATTACTAACATTAAAATACCCCCTATAATATGAGTTGAGCAACCAAGGAAAGGAGACAGTAGATATGGTAATAAATCTCCAATAATAATTTCTTGAATGAGCCAATGAGTATTCATCATGAACTTTGTTATTTTCTCTTGTAATAGGAACATAGACTAGATCAACTCTCCTTTG
This sequence comes from Wollemia nobilis, assembly GCA_028583015.1. NCBI lineage: Eukaryota > Viridiplantae > Streptophyta > Pinopsida > Araucariales > Araucariaceae > Wollemia > Wollemia nobilis. The sequence goes on from JAQPPZ010002998.1 coordinate 24,629,750, forward strand.
AATATGAAGCCATGATTCCATGTTTTTGACTAAATATGTTGATCTTTCTATAAGAATATCAAAGAAAAATAGTTGAATCATCAAGCAAAAAAATTAGATTTCTAAATAATCAACCCCTCTTGTTTGAAATGGATTTATAAGCATTAACAGTCCAAAACATGCTCCTCCTACATTCAAAGTATCTTTCATAGCACTATAATAGGTCCTTAAACTAATGTCACCAATGTACAGAGATCAAAAAATGTATAGTTTGAAAAATAGGCCCAAAGTACTTCCATACACAATAATTATTGCCTTCAAAAGGTTAGGCATATTGTTACTAAAAATCATAAAAATTAAATCTCAAATATTAGAAGGTAAATGAGCCAATTAGGGCCTATCATATGTCAAATGTCAATAGATTCCTCTAACTTATGTTGATTGGATATCTTTTATCAATTGTCTACCATTGTATTGATTTTTTGAATAGGTAATTGACACTTGTTGAGGTATTATTGGATTACCTTTTTGTACATATGTATATATATAGATAAAATGAATACACATTAGCACCACAATATCCAATGGGTTAATTGAGATTAAGTTGAAATATATGGGATTCAAATTAATTACCTCGTATGGGGAGCACTCTAGGCTACTCGGGCACCCCACGGTACCTTTATAATAGAAAAGGTACTTCATCCACTTGAGGTAAATTGGAGTCTACTTCCCTTGAAAAAGCAAAAAATAAATAAATTTCTTTAGCTCAAACACACTTCCTCAAATATGAGATGAAGGTTACCAATTGTCGTACCAATGTACATGTTGGATTTGAAATCTATGCCATGTCATAGGATAAAAAGAGGTATGTTCTAGACAAAAAAAACATATAAAATTCCATTGTATGTATTTGAACATGATACCTCTTGGATATAAAGGAGAATCCCAACCTCCACACAAACAAGCATGTTGGATTTAGGATTTCACCTTGTCATAGACATGGAATATTATCCTCTAAAAAGAGAAAAAAATATATTTTACCAATATTGACCTTGCAATTTTCTAGTTGGAAGGCTTTTAGAATAGTTATGATGGTCAAGATACTAGTGTTAGATAAGAAGGAATGTTAAAAAAATATCTCCTTACTTTATTTTTCTAACTAATATTAGCTTATATTAGTAGAGGATGACATGCAAGCACTAAAATATATTGTAGTTAGGACTCAATATTGTGACCTCTACAAAAATACTCCACTTAATTACCACTATTCTAAAAAAATTCATCGATGCAAAAAGATAATATTCCACTTCAAAATTGGTGACTCAAATTGCTTAAGGGAAAAAATATGGTATAAAAGCACCAAATATGCCCAAAACATATTGGTATGAATCAAATTTGTGAAAATTTAGTACAAGAGCTTCTATCCTCACTTCAATAGCCAACAAGATAGTCAAATTCAATTGTTTAGAAAATATGCTCCTACATCCTTGAAGGCATAGTTTGAGAGAAGATAAAAAATAGAAAATACTAGAACTAAGGTGAGTTGAACTCATGACCTTTTGAAGACGTGTATTTTTTTAAATTATCTTTACCACTATGTGGAAAACCCATATCAAGGTTAAAAAGAAAACAATACCTTAGTAATTGTTTCTTGTTAGTAAAACCTCAACACATAATTTAGAAAAAATGATCTATTGTACACAAAAATTTAACCCCAATTTTTGGCATGTGAACCTTGCTACCAAAATTAAAAAATTTAAATTTGAATTTTTAAAATTTACCTTTAAAAATAGAAAGAATATTTTTCTTTAATATTTATTCCTTATAATTTTGGAAGGAATTCTTCTTCGTTATTGAGTGTTGTTGCTTTGAATTTTACTTTAGATTACTTTCCAAAAAGCATTTCAAAGCATACATTCACCACAATCATATAAAAATTATATATACAAGATCAAAATTAATATTTCTAGATGAAATGAATAATATAAAAATAATTAAAACAAGGGTAAAAATATCACATCACTCAAACTGATGCAATGGATCATTCATTGGGGATATTTATAGAGATATATAATCCCCATATATTAAAAACCTCAAGCTAAAACAATTTGGATGAAAGACCAAATCAAAATGTATTAAACCCTTATTTAAGGTTAACCATATACATGGTTTAACCAATATTGCTAAGGTTGAGTACATCATATTTAACTATAGACTTAGATATAGAACACTCATATGCTTACATAAAGAGTGTTTAGAGGCTTACATAAACATTATTAGCCTTAGATAATAAGGTTGGATTATTGATATTTGGATATAATGAAAGGCTTCCTTCAAGACCAATTTTACTTTAGAGAATTCCTAAGAACTACTTTTCTTAGGACTCATTTTATGAGATAGAATATAGTATTATTAGCTTCATTCCAAATTTTTATTGGTAATTTTCTTACATGTACTATAGATATTTTTTTTTTTATTGGTATAGGGGTTTTGAAAGGGTCCCGTAACCTTGTACATTATGGACTCAAAAAAGAGCAAAACTAGGACTCAAAAAACGTAGGCCTACTGAGACCAAAAAAGGAAACCTTCTTTGGGAAGTGGAGATCATCTTGGATGCCCATGCAAGGGCCATGAAAACACTAGGAAAGACCAAAAAAATAGATATGTTCTCCACAATACCACGGAGGAGCAACATCAAATAATACCAAATACCCAAGTAGGGGCGACAGATGTAGAAAAACAAAAAAAAAATCCGCATAGGGGCAGCAGAACAAAAAGCTGAATACCCATGCAGAGGTGACAAAAATAGAGACCAAAACCAAAAATAAAAACCCCATGCAGGGGGATCCAGGAAAGGCACACTAGGTTGTTGTATGGCCTGCAACATTACAACCATTAGCCCCCACCAGGCTCTTGAATTCCTCTAGGATCTCAAATTGATCCTTATATTCATCTAGGAGGGTCTCTTCCTGGGAAAGCAGGGAAGACGTCATCTTGGCCGATCTCCCAAGGGCCTTCATAATGTCATGAAGGTCTAGGAGGTGGTCTCGTTCAAAAATATTGGGCCAATAAGAAATATTGGAGGTCAAAATAGGAGGCAACTTGGTGGAGGTGCCCTCAAGAGGATGGCTTTTCTTGGGGGCAGTCTCTTGCTTTACCTAAAATGATAGAGAGTCATCAGAGACATTATTGTCAACAACTATTGGAGCTTTGCGCTTACCACTGTTGGATTTAACTCTGGTGAAGCGTTTGGTGCCCATAGTCCCTTCCATCCTTATGTCAAAGTCTAGTGTTCGGTTGTTTTGAGGGGACACAAACGTATTGCCACCTCCAATTGTGCCATTATCATCAGTAGGTCCCATAACCATTGCACCCACAACTCTCCTAGTTTGTTTTTCCATAATGAAATGGTAAAGCACCAAGTGTAACCCCTAGTGTAGAGGTAGATAAGACACACCGTGCTTAACATTGAGAATCGACCACTCAACATACCAAAAGAGATACACTTAAATATTAATGGTCTTATTTCCTCGTAAATAGTTGAGGAAAGCAAGGTAAAAGCTTCGAAGGACATCTCCAAGACTGTCCAAGGTGAAATATTGAAGAAAAATGATCATAACCACATCGTAGGGTTTCAAGAGAGAATATCGAATGACACCACCTTTATACCTAGTGAGGGATTTGTCATGGTCCCTAAACAGGACTAACTCTCCCTAGAGTGAGTGCTTCTCATGATTGATGATCTCTCTGTCGTTCGAAATCCCCATAATTTTAGAAAGCAGATTCGCCATGACAGTAAAGCTTAAGCCACGGATAACAACATGGCCTCCATCCCATGTATGGGAAAATTCAAGGGATAGGTCAGGATCATGGCCTTGAAAAAGCTAAAGGAATTTAAGCAAACCATGGTCGTGGAATATATCCTCTACCAAGGCAGTCAAATGGAGGGCGGTAGGTTAAACTTCAACCATTGAAATAGATTCAGGCCAGAGGGAGAAAATAGCAGGGGAGTGCATCAGATCAAATGTAAAACGGGAGGGGAAAAACATTTCAATGATCTATCGAAACATTATTTAAAATATTGGAGAAGTTGTCTCAGCCTAAATCCAAGAATGACAGTGGCATATAACGCGCATGCCACACTTCAGAAAAGCATGTAGCATGATTGAGGATAGAGTGGAAATGATCAACACGGATAGATTGACACTGGCGACATCAACCCAATTGGAAGGTCTAGCCAAAAAATACGATGCTTTGGGCGGATGAAAATCTTCAAGCGAAGGATATGCACCATATTCGGAGGTGGAAGTTTTCAACATTGTTGGAGTGATCCACTAATAGTTATGATGGCTAGACACGTAGTTAAACGAGGTAGCTAGGTGGTGATTGCCAAACCTCAAGGCACACAGATAAAAGAATGTGGTGGGTTGTGAAAAGCCCCATGAATGGAGACGAAGAACAAGGAACAAACCACCACAGATTTTGTAGGGAACTTCAAATTCTCTTTTTATACAATGATATTTATAAAAAAAAAAACATGGTTGTCAAACTCCTTTTCATTGTTACACCTTAAGATTTTAATTTTCTTCTTTTTTTCATTTTTTACCTCTTTCTTGAAGATTTTGAAGCAATCAAATACTTAAATTTGAATTTTAGGAAGTATAGCTAAATCTTCCTTGTAAATTCATTTACAAGACAACAATATGCTTAGCTCCAAAAATTGATGGATTGTGAAAAGTTCCCATAATATTTGTATACCCAAGTTACATCTCCTTTGCCTTTCGAGCATGATCTAAAGCTAAAGGATATCTATGCTTCATATATACACATTATTTGTAGATTAATTTATTTTGTTGATTCTTGGTAACCCTTCCACCATATTTACCTTATGCATTAAGATCATGCTTTGTTAATTCAAGTTTCCTAACCTCTCATGTCATAAGCGAGTAGCATGATTTGTGCTAGCAACAACCTTAATTTTTACTACAGCCACAAATGTAAAGTTGGCTTAGGATCATATACAAGGAATTTTTCTTCCTATAGCTTAATTATGTACCCTTGCTTATAGATCACTCTAACATAAGAAGATTTCTTTCCATTTGTGGTTCATAATAAGCCCATCCCCTTACCTAATTTTTCTCCTTTATAGGTATCATTACCAATTCCTTTCACTATTATGGAACTAATATCTCCCAATATGATTCCAAAATCTATTTGATGTTCTTGAAATAAGTTGAAGACTCCTTTGTCAAAGGAGATATATTTTTATGATTCTAAATCTATGACCTAATAAATCTTCTCACTAAGGATTTAGAGGATGATGAAAACCCTTTTAATGAGTGCAATCATATCCTTTAATTTGGCTTGCATATTTTCCTCTTTCTTCTTTTTGAACCAATAACCCTTTTGCTTGTGGCTAAGCATTTTACAAAATCTACATGTAACTAGCTTCTTCTTTGATGACTTGCTTTGGCTATATTCTTCATCATCTTGAGTCTTTTTGCATTAATCATTTTGTCCCCTCTTTTATCTTGGGTATTAGCTACCAATGCATGATTATTTCCACTTTCTTGTAATAGACTATCTTACTTTAAATTGGTTACTTTAGAGAGGAACAAAGTCTTAGGTTCCTCAAAATTTATATTTTTTATTTTCTCATCAATGGTGTACACTATTTGCAAGGTATTATATGTTGAGGTAAATTTACAAAGAGTACTTCATTCTTAATCCAATATTTATGAGTATCATACATGTCATTATGCTTATTTTTTATGTCTTCTAGCTTATTAAGAAACATACAAATGTTGTTTTCATATTTAACCTAAAAACTCATTAGATCTCTAATCATAGATAATGGGGGTATTTGTATTTATTCACAAGTGACTTGTGTTTTAAAGCTAATGAATATCACAAATAGCTCATGACAACACATTTCGTGTTCTTGAGATGCTCTTTCTATAGCTTTTCAACAAGTTTAGATTGGTTTAGATTTGACAAGGTTCCTCGCCCATATATTGTAAGGATCATCTCTACATTGGACTTCCCTTCATAGAATTTATTTCCATAAAATGTCACTTGAGGTAAAGAATTCAAATTTGCCTATGAATCAAACCTAATAAGTTCTCTTGATGCTTTGAGCATTGGAGTTGAAATAAAGGTTCAATGCCCCACTAGTTTTACCACATTCTAATTACCAATATCCTTAAATATAATGAGGTGAGACCATATGATGGGTAGTTGTAATAGGCTACTAACTCAACTATCAAATCTGCTTTGTTTTAAACCTATTGAATAGTACACTATCATTTTTACGGCTTTTTGATCAGCAAGATCCTCAATGAAACAATATGAGAACATATGATGGGTAGTTGCAATAGGCAACTAACTCAACTCTCCAATCTAATTTCTTAGATATGGAATAAACCCACTTAGATCTGGTTTGTTAAATCTATCTTAAATTCACTTGGATTAGTTTCTCAAATCTAACTTAGACTTTTATATCTAATTTCTCAAATCTAGTTGTGATGCCATGTGAAAGTAACTAGATTAAAAAATGATCATGGAATAAACCCACTTAGATCTGGTTTGTAAAATCTATCTTAAATTCACTTAGATTAGTTTCTCAAATTTAACTCAAACCTTTGGATTTAATTTCTCAAATCTAGTTGTGATGCCATGTGAAAGTAACTAGATTAAAAAATGATCATGGAGTAATACACCAATATTTTTACAGACTAGTTCAATATATTTCCTAATTTAAATTTTTTTTTTTTCGGTTACATAGGAGAGTTGGTTACAACCACACTATTTTTAGTAATTGACAAGTGCAGGGTTCAAACCACATGGGTTGCTTCCACAAAACCTATTCCGTTTTGTTATTGTTAAGCCGACGTGAAGGGGACCACGAGTCGCTCAAATGATGTTTCCACCAAACCTATTCCGCTTCGTTATTGTTAACCCGACGTTAAGGGGACCACCAGTCGCTCGGGATTCATACCGTTGCTTCCATCAAACCTATTCCGCTTCGTTATTGTTAACCCGACATTAAGGGGACCACCATTCACTTGGGATTCATACTGTCATCGTTGACCTGGCGTACACTTAGAAGATTCAGATCAGACTACTACCTTTGCAAACAGGATGTCCTCGAAGTTTGAATCTGAGTGTCTTGGTAAATGTCTGGTCAGACAAACACTTACCAATCCACTAACCCTTGGGATCTAGAATTAAACGAACCTATGATATGAATCAAAGACCTCAACTAGTAGATGAAAACTAATGTTTTAAAATCTCAAACATACATTAAAAACTCGTAAAACATCCACTAATTATATTAAAAATATATATTTATATATAAGAAAAAAAAATCTATCGTAAATTATAAAAGTGAATAGCCATTCGTCGTGACAATTCATGACCTCTGTTTATATCCTTGATCGAAAACCATTTGTCAGAGTGGACTCCCCTTGGAATCAGATAACCCGTCCTATAACACAAAAAGGATCCGAGTTTTATGTTAGAAATATATCACTAAAAACAATTATATGGCAAATCATAACGATAATGCTACAGATGAAGATATCGAAACCCTAATTTTGGAGGAGATAGAGCCAGCAGTCAATTACTTGCAAAATTCCTCGTTCTACCACCACTTTGTGAAGCAAATGGAGAGCCCAGAAGTCATGAACAAAATCAAAACTGTATTAGAGACAGACCCTCGCTATTCCAAACTAGAAATGGTCCTCTATGGCGTGGGATCCTTCATGCACCCAAGGTTCCCAGAATCCTCCACCCCAACATCTGGCCTGCAACTCGCTCTAGCAATTTTAATAAAACTAAAATTTAATTTAGTAAACTAGGTGCAAGTTTTTGATATCATTTTAAATGCATTGAAATCCAAATTCTAAAGCATTTGGGACTCGAATGGATTCCAAACAACGAGAATGCCAAAAGGAAAGCGGAGAGACCCACTCTCTTCTTCATGCCCTACGTCCCAACCCTTCTCTTCAACAACGTTCTGGAGGCCAACTGGAGCCCCCAGAATTTAAACAAACTGATAATCTTGGGCAACAGTTTCGAATATTTTGAGGTAAATCAATGCTTTTTCCTAAGTAATAATGGACAGTTTCCGAAGGAGAATTTGAACGAGTGGATGCCTAGATATCCGTGGGCTATTGCAAAGGATGAAACCACTTGTGAATTTAAGGTGGAGACGAATCGAATTTCTGAGGATGGAGATCTGAGTGGCCATGTGGGGAGAGATTTCAGGCTGTCGTTTGGGATTTTGAGTTGGCATTTCTTTGGATTTCGTGGCTTGTCGTCTGCTCTGGATCGTATGCTCAAGGAGACTACGATCAAATCGCTTAACTTGTTTCTGAAACTTGAGTCCAGGTCCAACCACTCTGCTTCCGATATTAATCGTTTGTTGCACATGTATCTGAGGAATATCGGTTGGATAAAGATAATTTAGATATTTTTTTAATTGAAAATGAGCAATTATAATATTAAAATAAAAGAGTAATATAAAATAATCCGAAGGCAGAGTACTTGAAATAAGATCAAGACTAAGAGTCTACCAAACTACTAAGAAGTCTTAAAAGAACACTAAGTACATATATCACTAGTATTATACAAAGTATCATATTTCTTTTGAAACATATTTATACAAGGTTGGAATAGTGTCTCTACCCGTCCATAGCGTTGTTGTTCACATTATGATTATGTTCCTGAAAAGTCTGAAGAAAGTGTTTGAAAATATCCTTAAAGCAAAGCACGGACCTGACAACCTGTAAAGAGATTTTGAAAATTGTGAGTCTCCTAAAAGACCCAATAAATCCTCTAATTATCCTCAAAAATATACAAATTTCTAACCAACCAAATATACCATAAAACTTTAGTGGAAAACAAAAACAATAAGTATCATCAATAATTTATATATTGAGTTTTAGTTGGGTTTTATATATATGATATGTTATGTTGTTTTAAGAAAGTATAGAAATCAGTTATATATATATATATATATATATATATATATATATATATATATATACGATATGATATGTTGTGTTAAGGAAGTATAGAAATCAGTTTTTTAAAAACATTTTAGTGTAATGAAGTTAAAATATGTAAAATTTATAGTAAGGAAGCTACTTGTATTATGGATGATGTGATTCAAGTTCAATCTCCATAATAAATATGTATAAAAAGTATTACTAAAAAATATATATAATATTATGTATGAAGAAGCGGTTGGATAGAAAGTGAATTTTGATAAGAGCAAACTTTATTTCATCAATACCCTCATTCCTAGGCAAAACAGCATAGCAAGGATCATTGAATGTCAGATTGCATCCCTTCCCACCTCTTATTTAGGTCTTCCCCTATTTACGGGGAAACCTGAAGGATCAATGTGGAACATAGTTCTGGAGAGGATTTAAAAAAAGCTAGCAACTTGGAAAGGACATCTGTTATCTCAAGCAAGCAAAGCAGTTTTAACTATGGCTTCACTTCAAAGTATACCCGTTTACTTCCTATCAGTCTTCAGAGCTCCCAAAAAGGTGTATCACAAAATTGAGCAGCTTCAAAAAAAAATTCTCTAGTCGGGACTCGAGGATAAGAAAAGGATCCATTTAGTAGGTTGGAACAAGGTTTGCAAACCTAAAGCCGATGGGGGGTTAGGATTGAGGAGAGTTGCTCATCTCAATACAGCTCTGTTAGCCAAACAAGCGTGGTGGTTATTGACTAAGGTCGATAATGAATGGACTACCATAGTTAGGAGGAAATACCTCCAAGGTGTGAACTTCCTTAATGACAACTTAGCAAGCGGGGGTCTACTTTTTGGAAGGCAATCCTCACGAGCAGGGATCTTGTCAAGAAAGGTCTTAGATGGATTTTAGGAAATGGGCAAACAATAGACTTTTGGAAGGATCGATGGGAGAGAGCTGAGGAGTTATCCCAGAATACTCGTTTGGCTAGGATTCAAGAGCATATGGAGCAGCATATTGGGAAGAAGGTTGCAAATTATATGTGGCAGGATATAAATATCAACAGGTGGAAACACATCGAGTACAAGGTTTTGAAGCGGAGTCCGAAGAGTCTGTATAACATTTTAACTAAGCAAATTATTCCCTCCGGAGAGGATGAAGATCACATTGTTTGGGCTGAGACTCGAAAGTGGTGACTTCACGGTTAAGTCTCGCCTATAATTTGCTTCTCAATGTGGAAGGTCAACAATTTCAACCGAGTTTGGTTTGGATCAAAGGCTTAATTCCTAAAATATCATTTTTTTCATGGTCGATGATTCAAGGAAAAATCCTCACTATGGACAATATGTTATCCAAAGGTATGGTTATTGCTAACCATTGCTACATGTGCAGGGCAGGATGGGAGACTACCCAACACTTGTTTCTAGAGTGTCCGGTAGCGGAGTCCATCCTGTATGAACTTTTCCAAGCCTTTAGGATCTCGTGGGTTAAGCCTGCTCTTATATCCGAAGTGTTCCATCAATGGCCTCAACCCTTTGTTAGCCTAAAACTTAAGTACCTATGGAAAATCTGTTGGCATCATTTTCTCTAGCAGATTTGGCTAGAAAGGAACCATAGAGCCTTTAAGGATACCATTCACAACCCAAAAACCATCCTCAACAGGATTATTGTCTTTGCAAAAGAAAACCTTAGCACCTTAGTGGATGAGAACCACTCAATTCTTCCCCAAGAAAAACAATTAGCTCGGGCCTTAGGTATTGAGGACAAACCTTCCATTCCTTTGCCCAATCCCAGAAATGGGATTTCTTGGGAGCCACCCCCGGGGTTGGTTTAAACTAAATTTTGATGGTGCAGCCAAGGAGAACCCGGGAAGAGCTGGAGCTGGAGGAATAATCAGGGATCATCAAGGAAATCTGGTCAAGGCCTTCATTGAACCATTGGGAATCAAAACTAATAACGAAGCAAAAGCTAGAGCTCTTTGGAGAGGGTTGCAAGTATCCCAAGCAACTCAAGGTAACTTGATGATTGAAGGTGATTCTATGAACATCATAAACCTGTTAACCAATGGAAAAAAACCTCCATGGAGAATTGAGGGAGTCATCCATGAAGTGAGGATCCTTTTTGCGGCAAGACAGAACAGGAGGGCTCGTCACGTGTTCCGTGAGGTCAATAGGTCAACTGACAAATTAGCCAACATAGGTGTTGATGTTGGCAGTTTGGTGACATGGACACAAGGTGTGCCACGTGAAGTGGAAAACATTATTAGTCATGAAAATAAACCTACCCGTTAAGGAGAAATATGAATGGGTGTTCTTTCCCCATGGAGCTGGTAATAACTATGGGGTTTCCCTCTAAATCATACCAAATTGGAAATGAAGGTAACAAGGTGTAAGCCTTGGAAGATTTCGACAGAGAATAGGAAATGGGCAAGCAACAGGTTTCACAAGTGCAAAGTTCCAAACTTCAATTCCTGTCAATGTAAGTAATGTTTACAATTATGTTTAGGTATGGGTGTGCTTTGTTAGTAAGGTGTTGTAGGGGATTCAACACAATTTCTGGTAAGAAAGTTTCAAGGATGACTAGGATCTACAATCTCAAAATAAGGTTGGATATTGTAATAGGTTTTGGGTTAACCTGCAAAACCCGATAATTAATGAAGACTTTTATTTACCAAAATAAAAAATAAAAAATAAAATAAAACAATGTTAAATTTGTTATAAATAAATAAAAAATTATCTAATATTTATATAAAAACTAAAATAATTTTTAATATAAGTATAGTTACAAATCATAACAAATATATACTTTATTTTATATAATTAGATTGAATTTAACCATGTAACTTTAAAATATTAAATAAAAAATAAATTTTAAAACTTAAAATGATAAGATTATTTTTTTTGTTTTTGGTTACATAGGAGAGTTGGTCACAATTACATTATTTTTAGTAGTTGACAAGGGTAAGGTTCAAACCAGAAGGGTTGTTCCTACCAAACCTGTTCCACTTCGTTATTGTTGACTCGATGTAAAGGGGATCATCGGTTGCTCAGAATCTGTATCATTATCGTCGATCTCAGAATTTGTACCATTATCGTCGGTCTAGAGCGTACTCAAAATATTTAGATCGAACTACTTTCTTTGCAAACAGGTTACCCTCGAGATTTAAACTTGGATATCTTCTTGGTAAGTGTTTGGCCAAACAATCACTTACCAATCCACTAAATTTGCAAACAGGATACCCTCGATATTTGAACCTGGATATCTTCTTGGTAAGTGTCTGGCCAAACAAGCACTTACCAATCCACTAACCCTGAGGAACCAAAACGATAAAACTAAATAATACATTTTAAAAAATTATTATTTTATATAATTTTTTTCTTTTGGAGAGTTGGTACATCCACTATTTTTAGTAACTGTCATGGTTAAAACCACACTAACTGTTCCAACAAACTTATCTATCTTGTTAATGTTGACCCGACGTGATATGGGGACCATCAGTTACACAAGGTTCGTGCTATATAATATTTTTTTTCTTTGGTTAATATGAGAAACCCCTACGACCAACGCACAGGGCTGAGTAGTCTCGCTTATCAATAGGGAATTTAACACACAGCCACTACACACCCACCCCTCACACTCGCCCACGCCGCGGTTTGAACCTTGAACCTCCCAAAAAAAAAACTAAAACCCGAACCATTGTGCTTTAAACCATTTTATATAAATTTCTAATTTACTTTTATTTCATATACATATCCACATGATGCGATCTACCGGCAAGGATGCAACTTGTATTATCGATGATGTGACTCAGGTTCAATCCTCACGGCGAATATGTATATGTATAAGAAATATTTACTTGTCCTTTTTCCTTAAATTCTAACCAAATATCAAAGCCTTTCTTGTGAAAAAACCATGAATATAATAAACCAAAGGAAAAACCACGAATATAATAAACCAAAGTTTCAGTGACCCTCTTGATCTCACTATAGGTCAATAACATTTTAACAGTTATATTCATTGTTTCACTTTCTTTTTCCTTGCCATGCCCTATATAAAACATTCCATCTATCCATTAAATACATTTATTTTTATTTTTTTCCAATGTAAGTTTGAAGGTAATATTTTTCTCCTTTCAATGTTCTTATTTATTAAAATGGAATGAATGAAATGCTTTTAATTATGATTATTAAATTAAAACTATTTAAAAGAACAAAATCTTAATATAAAATAAGGTGAAGATTTTTCGAAAGCAAATAATTATGTGAGGGTTTCATTTATATTGAACGCAAGCGGCTCCAAAAGTTATTTTTTGAAGCTTTCTGACCTTAACGATTAATATTTTTGTGGTTTTTTCTCAAGATTTTAGCAAGATATGTTGTAGGGGATACAAGATGGGTTAGAAATCTATTTTTCAATAGATCTTGATGCTGCAAACTTGGTTGACAATGGCTTCCAATTTATTGCACAAAACAAAAGTGAAAAACATACCTTTCCTCGGCATCCAAGGCATAGATTAAAGAGATATCGAAACAAATTTCAAGTAATTAATCAAAAAATGGTTCAAACAAGTGAATTCGATGCTAAGGAGCCCTTCCAAAACAAATCCACTTTGGAAACCCCTTTCAAGGACAAGGATTTCAAAAATGTGGTTCCAAAAATGAATTTCAGGGATGCTCTCCATGGTGGACAACCTCAACCTAATACTAACATTAATCTTAGGACTTCCCATAAACCTCTAAGAATGCATAATATTGATCATAGTAAAACTAAGTTAGGATGTCTTAGGTAACTAACAGAACTTTGATTGTTAAGCTAGACATGGGTGACATTCAAACTGGCATAGAAGATCTAGAAAAAGAAGGACTAATTTATCGTTTCTTGTGTTTTTGTTCGAGCCTATCTACTTTCAAAGTTTAGGCTACAAACAACTAGAAAAGAAAAGGTGAGTTACAAATATCTATTTATTCAAATGGTTATTTTCTTGTTTTATTTGCTAATAATTAAGATAGAGAGAAAACATTTCAAGGAGGTCCTGTTGTAGCCAAAATTGATACAACATGAATGTACCCATAATTTCAAAATTTTGAAGGTCCTAAAAGGTACACTTTTTGTGATAGGCTAATAAAGAATTCAAATCGAAATAAAACAATTTTTGTCTTCATGAACATCTCCAACCCCTAAGTAGATCTTTTTTCCTTTCATTAAAATTAATGGGTTCCCCATCTATCTTTTTCCAAAGAATCCACCCTTCGACCGACTGACAGAATGTATCTGCCAAAAAGCAAAAATATTCAAAAACTAAGCATAAGGACTTTTCGGCCGATAGGAAAGAACATTCGACCGATAGAAAAGAACAATCAATTGAACCTAAATCATGTTAAAATATTTTTTGGTCGATGCCCATGATAAAAGAGCCGATGGCATTTTACAAGCAAGAAATTTTTGATCGATCGATAAAAACATTTCAACCGACCACTCGGGCCGAAGAGTCGAAGCAAGCAGAACACACAAATCTTAAATGTTAGCGTAGATTTATATTATTACATTATGTTAATAGTGCATACTCTAGGTGGTTAGGGTAAGCGCATACACTAGGTGGTTAGGGAAGTTATCAAAGCATGTATTATTTATTGAATCTTCTCAATACAATTTGTAATGCTCACTTTCCTTCATGGTATCAGAGTGGGAGCGGTTAGGCGATTTTTGTTTGGCATGAAATTTGATTGGCTATCTCTAGAATTCTTTACATTTTTTGAGGTGATTAGACCAGATACTGAGGGGGTACAAATATCGAGGTGCAGGACCCCTTGAACTGACCCGACACACCACCGAATAGACTAGACTAACATGACTAGACATGGACTGACCATCGGATGGATTGGAACCAGACTGGACTAAAAACGATCGACTCTCATGCAATGGGATATAATGGAACAAACCATGGCAGACACTATGGCGATGATACAATCAACCACGAATGACACAGATATCGAGGAGAGCTAATGTGGTGGTGTGACTCATCAACCTCTAATGTGGCAGTCTGACGAGGTAGTGTTGATGTGGAGGTGTGACCCATTGGTTGACATGGTAGAGTCTTATTCATTGTCAGTGGTAGCAAAATAGCCTTCATTGCTCATCAATTTCTTGAAGGTAATAGAAGAAAAAGGTGTGACTTGTTTATTTTATTCCCTCACAATCACACCACAAGGTGCATGTGGGACTAAAAATCCCAAATATATTTTTTTTCCAACTCTAAGGTGTAGATGACAACAAATATTGAGTTCTTCCCATTCAGTTATGTCGGGAGCGCTAGCCCAACTGGTCAATCGGGCCAGTACCAACGCTAAGTTGTGGGAGGTCAGGGGTTCAAACTCCGCGCAACATGAAAATCTATTTTTTGATAAAAAAATAAAGAAAGGTATTTTTTTTGTTTTTGCAAATTCAAAAACAACATTGTGCATTGATTTTCTAAAAATATGCACTTATGGATGCAATGATGAGTGATGGATGTATGCCTAGATATTGATTATGTATGCATAGATGTATGATGGATGAATGTTTTGATATGGTAGATCTAGTATGTATGCCTAGGTGTATGCATGTATGTTATGTACTAATGACATGATGATGCAAAATTTGATTTTTATGTTTATATGCTAAAACATAATGAATGAATCTAAGATGCAAAACAACCTAAGTGTAAGCACCATAGAATGTATAAAAGTCATGAATCAAAATGTTAACCTTTTCATAAAAGTCATACATTTGAGAGTGAACAATATGAAATATGATTTGATAAGATGTAAATGATGTATGTGAAACAGTGAGATGTTATGAGGGAACAAAGCTTTTCATGAGACTCAAACACCCTAGTTGACTAGTCAAAAGTTGTATACTAGTTATACATGACTCTAGAAAGATAAAAATCTGCTAGGAAGACCCAAATATTCAATATCCCTGTGTGTGCATAGTATAGTTCATAATGGTGATGCATAAGACTACCCCATTACAAAGCTAGATCTTAGAACCCATTATTGTAATGAGGATAACCCTATGGTCATCATTATCTTGATTTTATACTCAGTTGGATTAGACTACTAAGTAATACAAGCCACCAAAATCTAGCTCATTTGTAATCTAACATTGGTCTATACAAAATAAGATCGCTAATGTGATAGACATATCATGACGCATAAGGCTACTCCACTGCCAGGTTGATGTCTATAGCCCATTGCTAGCGATGGATATTACCCCATGGCTTTTAAATAATTGAATATTCTATGGATTCAAGCTCATTACCCCCTTATTTTATTTTTATTTCTTTGAAATACTTGCTTGTTTTTTATGAGGAGCAAGGGGATTTATTTGCTTAGTGGTGAAAACCATTGTTTACCTTTTTTTGTATACTTGCTCATTTTTTAGTGGATAAAGGGATTTTATTGCTTTGGGTAGGGGGAGCTTATCCTTTTTTCAATTCTCAACATTCTAGACCATGCACATAATAGGATGAGCAAGGGAAACCTTTCTCTTAAGGGAGCAAGGACTATGTTGTAGTGTTATCCTTCCTTGTTCAAACTTGGATTTAAAAGTGTGAATTTGTGTTGGGATTTTGAGATATACAAGGTACAATCAAAGCAAGACCCTACCTTTAAAAATCAAGATAGATTTCTACAAATTTTGAAAAGAAAACTAGGAATGGTTGAATGACCAAAAAACCCTAGTGAACACCCTCAAACAACTTACTAGGTGAGGGAAAATACACAAACACCTAGGATGGGGAATGTGGATGGATATGATGTGATAGATGTGTGTGAATTCCTTATGAACTTTTGAAAACTAAGAGGTGTGTGTAAAATAGTTAGTGGTCATCTAAACATCATTGTTGATGGTCATCCGGTATCTACCCTATCTTACGAGGACCCCTTAATAGTCAAAAGATCACAAGAAAAAGTGTAAATGATGATGATGGAAAAGGTTTGATTAAGACTCATGACATTCATACAAATATTGTGCTCTACGAAATGCAAATGGTGAAAAATAAATGTGTGATGTTTGTAAGCCTTTTATGAACTTTTGAACATTGAGAGGTGTGAAAATAGAAGTGACATCTAAACACTTTGCAGGCCCTCAGAAGACCCCCAAATGGGTAAAACATCATAAAGACAGGTGTAAGTAATGACATGATGTAGGACTAAGTGATGTTATTGCAATGACTAAATTCTTAATGCAATTACTCAATGAAATGCATGATGGTGTATGCAATGCAATGTTTCTATGACTTTTGATACATTTTTTGTTGTTGTTTTATTGTTTTTGTGATTTTGTAATGTTATTATTTTTTTTGTGTGGGGAAGGTGTGATACCTTAAGCATCCCCAAATTATTTTTGTGACTGGTGAGTGTGTGGAAGGTACAATACCTTAAGAATCCCCAATTTTTTCAATTATTAGTGGTGTGGATGATGAGGGAGGTGCGATACCTTGAGCGTCCTCACTGCTATTCTGATAGATGTCAAGGTCCTAATGAGAGAGGTGAATAGACCATCTGTTTGGAGATCATTTCATTCTATCATGTCTTATACAAGATTCTTGAACGAGTAGCAAGTTTGAATGGCATGCCCATTATAATGATGATAGAGGTAATGTAAATCCTCCCTATAATTTTTACCTCTTGGTCTATTCAGATCCAGTTGTCAAACCTTAAGCAGATTGATGGCCTTTACCTCGCATAGCCGATGAAAGAGTGATGCCAATGAATCAGGCATTGATATATACTAGTGAGTAGGACAATGCTATTGATTCATCCATTAATTTTGTTGAGTTTGAGCATTATACTATGCAGGTGAGGGTTGGGCGTGATAATTGGGTTGTTGAGATTATTGATGACTCAATCGTAGATCAATGTTTGTGAGTTGATTCAAGATTTGTTGTACATCATTGTGTTGATGACTCAATTGTAACTCAATGTTGGCTAACCAAGCCATGATATTTTGTATACCAGGTGGATGTGGTTGCAAGTATTATCGAGGGGACTATTGGTATTACGAAGTGATGGGAATTTGGTCCTTATATTTGGAATTTGAAGATGGTTGGATGGATGTTGATGAAGTTTGATGATGATCGATAGGTGACTGAGGTGTATCTAGTGGTGGTTGGAGAGGCATTTGTGATATTGGGAGAATGCTAGATAGAACTACTGAACTCTGGTCCTTTTTCACCATACTTATCATTCCAATAAAATATTTATGCGGTAGGGTTGTGTGTATCTCATTCACCTTCCTAGGTTTTTTAGCTTGGCACGCATGCGTAAGTAGTGAATCTTGGAATATGCCAATCTATTGGTTGTTTGTAGTGAGAGGATTATCAATTTGAAGCTCATTTTGCTCTATCATGTATTGCACAAGGTTCCTAAATGCATAGCAAGTTTGAATATCATGACCATTCTAATGATGATAGATACAATGTAAATCATCCCTATGATTTTTAGGTTTTCGTCTATTCAAATCTAGTTGTTGAACTTTAGAAAAAATAATAGCTTTTGCCTCGTACAACTAACGAAAGAGTGATGCCAATGACTTAGGTAATGGCATGTACTAGTAAGGAGGATGATGTTGTTGACTCATCCATTGGTTCTATTGAGGTGGAGCATTGTACTGTGTAGGTGGGGGGTGGACCTTATAATTAGGCAATTAAGGTGCAATTTATTGTGAAGATCTTGGGATGCTTAAAACAACTTGATTTATCGAAGATAGCTTTTGTTGTGTGTAGTTGCCTTTAGAATTTTTGTTCCACTCCTTTTTTAGGGCTTAATCTTACCCTCTTATACCTTGATTACCTCAACAACCTTTGTTTGAGCTAGGGCTTACTCAAATGTATTGTACTATTGGACTTGAAGTAAGAGTGAAATCTATTTGGAAAAACTCCTAGTAAACAATTGAGTAAGCTCAATGATAGGCAAGGTAAATGGCAATTTTGTAATGGTTGTTCTCCATCGCTTACCATAATCCATGACTGGCCCCTCTTTGAATTGCCTAAGGTTGTACAGGTCAATCAATATTGCTTTCTTTCTAACATTGAATGAGAAGCATTCCAAGAATGTATTTGCCAATTGTTCAAAGGAGTGTATGTTGTGTCATGGTAAATGATTATACCACTCTAAATTTGGCCCAACTAGGGTTATGAGAAATATACTAAGCATAAGGGCATCATCATCCTAAATATGAAAGCACACATTCATGAAGCTAGTGATATGATCTTGAGCATCTTCATCTCCTTTGAACTTATCCAATTTTAGCATTTTAAAATGCTCAAGATATGGAGGATATGGCACAAAAGGGTGAAGTGGCTAGTTGCACAATTGATGCAATGTGGGTTTCTAATAACGCGTTCCTAAAGCTTGATTTTCCAATGAATTTATACAATTTGTAAGCATCTTGTAACCTTCAGGTGATATGATCTCATCTACCTACCTTTGTCCTCTGAGAGGGGAAGGTGGAAAATTTCTATTGGGGTGAGGTGGTTGAATGTGATCATCAACCATATCCTCGTAAAGTTACTCAGGGTACCCTTATTCCTAATACTCTAACTCTAAGTCCTCATAGGCCTCATACACCTATTGATGATTATTCAGTTGAAATTGTTGAGATCTATGGCGATGGATAGACACATGAGGAGGATAGTTCTAGTTTGGTCTAGGTGGCAAGTTATGATACTATGAAAGACACCTTTGATGGGTTTGCTACCTATGGGTACTAGGAGTAGGAAGCCCTTTGTGTAATATATTTTGCAATTATTCTTGATGTAATTATTGCTAATGCAACCTATGTTGGTGCAACCTTTGATGATCCAATTGATTTTGATATAGGTGTATCTGATCTAATCATAGCCTATCCAATCATAGTTGGTGTAGTTTCTCTTGTTTATTTATGTTTTTCCTAGGTATTTGGTCTATCTGATCATCTATGTGGGGTCGATTGGCCCTTGTATTGATACGAATGGGTTTTAATTGCTTCTCAATCCTAGAAGGGTTGGCCACCTACTTCCCACAATCAATGGAGGCTACATTGACATGATATTTAGGCTTAAAGGTAATCTCTACATACTCAAGTGACATAGAGGTACAACGTGCTTGCATAAAATATTCTTCATGAGTATGAGTATGACCTGAGTCTTCATTTTCCTCATCTACAAGAAATGCATGGGTTGATGTGTCTATCTTACTAAGACTATGAGTGTCGTACCTATCCAAATGAGCATATTTTCAACTCATCCATGGGCAATCAAGCGAAGTGTCTTGCTCATCCAGGTTGGGCCATGGTGTATACTCTTGTTCATGCTTTTATTGATGGATAGAGTGATATGGAATGTGATCGTAGCACCGATATACTAGGACCCTCTATATGCTAAGGATTTTGTCTAAAGAAATCATGGAAAGCATCCTGACTAGGAAGTTCATTGCTCTGATCATATTGATTATCTTTAGATGCATCCTAAATAGGGATGTCCTAAAGGTCATATTATCTTGTAGATGATATTAGTATTACAATGAAATCCAGGATGCCATTCAAGGATGGCCATATCCTTTGGATTGATTTAGAGATGTTCCATATCTCCTTGTAAATTTTTAGCATACTAGCTCTTGATCGAGCTTGACTGCATGTTATTACCATGGTTTGAATTAAGCCAAATAGTAAAGAAACAAACAAGCAAACAATGTGTTTATCTATGTAGACACTAAAATCATGTCAATCCGATTAGACGACCAAGGCATTGTCTAATTTGACACCATATGGCCCCCTTGGGCAACCCTCAGAGGTTACATAGTGGTCCTAACCACTTTTTGGAGGTCCTACCCCACTTTTGGGAAGTTTTGGGGCATATAGGCATGGTTGTCACACCCTGGGATGGCCATAGTTCATGGTCATCACACCCAGGGATGGCCACCAGCAGTCATCCCTGGGTGGGATGGCCATGGTCTTTGACCCTCAAAAAGTCAAAATTGGGATAAATGGCACCTAGAAACTACCATTATCCCACCTATTCGAGCATGCTAGTGAGAGGGCGCATAACTCTCATGACACATTGTAGATTGGAGGCCAAAAAGGGAGATTCCTTCCCCCTCCAATGCATGGTGACCTTTGGGACAAATGGCGACCCTTGCCTCGCATGGCCTCGCATGCCCATTTGCCCATATGCCCTCTTGGGCTATAAAGTGGATCAATTCCACCCAATTTTAGAGAGGAGTCTTTGCATATTTCACCACGAAGTGCTACCGAGATTTTTCCCCACTTTATTGCATGTTTTCCCTTGAGATCTCCATCGAGCGAAGGAGGTTTTCAAGTGATTACAAAATGCACAATATGTTTACAAAACCTATCCATTTGAGTGAATCCTATCCCCAAATTTATCGACAATACCCCTGAGAGTGTTTTGGACCAATTCCTAGAGGAATTGGTGGCAAAAAATCAGCAGATTTGGTGGCCATCCCA
Organism: Wollemia nobilis; assembly: GCA_028583015.1. Lineage (NCBI taxonomy): Eukaryota > Viridiplantae > Streptophyta > Pinopsida > Araucariales > Araucariaceae > Wollemia > Wollemia nobilis. The sequence continues at coordinate 24,651,199 of JAQPPZ010002998.1, forward strand.
CCCCAGGGCGGCCCCCAAATTATGACAGTCCCAACCATCACACCCTATGATGGCCACAAATTGGAGCATAATTTTATTACTATTTTTGCATAGGTCTATTCTAGATTAGATTACATGCTTGTTGTTCAAATTTGGTCCAATTTGGAGTTGTTTTGAATTAGTTATCATGATTTTTGTGTTTTGTAGTCCTAAATGCCACACCCTATGATGGCCACAAATTGGATTGCAATTTCTTTACTATTTTTACACAGATAGTTTCTAGACTAGATTATATGCTCTCTGTTCAAATTTGGTGCAATTTGGAGTTGTATTGCTCCTGTTATCATGTTTTTGGGAGTTGTAGGTCTAAATGCCACACCCTGGGATGACCACAAATCTAGGCACAATTTCTTTATTATTTTTTATTAGATCATTCATAGAGCACATAATATGCCTAGATCTCACTTTTGGTAGCATTTGGAGCAATTTTGAATAGTCTATTGCACTTTTCCTCTTTCAAGCTTATTGATGCATGCACCTTCACGATTTCATCTTAATCCACACATGCTTTTAATCAATTGTATGTTTCTTGTGTGTAGATTCAGGTATCATAGTGCATGAGGAAGGAGCAACAAGCTATCACAATGATAGAACACTTTGTGGTGGCATCAGAAGCCCGCTCCTCAATTGTGAGTGCAAGGAAGACATTGGAAGCGCACCTTGGATTCTTGGAAGGATTTGATCCTTTGGTTATTGTATTGAGTGTATCAATTGAGAGCCCTCAAGGGGACACTTTGTAATCGCTTATTTGACATTTATATCAATATAAGGAGAACCACCCATTTCTTTCATATACGTGTCATTTTATGCATGTTTGAAGTGTCACTTTCGTAGTGCTTAGAATCAAGTAGAACAATAGATGCATCTCATTTTCCCTTGCTAGGTGCACCATTTTTCCACTCTACAGTGGTGATCATGGTGGGACCCTTGTCCCATTTCATTTTTGCAAGTTTTGACCTTGTTTCTTGCTTTTGGATGTTGCAGGTATTGGTCGTTCTAGCCTGAAACAACCCTAGAACTCCTAATTGGAACACCCAGGGATGGCCATAGCAGGCATCTCAGGTAGGGACGGCCCCCAAATTTGTAGCCATCACACCCCAGGATGGCCACAAAATAGAGGTTTTTCTACTCAAAATTCCAGAAACAATAGGGTCTTAGGCTATCAAGGTAAGTGCCTAAACCTTCACTTTGCATTTTTACTGTTCAAAATTGCTTAAATTTGGTTTTTCTTGCTTCCCTTGTTTTCTTGAAAAGGTAGAAAGGTATATTTCAATTTTCTATAATCGCAAAAACAACAAGAAAATAAGAAAAACAGAAAAGGAACTAAGTAGAAATGCACTTGTATGGCTTGCTTGCTTGTAGCCTACCTAATGGGTAGGTTATCATTTAGGACATGCATTTTGTAGTTTTATCTTTTATCTAAAATTTTTGAAAGTGAAACATCCTTTTCATGCATTTAGTGAAGATTCATTGAGTGCTCCATGATTTTACTTTCTTTAAGCATAAAAGGAACCACACACACCACATTCCATTTAAACGTTAGTGAGTTGGATTTCATCACCAACCACTAATAGAGACCAATGACAGTGGGTTTCATCTCCACCCATTGGCTCAAATCCTATGAACCCTATTTTTGGCCAAGGTCGACTCCAAGATCCATCATAGCCCATGGGATATAGCACGTATCTCTCTTCGGAGAGGTATATCACTGACTATGGGTGAACTAGGTGAGGACTGGTAGGACCTGTGCTCCCTGACCGGGTATGGGCTTCATCTCCATACTTTGGTGGGTTTACGTGATCGAACTTTCATTGTCGGTTGTCGAGCTATGAGTATACAGGTGAAATCCATTTAACAAAAGAATATCATCCAACAAGAGCAAAACACATGACACAAGGTCTTCTTTGCAAAAAACACATCAAAACACACAAAATAGCTTTAGGGAACACACATAAATATTTAAAAGAGATAAACACTTGTCTTATTGCATGTTTCCATTCTTGTGTGCTGCTTTATTAAAATTTGTAAAGGAGATAATCACCTAGGGTTTGGTAGGGAATAGCAATGGTGTGCACCCACAGCCAAGCCCATTCAAGGGTGGATGTTGTAGAGAGTAGACAAGGAGACACGAGTCATCTCCGATTTAGCCCCAAGGACATGCTCATACCTCCTTGGTGGCCTCCTACTCACCCAAGTCCCAAAATAGCTAGTTAGGAACTTCACCTACAAGGGAGCCCTATGCGGGACACCCCTACAGGTTTTGATCCTAATCTAGGAATATACTCCCAATATTTAGACACTTCACATGCCTTCTTTCAAGAACGGTAACCATGCACTGAGGCACTACTAGATAGAGTAATACCATGCATTCGCATGCCTGCTAGGTCTACCACATCCACCTATGGGTAAGAGCAAGAGTACACACATTGGGTAGGGCCAAATGATCACAATTCACCCTTAAACCACCCTAATAGGTTACAACAGCCTAGGTACCAAGATGAGTATGATACTCATCACTCGAGGTGAGCAAACTCAGCCCTTCCCTTCCTCATCAATTAAGGAAGGCATGAGGAAATATTTGATTATCCTCAAGTCCATTATGCTATGCAAGCACGATGTGCCTCTGCACCAGCTGAGTACAAAGAACACTTGTCTAGATATGGAACCTCAAGTGAACATGACTTCTCTCGATCGATGAAAGCTCATAGTCAATATCTCCAATCATCCTAAACAAGATAGGCCTCAAGGTGACACTACTAGGGCTCATAGGCCCCACATGATAGAACAGATAAATCAAGTAGTCACAAGATATGTTGAATGCCAAGCATAATTCAAGCAGCTTCGATGAGATAAAGAGTGCTTAGACCGCTTGCATCAATTAGAGAAAGAAAGGATTGAATAGTAAACCAATGAGTTATTTCAAAATACATTACATGAGAGGGTTCCTACCCCAAGTACCCATAGATATAAGTTCCATCAGAGGTAACCCACTTTAAATAAAGATAGACCTCCTAGGCCTAACCAAATTTTGCCTCCTCGACCTCCTAGGCCTAATCGGGACTTGCCTCCCAAGACGAACATAGATCGCCTTCCATAGGTACTTACCCCTCTTTGTAGGCCAGCTCAAGAGACACCTTATGGGGCCTACACTGAGCATGAACCAAAAGTAGAATATCTTGAAGCACCTTATAGAGGTAGGGTGGATGACATTCAACCACCACACAATAGGCCTAATGTTCCTCACCCTCTCCCATAAGGTCGAAGAAAATAAGAGGAGATCAAATCCTATGATGCGTACAGAGCATTTCTAGAATACTTAGAATAGGTAGAGAACAAGACCTCTAGATCTGGGGCTTAAAAGCCCACTTTGTATCAGATTTGTAATCAATCACTTCACCTATTAGTACCTTCCCCTCCCTATCTAGAGAATTTCAAGATGCCTAAGCTAGATATATTTAAAGGAGAGGAAGATGCATAGGAGCATGTCACCAAATTTTTGAATCACTACTTCTACATCCAAGAAAATGATGCCTTACTTTTGAGGATATTTTTGCTTACCCTCTCTAGCCCTACCATAGAATGGTACAACCAACTCCCAAAGTATAGCATCTACAATTTTGAGTAGTTTGTAGATGCATTCCTAGAGTGCTTCACCTTCAACACCAAGCGAAAGGTGACTTTAACTGACCTCACAGGGTTAAAACAATTTGATGATGAGTCAATCACAAACTATGGCAATAGGTGGCGAGCGTTGCTTGCCAAGCTGCCATACTTACTCCCCATGATGGAGCTGACTCAAATGTTTGCTAAGAGTTGCTTGAAGCCAATATCCTTGTTGCTACAACTCCAACAATATCCAACTCTTGAAGATGCTCTAGCGTAAGCTAGAATAATCGAAGACATCAAAATTCAAGAGGGAGAAATTGTGAAGCCCCGTAAGAAGGAGTGGACTAAGAATACCAAGAACAATTTGATGCAACCAAAGCTAGCATCAGTCAATCAAGTTGCCATTAGTATTCCAGGGTCTGCACAACCAACACCACCTCAAAAGCCCAATTATCAAGCCACACCTAGAAACTACAACAAGGATAATCAAATAAACCAAGGGCAAAACCAACAACATCACCCTAAGTGATAATTTACACCCATTATGAAGTCCATAGACTCTTTATTTGAGCACCTCTATGCAACTAAGGCAATTAATCTACTTGAAAGTTGACCTATCAATCCAAATGCACCAAATCCCAAAGGATATCATGAAGACCTATACTACAAGTATCATAGGAAAAATGGGCATGACATGTAGATGTGCTATAAGTTCAAACACCTAGTACAGGATATGATTGATAGGAATGACCTTCAGGTTGATAACCCTATTACGCCAAACAATCAATAGATGGGTGTTTTTAAAGACCCATTGCCTACCCATGAGGAATAGGTAAAGCTAGTACCACAAGTGAATGAGGTCCATCAGGCACCCCCTAAACAAGGGTTCATCAACATGGTCAGCATTGTGACAAGGAACAAGCATTACCCAAGTCTAGTCGCACCACCTATGGCTTCAAGCGACATTCCTTCAACATCACAACCTTTGCCACCTCTAGTGCAAAACCTCCCACCTCGTCCAATGGTCATGATAAAGAGAAAGCTTACTCAAAGCTTGAGAACAACATCAGCTAGAATTTCCATCTATGAGCTTATTCAGCAATCACCACCTCATCAAGAAGCTCTAATGGAGATCCTCAAGTCAATCGAGCTACAACCCTAGGAGTCTAACTCCTTTAACAATTTCATGGGGCATGTTCAAAAATGTACAAAACTAATGATCACATTTCATGAGGATGAACTCAAACCCATACCAAATGACATGGTGGATCTCCCCTTGCACATCATCGCATGTGTAAATGGAACACCCTACAAGAGAGTTCTGATCGATCCTGGTTCCTCTAGCAACATCATCACCACAATTGCTCTCAAACATCTAGGGCTTCTAGCATCCCATATTGTTGCATCTACCTATACCCTCTGAGCATTTAATGATGCTATATGCTCAATAGTTGGTACCATAGTCTTACCTATTCAGGTGGGACAAAATACCATACCAACATTATGCCACATCTTGGAGGGTGAAATGGCCTACAATATCTTGTTAGGTAGACCCTGGATTAGGGACATGAAGTGTGTACCATCCATCGCTCACCAATATTTGAAGTACACATATGAAGGGCAAGTACATGTTGTCTCTATAGACCTTGAGCCCTTCAAATACTGCAACTTGGTGCAACAAATCCTTGAGTTGACCTTACCATCAACCCATCTGGATTTCCAACTGAATACATCCAGCCAAGGTTTGAATCCTTCACTATCACCTTCAATCAATCCATCACCATCTTCTGCCATACCATCCTCATCATCGACACCCCTATATATACCTTCATCATCATTGAATCCTCCATAGAGGAATATGGGGAAAAGGCCTATTGATGAGATCCCCCAACCATATCCACCATCTCCATAGAAGAGATTCCTAGTCCAGAAGATGAGGAACCACCTTGTGAGGTAAACATCAAATCAACTCAAGCCTCACTCTTGTCTCCTCCTTCTCTACTACCACAAGTCATAGTTCATCTAGCTACCACTAGTTTAGGAGAATACCTAGTTAGGAACATCACAACAACTCCTACCATTGAGATAGTGCAAGACATGGGTCGACCTCGTCTTCCCATAGGTACTATTGTGCCCCTAGGCTTATCCTCCTAATCAAATTAATTTCATCTATGGGGGTCTTGACTATGGCATAGAACCATATCAGTAGCAGGAAGAGGATGAAGAGCCCTTTTCTAAGGATATTAACTACATGTCCAATCCTGAATTTGCCATGAGATATCTTCATCTCTACAATTGGTATGGCTATGGTTTGGGCTTGTATGAGCAAGGCACTCGCATTCCTTACCAACCATAGTATCAAATACCATATGATAAGTCTATTTTGGGATACAACAAGCCTGTGCCTCTTGAGGTCCTCATTGATAGTTTAGAGTGCATGAGCCTAAACTATAGGGATGAGCTTACGCATGATCCCTACGCCAACCCTAATCGAGCCTATTCACTAGGGGACTACTTCCCTGCACCCATGAGAGATCAAGAGATATCTCGTGATGTCACCCAATATTACAAAAGAGGTGAAATTTTGCATACCCTTCCACATGATAGTGAGGAAGAAGATCAAGGGTCTCCCTATGAATGGACATCCAATGATGAGTTAGATTACAAAGTGGCATCTATCAACTCTTCTAGTCCACACATTGAATATGCATATATTATCCTATTGGATGATGAACATGAGGGATATCTATGTATGTTCCCATTACAACACCCTATCTAGTGATAATTTCTACCCAAAGAGGAGCAAGTTCACCCATAGTTGCAACAACCACCTTCAGTTATTTTGCTACCACCACAACCACCCCCACAAGTCTTGTAAAAACCTGATGACAATAGACCATGTCAGCCACCTAGAGGAAATAATCCATCCATCAACATTATTTCCATAGATCTTTTTTTGCCCATTCAAGATCCGAATAACCCATCAAAGCCACTACACCTCGACTTGGGGGCAATCAAATTTGATCAGGGAGATTCTACCCCGTTGACTTTCGAATATTAGCCTTGTGATGAGATGTTATAATCATTTCATTTCTCTCCAAGACCTACTCAAGATGTCTTTCACACTGAGGTTGAACCAAAATTTCCAATGGATGAAATAAACCTAGCTAATGACATTCATCTGATCCCTACTCCACACTAGTTGGAAGAGGGGTCGCATATGTCAATTGAGCTAATAATTGATAAATATATTAGCTCAGATCCTGAGAATCCTCAATGTATCAAGTTAGGGGAAATCTTATCCCCCTCTGAGCAAGCTGATTTCATAGCTCTTCTCACAGAGAAGAAGAAAGCTTTTGCATGGTCGTACAAAGATATGCTAAGACTAGATCCAAATCTAGTCACGCATAATCTAAAGCTTGACCCAAATGCCAAGCTAGTTAAGAAAAAGCTATAAAAAATGCATTCGATAGTAGACTTAATGGTGAAATATGAGCTACAAAAGTTATTGGATGCCAAGTTCATCATATCGGTGGATTATCTGCCATGGTTGTCCAACATGGTTCCCATAAAGAAGCCCGATGGGAGGATTCACATTTGCATCGAATTTTAAGATCTGAACAAAGTGAGTCCTAAGGATGAGTTCCCATTGTCGAACATTGATGCCCTGGTAGATGCCACAGTAGGCCATGAAATGTTATCCCTCATGGATAGTTTCTATGGATACAACCAAATTCGTATCAATCCAGAAGACCAACTCAAAATGGCGTTCACAATGCCTTGGGGGACATTTTGCTATAAGGTCATGCCTTTTGGTCTCAAAAACATTGATGCTACCTACCAATGGGCCATGACATACATCTTCCATGAATACATGCATAAAATTTTGGAAGATTACATGGATGACTTATTGGCCAAATATTTATTATGCCATGAGCATCTCGATGTCTTGGGCAAAGTTCTCGATCACCTCATAGAACACAACATGAGACTGAACCCCAAGAAGTGCATCTTCGATGTCACATCTAGAAAACTCTTGGGATTCATAGTCTCTAAAAGAGGCATCAAAGTGGACCCCAACAAATTCAAGGTAATCCTTGAGATGCCTCCCCCTACTACCATCAAGCAGCTGCGTAGTCTACAGGGTAAGGTCGCATCTATCAAGTGCTTCATAGTGCAATTATTTGATAAGTGTTGACCCATGAACAAACTATTACACAAGGGGGTCGTATTCCATTGGGATGATGAGTGTTAGGCTACCTTTGATGAGATCAAACAATATCTAGCTTCACCACCAGTATTGGCTCTACCCATACTAGGAGTGTCATTCTACTTATACATCTCAACCATTGAGATTGCATTGGGCATCATGCTAGCCCAAAAGAATGAATTGCATAAAGAGCAGGCTACTTACTACCTTAGTCGCACCTTGGTCAGTTATGAAATCAAATATGCATACGTTGAGAAGCTATGCTTAGCGATGGTTTTTGCCACCAAAAAGCTATGCCATTACATGCTCAATCATACAACGTATGTAGTATCTAAAGAGAATCCATTGTGATACATGATGAGTCATACTTATCATAATAGTCGCATGGAAAAATGGATCATGTTGTTGATGGAATTTGACCTTGAATTTATTAGATAAAAATCAATTAAAGGTCAGGTCATTTCCCATCAACTCATAGAGGCCCCTCTCCAAGATGATCAACCTCTTAACGTAGAGCTTCCCGATGATGGAGTCTTTCAAATATCAGAATCACCTGATTTTGAAGAGCTTGAATCATAGACCGATATGACTCTATTTTTTGATGGCTCTAAGTGTGAGCAAGGGGGTGGCATGGGAATTATGTTTTTCACACCTCAAGGGGCTCCAATACCCCTATCATTCAAACTTGATTTCCCATGCACCAACAACAATGCTGAGTATGAAGCTTTTCTCATAGGCCTTCAAATGGTAGTCACCATGAAAATAACCAAGCTCAACATTTTTGGTGATTCCTTGCTCATCGTGAACCAAGTCAAAGGGATATACCAATGCAAGTGTCTAGTCTTGCAAGCCTACAAATCCCTTGTGGATAAAATTTTGGTAAAATTTGAATGGTACGACATCGAGGCACTCCCTCGATCATCTAACCATTTTGTGGATACAATGGCCTCCTTGGGGTCTTTAATCCCATAGAACCCTGTTGATGATATGACAACCATTCAGGTCAAAATGTTGTCGCAATCCATGATTGAGCGTGAGAACATTCAATCCATGCCAGAAGTCCACATGATTCAAATTGAACCTTCGCATGAATGGTTCTCACAAATTCACAATCACTTGAATCATGTTGCTTGGGGGACTTTATTCCCTCAAACTCCTTTTGATAGTAGCACAATGCTATATTTACAAGTTCTCTCCCAATCAACATTCACTCAGGAAGAACTTCAAAAGGATTAGGCAATTCATGCGATTGAGGCTTCCTCAAATCAAGATTGGTCTACTCAAATCAAATATTACCTAAATCTTGGTAATATCCCTTCTAGATTATCGCATACCGCCAAATGAAATTTCAAACAAAAAGTGGTAAAGTATGTCTTACTAGGAGATATTTTATATCATCAAAGCTATGAGGGTATCCTCCTTCATTTCTTAGAGCATCAAGAGTCAGTTTGGGCAATCGCCCAAGCACACGATGGTACATGTGGTGGCCATTTCAATGGCATGGCCATCACAAAGCGCATTCTCCACATGGGCTATTATTGGCCAACCTTAGAGTGAGATTGTTGCACTTATGTTAAGAAGTGTACCAAGTGTCAACACCATGCTAACTTGACACATGCACCTTCTCAAGCCTTACAACCGATTCAATCGGTTTGGCCATTTTCGCAATGGGGGTTTGATTTAATTGGGAAAATCTCACCCTCTTCCTTAGGCTATCACACGTTCATCATTACGGCCATCAAGTATTTCACAAAATGGGTGGAAGCAATTCCCCTTACCACTACGATAGGACCCCACATCACAGAGTTCATATTGCATAATATCATCTATCATTTTGGTATTCCATCCAAGATAATTTTAGATAATGGGCCACCTTTCAAGAACAAATATGTGCGTGCTTTAATAGCAAAGTATAACATTCAACACAACTTTTCTATGCCCTATTATCCATAAGCAAATGGGCAAGTTGAGGCATCAAACAAAATAGTGATTGCCATTCTAAAGAAAACTATCAAAGAGAATCACAAATATTGGCATATGCAATTACCCCTTGCTCTATGGGCCTACCACACTAGTATTTGGACACCCACTGGGGCAACTCCATTTTCACTAGTGTATGGTGTTGAGGTAGTCATACCTCTAGAGCTGGAAATCCCATCATTGTGCATATCCATGCAAGAGTTCATCGATGATGACACTATGCGGTAGGCTCACCTAGATCAACTAACATTGCTTGATGAATGATGTGTCAATGCTCTTGAGAACCTACACATTTATCAAGAGTGGCTTAAGAGAGCCTATAATATGAAAGTCCATCCTAGAGACTTTTAGGTTGGTGACCTTGTTCTGAAGGAAAACCAACAAAATTCCAACTTGCCACCCCATCTACGAGATAAGTTTATGGTAAACTGGTTAGGTCCATTCATCATCACTAGTCATATTGGACCCAAAACTTACCACCTAGCCTCCCTTGAAGGAATCGAGGAACCTAAACCCTTGAATATCCTTCATCTATAGCCTTTCCATGCTTAAATTGTCGTGCCCCCCAAAATGCTCCAAAGGTGTCTACAAACCCTTTGGTCAACCCAAAATGCTCCAAAGGTGTCTACAAACCCTTTGGTCAACCCAAAATACTCCAAAGGTGTCTACAAACCCTTTGGTCAACCCAAAATACTCCAAAGGTGTCTACGAACCCTTTGGTCAACCCAAAATGCTCCAAAGGTGTCTATAAACCCTTTGGTCAATCCAAAATACTCCAAAGGTATCTATAAACCCTTTTGTCAACCCAAAATGCTCCAAAGGTATCTATAAACCCTTTGGTCAACCCAAAATGCTCCAAAGGTATCATAAACCCTTTGGTCAACCCAAAATTCTCCAAAGGTGTCTATAAACCCTTTGGTCAACCCAAAATGCTCCAAAGGTATCTATAAACCCTTTGGTCAACCCAAAACACCCAAAGGTATCCATAAACCCTTTGGTCACCCAAAATACCCCAATGGCATCCCATAAGCCCATTGGTCACATGTACATACATATATATCAATCAAAATCAAAAAAATAAAAAAAAAAAAAAAAAAAAATTTTATTCCTTTTTCATACATGTCTAGCACCAAGTTTGTATACTAGTCATCCTTCAAAATCAACTCTATCAAAATTCATCATTCACATTTGTCTACATTACAATTATTATCCACATTTCCAACCTTTCATATTTGTGTATGTTCCCCTTCACCTAGTCATTTGTTAGAGGGTGTCTTTAGGGTTTTTCGATCACTCAACCATCTCTAGTTTTCTTTTTAGATTTTGTAGAAAGCTAGCCTAATTTTTAGAAGGTAGAGTCTTGATTTGATTGTACCTTGTATACGTCAAAATCCCAACACATTTTCACACTAATAAATCCAAGTTTTGCACAAGGAAATATGAAACCTACAAAGTGGTCTAGGTTACCTTAAGTGAAAAGTTTACTTTCTCACCCCCAAGGTAAAAAAAAAAAAAAACCCCCCCAATCCCTAAAATAAATAGTGGTTTTCACCACTATCAATAAGCAAAATCCCAAAAAGAAAAATCAAAAGCAAAATAAATAGTGATTTTCATCACTAAACAAATCCCTTGCTCAAAGAAAACAAAATACAAAATAAATAGTGATTTTCATCACTAAGTATGAGCAAGTATCCCAAATAAAATAAAATAAAAGAAGGGAGTACTGAACTTGAATCCCTAGAATTCTCAACATTTGACAAACCATGAGGTGATCCTCATTACAGGTTAGGTGGCATCAAGCCTGCCTGGCAATGGTGGTATCCTTATGCATGATGATATGTCTATCACATTAGCATCTTGCTTTTGTATAGACCAATGTTTGCATGTGGATGAGCTAGCTTTTGGTAGCCTGTACTACCTAGTGGTCTAATCCAACTACGTACAAAACCTAGGATCATGATACTCATAGGGTGATCTTCAGTACAGATGGGTTGCATCAATCCTATTTTGCACTGGGGTAACTTTATGTGTATCATAAAAATGAACTCACTTGCACACACAAGGATATTGAGTATCTTGGTCATCCTAGAAGATTCATACCTTGTCAAAAAGTCTTGCATGGTTAGTATATAATTTTTGATTAGTCGACTAGAGTGTTTGAGTCTCATGAAAACCTCAAAGACATTCTATAACATCTTACTATTCATTTCATTCATACCATTCTATCACATTTTGTCAGTTTACATTTTCACAAATCCATCACATAGTCACAATAAATTGATGAATTCTATACAGTCTATGGTGCTAACATAATGTGTCAACTAGTATCCACATTTCATCATATAGATCAACAAATCATCCATTTCATTATGCATCTACACATATCCATATCATCAAAACATCATAGTACAATACATGCATCCATCAAAGCATCAGTAAAGCAAACATAAGCATTGCATACATCCAATAAAGCAATAAGGTAACACATGATGACAATAATAACAACTCATATATATGTATATGTATGGAGCAAAAGATACATCATCATCCAAAAATTACCCGTAGGCTACAATAAAGTGGGTCCTCAGACCTCACAACCCCAAAATACAAAAAGAGCCATAGAGTCCCAAAGGCCATGGTCATGCAGGACCGACACCATGACTCTCACCCCCACCCTCGAACATCATCCATCAAGAACTCCCAGACCTACTACCCCCTACCCTATCTAACCTTCATGAGAGCTAGGAACCCCCATCCTCATAAAATACTACCCTGTACCACTCCTTCGACTCTGGTGTGACCCACTAGCAGAAGGATAAGCTAGTAAGTACCCCCTAAGGTGCACTACCTCATCCTCCAAATCTTGGGTGTATGCTAGCTCCTCTCGACAATGAGCCTGGAAGTCCCCCAATAAGGCCTAGAGTTGTGTCACCTCCTCCCATAGCCTAGCTACCTCACCACTACTAGATGCCCCTAGCTCGAGCTCCCTACCCTAACCTATGATCGAAGCATGGCTATCTCTACCACCTACTCTACAATTCTAGCCTCATGCCCCTCAATAACTAATGCCTATCGATCAATATCTACCTATGTAGTCTATACATATGCCTATAGGAGAGCCCTCTCCTCTATGTACTCCCTCTGCTCATGCCTCCCCCTGATCAACTCACCCTACAACTCAAAAATGGTGGCATCTCATGCTACCAACTATACCTACAATCCTTGCTCCTCCCAATCATCCTCATCATAGTCCCCCTACTAGCCCTCTGCATCCATGTGGTCCATCCACTCATCATCTATCCGATGATGCACATGTCGCTCCCCTAAGATTACCTCCTCATCAGGTCACTCTCCCAAGCCTAGCTCCTCCTCATTTGTAGCCTCATTTGGAGCCTCTTCATGAGCCTCCTCTACCCCTATAGCCATGTCACCCCTAGTGGTCCATCCCCACACCACCGATGCATCACCCACCAGGAGTCATACTCTACCATGGTCCCAACATCATCCCCCTTAATAGTCGCCTCCATAGGATCTGCATCCTCCCCAACGACCTCCACTATAGGCCAAGCCAATGTCCTCTCATCACCACAATATCGATAGATAACTAGCTCACTAGGTAACCCCTAGTATAGCCCAAACTATCATAGTACCCAAGCATAGGGGAAGTACTCTCACTCGATCCCATGTCGACCAACTAGCCACCTCCCTCACCATACCCATCGAAGTTATGCCTCAACCTCGCACCATACTAGATAGTCTCTATATGATCTCTAGATAATGGCATCTACCTTGAGTCATGCAAATGAATCTACATAGTGCTCAATCAAACCTACATCAGGATGGCTCTGACCCCTCTCCTGATCCCACTACCATAGGATCCCATATCCTATCTCCCTATCCATGAGTTATGCTCACATCATCCAAGGTAGTCCCCATGGTCGATCCACGATAATATGTTACCATCCCCATACCTATAGTAGAAATCTATAGCCTAACCCCTTCTACCTACGATAGTGGATCTCATACAACTCATCATAGAGCTATGCTAATAAGGTAGTACCCCATGCCATCACCAACGGTCTCTAGGTGGTGCACTCCACTAGTGAAAACACTAACTCCAGTAGGTTCCATGGGAACCTAGCTCCTGATGAATCTGGAAGTAGCATGTTAGAGATCAGTATCATCAACAAGGCATGTCTCACCTACAAGACCTCTACATCATACCATAAGTCCACTAGGATGCCTTCACTAGGCAAATCTTACAATACCTCAAGCCAATCATGTCCAAAGTATCTCTCCAAAATTGTATCTCTAAGATCTCGATGAGTGGATACAATCATCCACCCCTCTATCAAAACATACAAAATTTGGTAGATATCCTCTAGGGTCACTATCATCTCCCTAGTAGGCAAGTGGAAGGTGTTAGTGCGTGGGTCCCATAGATCTATCAATGTAGTCAGATAGGCTCTATCACCCATCACTAGCTCTAGTCGTGTCACTTGCTTGAGCCCAATGGCATCAAGCCATTCCTAATCCTCCTCTATTAGTAGGCCATGAGTGGTCCTAAAGAGGGTCAAAAATTGATACCGACTATTAACCACCTGGCAGGGGCAAGCAAGTTTAAAAACAAAACCAAAACAAAGCAAAAAATAAGCAAAAAATCACCCAAAAACATCAAAAAAGGGCCCTTTTTCAGGCCAAATCATGGCCATCCCACCCAGGGATGGCCCCAAAATTGGTGGCCATCACACCCAGGGATAGCCCCCAAACAGCTTAGGGTGGTCGTCCCTCCCAGGGATGGCCCCCAAAATGGGCCAAAATTGGCCTTCCCGACCACCAAAAATAGTCAAAAATTACCCTAAAAAAGTAAAATAAAGCAACAAAAATGCATAAAATTCAAAAATAAAGCACAAATTATTACAAACTACCACTACTAAGGTTCATTTTCTGAAATTTAGGGTGTTTTGTGAGAAAATGCAAAAATAATTACAATTTCTAGTTCAATAAGGTATAGGAGCAAATGTAGTCCTTACCCGTATCGCATCGGCTCCGTCGCTCGTCGAGTCCGCAACCTAGCTCATGGTGACTATGGGATGATTTTGATAGTGCTTCACTTCAAAAAATCACTCTCCTACTCCTCACCTCTCAAACTACAAAATTAAAAATGCACAAATGAGCCCAAATTCCAAATTTTGAGCTTAAATAGCCCTCCAAGAGGTATGGCCATCCCTGGGTGGGACGGTCAGCAAATTGGTCAATCATCCCACCCTATTATGCCATAAAATATGCAGCCATCCCACCCTAGGATGGCCATAAACTATGCAGCCATCCCACCCTAGGATGGCCACCAAAAAACCACCTCAAAACAGCCCAAAAAGGCAGCAAAAAGGGTCCAAAACCCACCAAAAATAGGTCAAATTTGGTCAAAATTCACTCTAGATCAAGATGAAAACTAAATTGCTCATGGATGAATGGAAATGTATCTACTTCAATCCCTAATAAGGCCATTACGGCTAGACCACCCCACGTGAATGAGGTATTCAATTCCTTTCTTCCATGAAACATCAACAAAATCATCAAAATCCTCACAAAATGCTCACATTTTACAATGGGTAAAACTGAAGGAAACCCTAACCAAGTCATATGGGTCAAGTGACTCATCACTTTTATCATTGGTCATTCCCTCATCAAATCATCACTTGAGGGGGTAGTCATACTTAACAAATTCATAATCAAAATCAATAATCAAACACTCAATCATGCAAATTGTGTTCATCCAACGAATCATTGACAAAGACAATCATGCCCCTGCTTGGGGCAGCAAACAAGCAAAAATTTCAATTAAACAAATGCTTGGCATTATATAATCATGAAGGAACATAGAACTTCCTCATGACTGAACAATGTCCAAGATCAAGTAAGCCTTACTGGAAAGGTTGTACTTGAATCAAGTTCCTTAGCTCGTCAGAAGCAAGGATTCAAGAACGCATGCTCTTTCCATGATTGGGGCATCTAAAGTTGGTTAGGTTACTGAATAACCTTAATCATTTGATATTTTAGTTATCTATTTTTGCTCAGTGTTGTGCTGCACACAATGCATCCCAAAAAGGGGCATCTATAGACACTAAAATCACGTCAATCCGATTAGACGACCAAGGCATTATCTAATTTGACACCATATGGCCCCCTTGGGCAACCCTCAGAGGTTACATAGTGGTCCTAACCACTTTTGGGAGGTTTTACCCCACTTTTGGGAATTTTTGGACCATGTAGGCATGGTCATCCCACCCTGGGATGGCCATAGTTCATGGTCATCACACCCAAGGATGACCACCAACGGCCATCCCTGGGTGGGATGGCCATGGTCTTTGACCCCTAAAAAGTCAAAATTGGGATAAATGGCACCCAAAAACTACCATTATCCCACCTATTCAAGCATGCTAGTGAGAGGGTACATAACTCTCATGACACATTGCATATTGGAGGCCAAAAAGGGAGATTCCTTCCCCCTCCAATGCATGGCGACCTTTGGGACAAATGGTGACCCTTGCCTCGCATGGCCTCGCATGCCCATTTGCCCATATGCCCTCTTGGGCTATAAAGTGGATCAATTCCACCCAATTTTAGAGAGGAGTCTTTGCATATTTCACCACGAAGTGCTACCAAGATTTATCCCCACTTTATTGTGCGTTTTCCCTTGAGATCTCCACCTAGCGAATGAGGTTTTCAAGTGATTACAAAATGCACAATCTATTTACAAAACCTATCCATTTGAGTGAATCCTATCCCCAAATTTGTTGACAATACCCCTGAGAGTGTTTTGGACCAATTCCCAGAGGAATTGGTGGCAGAAAACCATCATATTTGGTGGTCATCCCACCCCAGGGTGACCCCCAAATTGTGACAGTCCTAACCATCACACCCTATGATGGCCACAAATTGGAGCATAATTTTATTACTATTTTTGCATAGGTCTATTCTAGATTAGATTATATGCTTGTTGTTCAAATTTGGTCCAATTTGGAGTTGTTTTGAATTAGTTATCATGATTTTTGTGTTTTGTAGTCCTAAATGCCACACCCTGTGATGGCCAAAAATTGGAGTGCAATTTCTTTACTATTTTTGCATAGATAGTTTCTAGACCAGATTATATGCTCTCTATTCAAATTTGGTGCAATTTGGAGTTGTATTGCTCCTGTTATTGTGTTTTTGTGAGTTGCAGGTCTAAATGCCACACCCTAGGATGACCACAAATCTAGGCATAATTTCTTTACTATTTTTCATTAGTTCATTCACAGAGCACATAATATGCCTAGATCTCACTTTTGGTAGCATTTGGAGCAATTTTGAATAGTCTATTGCACTTTTCCTCTTTCAAGCTTATTGATGCATGCACCTTCATGGTTTCATCTTAATCCGCACATGCTTTTAATCAATTGCAGTTTCTTGTGTGTAGACTCAGGTATCATAGCGCATGAGGAAGGAGCAGCAAGCTATCACAGTGATAGAACACTTTGTGGTAGCATCGGGAGCCCACTCACCTCAATTGTGAGTGCGAGGAAGACATTGGAAGCGCACCTTGGATTCTTGGAAGGATTTGATCCTTTGATTATTGTATTGAGTGTATCAATTGAGAGCCCTCAAGGGGACACTTTGTAACCACTTATTTGAAATTTATATCAATATAAGGAGAACCACCCATTTCTTTCATATACGTGTCATTTTATGCTTGTTTGAAGTGTCACTTTCGTAGTGCTTAGATCAAGTAGAACAATAGATGCATCTCATTTTCCCTTGCTAGGTGCACCATTTTTCCGCTCTACAATCTCTTTCAAATTTTTATTATGATTTCTATTACTATTTTTAGTGTGTCTTGATATTGAAACCCCTATTCCTTTGAAAGCTAAGGGTAAAAAAAATAAAATGCTACTAAAGGTAGTTTGAGCACACCCCCCTATCAAGGAATATAACTCAAATGGTAAAAAGTGGCTTCCTACACTGGATATGGCTCAAGGTAAACCTATGGAAATAAAGAACCTCGAAAGGGATCGCACTATCTAATGTTCAGCTACTGGCATACCCATGCTTTAACTTAACCCACGTGTTTAGGGCATGAACAATAATGGTAGTTGTGTCCACTAATTTTTTAAAAAGCCCTATGGTAAAGGGGCTTGCTAATCCTTCCTACTCTGGGTGCACCCAAAAGTAGGGGACTTTTGGGTGATGAAATCCAAAAATCCACTCACTTGGGACTACTAAGATTACTATGGGGCAAATCTATGGTGGGCGATGAATACCCATATCACGTGATTGCTACTGGTATTTTGTGATGAAATCCAACTAACCATTGTTATAATATTGTGTGAGTGTGTGAGGGTTCATTTTATTTTGCAAAAGTAAATAAATCATGAAGCACACGATGATTTTCACTAATGCAAAAATTAATATTTGATTTTCAAAAACCCTAGACACATGATTAGCCCTTAAGTAGGAAACAATCAAGCAACCAAAGAAATAGTAGCAAGAGGCTATCTTGCATAGAGACAGCTGTAGACAGAGATCATCTAACACAGAGACAAAAACAAACAAGGGTCATCTAGAACAAATATGACCATAGACAAAGGTCATCTATCCCAAAGACGATCACAGATAGAAACTTAAAAACTTAAAGTCTTTTGTAATCATTTTTTGTAATTTATAAAATTTTACTTTTCTTTATGGAAAATAGGAAAAGAAGGACAAAACAAGCTTACTTTGATAGTCTATGTTCGATGTACATTGTTGACTTTGTTTTTGTCTCACTTTTTCTTTGACCCGAGACATCTACTTTTGGGTACCTATAATATACAAAACTTATCAGGAATCCACTAGAAGGTTTAAAAAGGGACAAGGTGGTCCTATCATGATCGTCATTTGTAAAGCAGGAAAATCGTGCAATCAAAGCAATGGAAATAAATGAAAGATAGAATTTTTGTAACAACGATGATAAAAATAGTATATAAATATGGTTCCCTTTTATTAATGATATTTTCTCTTTACAAAGAAGTTACAATGACATCCCCTCTGAGGGAATTTGCTACCAATTTGATACAATGAATTACAACATAGAAATTTGGGTGCACTCTACAAGATCTTCCTTGCTACCATGGTGTAAAAGGTGGGTTTTTCGTGATCACTGCTTGGAGAAGTTTCTTTATAGTCTTTGTGAACCTGTATACACAAATAAACTGAAAGGTATTAGTAGCATATGAAGAGCCCAATAATATTGGACCCATATTAAATGAAATGAATACTGAAATAGAACTAAATATTTTTTTTTGTTTGTGAAAAACACCCCTTTCAAGGTGCCACTTTTGGGTAAGTCCCAAGGATTTAGGGGTATCTATTTCGCAAAAATTCACCCAGGGATCGCACCTGGACTACCCCCTTCAACATACTAAAGAGCATGCCTAAAAACACAAACAAAAACAAAATAAAAATAAACTAGAAACATCAATAAACACAAAAAAACCATAGGAAAAAACAAATGAGACAAAGCCAAAAAAAACATGAGAAAATAAATAGATGAGACAAAAAACATCACAAGAGAAAATAAATAGACGAGACAAAAAAAACACGAGAAAATAAACAGACGAGACAAAAAAATACAGGAGAAAATAAACAAACGATAAAAAAAAACTAATGCAACAAGCAGCAATCCTAAGGCTTTCTCCATCCTTTCACCATGACTAGTGTCATCAATATCCTCCTTATATTTACTGATCAAAGAAATAATTCTATGCTTGATGTCCTTAGGAGCATTTATGTCATCATATTGGTTGATCTAGGTGGTCTCTCTCAGACCTCTATCCACTCCCCAATTAGCAATAGCATCAGCAACCTTGTTTGTAGATCTTCGCACATGACAGAATTCCAAGGACTGAAACGAGTGACAAAATTCTTTAATAGTCTAAATAATATCCGCTAACCTCCAATTAGAGGGAGAGGAGGACCATTTTTGGTCTTTTAATTGGTTAATGATCATTTGGGAATCCCCTTCCACACAAATATTCTGCCAATTTTGTTTAAGGGCCCACAATATTCCTTCCAAGAGGGCTTGAGCCTTAGCATGATTATTAGTGGTATCTTCAAGGCTAAAGAAAAAATAGCCTCTCACATTCCCCTGGTCATCACAAAAAATGCCATCCCCACCAGCTTTTCCAAGGTCCCCTGGACGCACCATCAAAGTTGAGCTTAACAAACCCTTTATGGGGAGGTTTTCCATCTGATATTAGTATGATTCTTAATATTTTTATTATTCTTGATTGGGAACCAAAGATTTTATCATATAAATGTTGGCCCAACCATTGATTTTTGATATCTCTAAGATTTTTATCCAAGGGTTTATCCCAATCCTCCCATTTCTTGACCAAAATAGATTCGGCTACCGCCCTCTGAATAGAAAACTAGGTTCGGGATTTGGAAATTATTTCTTCATTAAAAATAATTTTATTTCTTCAAAGCCAGATCATCCATATAATGTAAGCGGAGGTCCACTCCCAAATGGCTCTCATATAATTAGGATCAAATTTTCATCCAACTCACTCCACTATCTGATCCCTAATAAAATTAAAATTATGGAGGGGTTTTCTCTAGGAGTTTGCAAAGTCTTGCCAGAGAGACTGAGCAAAGGGGTACGAGATGAAGATATGGTTGGTGGTTTTAGATTTAGCTTCACAATTAGGGTATATAAAGGGGCCAGAATAGCCTCTCTTCATCAAGTTATGACTAGTTAGTATTTTGTCTTGCACCACCAGCCAAACAAAAATAGAGATCTTGGGCCACACTCCTTTCCTCCAAAATTTTTATCAAATTCTATTCCAATCCCCATTAAAGTTAGCCTCCATAAGGAAATTATAAGCTTTCTTGGTAGTAAAATTTCCATCTCCACTACTCCCCCAACACAACATGTTTGGGCCCTTATAGAAGGAAAGCTTCCTTCTAGAGATGATTCCCCAAAGATTATATTTATCAACATCCCTAATTTGACCAAGTCAGGACCAAGGATCTTTCCAAATATACAACGCGACCCTACCAATATCATGGGGAATGGAATGATCCTGAAAATAGTCCTTGACTCGGCTCCAGCCCTCCTCTTCAAAGGCCTCTTTCAAACCAGACAAGGAGTTATCTTCTCTTAAAGGAGCATACTGGTTCCATGCATCCTCCCAAAAGAGAGCTTGGTTGCCATCCCTGATCTTCCAAAAGGTAGCAAAACACACCCACACACTATGGGACATCAAGCTAGACCAAAGAGAAGACCTTAGAGGAATATTTTCAAGCTTGATCACCTCTTTACAGTCACCTTAGGGATATATTTTTGTCTAATAATTTTGACCCAAAAGATGTTCTCTCCATTGCAAAATCTCAAAAATAGTTTTCCATTAAGGGCTTTTTTGAAGATTTGAAGATCTTTGATACCAATGGCCCCCTCCTAGAGAGGTTTACAAGAGGTCATTTCATTTCAAGAGAGGGACCACCCCAAAAAAATTCCTTTTGAAGTTTTTTGAGCTAGTTTAAAACCTTTGTAGGTGCTAATAAAGCAGAGAAGAAGTAGATCGAGAGCGCTTGAAGAACATACTTGAGAAGGGTTAATCTACCTACAGAGGAAAGCCTTTTGAAATTCCATCCCTCCAACCTCTTTCTAAATTTGGAGATAATTTCATTCTAATATAGTCTTTTAGAATTAGAGTTAGATAAAGAAAATCCTAGGTACTTAAATGGAAGAGAGGACCTATCATAGTTGAAAAACTTGGAAATATTTGCTTGGACACGAATGGGGGTACTGAATAAAAATACTTTCATCTTCTACACATTGATGGCTCCTCTAGATGCATCTAGATAATCCTTTAAAATTTCCTTAAATCTATGAGCCTCCCTAAGAGTGGCTTCCCTCATAAGCAAAGTATCATCCACGAACTGGAGGTGGGAAATTGCCTGCTCATCCCTTGCCACAAAAACACCCTTCAAGAGACCAAGACTCTTCTCTTTTTGGATCAATCTCCCAAGACCTTTTGCCAAAATAATAAAGAGATAAGGAGAGAGAGGATCTCCTTGTATTATGCCTCTAGACAGAGCAAATAAACCAGTAGGAGAACCATTAACTAAAACTACAACTGTGACCAAGGAGATACAAGCTTTCACCCACTCAATCCAATCATGATAGAAACCAAAGCTTTCCAAAATATTTAAAAGGAAGGTTTGATTAACTCGATCATAAGCTTTAGCCATGTCTAGCTTAATAAGCATCCTCCTATCTTTGTTGTACTTCATGGAGTGGATAGTTTCTTGAGAAATGAGGATGTTATCCAGGATTTGTCTGCCTTGCACAAATCCACCCTGCTCCCGAGAAATGATAGAGTCGAGGATCTTCTTGAGTCTATTAGCCATTACTTTAGCAATAATTTTATAAGTAGTATTACACAAGGATATGGGTCTAAAGTTCTCCATACGAGCAGCATGATGGGTCTTAGGGATAAGAGTTAGGAAAGTGGAGTTAAGGGTTCTCAACATCTACTTAGAGTGACGAGCCTCCTCCACCACTTGATTGATGTCATTCTTAACGATGTTCTAATAGTACTGGTATAAATCAATTGGAAATCCATCAAGCCTAGGATATTTTCCTTTCTCAAAGCTAAATACAGCATCTTCCACTTCTTCTAAACTAACAGTCTTAGTAATACTTTTATTTTGCTCATGAGAAACCTTCAGGGGAATGGCAGACAAGACTCTTTCTCTAACTTGAACTCTATCAATCAGAGATTCATTTAGGAGGCTCTTGAAGTAGTTTTTTACCAACAGGCCAATCTCTTGAGGATCCTAAATAGTCTCTCCCTCAGAGTTAGTCAATCTAGAAATTCTATTCAAGTTCCTGTGATGGATAGTGGTTCTATGGAAAAAGGCAAAGTTCCTATCTCCTTCCTTCAACCATTTAATCCTTGACTTTATTTTCAAAATAGTTCTTCCTTCAACTCCTATTCATCCACTTTTCTACTGATATCCTTCTCATGGCTAAGAAGGGCCTCTATAAGCCCTTGGGACTCCACCTAACGTTGAAGAAGAATGATATCCTTGTGCAGGACTTCTATTTGTTTGAAGATATCCCCAAAGACTTGCTTGTTCCAGATCCTAATTTTCATCTTGATAAAACTAAGTCTTTTTGCTAGCAGATACATGTGAGTTCCCCACTTTGGCTTCCTTTCCCTCCACCAGAACCTAACTTTCTCTTATAGGTCAGGGTGAAGAAACCACATGCTCTCAAATTTAAAGGGAGACTATCTAGGGTGAGTAGAAATATGTAAAATTATGGAAATGGGCCAATGGTATGAGAGAGATCTTGGTAATATAAAGGACTCAGTGACAAATGATACCTCAATGTAACTCTTCGTAACAATAAATATATCCAATCTCTCAGCCACAAAGGCCTTCCCAACTCTTCTATTATTCCAGGTGAACTGCCCCTCTTTTGGGATCATATCAGTTAAGTTGATAAATGGAACTGAATAAAATGCATGAACAGAAGTATAAACTATTGTAAAAAACATAAAAAAGCAAACTTGAAGCTATTGTAATAATAAAAATAAAAAAATTAGATCTTTTCCAGAGTCCATCTTGGGGCAAGACGGCCTTACCTGCAGGTTGTCTCGGGTTGAGACGGTCGCTATCCTGAAATTGTAGTTCTTGTAACCAAGTCGGGGTGACTTTTGGGTTTGATTGGGGGTTTTGTCAATGGATTGGTGCATTGTGAGAGCATCTTAGTGGGCTAGATTAGTTATCAAATAATTTTTTTTATTTGTGCATAATATGGAAGCAGGACCTTCAATCCTTGTAGCAATCCAATGGCATGGATTTTAATAGTGAGAGAGCTTTTGACGATTGAGAATGGCAACACTTCATTGCTCAAGATTGGTATGGATTTTGGTAGCACTTCGTTGCATAAAATCATGAGTTTGAGGATCTTACACAATAAAAACCAGCTAGGTAATAAATGTCACAAGGACCGGGGTTCAAATTGAGGGGTTGAGTGCTCTCTTATAGACTTCTCGAATGGAAGCCTAATAATAGCAAAGCACCCTGCATGAAAAAAGTAAAGAGGTAGTTTGCATTAAAAAAGTGAGTGCTTATCTTTAAAATCTCATGCAATTGATAACTACATGTGTTTTGTCTATTTGGCTCATGTAAAATACTAAATCGCAGTGCAGGATCATGCGCGGGATCTAACTTGTAGTTTCGACTGCCAGCTGGGTCTTGCTTGAACCTTGACCAAAATTTCTTGCGATCGTCTCAAGGTGAGACAAACCCATATTGGAGGTCATCTTAGGGTAGGATGGCCCCAAATTGGAGGCCATATTAGGGTAGGATGACCCCAAATGCTTAGGGAAACATGCCCTATTTGAGTGGTAATAACCACTGTTTTAGCCCTGAGGTTGCCCAAAGTGGATCATGTGGTCAAGAAGAGTCCAATTAGGTGGTCCTTCAATATGACGTGATTTCAGTGTCTACACCACCATTCTACAATTTTCTCTTTTGACCATCCCAGTATCTTTTTCATTATCTTTATCGTGTGCTAGGTTAAAATATGATCTTTATTTTTCTCTGGATCATAATTGTTCATTATGTCATAGAAGTCTCTCCAACGAGGCAACTCCTATATTTTGTTTACATCCTAGTTAAGTTCATTTTCATTTGGATTATTTTAGAGCTATTTTATATTAGGCCAATCTACATGCTTGAATTTTATGGACTTTCTTGTGTTTAGTATTGTTAGTTTATCTTTGAATCTACCCTCTAGGTCATACTACCATTTGTGCAGTATTTCACATAATTTGAATTTCTTGAGGATAGTTTTTAGGACTTCACATTGACCTCTAGTTTTCAAATTAATGGGCTTAAAACTAAATGACAATTCATACATGTTGACTTTGTTTATGTCAAATCCATAGGTTTTGTTTGTTTTATCCACCTATCGATAGAATTTCATACCAAATATCCAGTCCATGACATAGTAGGGTAGAAAAATGGTTTATCAACAAAGCCATGCATTCTTATCATAGTCCCTTCTATCAAGAAACACCAATCTCCTTTCTTTAGTTTAGGGGTTTGTATTTTCTTGATTGCCTTTTGGGATAGTCAAGACAAATTTATGTGTATGGGCTTCAATGTTGGGCCCAAAAATTATCTATTGAAATCATAATAAGGGTTGGGAGCTTTATGATATGTGTCTAGTCTATCATTTTTATGTAGCTTCCTTGTGATTTGAGCTTGTTTATATTTATCCAAGGAATGCTATCTACTATGTTGTATAAGAAAAACTAGGTTAGATGCAATGAGTATCTAAATACTTTGTACTTTGATATCTACAATTTTATGAGTTGTGCATGCATTTTATCACATAGAAAGTGGACATAATAAAAAATAAATATTTTTTATTGATCCAAATGGGTTGTATCATAACGATAGGAATTGGCGATAGCATAAGCCATGGCAATTTGATAGTCATAGACATATTTATTTTTCTGTAAGCCATAAATTATGGCCAACATAGAGAAAATATTTGGATACTAGAACTCAAAAATTTGAATCGGTGTTCTTGGTAGGGTGTTACTAGATGTAGGATGGTGTAATTGTTGGTCAAACCAATATTTTAGGCCTTTTCCCCCATCTTTATAGCTTCTAGAGTTATAGTACCTTTTTGACCTTTAGCAGTAAAGGTTTTGAGGGTCACTCTAGGTTTAGTGCCTATTGTGAATGCATTATCAAAAAGCTTGGGCATAAAGTAGAAAATTGCCTAGCCTTCTTTGTTCTAGACTAATTGTATTTAGATATTATAGTATTCTTACACTCCTAGCACCAAATCTAGCTAGGGATGCACTAGCTTATGCACATAAAAAGATAAAATTGAGTGCCATGCAGCTCCACCTAGGCTACTAGGTAAAACATATTGTACCCTTTGTTTGGCATCATCTCAAATACATTTATACTTTATTTACAAAGTAATTTATGTATCTTGAATATTGCTTGTGAGGTCTTGGAGCACCTTTGGTTCTTTCTAAACTTTCTAACCCCCTATGCTCTTTTGTGTGTACCTCTTTTCTTGGATGAATTTCTAGCATCACCAGCCATTGTTGTTGAGCTTTTTTTTATAATACTTCTATTATAAGCTATGTTGATGGTAACCATTGTTACTTATACACAAGACTATAAACAATTCTCTCTCAGGATGATTTGTTTACTTAGGAAGATCTCACACTTCGCAATTTTCATATAAAATTATTTTTTGAAGCTTTCCTTATATAACGTGAAAGTAGTCTTTAGGTAAAATAATGTGATAGATTGGCACATGATTTGCGTTTCTTTAAGATTAGATTTTCATATTTCTCAGTAATGTGTGAATGATTTTGCATGCTTGCTAAGTTATGGCCAATACATTTCATGGTGAATGGGCATGCAGTATTTCAAAACTTACCACTAACTAGATTTTGCTTTGACCAATCACTTTTAGCAATTCAAAATTGTTGTAGCTTATTATATTTTTATTTTCTATGTACATATGTTACATGTTTAGTGGTACTTATTCCTACACAAAGTGCTTTAAATGTAGGTCATTTATTGGAATTGATAAAATTTGACCATTAGTGTCTACTAGCTCATATGCATTGCAATTGTGTTTATTAGTGATGTGATAGGATCTGGACTAGAATGAGTCGAACTTTTGATGTTCTCTTGGTTTCATTCTATCTTTGTCCCACTTCAGCACTAAGTCACCAATTTGATTATCCTAGAATAGGGCATTTTTGCCAAACCATTGCTTAATTACAATTTTGTGTTCCTCGAGGTTACTTTAAGCTTTCTTCCTTTACTCTTCTAATAATAATAGTTTATCCATTCAAACTTATGTTGCTTTGATATCTATAAATTATCCTTTGTTTATCAATTTTGTTTTCAATAACTCTAGGTGCAAAGGGAGAGTGGCTTCTTTATCATAGACTAATGAGTATGGTGTGGTTTTAGTGCCTTTTTCACTATGATGAGATCTACCCATAAGGCTTGATTTAGTATTAAGTGCTAGCTCTTTTTATTTTCTTCAACAATCATCTTTATTATTCTTATCAATCTTGTATTAGTGGATTCTTCTAGTCCATTCCCTTGTAGATAGTAGTTGGAGGATGTGTTTAAGTAGATACCATACTTGCTTGCAAAAAATTATAAGTTTTGCACCTATCAAAGCAAGTTTGTTGTTTGTTACTATAGTGGTTAGGACACCAAACCTTGTTATCAATATTTTTAAAAATTTAATCATGGTATCTTGATAAGTTGTTTGTTGCTACTACCTCTAATCACTTAGTGAAATAATTAGTTGCTATTATAATAAACTTGTGTTCAATAGATGAATTTGAGTTTATGACTAATTAAGTCAAACCCCCACTGCTTAAATGGTTCTTCTACAATGACTAGTTGTAGGGTAAGTGTAGGGTTTCTTCTTCTAATGAACCTTTGATATTTCTTGCAAGCTTTAGTTATTTTAAAGGAATCTATAAAGATGGTAGGCAAATAGTACCCAACCCAAAAAATATTATTTGCGGTAGTCTAACCTAAATAGTGGCCTCTAGAGAGGCTTGAATGGAACTCATCTAATACCTTCTTATCTTGCTCCAGTTGGATGCAATTAAGTAACACTCCAATTTTTTTGAATAGTCCTTCTAACAATAGGATATATTTCAATGCTTGTAGTCTATATTTGCATCTTTGGGAGGCATTTCATCCTTTTGAGCATCTACCAATTTAGAAATACTTGGTCAATTTAGTAACCCAATCTTCTTTTTTCTACACATTCCTCATTCTTAGACTTGTTGTTGCCATTGCACAACGTGCCCCAATTCAGGGACCCACTTGATTTTTTTTTAGTAATGTGAAATTTTGATTTGCATTGAGTATTAGTTTATGATGTCATAAAAAGGTCAATGTCCATGTTATATTATCTATATCACATCATGACTATGTTATCAAGGAATTAAAACTTGTTAACAACAATAAATATATCACTTACAAATTTTGAATCTCAATCTTAAATATGTTTATTTTATGTTTTGTATGTATTATTTCAGGTTTTTTTATGTTTTATTTTATGTTTTGTATGTTTTCTTTTATGTTTTATATGTTTGCTTTTAATCTTTTATGGCCCCTCATAAATGTGTTTCACTTAAGTACATATATTGAGACATTGCTCAATAGTTAAAAAATCGGGAGAGTGGCCCTTCATAAATGTGTTCCACTTAAGTATAAATGAATGTCACATGGTGGCCGATGAATTTATGCATGCTCATGTTTTGTTAATATACTGGCAGACCAGGTTGTAACGTTTTCGAAATGAAACTAATGAAATTTTGATATGTTTACAGGAATTGGAACGAGAAAAGTATTGGGCGTGGTATACCATCGTGTTGCGATTTCGAATTATTCGATTGCTCATACTCTGGCTGGGAAAATTGTCTTTGCAGAATATGATTTCTAGTATTTTATATTGTATGCTAAAAACTGTACATGTTTGATGTTGGTGTTTGCCAGGTAGTTATCTAATCAACGAACGGAGGTGTGGATGTTTCAGAAATTTCAAACCAGCAATGGAATTCATTTTGGTGCATGTGCGTGTAACAATTGTCTTTAATTGGGATGAAAGTATAAGCACACAATCACAATAAACAGAGTTGTTCAGAAAATACCAGATTGACGTGGTTGTGATAATCAGGCCTAATAAATGACCGTTATCTTCAATATCTCCCAATAGAGTTCTTAAGGTACCTTCCTTGTACGAGAAGGAGATCCAGTAAATGAAATGTTGTTCATTATCCGTGGACACTTAGATAGTTATACAACAAATGGAGAGCATTTGGTAAGGTTTCTGGAAAGAATGTGTGATCTGCATGTTGTGCACACTATACGAGCTGAAAAAGATGGAGTTTGATTTAGTTACTCAAGCTGCTTGGATATTGGTCCTTTTATCCTTAATAACAATGTTGTTAATAATTTTGTTGAATTTGTTTCGGAGGGCTAGGTGGATTGGTAAGTGCTTGTCTGGCCGCACTTGCCAAGAAGACACCCATATTCAAACTTCGGGGCAGCCTGTTTGCAAAGGTAGTAGTCTGATCTGAATCCTCAAAGCGGAATAGGTTTGGTGGAAGCAGCCCTTATGATTTGAACCATGCCCTTGGTTGTGACCAACTCTCCTATGTAACCCAAAAAATAATAATTTTGTTGAATTTGTGAAACCAGGTGCTGGGACCATTGTGAATCCCACGGACAATGATAGACAAAAGGATACCCTTTACATTACATTCTGATATTATAATCCAAATGAAAAGAAGTGCCATATATGTCTAATTTTTTTTTGAGAAAATGTTGTAAGTAATTGTGTTTTTTATGTTGCAGATATGGAAAAACTGCTTCACAATTGCAGAAAATGGAAGGAGTCCGTGGTAGATTAGATGTAGAGCACATGCTTTTTTTTTTTTAAGACATCGAATGGGATCATTTTGGCAATAAATATAGTGGCCCATCAAGCATATTTGTTTTTGGTAAAATATTTCATTAAAAGTGGGTTTTGAAAGGGGCCCCAAAACTTTGTTATAAAAGGTCAACAAACCAACTAGAAGGCCATAGGGTAGGCCTTTTTGAAAATCCCGCCCAAGGTAGGAAAATTACAAATAAACATTAAAAATCCTGTCCAAGGCAAGAAATGTAAGAAATTTGAAATGAAAATTAAAAATCTCACCCAAGGCAAAAAATTTAAAAAATCTCGCCCAAGCAAGAAAAATAAGAAATTAAAAATCCCACCCAAGGGGAAAATCAGAAACCTGAATCCTGCCAAGGAGAAACCAGACTTCAAAGCCACCTGGGAGAGGTGGCTGGACCAGAAAAAAAACCATCATTCAAAATTGAATGGGTCATCCCGCCTAGGCAGGGCCAGGAATAACACGAGCAAACAAGAAAAACTTGAATCCCGCTCAGGAAAACCAGAAACCACCAGGACCCCATCCAGGGACGGCCTGGGAAGGTTGTCCAGGAAGTAGCATCCTGCACATAGCCTGAAAAGTGGATCAACAAGTCAGAGGATCTCCACAGGCCACGAGATCCCTTGCATGAGAGGTTGAACTATGAGAATGCTAGGAGAAACCAAGGATGCAACGGAGATGGAACCACCAACCATAGGCAAAGGGGTGGGAAGGTCACAAGGAACCCGATTTGAAGGAGCCACGGGGTGATCAAAGTTGTAGGCAATAAGCACAAGTCCCCATCCAAGACCGAAATATGCAGCTGATGACCCCAAGCAACCAAACAAATAGGGAACACAAAAACCCTCCAACCCCACCAATGAACGGCTTTAGGGAATCGGATCTGGAAAACCAACGGGATCATCTTAGTAGCAAGCAAAAAGCACAGGGTCCCCTTCCAAGGCCATGAAAGATGCACTGAGAATCCACCAAGTAGAACAAATCCAAGAAACCCAGGGAGAAGTTTCACTAAAGATGAAGCACGCGGTCCTCCCAGACCAGAAGGATGCAATGAAACCTCTCGAGAAGCACAAGGATGAAGTTGAACCCCTATCCTAAAGTCACGACACTCCGCAACCGAGGAAGAGTTGGAATCTGACACCAAGTAGAAAACCTACAAAAAATTTAGGAAAGACCTGAGAACAACCAGGAAAAAGATCCCGAAAGCTCAGTATGAAACCTATGAGAAGTCCTAGAGGTGCACCAGGTCAAGGGCATAGGTAGGGAACCCTCAATTAGGTTGGGAAAGAAGCAAACAAGTTGATCAGGTACCTCCCACCCAAGGAGATCGTCTACAACAACAAGCCTAGAGAGAAGGGCCTTGGAAGTGCTATCAAGTATCTTTGAAGGTAAGGTGAGACCGTTAATTATCTACTCTACTTCGTTGAAAAATTAGGCAGCACTGCTTACTCGAGGTTTCAGAGCCGAAAGGAAAAGAGAGACGAAGTTCAAGATGTCGAGGATGTTCGAGTACTTCCAAGCTACAAAGCTAGAAGCACCCAACTTGGAACCTCGATCATGGTGGCGGTCATCGTGAGATTGAATCCTGAAGTAAATGGACCCCTACAAATTTATGGAAGGAAGACACTATAGATCAGGGAAATATGGTGCAAGCTATGGAAGACATTTTAGCAAACACTAATCAGGAATATGATTCAGTGACAATTTCATATTTACAACTTTTTATGGAGACTGTACAAGATCTTTTTGATATTGTTAATGACAACATTCCTATTGTGGAAGATCCAAAGACGGGTGATGTATCTTTTCCTGGGGCTACTATTGTTGAAATCAAAGACCAGCAATTGAGGGTGAAAGATATCTTGATCTTACCCATCGGGTAGACCAAGCTCTTGGATTCATATCATCTTGTGGGCTTATAGTAGACCATCTAATCATGAGCACCACATAATTATGGACATGGATGTTTGGAACAAACTACAGCTTTCGCTAAATTCTGGAGCCTTTAGTATGAAAGAGCACGTTATCCATTCAATTGCGTCTCTGTTAGTACAACCATTATAATTTAGATTGTTAATGCTGCTACTTTGCATTTTTAGTTGTGTATGCCACTGTCATTTTATCGTCAGACTGGCAGCTTCAACATGCATCACATCTATGGTAAAATTATTAATGGTTCATGTCATGGTAGCGGTGATAATTCATGAGTTGATGACTATAAAATTGTTGTGGAGTTGAAAGTAAACACACTTCAAGCTTCAGCAATAGTAGCATCTGACACAGTGGATCGCTTGTCTTCAAAATGAGAGAAAGATCAGTTTCAAATTGTATAAACCTATATTAATCTTTTGGCCGACCGTTATTTGATTGAAGCAATACAAAAAGAAGGTTCGGCATGCGAAAGAAGCAGCGGCCATCTTGAGCAATGGAAGGAAGCGAAGAATAATGGTGAGCAAATTGCAGGAGATCAACTCCCCAGCGGGTTTTCCACGGTTGAAAGCTTAGCCCAAGTGGGTCTTAGGTGTAATTGTCAAATCCATAGCATAGATCATCTATGGTAGAGGTGGTTAACATGTTCTAAAACATAACACATGACATAAAATTTAAATACTTTTTCTAAAGTGGAGGAAGGGATATTTATGTATGAAATGTCCTTAACCTTTTCCCTCGTGAAGATAAAAGAAAAGAATACAAGGAGAATGAATTTTCATTGTGGAAACAGTTGCGAAAC
This sequence comes from Wollemia nobilis, assembly GCA_028583015.1. Classification (NCBI taxonomy): domain Eukaryota; kingdom Viridiplantae; phylum Streptophyta; class Pinopsida; order Araucariales; family Araucariaceae; genus Wollemia; species Wollemia nobilis. Next base: position 24,683,312 of record JAQPPZ010002998.1, read on the forward strand.
CTGCCACGAAACTGAACAAACTAAATTTTTTAAATTATAAATAAGCCATTGAGACTCATGGAAAGGGGTTAGAATATTTTGGAGCGGAAGATTTTTGGAGTAAGGAAAAGTTGAAGAACATTTGTTGAAGAAGATTTCTTCGGATTGTTGCATTGAAGGTTTCACCATTGTAACTGCAGAGTGCAAGGTTTTCTGAAATAAAGTTTTATTGAATATTTTTTTTAACTTTAATATATTGATTTCTTTAGTGAGGTTTATGCATGTGGATGGTAGCCTTTCTAATTAATTTAATATATTATTTATTTCCTTAGAAGATTGCACTTAATCTAGTTTTGATTGTGTGAATTCAGATCAAATTAGATTAGGTTTAAATTTTCAGAGAATCAGTTCTGTAGATTCAGGGTTAAGAATTTTTTTTTTTTTTTAGCGAAAAACCCCTTGCAAGGCCGTCTTGGTCTAAGAGACCACGAACAGGGGGTTTTACACCATCAAAGTCACCCGGGGGTCGCACCCGACCCTGCCCGCACCAACATTATCAATTTGATTTTAGGTGCCCAAATCAACTATTTGGTAGGGTGGAGATTCGAACCTGGGACCTCCCTTGGAGGATTGCCCTCTCCTCTCCAACTCACCTACAACACCTGGGTCGGGGTTAAGAATTTTTATTATAGTAATATTTCTCTATTTATGTTCCATTATGTTTTGCACAGTTTTATTTCAGTTTATTTTATTTATTTTTCTAACCCTAGCCTTTTTATTTTTATTAAAGTTTCATCAAATAAAAATCAAAACCCTAAAAAGAAATATGTAAGTTTCAAAAATTAAAATTAAAATTTTCATTTTTACGTAAATTTACATTTTTTGATGAAAATTTGAAGTTCTAACTTTGCATAGTTTTCAAATAATCATTTAATTTCATTTTACATAAAATTGAAATTTCAATAAATTTCAATATTTCATTAAAGTGAATAATTAATATGATAATTTAAAGTTTTTACATTGCAAAGTTTAGATTTAATCATTTCATTTTGATTATTCTCATGCAAATCTTAACAATATGAGATAAAACTTGATTAACAATCTGAGATAAAATTTGATTAACAATTTGAGATAAAATCAATTAAAATCAATTTTCAAAGGTTAAAGTGAAATATTTATCAAATTTTCAAAAAAATCAAGTGCAAACATTAACAATTTGAGATAAAATTGATTAAAATCACATTTCAAAGGTTTATGTTTCAAAGCAAATATTTGATCCTTAATTTCACTATTTCCATAAGATTTCATGAACAACAAAGTCATTGCAAATCTGATCAACCAAAACAGGCCCCTTGTTAACAGGCATATGCAACACTGAGGTATCCAACTAACTTTTGGCATTTCACATTTTTCACTAAGCATTGCAAGTAGATTAACACATTAAACAAAACTCTTGGAAAAATCATATCCGGGCAGAATCCTGACTGTGAGTATATTCTTGTGATTGGACAAAAATATCACTCAATAAAACTCTACTTCTAAGCTATCTTCAATATAGAGATTGAGTTCTACCTCTGTTAAAGAAGCTAGTTGTTCACATAGATCTCTTCCTCTCACCATCTTAGTTGGCCATATTTTGATGTCATACTCTTATATTTTAATAATCCACCTAGCTCTTTTCTCCTAATTCTCTTTGAAGAATAAAACTAGCAAACATCTTGGGATGTGCTATCTCTTCTTTGCCAGCTACTTATCTGGGATTGCCTTTGTTTGTGGGAAATGCTTCTAAAAACCTGTGGAACAATCTTATAGATAGATTTCAAAAAAAACTATCAAGTTGGAAAGGCAATCTATTATCTCAGGCAGGAAAAGTTATCCTTACCATGGCTTGCTTGCAGAGCATACCCGTATACTTTCTTTCAATTTCAAAGCCCTAACTAAGGTTTATCACAAGATTGAACAAATTCAAAAACATTTCCTATGGACAGGAGCTAAAAATAAGAGCAGATTTCACTTAGTTGCATGGGATAAAGTTTGCAAGCTAAAGGATCAGGGAGAAATCGGCCTTAGAAAAATTAATTTATTAAACTTGGTACTCCTGGAAAAACAAGCCTGGAGATTGATTTCAGGTGATTAAGTTAAATGGGTCAATATTGTCAAAAGGAAATACTTACAGGAATCTGATTTTTTATGTGACAGGGCTCCTACTACTGGTTCTTCGTTCTGGAGTTCCATCAGTACAACGAAAAAATTCCTAAGAAAGGGATTAATATGGCAGGTTGGTGATGGAAAATCAATCAATTTTTGGGAGGATAAGTGGTTAGGAAATCAGCAACTTTTACAAACCCCAGGATTCAGAATGTTAAAAGAATTCACTGATCCTCTATTTGGCTATAGGGTCGCAGACTTCCTTACTATTTCAAATGGTTCCAAATCATGGAAAAGGATCCAAAATCCAAATCTATCGATAGAAATCACTTCCCTTGAAGCCCTATTATCTACTTTTACATTACCATCAAGGATGGTCAGAGATCAACCAATTTGGGAACCTTCAGACACAGGGGACTTTACAGTCAAGTATGCGTATCAAATCTCCTTATCCCCTGAAGAAGTCCTTATACCTTTCAAACTAGTGCGGTTAAAACACCTGACTCCAAAGGTATCCTTTTTTTCTTGGGTGGCTATTCAAGATAGAATTCTAACTTTTGAAAACCTCATCAAACATGGAATTCCTCTCCCTAATACGTTCTTCTTATGCCTTTTTGATTGGGAATCTACAAGCCACCTTTTTCTATTTTGTCCTTTTTCCAGTTCCATCCTAAATAAGCTTTTCCAAAAGTTCCATATTAGTTGGGTTATACCTCTGTCCTTAGTTGATTTATTTTCTCAATGGCCCAATCCTTTTAGAAATCCTTGTCTCAAAGGTTTTTGGAATTTTTGTCTCCATCATTATCTTTGGCAGATTTGGCTTGAGCGAAACAGGCGTGTCTTTTCCAAGGAATCCAAGGATTTAGAATTCATAACTAATAGAATTGTCTTTTATGCCAAATAAAATGCGTTGGTTGTGTCATTTGATCCTTTTCCCATCCCTCAATTCGAAGCTTCTTTACTTTAATCCTTACAAGTTTCCTTAGAAAATCCTAATCCAGGTAAAACTCAAATTTCCAAAAAGAACATCAAATGAACACCTCCTCCTCAGGATTGGGTTAAGTTTAACTTTGATGGAGTTGCTAAAGGAAATATAGGGAGAACTGGTGTTGGGGGAATTCTTAGGGATCACAATGGAAATTCCATTTTTGCCTTTGCAAAATCCTTGGGAGAACAATCAAACAATCTTGCAGAAGCAAAAGCATTATGGAGGGGTCTTCAATTTATCAAACAATTCCCAGGGAAAGTTATCATATAAGGGGATTCTTTAAATGTTATCAATTACCTAAAAAACTCAAAATCACCAACGTGGAATGTTAGAAGCCTCATAGAGGATGCTCGAAGCCTAATTATGTTCCAACATGAAGTCATAATCCAACACATCTTCAGGGAAGCTAACAAAGTCGTCGATAAATTATTCAGCATTGGATATTTTCACCCTGGGATGCTGACTTGGACTGACACCCTTCCACGTGAAGTGGATGAAATTGCTAGGTTAGATAAATTTCAAAATCATCAAAATGCATAATTCTCATCATTGTAAGTTCATAAGATTGAAAAGGTGGCACTTTTTAGGCTTTAACACATCATGTGAGTCCTATCCTCTCACGATCACCTTTATCATTCCAATATTTTCCATGATGGCATTTATATTCTCAAGGCATTTATTACTTTGGAGTTGTAGCATGGATTGGGTTTTTTCACACATTCCCCTTGTATATTTCTTATTATGTGTGTCATTTACCCGTGTCACCGCCTTATTTCCATTTTTCCTTTTTGGGCGTTATTTTCCACCATATATTTTGGGGTTTTTATTTCCCAACTTTCCATAGCTGCTGGTCTCCCATCCACGTGTGCTTCTTTTTTGTTAGCCCATGGCCATACCTAGATTTGTGCTCTAGTCGCTTGTTTCCTATGTCCATTTCCATTCCCGTTTCTTTTCGTTTCCCAATACCTTTGGTTTCTGTTAGTGTTTATGTTTCCACTAAGGAAGGTAACTCTTGCTTTTTGATTGGCCAAACCTTCCAATACTTGGCATGTCTTTCTATTTTCGTGGAATATTGTTTCTATTGGGAACTCAAGCTCTTCAAATAATGTCGCTCTCTGGTCCATTTCTTCTTGCATGTGTGTTTCCCTAGGTCTTGGCATCTTGCAAGGAGAAAGGTGGAGGGATTCCAGAAACTTCCAAACATACCATGGGATTACAAAAGCTTTGTTGTAGAAGCTTTCTACATTGCCCTTGTTTGTACTCATCATCTCTGTAATATTTTTGTGTGTTTCTTGTCCTTGCTTTGGAGCCTCGACGGTATGAGTTTCGTGGAGCCTAACACTCTTTCCATTGAACCTATCGTGGAAGCCATCCTCAACGATAGGGGATTCATGTCATTTTTCAAGTTCTTTTCTAGAACGGATTGGGACATCAACATGGCCTTCGCGTCCACCTAGAAAAAGGAGATAGTTATCATCCATGGAGTCGAATTTTAGGTGGATGTGGGCATTCTGGCTAAAATCACAGGGCAACCAGCGATTGGATGAACTGTGAGAAGGGATAAGCATAATTGGGAGGCATAACTGAGCCATTTCGAGTCAAAATTGCCCATGAGGAGGATCATTAAGCAGGGGATGTTCCATGGAGATCTTCCTACCCCCTGGAAGGAAGTTATGAAGCCCGTTATGAAGTACATAACAGTGGATGACCCGAACTCTTAGCTCAGGAGCTTCCACATCTCCTTCATAAATCACTTCAGGGAGGTTAATATGCTCAATATTCCTGAGTTTCTTTTTTTTCGATGAATTATACTATATTTCAACTCGCACGAAGAAGGAGGAAGTGTGGCCTTCTCACCAAGGCCTTCTCATGAAGAGTTTCTTTAAGGTGTTGTATGCCTTTCTCTTGGAGAAATATCCCAAGGGAAACATTTTTTCTCAGGAACAATAGGCGAACAACACTGAGGAAGACTCCTCTTCCACTCCAGCATCTAAGGTTCAGGGATCCAAGAGGAGGAAGGTGGAGGAAAATCATCAAGGTCCGAAGCTGGCAAATAAGGGGACCAAGGTAGAGGCGACTCCCACAAGGAGCTCTCAACGTCTCAAAAACAAGGAACTTCAGAGTCTTGGAAAGCCGAAGGAAGCTGATGAGGATGATCCAAACGATCTTGTGGAGCGATATCTCCATAAGTATGTTATTAAGACTACAATTACGATTGATCACCTAGAGAGCACTAGGTCTGATATTGGAGGAGCAATTTCACAATTGAAAGAGCACATGAATGCTCTTAGTCTTCTATTTTTTTGAGACAATTTTGAAGAGGATACCCCTGCTAAATCTATTGTTGCTACTAAACCCTGAAGCTAAGGATGACAAGGTTGTGGAGATAGCTAAGGATATCTTCAAGGATATCCCTAAGGACAAGGCTAAGGATGCCAAGAAGGAGGATATTAATGAATCTGTAATTGCCTGATTGGCTTTTGTTCTGTTGTTTCTATCCCTTATGGGGTTTTTCCTTGTCTCTTTTTGGGTTGTTTTTGCTTTCCTCTGTTTTCCCTGGTCCTCAAGGATGCTCTTGGTTTTTTGTGGTCTTCGCATACTTTTACTCTATTTATGTATTAAGGCATTAGGTCGCCTCTCAAATGCCCTCTTTAATAAAAAAATTTAACTTACCAAAAAAAAATTTTGATAAACGAATGTACTACATAGACCAACATTTTGCTCTAAGACAAATAATGTCTAAGTTTCTCAAGCAACTTCATAATAGAAAACACTTGTTTCTTTATGAAATTATAATTCTTCTGATAACTATTAAGTGTTTGTCTAAGAAAGGATATTGAATGTTCCACCTAGTTATCATTTTTGTATTTACGACTGTAGCATAGCTTTCTTCTAATTTGTAGATATATAGAATGAAGTCTTTTCTATAGTCTATATTGACTAAAATTAAAGCTTATGTTATTTCTTGTTTGATTGGCTCAAACACCTTCCTTCTCTCTAGGGTCCACACAAATACTACATCTTCTTTCAAAGCTCATTCATGGGCTTGACTACCTACTCAAAATCATAAATAAACTTCCAAATATAATTAATGGATTGTAAGGCTTTTTTATTAAGAGGAAGTGGTAGTGCCAAAATATCTTTAATTTGATCTTAGATCAATGGCCAATCCTTGCTTTGAAACTACATATCCCTAGTAACTTTCCTTCATGCACATCAAATATGGATTTCTTGGGGTTAATCGATACTCTAAACTTTGAGCATTTTTAAAAGACTATTTTTAGATGATCTAGATGCCTTTGCTTATCATGAGTAAATATTTTCATGACATCCAAGTAGCTTAGAACTATTTTATTGACCAGCTTTTCAAAGACAAAATCCTTTGCTCTCTAAAAAGTTGCTCTAGCATTGTATAAGTTGAAAGTCATTCTCTGATATGCAAAAGTGTCCCACTTGGTGATTAAGGTTTTATTTTGTTGATCCTCATATTTTACCCATATTTTATTATAGATAGAAAATCCATCAAGGAGTCAAAACCTTTCTACTCCTATTGTTGCATGTAATATATGATCAATTTATAGAAATAGACAATGATCTTTTACTAAAACCTTGTTGAGATTCTAGAAATCAAAATAGAGGTGGATGTCGCCATTCTTCTTCCTTATTAGGACTAATTTTTCTACCCATGTAGAGTTCTTAATAGGATATGTGATCTTAGTGTTGTGTATCTTGAGGAATTCCTTTTTCATTATGGCCTTAATTTTGGGATTGATTGGCCTCTGTTTTTGCCTAAACAACTTAACATTGGGCAGCAGTTCTATGGTATGTTGAATAACATCCTTGCTATAAACTCAAAGATCATCATAGCTATATGTTATAATATCTTGATTTTATCTGCATAGGAACATGAGCTTATCTATTTCCTCTTTATAGAAACATGCTTTGACTTTTACATTCCTTCTAGAACTAATTTGAACTTCTCTAAATGTCTTTTTGTCTATCTTCATCTTCTATCACATGGACTGATCAATGTTATCAAATAATTTCTAAGCTAATCAGCCCCTTAGGAATATGATTGTTTTTTAGTTGAATAACTTATTCTTGACCAACCTGTTATTGCATTTATTTTGGTTTTTCTACATAAATAGCTTCTTTAGATGAGAAATTGACAATTTGCTCACCACTTCCAAATGCTTGCCAGAAAACTTCCTTGTCTGGTATTGATGGTCTAATTTTTTATTTCTAAATTTGGACTTCTACCATAATCAACAATTGGGTTAAAATTTTCTCCCTCGAAAGTTAGTGTATTAGTTATTTGATTCTAATTCTTGGGAATAGATTTCATGTTTAAAGCCTCAAAACTCTACATTAGATCCTATACTCTACTTTGGCATACCTTCAAATTATTGGAAGTATTATATTATTTTGATCTTTTGTAAATATTACTTTAGGAATATGATTCATATTTTATCTAATGTATGTGGCAATATGTGATAAAATGCAAGGTGTCAAGAGAGAATAAAGAGACATGATATGTGGTAATATGAGATTTTTGTCATATGTGAGGGATGTGAAAATATGCATCTCCTAGATGTTTGATGAGATCAATAGTTAGAGTATTAAAAATTCATGTAAAGTTATATATTGGAGATAAAGCTCCATGCAATGTAATCTCTCTGAATCAATCTTGTAATCTTTTGATATTGAATTTGCTTGTGAGATGTTGTTGTTAGTTTGTGAATGTGAATTATTGTTATTTTGTAAGTGGCATTTATCTAATTTATACATGATCTTGGATAAGGCTCATGTGAGATAATTTGGCTATAAATCCAACACAAATAATGATGCTTACTATTACATTTCTTTGTCACTTGATTGATCATTAGCTCAGAGTCGCTGAAAACTAACAACTTAATTTTTATATTCTATGCCTACACCAAACCAAGACATAGGAATTCATATTCATTTATTTTATTAGTGTAGATCCATTTTAATATATAGGAGAATTTATTTATTCCCTTAGAAGAAGATATTAGCACCACTCTAGCTTTGACATTGTTTTTGCATCTAGCTTCATCAAAGTAAAGATTCTAAACCTTTATTTCTTGGAGCTCTTGATTTGACATTGCTTGTGTTTTGAGTGTTTTAGATTTCTCATGCAGTATGTGCCTAATCTTGTATCAATCATGGCATTGAAATCTCTAAGGGAGAACTCATCTTCTGCTTGAATTTCATCTATAATCATCCCTAAGAGATCCATCTCTTCATTGATTAGATTGATGTAGTTTTCCTCTATTCTCTCTATATGGTATGGTGTCAAATTTTCTACATAGGCCTTTACCTTTTTTCCTTTGTGTGGGATTACAATATGTGAGTAGTCTAATGCCATGTAGCTTCTTATCTTCATAATAAATTCTTGGGAAAGGTAAAGGCGAAAGTATGGCTTGAGGTTGACTATCACCACTTATTCTATCATAGTGACTCATATAAATTTAAGCAATACCATTGGGATATCTTTTATTACTCCAAATATTTTAACAAGAGTAGCATCTAATTGTAACACTCTTGGGCATGATTAAGTATATTTCATACCAATATCTTCACACACTACTTTAGGCATAATAGGGTTGTAGCTCCATAATCAACCATGCAGTTATGCACAATCCATTCCTCCATGCATAAAGACATGTAAAAAGGAGGTGGTATGTTCTTCCCCATCTAGGAATAGGTTGACCTTGAGCTCAATCGAACTCCATGTATGGCAAACTTCTAGAGTGGATAGTCTTCAACAAAGCTATAAGTAAGTTGATCTATCTGGGAATCATTAGAGCATCACAGATGCTTGCTCTCAAGGGGGTATTTTTCAATTCTTCAACTATGTTAGGATCCTATATCCTAACCTTCATTATTAATAATAATAATGTAATAAATTTAATATACTAAGGTTAGTATAATTAATAATATAATAATTAATTATTATATTGTTAGGGTTAGGTTAGATAGTCATAAATATTAAATATATTAATTATTATGAATCGTCATGATGAAGTGATGTAGGGTTAGGGTTAGGGTAGATATATATGATGTTTACACAATGACACTGAGAGGTGGGGGTGAATCAGTGTAGCTATTAAATTTTTATATCTACAGAATTTAATATGAAATAAAGAGAATAAAAAACTTGAACAAGAGAGCAAACCACAACACTCAATATAACGAGGTTCACCAATTTGGCTACTCCTCAAAAATGACTGCTTGGACTCCAATCCAAATCCAGTCTTTACAAAATCAATTTTACAAACACTTTACCAGCACCAACTGGAAGGAGCACCAACCCCTATAATTTTTTGCTGCAACAGATGGAGCACCAACTCCTAGTACCAAGCACCAACTTGGACCGCAATTCGATAAATTTTGAATGACATAAAAATGTCTTCACTTTATGCACGACCCCGATCGGTCCGCAATTAACTCAACTCGCACACTCTCACGGCTCTGCTTATTTTTCTCTTGATTCTTTTCTAACTCTCTTTTTACAGCAATTTCTCTCTAACAGCAGCAACTTTATTCTCTGTACGGTTATTCATTTATAACCTTTCAATCTGCATGCAATCGAATCACATACTCTGACTGTTCGAATCCATGCAATACGGCTGTTCGGTTCCATGCACTTCGACTGTTCGAAACCCTGTAATACGTCTTTTGGAAACCATGCAATACGGCAATTTTGTTTCATGTGCTTTGACTGTTCGATTTCTTCGAATACGACTTTTCGAATGCTTTTTCGAAACTCCATGTATGATTCTGCGAAAGCTTTTCGATTCTTCATGTTCGGCTTTTCTGTATGCTTCAAATACGTCTTTTCGAATGCCTACAAATTCGACCTTTCGAATGCTTTTATTATCCTTCAAATTCAGCTTTTCGAATGCGTTTAAATTATGCATGTTTGTCTGTTTCAATGCATGTCCAACACCTGTCAACAATTAACTTTCTGTCTGACTTCAGTTACTTTTTACGTAATCGGTCGCATGATTTTCCTGTCTGCTTTTTTGACACGTGTCACCTTGCATGTTCCTGCGGGTTTTACCTGCCAGACTGTTACCTGTCGCGATATCGCGACACTTTTGACTTATGCTGACGTCACCCTGAAGGTTGTCGTGAAATCACGACCGTTTTGGCCCTCGGAAGCTTTCCCTGCATCTTGTCGCGATATTGCGACTCTTTGAGCTTTTGCTGACGTCATCCTCAATGTTGTCGCGAAATCGTGACGCTTCCGGCTTCCAACAGCTTTCCTTTCATCCTGTCACGAAATCGCGACACTTTTCAACTTTGCTGACGTCATCATCAATGCTGTCGCGAAATCGCAACACTTCCGGCTTCCGTACACTCTTCTTGCCAGCAACAGCGAAAAAGGAACATGTCGCGAAATCGCGACACTTTGTTCTTCCATACAACTCTCCTTGCCAACTCTAGCGAAAATGGAACATGTCGCGAAATCGCGACGCTTCCGGCTCTTGCTGACGTCATCATCCTCCTTGTCGCGAAATCGCGACGCTTTCGGCTCTTGCTGACGTCATCAATCTTCTTGTCGCGAAATCGCGACGCTTCGCTTCCGTACGCTCTTTGCTCCATGCAGTAGCGAAATCGCTACAACTTTTTGCCTTGTCTTTTTTTTTTTATGAAATTTTAACTTGTAATATCAATGCTGCATCTTTCAGATCTACACTTTTGACTAGTAGCGAAATCGCTACACCTTAGTTTCCCCTTATTCCAACATGTAGCGCCATCGCTACACCTTATTTTCTCTTTGTTTCAACCTGTAGCGAAATCGCTACACCTTAGTTTCTTCTTGTTTCAACATGTAACGAAATCGCTACACCTTAGTTCCATGTATTTTCATCATGCAGCGATATCGCTACACCTTTGTTTCCTTTCATTTCAACATGTAGCGATATCGCTACACCTTTGTTTCCTTCTCTGCCAGCATGTCACGAAATCGCGACAGTTTTGCTCGCATCTTCTCTCTCCTCGATCATGTCGCGAAATCATGACAATTTGGCGTGCATTTTCTCTCTCCTGCTTTTTGTCGCGATATCGCGACACATTTTCTCTCTCCTCAGCGAAAACTTGACATGTCGCGAAATCGCGACATTTTCGGCTGCGCCTTCTCTCTCCTCGACCATGTCGCGAAATCGCGACAGAAAACATGTCGCGATATCGCGACAGTTTTCTTCCTTGTCTCTTTTTGCCATTTTCTGAATCTGGGTCACTTCTGTTTTCCTTGAAACTTTCTGCACTTGATCTGACTGACCTCTGAACTGCATCAATCTGACTGTGTTGACAACAATGACAATACTTTTGCAATTCTTTTGCTACACCTTGCTCAACAATATATTATTGTCCAATCATTCATTCGAAGGCATCAATGATTGAATAATAAAATATATCTTTAAAACCATTGGAGGGACCCCCTTATCAATGCAACAATGATTCTCTTAATTTAGATGTTATTTTATTTATTTATTTATTAAATATTTTTCTAGAACCTTCAGGGTTCTACCATTTGGTATCAGAGCCATGTGGGAATTGCTCAAAGACCTTCATCAGATCACTTTCGCGCATGAGTATACAACAACAAATCACCAAACACAACACAGGGTTGGATGAAGCATTTCTCATATATTGCTTCATCAATGGATTGAAAGAGGAAATTAAAATGGAGGTGACGAATTTCAAACCCTATACCATGATGTAGACCATTGGATTAGCCCAAATGGTGAAAGAAAAATTAAACCCTCAACATCGATTAGGATGGATTGAACATTATAATAGAAAAAGAATGGAAATTCTTGACCATAATTGTAGTGGTTTAATGAAAGTGGAAGTAGAGGAAAATAAAGAAATCCAAACTATTAAGGAAGTTGCAAATGAAGAATTTGCTCCTAACCCTAGAAATGTTTTCCTTCGGAGGAGCCCGTAGCCATATATTTCCAAGTGGTACCTATTGCACTTTTGGAGAAAGAAGAAAATAATTCAAACCCTAAAAATGCAAATTTTTTAAAAGAATTGTATGAGGAAGAGGAGGATATCAAAGATGATGGCTTACAAAAATTGTATTTTACAGACTTGCATATGGGTGATGCACACAGCCATCAAGGTGGAAAACAACCTAGTATGATCCTAATGCAGCAAAAGCATTTTTCCAATAGTGATTTCTTGAATAGTTTTTCCAAAGAAGAAACAAAATTTTCTAAAAATCTCAATGGATATGATCCAGCAATGGATCAATTTGATTATCTATTCGACATGTTGGACAGTTCGTTGTTCTCGGATGAGTACCCTCCACCTTGGCCACCACCATTTTCCTAACAATGAACCTCTCCTCCAATACCATGCTTGGTAAAATGGATTGCTTCCAATTTCCAATTTGTTGTAGCACTTTGCTATCCTTACCGTAATTGGTGAATGGACAATCCACAGATCATACCACTGACCAGGGGGAGCCTCACAGTTATGAGATTATCACCAGCAATACTACCTCAAATATTTCCAAAAGTGAATAACTTTTAAACTTTTTATATACAGTAGTAATAATGGCTTCCAAGAACACTGAAAAATGACTGGTCGAATTGTTCGAGAAAGCAAAGAAAGCAGACGAAAGAGCCGCAGACAACAATAAGGTATCCCATGGAGCAGAAGAAGAGAGATGTTTGGACAGTGTCAAAGCCCTTCAATCTGTACTTGTCAACAGAGAAATGCTAAATAATACCAAGGTTGGCAAATGCCTTAGGGTTCTACCATTAATAAACTCCTTTCGGGTTCAAATCTTGGAGTATGCCATGCATATATTTAATACAAGACCGATGAAGGCTAGTGGGGAGTCTTTGGTCTTGTTTGTGCTAAGAATCCAACATTTTAAAAGGCCTATGAGCTGATTTTACGAGCGTTGTAGCAAACAGACTATCAAAAATTTCCATACAAAGACGAGTTCGTGTATACCAGATGGTCAAACAAGCCTCCTGCATACCTTTCTAACCCGTCTACTACTATAGACTAGGGATGATAGGATAAAATCAGGATCAATGCACATATAAACACAAGGTAACCCTTTTTTAGTGCCATTGCTTCTTTCTGATAAGTACAAAATAATAGATCGAATTATTAATCAAAGGAAAGTGTTACCCATATATATAGATAGTTTCAGCACTAATGGAAAGGGAAGGAAGCACAACAAATTGAAGTTAATTCCTATGATTGCCAATTAAATCCACAAAATTAGCAATAGGTTATTGTGGGGAAATGTTGTTTTGATGTAGGCTACCCACAACAATAGTTAAAAAATTTTCATATTAATATATGTATGTCAACAGATGTTTATTGTTTTCAAATACATGGCATCAGATTCATCGTGCCACACTCAATGATTTCAAGACGTTATTAATATCACAAGGCATTCCATTTAAAAATTGCTAAACAATAGCACAACTTGTCAATGGGTTATGATCGAGCCAAAATGAATTCAATTCAATGAAAGAGTTGGACGTAATAATTTCAATACTTGCACTGTTGTTACCACTCTGATTGCCAGATTTGCCACTATCCAATATTGAAATTGACGATGAAGGTGTAGGTGAAGGATTTGGCAATTGAGCCCCATTCCACTGATATGATGACAGAGAAGAATGTCTACCGTTGTCATGCGCAGGCAAGGGGACTGTATTCTGTGTGCGCTTCCAACAAAAGATGCAACCACATATCTGTTAGGAAAAACTTGAATATTTATCACCTGCAAGAGGAAGCACAATAACAAAAATAGGAAACATGTAGAAACAGTAACACAAGTGACACAGAGATTTACGTGGAAACCTACAATGTGCGGGAAAAACCATGGGACAATGGCAACTTCTTCTTTTATTATTTTCAGCAAATTTACATTCGCATTTTCACAACGTTTTTCAACCACACATGCAAGGGATCAAGTCCATTTTATAGAGCAGATAAGGAAGGCCCCAACCGTTCGTTTCCTCTCCATGAGGAGACCTCCACAAAACTATTTGTCTTCATATAGAACCAAAACGGTTCGTCTTCTGCAAGTTATCGTCTACCTAGATGTCCACTACTTTGACGTCTACTTGGCTTGACGTCTGCTTGGTTTGACGTCTGGCCTAGACATCTACTTGGTCAGACGTCAGGCCTATACGTCTACCAGCCTAGATGTATGGTAGCCCAGACGTCTAGCCTAGACGTCTAGCAGCCCAAACGTCAGGCCTAGACGTCTAGCAGCCTAAACGATAGGCCTAGACGTCTAGCATCCTAGACATATGGCAGCCTAAACGTCTTGCCTAGACATCTAGCAGCCTAGACATCTGGCAACCCAAACGTATGTCCAATATGTCTAGTAGGTTAGATATATAGCCTATTGTCTAGACATCTGACCTAGATGTCTAGCAGGTCAGATGTATGGCCTGATCTAGACTATAACAGTCCTCTTTCCTGGCTGCTTGTACTGCATTGTGACTTCACTTTCTAACATTCTCCCACTTAAAATCAATATTCAAGAATTCTTCTGCCAAAGATCTTCATCTAGTGTCAATTGCCCAATGTTGCCCTTGTTACTTTTTCAGCAAGCCCAGAGAAGTTCTGCACCATTCAAACTTCTCTACCTTGATCGGCTTTGTAAGCATATATGCAGGATTCACTTCAGTGTCAATTTTTTACAACAGGATCCTACCTTCTTCCGCCACATTTTTGATAAAGTGGTACTTGACATCAATGTGTTTTGTGTGATCATGGAATGTTGGATTCTTCACTAACTGAATAGCACTCTGGCTATCACAATGCAGCATAATTTTCTCCTACATTACCTTGAAGTCACCCAACAATTGCTCTAGCCAAATTACCTCTTTTTTGGCATGAGTCGCTGCAATATATTCTACTTCAGTGGTTGATAAAGCTACAACAGACTGTAACTTAGAAGCCCAAATCGCTGCTCCCCCAGCAAGAGTGAAGGTATATCATGTAGTGGATTTTCTCCCATATTTATCTCCACCATAATCAGAATCCACAAAACTTGTAACTTGCAAATCTGTTGATCCAAATTAAATGGAAACATCTGAAGTGGATCTTAAATATTTGAATATCCACTTCACCGAATTCCAATGCTCTTTACCAGGATTTTCTATGTATCGGCTGACTACTCCCATTGCTTGGGTAATATCCGGTATGGTTCTCACCATGGCATACATGAGGCTTCCTACTGTTGATGAATACGGTACACAAGATATGCTTGTCTTCTCTGCTTTCGTTATAGGACACTAGTTGGAAGACAACTTTAAGTGTGGAAGAAGTGGGGTACTAATTGGTTTAGCATTATGCATATTGAAGCGCTACTGAATATTTTCCACATATGATTTTTGACTTAACCAGATCTTTCTTCCTTTTTTGTCCTTGTGTATCTTCATCCCTAAAATTTGGTTTGCTGCTCCTAAATCCTTCATTTCAAATATCCTAGCCAACTGAGCCTTAATATCAATGATTTTCTTCATACTAGGGCCTGCAACCAGCATATCATCAACATACACTAGCAAAATAATAAAACTACCATCGCCAAACCTCTTATAGTATGCACAATGCTCAGCTTCACTCCTGCTAAAAGCTTGGCTCTTCATGAAGGTGTCAAATTTCTTGGACCACATCTTTGGCACCTGTTTCAACCCATACAGTGATTTCTTCAGTCTGCAAACCAAATGTTCTTTGCCTCTTTCTTTATAGACCTCAGGCTGATCCATATATATCTCTTCCTCGATATCACCATGCAAGAAAGTAGTCTTTACATCAAGTTGCTTCAATTCCAAATCCTGTGTAGCTACGAGTGCAAGTAGAACTCTAATAGTATTCATATTCACAACTGGAGAGAAAATTTCATTAAAGTCAACACCTGACTTTTGCACATAGCCCTTTGCCACCAAGCGATTTTAATAGTGTTCCAACAACCCATCGATGTTCTTCTTCACTTTGTACACCCACTTGTTTCCAACAGTCTTTCTTCTAGGTGGGAGATCCACAAGTTCCCAAATTTTATTCTTTCAAAGTGCCTCAATTTCCTCCTCCATGGATTTCCTCCACTTTTCTACATTTTCAAACTCTCTATCTTCCTGAAATGAACTAGGTTCACCATCATCAGTTAACAAAGCAAAAGAGGACTAATACACATGATAATACCTTTCCGAACACTTTTGTGGATGTGTAGATATTCTAACCCAATGATTTATCAGTTTTGGCTCTTAGTCTTATGACCATTGTGGCTGCTCTATTTCCTGTTCTACTTGTTCTACATGCTGATCAAAAACTTTAGCATGTTCATCTTCACTCAATTCTACTTCAACAGGTACAACATTAGGATTTTGATGTACCTCCTTCCTTTGCATGGATTTTTCATCAACAATTACATCCCGACTAATAATTACCTTGTGGGCAGTAGGATCCCACAGTCTATACCCCTTCACTATATCTCCATAGCTAAGAAAAACACATTTGCTTGACTTCGGGTCAAGCTTGGACCTTTTTCTTTGGGTACATGGGCAAATGCATCACAGCCAAAGGTACGCAAATGAGAGTAATCAACTGGCTTACAACACCAAACCTCCTCCGAAACCTATCCATCCAACGCAACTGTAGGTGACATGTTAATAAGATAAATAATTGTATTAACAACCTCTACCTAAAACTTTTTCTCCAACATGGTTGCACTAAGCATTGTTCTTGCATGTTCCATGATTGTGCGATTCATCCGCTCAACCACACCATTTTGCTGGAGAGTGTATGGTACAGTCTTTTGGTGCTTAATACCTTCCTGCATACAAAATTTATCAAATTCCTTGGAGCAATATTCACCCCCATTACCTGACCTGAGACATAAAATTGACTTGCCCAAACTCTTCTCTACCCATTCTTTGAACTCTTTAAATTTTTGCAAAGCTTCTAATTTCTTCTTCAGAAAGTAAACCCACACTCTCCTAGAATAATCATCTATAAAAGTCAAAAAATATATGGTGCCATTCAAGGACTGAGTGGGGACTGGTCCAAATATATCCAAATGTATAAGTTGCAAAAAATCAGAACTCTTACCAGGACTTGCAGTAAACCGAACCCTCTTCTGTTTACCAAAAATACAGTGCTCATATAAATCTAAATTACAAGACTTAATCCCAGAAATCATACCTCTATCATGCATAATTTTTAGGTATTTTTCACTAATATGGCTTAGGCATTAATGTCATAACATTACTGCATCCTGAATAGAAGTTGTTGTTGCATGGTTTGTCACCGTATCACTGCATAAACGGTATAAGGTCCCATAATATTCTCCCTTTTCTACTACAAGAGCTCCTTTGGTAATCTTGCAGTAGTTGTTACTGAAAGTGACATAATACCCTAGCTTATCCATCATTTTGATTGAGAGCAAATTCTTCCTCAAATCGAGCACATGTCGCACATCACATAACATCCTTTCTCTACCATCGTCCATCCTGATCCTTATATCCCCTCTTCTCACAATTTCTAAAGGGTGATCATCACCCAAATAGACCTTTCCACCACAATATAGATTATATTTGTTAAACCAGTCTCTGTGGGGAGACATGTGGAAAGATGCACCTGAGTCCAAAACCCAGGTGTATAAAACAAATCTGTTGTTACTAATATAGAAGGCTTCACATGTTGTTGTCTCTCATGAATCTTCTGCACTGGCCTCAACTGATAGCTGATTTTGCTTTTCATCATTCTTTAATTACCAACAGTCCTTCTTGGAGTGTCCTAGCTTCCCACAATGCCAACACTTCCCTTTCTGCTTATGTCCTTTAGACTTAGATCTGGACTATTTTCTACCTTGTTTACTCTTCTCGAAGGATCGACCTCTCACAAATAGGGCTTCATTGGTTGAGGTTTCCAGAGATGTTTTTCGCCTCAACTCTTCTGCCAAAAAAGCGGCTACCACATCATCAAATTTAAGAGTTCCTGATGATGAATTACTGATGGTCATCACCATATGATCCTAAGTGTCCAGGAGAGAACAAAGTAGGGTGATAGCTCTATCTTCATCCTCCATCTTCACATTAACTGAAACCAGTTTACTGACAAGAGTATTAAACTCATTCAAATGATCTACAACGGATGAACTTTCCTTCATCCTCAAGCTATAAAGCTAATTTTTTAGAAAAACCTTATTTGTTGTTGATTTTGTTTCATACAACTTTTCAAGCTTTTGTCAAAGGGCTTTCGCGGTCTTCTCTTCAGCTACATTGAATAAGATGGAGTCCGTTAGGCAAAGACAGATTGTAGAAACTGTCTTTCTATCAAGCGTTACCCACTCCTCATCTTTCATGCTACTTGGTTTACTCGCAATCCCTTCCAAGGCTTAAGCTTGGTCATTCTGAACCAGCAAATCCTCCACCTTCATATTCCATAGAGCAAAGTTCCTGCCATTAAATTTCTCAATCTTGAACTTAGTTACACCTTTTGTCATTGTTGCAGCTCCCACTCGCACAAAACCTTAGCTCTGATACCAGATGTTAGGAAAAACTTCAATATTTATCACCTGCAAGAGGAAGCACAATAACAAAAATAGAAAACACGCAGAAACAGTAACACAAGTGACATAGATATTTACATGGAAACCTGCAATGTGCAGGAAAAACCATGAGGCAATGGCAACTTCTTCTTTTATTATTTTCAGCAAATTTACATTAACGTTTTCACAATGTTTTTCAACCACACATATGCAAGGTATCAAGTCCCTTTTATAGAGTAAACAAGGAAGGCCCCAACCGTTTATTTCCTCTTCCCAAGGAGACCTTCACAAAACGGTTCGTCTTCATACGGAATCGAAACAGTTCGTCTTCCATGAGTTGTCATCTACCTAAACGTCCACTACTTTGACGTCTACTTGGCTTGATGTTTTCTTGATTTGACGTCTGGCCTAGAAATTTACTTGGTCAGACGTCAGGCCTAGACATCTACCAGTCTATACTTCTACTTGGTCAGATGTCAAGCCTAGACGTCTACGAGCCTAGACATATGGTAGCCCAAAAATTTAGCCTAGATGTTTGGCAGCCCAGACGTCTGGCCTAGACGTCTAGCAGCCTAGACGTCTAGCCTAGATGTCTAGCAGGTTAGACGTCTAGCTTGTTGTCTAGACGTCTGACCTAGACGTCTAGTAGGTCAGACGTCTGGCCTGCTTTGGACTTCTGTAGTCCTCTTTCTTGGCTGCCTTTACTGCATAGTGACTTCACTTCCTAACAATATCCAATAATGGTGGCGGTGATTAAATATCGTGAACTGGAAATCACAATCATTGCAAACCTTATAGCTGTGATCAAGGCATCCAAAAATCCCTCGAGATCTTCGACAACAGATCACCCATCCATGCTAGTTTGTCGAACGTCATTGCTCCCCATCCGCAAATATGGTGAAATCAATGGCTCCGAGAATCAAAATCTGCACGCTGCTTGTTGCCCTCAACGTGATATTTATGGTGCATGTATCCGCTCGATACAGCCTAAATACGAATGAAAATACAAGTAACAAAAACAGAGCTAAATATAACGTTGCCAGTGACGTAGAACGGTTGGCATCATGCGATTCTCATACGAACGAGAAAAAATTAGTAGTGGGTGGATATACATTTTATTCAATAAAGTCAAGTTTGCCCCATGTCTTCACTCCTGCCCAAAGAAAAATGTATTCTCATAGCACAAGAACAACCATCCAGATGAATTATTCCTCCAATTGAACGAGGGCAATAATTCTTAATTGTTTCTACTGTTGTATAACATTCTGAACGGGCTACCGCTTGCTGGTAAAAGAGTATTGGATATACCAAAAACTTGATTAATAATAATCTACATTAATTTGAAAGGAAATGCCAAATATCAGTTGAAATTCCAATTGTATCTACTTGGTCAGACCATCTATTTATGGATGAGCTATTACCACTGCACAAAAACTTAGTGTACTTGCGAGTATCGAGATTGATATGCTCGTGAGACACTTTCCTAAAACGAAGTCATACGTAAACATGCCACTTTCGATCATTACGTAGTCCTTTCTTGGGAAGCTGTGTAGAACTCCTTCAATGGACACGGTAAAATTTAGTAAAAGATGGCAAATTATCCGAGGCGAAACATCGACAGTTAGGTCAAATTCAGTTGGTCTATTTCCTTGACACGTAGGTGTGGTATGCAAGTCGAGGCCTACTCAAGTTTGGTTTGGTTTGGTTTACACTTTGCCGACTGGAATAAGAATTCATGCAATATGAAGATGCAATTCTCTTCGTTGTACATTGAAAGCTCGCCTAGACACTAATGGGATCTGCACAAATCTTCAATAAAATTTACCTCAAATATTTGTATCAAGTTATAGTTATGAATCAACTTTAGGCAATACTGCTACAATAACCTGTTGATGATGATGGGCTTCTTCCATTGCTTGACGGACAAACCACTGGAGCCTCACTGTACCAAATACCCTGTAATATCGATAGTTTTATGATTAAAATGTCTATCACGAGGCATCTCGATGATAAGGATAATATGTTCATGCCTACCATCGAGAATATGATTGCCTTTGCTCAGTTTTGTTGTGAAGTGACAAAGGTTGAAGACTATGGTAGACGAGATTCAGAAGTTGACATTACTTTCAACCCATAAACTTTCTTGGCTTGTATTATAAGTGGAGAAAATACAAAATAACTTTGTCTATATTTGATTAACATCACTGGTGCCTGAACAAAACAACAATTTGCAAAGCATTGGAAGAGATAGTTGGGTTATTTTTAGAGTGCTACAAACCTCCATAAAATAGTCGTAATCTGTACAGCCATAAGAGCACCGAGAGGATCGCGCGCTAGCTTGGAGGCCATCCAACCATGATACGAAAAAGCAATCAAACCAACGATTTTTTAAGGTCAACCCAACCAAATTCAATATACTACATGGATCTGGAGCTTATTTTTCCAAATCTTTCCCAGATTTGAGGACAAAGTTGTTTCCAGGAGGGGTGGCATGTTAGGATCCTATATCCTAACCTTCATTATTAATAATAATAATATAATAAATTTAATATACTAAGGTTAGTATAGTTAATAATATAATAATTAATTATTATATTATTAGGGTTAAGTTAGATAGTCATAATAATTAAATATCTTAATTATTATGAATCGTCATGATGAAGTGACATAGGGTTAGGGTAGATATATATTATTGTCCAATCATTCATTTGAAGGCATCAATGATTGAATAATAAAATTTATCTTTAAAACCATTGGAGGGATCAAGTTATCAATGCAACAGTGATTCTTTTAATTTAGATGTTATTTTATTTATTTATTTATTAAATATTTTGCTAGAACCTTCAAGGTTCTACCAAACTATATTAAATCCCAATGATTTTGGCAGCATCTTTTCTTTCTTCTCTAAATTCACCAAATCTCTTTCAATATTCTTGGATAGCTTCCAACCTCTATAATTTGGTTATGGAAGGATATTAAAGTCTATATTGAGCTTGTTCTTTAGATTCTCCTTGAATTTCTTTTGCCTCTTTTACTTTTTTTGGTTTTAGTTGTTCTTCCTTTTGCTTGGGTAGAGGTTGGATTTTCTAAGAAGTTGATTGAGCTTGTGTTTTCTTAGATCCTAGTTGTATTTGATCTTTTATATTTTGAGGCTAGTCGAAAACTTTGAATGGCTCTAGTTTTTTTGTGCCCACTTGTAAAGGTTTATTTCCAAATCATATCGGTACTAATATGAATTCTTCTTCTAGAGGATCTTGCATGATCATAACTTAGATTATATCCCATAGGTTAATTGTCTAACTTTTCTATACCTTCTCGACCTTTTCTGTAGATGATAGCTAAGCTTGATGTTGATACATCACACATGTATTAATATTATGTAGATTGTTGCATACTAGGCACCAATAATTTCCTTTAGATGTAGAGGTAGATGGTTTTGCTTCTTAATCATTACAAACATTGTTGATTCTTTTGGTAATGTTGCAAGTAGAAGATTCTCGATCTTTAGTTACGTAGGGGAATCTTTTGGGCTGATATTTTTTAGCCTCGCTTCTTTTGATAGCAATCATCTCACTATTTAAGTTCTTCAATGTAGTTAACACTTCTTGCATAATTAGAGATTCTTTTGGCTCCAAGGTAGGCAATGCTGAAAATTTTGGTATAGGAGGTAATAACTTAGGATTAGGAATTAGAGCTACTAAAGTTAGGTGTGTGATTGTGACCAAAGTTTCTTTTTGCTAAGTGAGCTGAACATTTTTTGGGAAATATGGCATAATAACCCTAGGGGGAAGTTTTTCCACTAAAATAAGATCATTTTATATATTTATTGTGGCCTGATAGACTTGAGGGAAGATCACCACATTGGACTATCATATTTGGAGGCCTAGATTGGGATGAAAAGCATGGAGTTAATAGATATATGCTTGAGGGTCAGATGACCTAATGTCTATGGGAATTCTTCTCCAAGTTTGACTAAACTTGATATTAAAGTTAGTAATGGCTTCCTAAGGATGTCTTTGAATAGTAGTTATATGTGTGAGTAATAAGAAAGGATCTACAAATTCATTGAAATCTTCTATTTATCATGTTTAAGGTACATCGATAGTTTCATAGATAGTTAATTATGATGGATTAATAGAAGTTGGTAGTAGAACCTAAAGGTATAATTATGTTAAAGCTCAAAGTTTTAAGAAATAAAATAGTTAGACTAGGAAGGATCAAATGGAAGAGTTTGTCGACAGAGGATGCCACTTCAAAGTCTAAATATTTCATATCCAAGCATCCAAACCTCCAAAACTTATAAGGAACAAATAGCAAAAGGGTGCAATGAGACAAGAGTTAAAATTAAATTAAATCTCATATTTATATAGGTGAATTATACTAAGTCATTAAATAGTGGGTTGGTTAGAGCTATATTTTGGAGCATGTAAACCTCATATTCAATTCCCATCATAAATATCCTTTTGAAATAAAATACATAGCTCACCTATTTATAAGAGACATATCAAAAGCAATAGTGGTAATTGATAGAAATGGTATAACTTTGCACTAAAATATCACATCAAGATAAAAAAAAAATTTGTGTTGGAAAGTAAGACTTTAAGATGCTAACTTTGGAGAGAGATAAAGGTAAAGCAATTCACTAATTGTCACAAGTGAAAATATAGTTCTTTTAATACATTAAAATCATAGTGTCATTTTTTGTTATGAAATACTATACAATAGTTTTCGTATAAGTTATTATTTATCCAATTTTATTATTAATGTAAAAACATAGCCTTAATATCTTTTTCCAATGAGCAATACTGAGGGATATACGACCTTGTAAAGTCAGTCATACGGAACAAGGGCAGTGATGATTTTTCAAGTAAAAAAAACACGAAATTATAAATATCTGTCAACTAGGGTTTGGATGATGGGAGGAGCAATGGAGGGCTAGGGCTTCAGTGAGGCAATACATTTTGTCTAGGCATAGAATTTTTCAGCTAAGTTTCTTTTTTCCTTCTTTATCTTAGAAATTTTGCTTGCAAATTATTATAATTTTTTATCAAATATTATATTCGCTATAGGATATTCTGGTAAATTTTAGTGGATTTTGAATTTAGTTTCCTTCCTATTGACCAATTTATAGCTAAATCCTTAGAATCATCTCTAATAGTAGAGGTTAGTGATAAAATCACAAAGGATCAATCCATACTGCTCAAAGTTAGGGCAATTTTTGGTAAATTTAATGGGTATTGGCCAAGGGCTTCAACCTTGAGAAAATGGATTGATAGGAGTTTGAATTCTCCAAGAGTGATTTCATCATTCTTCCCAAAGGTTTCTTCCTAGACAATCTTTGTTGTAGGGAAGAAATAAATAAAATCCTAAAAGGGGGTTCTTGATTTATGGGAAGAGCATGATTCTTCCTTACCTACTGGTATGATTTTTCATCTAAAAAAGTAAATCTATCCCTAGTACCAGTTTAGGTTAAGGATGTATGGGTTGCCTATTGAGTTTTGAGAAATGGATACCTTCAAGGCAATAGGCAACACTCTAGGAGAATTCCTTGAGATTTCAAAACTATGAAAGATGGATTCTTGGCTATTTATGCTCAGATATTGGTCATGGTTGATATAAGTAAACCTTTACCAGAATCAATCATTCTTAAATATGGGGATAAGATGTGGACCCAAACCATAGATTATGAAAACATATCTTTTAGATGTAGAAGATGTCATGAGGTGGGGCATATTGAGAGATCATGCCCTAAGAAGATTCCAACATAATCATGTAGAAACCCGCAAGAGAAACTTACAAATGAAAATGGATGAGGATGGTTTTCAATTTTCAAAAAATAGAAATAGACAAATGAAAACAAATCAACAATAAAGACTAGTAAGAAAGGATATTGGAAGAAATTCCAACTCTTTTGAGGCTTTAGCCTATGAAGAAAAAGTAGATCAAAGCTTAGAGGACACAAATACATCAGGTTTAGAATATTAACAAGGAATCATCTATTCAGTATGATTTTGATTTAGGGACAAACATTCTCGATGAACCTAAGTGTTGGCAGTTTTGCAACCTTGCCACATTACAATTTTGTTAAGTGATTGATTGTAAAATTTAAAGGCATTTGATAATATGAAGGTGCTACAATTTTATTGCATACATTTTAATGCAGTTTTAATTTTCTGCCTTTTACTTTTGTAATATTGCATTATTGTAAATATATCGAATTTATGTAAGCAATTAAGTAATTTTGTTTAAAACTACTAAGAAACGCAAGCGTCGGAAAGAAGTTGATTTTCAAAGGAGAAGTACTTCAAAGAGAAGGAGCAACGATATTGGGCACCTTCGCCCAAGACATTTCGCCTCAGAGAATGTTGAGATCATGTTTGAATTTCAATAAGGGAGTAGAGAAACGTTTTCACCCCAATAGAGGGGTGAATATCTCTGTTGCTCCTCTTGGAAGTAAAACAAAGTTTGAGAAACAGATTCATCCAATGGGAAGGAGCAGATATTTCAAGAGCAAATAGAAGAGTAAGGTGCTTTCGCCCCAAGTGAGGGGCAAAACCTCTTGTCACCCCTCTTTGGGGTAAAATTTGTTTCACGCGCCAGACATGTCGAAGTTTAATTACAAAGCGCTATGTAAAAAAATTGAAGGCGTTGTCAGCCCAACAAAGGGGCGAAACTCCTTGGTGCCCCTCTTTGAGGTAACATGCAATGCAAAGGCAGTGTCGCAAGAGTCGAACGCCCATGAACTAAAGTAGAGTTTCAAGAGGTACTTTCACCCCAAGTGAGGGGCGAAAGTCTTTGTCGCCTCTCTTTGGGGCGAAAACGTAACATAAAAAGGAAGTCGTAAGATAGGCGCTAAAGTGGGCGCTAACAAAAAAATAAGAGGCGCTTTCACCCCAAGTGAAGGGTGAAACTCTTTGTTGCCCCTCCTTGGGGCAAAACATATATCAAATAAATTTTAAAGTATGGCGGGCTCGACCTGGGTAAATGACGAGGCTCTTTCGCCCCAAGTGAGGGGCGAAACCTCTTGTTGCCCCTCCTTGGGGCGAAAGAATATTTCCAAGATTTTAACAGCCACAAAAGAGTAAATCAAAGTTGCCTTTGTGAAAGGGTGCTAGGTAGTGTCACCTTTCCAAGGGGCGAACGGAGTTCAAAAGTTCTATTTCGGGTGAAATTCATTACACTGCGCTCTACGTTGAATTAGCAAGTAATGTCGCCTCTCTAGAAGGACAAAATTTCCTATCATCTTCTTTCGATGCGACAGCAAAAAATACAGTTATGAGGAGATAATTGAAAGGCGAAATTTCTTGAATATCAGGCCCGATCATGTTGTTGCCCATTGTTGCTTCGACAGGGTTGTTTCGCCCTGTCTTCGGGTGAAACCATTATTGGATAAAGATATAGCTTTCGAAGGTGCGATTTTACAGTTTTTTTGGGAAAGAGGCAAGGAAGGATGGCATTTAATTCCTAGAGCAATGCAGGCAAGCACTTCCAGAATATTTGCTTCAATGCTCAGAGATTAGAAGCAATTCTTTCTCATTTCCAACACACCGACTATCAACCATTGATGATTCTCAAGGCAAATTTAATGCTCGATGGACTTTTCTATTGAAAGTGAATTTCCAAAGTGCAAGGCGAAGTGAATTCAGACTCGATTCTCAAGAAATTTTGTTGTGTTCCATTGCACCAACGTCCGAGATTTCTTCAGGCATTTACTCTTATCAACTTCTTTATGCAATTCTCCTGTCAAAGCCGGATCATGGTTTCTTTGCAGAATGTTTTGACCATAATGCCATTGATGTCGAGGAGAAAAATATGCATTTTGGTTTTTGATCTACCAACATTTTGTTGTATATGCATTAAATGATAGAGGTGAAATCCCTCTATAAAATACTAATCATTTTTTATTGTAAAGGATGGAAGGTTGGACACTCTGCAGAAAAATACTCCAAGTTTTCTGCATTAATAGAGACAATTCAGCTTCTGGTTCTTCGAATGATTTTACACTTGATAGTTTTCTATGTGTGATTTCTGAGAGCTTTTATTTCCATTATTTTTTTTAAGTAAATTATGCTTCTGAATTTAGTCTTTGCTTTTGTGGGAGTGAACACTAAAATACACTCTGAGGGTTATTCTCTTGCATGACTGTTAGAAGTTTCTACGTTTGTGTTTCTATTATATTCTGCTAGTCGCTTGGTGGAAATTTAGTTGTTAGTCTATTCTTGTCCTATTATGTTGGCTTATAGCCATATTTCCCATCTATTTTCATAATTTCCCATTTATTTCATGTTTCTCTAAACTTATACCCAGTGTAAGATTAGTAAGGGAGCCATCCATCTCTAGAGATTGGCTTGGAGGACATTTCTTTCCTCCAGCTTTTCAATGTTAATCGGGTCTAAGGCACACAAGGCATAGATCTTGTTACTAGGTAGATTCATGACCAACATTTTTTGGCACTCCCAGTGGGACTTTCAAAAGGTTCCACTTTTAACAGTATTAAGGTTTGATGTTCACCTTGTACTGTATGAATAGAACATATGGCGACTCAGCTCTACCCAGAAGCCTCCGAATATAAAGTAAGCAAAAGCTTTCTTCATGATTACAAGATTGAAAACCAAGAATTTTGAAGATCCTATTGAGTTTTATGAGCTTGATATCCAAGATCTAGGAGAACACCCAAGGTTAGTTTCTCCGACTATCCCATCCACCACAACATCCTCTCAATTAGTTGATGTGCTTTATGTTCCTGCAAGTCCTGCTAGTACAACTACTAGCTTTCCACCTCCCCAACCACATACACCAGTCCATATGGCTCAAAATCTGCCACCATAGCAACCACCACCAAGGTAGTTTCCAGCATGGAATAACTCTGGAGCTTTGAATCTACAAGCTCAAAACCCGTTTCCTCAAGCAACATTGAAGGATTTGCCTACCTATGATGGTACGGGTAATACTACTTACGAGCATATCCAAGATGTGGCTTCTTTGGTGATAATTGATGAGGCCCCAAAATACCTCATTATTGCACAATGTTTGACTACCATATGATAAGTTAAATGCCAAATAGTTGACTAAAATATACTATTTGTTAAGTGTTTGCATGATTTTATGTTAGGAATACTATATCTCTGTTTTTGACTATTTTCAGCATTTTGTGACTGATTTTGCTTGATTAAGTAGCAAGTAAAAACATGCATTTCAATTAACCAAATGTGGTATGCTGATATCCATTAACTTCTCAATGGTTTTTGAATGTTTTCCTGCCCTTCAACTTGTTTCAAATCCACATTGAAGCCAAAAGTTTAGGACTGTCATAAATCTAAAAATCTAAAAAAACAGCCATATAAAAATCAGCAAGCTGTCACTTTATAGGAACACCTTGAAGTTGTCAAGCAAAGCATGAGGATATGGATGGAATGAGTTCAGAAGGACTACAGAAGACATCTGACCTATTTAGAAGCATTCCCACATGGTCTAAATAGGCAACAATAGGATATAACAGAGCAGGGACAATTGTGCAACATTGTTGCACTATTTCAACATTGTTACTTGGTGAATGAAGTGTATAAATTCAGTAGCAACTTGATGTAATCCTTCATGTTGATATTTGAATAATTTTTCCATGTTCTAATTTGTTTGAATTTGCAAGAAATGCCAATATTTTACAACTGTGCAGCAGAATTGGAAAATGCAGTAATTTACCATGTAAATTCCAGCAAGCTACAAATGAATGGCAAGGCATGGAATTCACACATGGAGAGGAATGAAGGCTATTGCAATCTGATCCTGAGGACTAATCCACCTGAGAAATGTAGCTAAAATCACTTGAAGAGCACACAGTTGTTCATTCCGAAGATCTTCGGAATGAACAGACATCTTCGGAATGAGAAATGCAGTCTCTTCGGAATGAGCCACTTATCTTCGAAATGAGAACAGAAAGTGCTTTTTGACTTGTTGACTGATTTTTGACGATGGAAAAAGGGAAAGAAGGTTGAAAAGGTTAAAGGAAAATATCTCCCATCCAACTTTGTCGTCCTTGCCGTCCAAAGCCACCATTCATGGAAAAGATCAATTTTGATCCTCTTCTAGGATAAACCCAGAAAAACTGCAGCATAATAGAAAGTTGTTTGCAAGATAGAAATGGCATATTCTGAAGTGGAGAAAGATGTGTGAGATATTTCTAGACTCCTCCCACGTACTCCCACCATTGAAGATGCTTTCTAAGGGCCAATGACTACTACTGCAACACAAACTGTCCAGATTTGCATTTATTTTAGATCCAAAATTATTGGCAAATCACTATAAAGCAGCACATAGGCTGATTTGAGCATGGGATATGTTGTAAATATTTATATAAATAACACAGCTCCCTCTTTGGTTGAGCCAGTTAGGAATTAGAATAGAGGAGAGTTTTCAATAGCAGCAATTAGGACTGTACAACAATTTTTTGTAACAGTTTTCAGCATGTTCTGTCATCAATAAAAGTGCAACTATTTTATCATTTTCTGTTCTGAGTGTTAATTAGTTAAGGAGTGCTTTTCACCTCCTTCTAGATCAGGAAGTATGGGCCCACTTTCAGATCTAGAAGGAGGGATTTTATGGCAGGTTTTAATCTGTAATTTTGCTGCAGCAGAATTAATAGATTGCTTGCCAGATTTCATTTTCTTGTTTTTATTTTGTATTATGTGATTTATGTTTTCTATTATGTTTGTGTACAACATTTGTGTGTATGTCAGCTGACAAATTATATTAAGCATTTTTCCTTTGCTTTCCATGTTTTCCTTGCTTTCTATTTTAGCAACTTTCCATTTTCAGCATATTTCATTTTGTTGTCAATTCCTGTAGCAGAAGCTTGACGACCTTTTGTGGTAGGGCATTGACAGGTGTTTTTAGAATAAGTTTCATTTACAAGCATCATTTCAATTATGCAAGAGTAACTAGATTTCAATTTTGCAAAAGTAGATTAGATTTCAATTTAGCACATTTCAATTCATGCAATTTAAATTATTGTTATTTTAATTCTGCAATTGTAGTTAAATTTCAATTCTTGCAACTTAGAATTAGTTTCTGTAAGTTTCCATTCTATAGATTAGGTTTAGTGTGACACCAAAAGGCTAAACCAAAATCTGTCTCACCTAATAAATGCTTGAAATCTGAATGCCTGAATTGTACTCTGCCTTAGCCTTCTATCGTAGACAGCCTTGGACACCACCCCGGATTGATAAGATCTTTGAGATTTAATGATGTGCTTAACGACAACGCATCATTTTGGTGTCGTTTTCGAGGAACATGGTGTTGTTAGAGGGTAAAAGTAGTCAAATAATTATTATTGTGCTAAGTTATGAAGTTCAAAGTTAAATCTGAATGTAATAGCTGGTATAAATAATAATTATTGATAGTTGCATTTCAGTCCATTTAGAAAACAAGCAACCACAGGGAGGTGATCTTCACACCTAGGGGTTAAATTGCTTATGTTTGAAATTCTTGATAAAAATTGAAAGAATTCATCATCCTCATTATCAAGAAACATAAGATCTCTTAGAGGAGCCATCTGCTAGTACTACCATTTTTATATCCATATCATCGGGGTAGTATAAACAAATTTGTACTAGGTGTTGGAAAGATATCATGGTAGATATACAAGACTATCCCTTGAACAAAATAGCCATATCAACTACCTGTAGCATTTGTTCACAGGGACATATCATTGATGAATGCCATTTACTTCCATAACTTAGAGATGCAAAATATGTTGCCTAGTCTGAATTCTTCTCAAAGAGAGATCCCAACAACAACAAACAGGGCAAGTAAATCAACCACCACCTTCAGCCCAACCTGTGGCCAATATGAATAATATAGGACAGGCAACCCCTGTCTATGTAAGCTAAAAAAAAAATCACAAAAACTTTTGCACAATCAAAATAGGAGTTTACAACTTAATGATGATCCTAGAGTTTTCCATTATTACTTAAATATTGTTAGGATTTTACCGCGCTAAACCGCAACCTAGCAATTCTTAGCCTACACAGACAATAGTTGATCTCATTAGAGGTGATCCTACCTGACAAGTAGTTGATCTGCTAAAGTTGTACACTTCTTGTCTTATTGTGCAAACCAAAAATATTTCTTTTTTTAGCCCAACCTGTGATCAGTCTGAATAATACAGGATAGGCAACCCCTGTCTATGTAGCTGAATCTAGTATAAAAAAAAACCTGCAGGAAATGTTATTGACTGTAGCAACATCCAACTGTGCTCAAACAAGAACTTACCTGAGCTTGAAGAGACAAAAATCAATGGAGATACACAGAAAACCTTTAGTCCAAACACACAGAAATTAGCCTTGGATAAAGGAGAAAAAACTAGAAAAACTACACATAGAAAATTTACTTCCATTTTACAAAGGGGTAAATTCTGTCCTCCTAGGAATGAAACAAATTGAAGTGCAGCCAAGAAAATTCTTGAACATTATTAGCTGGATGACTTATAAACAAAAAGCAAAATTGTTGTTATTTTGAAACAATATTTCAATCCCTTTACATGGAATTACAAGGGTATATCAAGATTTTATCTTGATGTAAGCACTTAACATCTTTTGGGAATTGGTATTTAATTATTTCAAGAATAGATTGACAAGATTTTGTAGACTAGGAGGCATGGACAACACTTGATTGAAGAAGTTTTCAGATATGGAGCAGTGCTTCTTTCTCCCATTGGTAATTCATGGAGGATGTTAGTGGTGAATGGAAATTGCCTTCGGGTATACCATGCACCATTAACTAAGGAGGAGTTCTTAAAGGATATTCCATTGGATGTACACATAATGGAAGAGAATTTCTCTTCAATATCAGATTCAGAGTGATGATAAAAAGTTTGACAAAAAAAAAAAAAAATACAAGAAAAGCAAAAAGAAGAATAGTCTTGTTTGTGAACTTCCTTCTTGGGTACAAGCAAGACAAGAAAAATTGAAAAAAAAAGAGGAAAAAAATTGCAGCAGAGGCATGTCCCACAAAATGGGGATACATGAGGACAAGCATCAATTTCAGCAAGGAAGAGGAACAATGGAGCCAATACTTCATTTCCAGCACTAAGGAGGCAATTATGATGTATGAAGATTCTTACTACTCATCTAGAAAGGAAGGTTGCATCAATGTTGCAGGTTTCAACAGAAAGAGATGGTGTTTTCATACAACAATTGACATGTTTTTGCAGAATAAGGATTGGTCTTATCCAAATAAGAGTGAGAGATGTTCTCTCTCATTGAAGCACTTGAAAAAAAAAAGGACAAAAGTTGGTTGAAAACCAGAAATGGCAGCCTCTTCTGATGAAAAAATGAAAAAAAAAATGAAAAAAAAAAATGAATAATTCAGTAGTGAAAACCTTCTTGGAGGCGCTACCGAGTTGGCTTGCATGAAAACCGATTTTTCGGCATGCATTGCCTTGTTGATCTACCCATCATTGTTCCACCATTGTACAAATCTCACACTGCACATGTGTTATGTTTATGTTTTCAGATAGCCTGCTAACAATCATCAAAAGTAGCTTGTAAAGTGCATGACCAATTTTCAAGACAATAAGGTATGTGTTTCTTGCATTTAATTCATAGTAAACTTTTAGCATTTAGTGTATGATAATCGGTATTTGGCATAAACTATTCATACAATATTGGCAAGTTGAAAATGGAACATGTTCAAGATGTCAAGAAACACCCCCTTATGCCCTTAATTGCATGGAAATTCCAAAACTGTGCAAAAACCTGATTTTGGGACAGACATGGCAGCAATTCTATTTTCAATTTGTAGGGCAAGTTTCAGAAGGAGAACTGCAAGTTTATATATCACAATTGTCTGATAAATTGAAGGAGGATAATCAACAAAATGCACCTGAAGGTTCTATTTTAGTACTACTAGAATAAAACAACAACATACAAAACAAAGAATAGCATCTAAACAAAAGGATGAAGAAGGGATTTTTGATGTTATGGAAGGCTTATACACTCTAGAGATGGGCCCACAATAGAATCGTAGCTAAATTTTGCATAGGAGGTCATTTCTGCATTTTTTTTGAAGATCTTCGGAATGAACAAGACATCTTCAGAATGAGAAATACAGTCTCTTCGAAATGAGAAATACAGTCTCTTCAAAATGAGCAGACATCTTCGGAATGAGAAATATAGTCTCTTCGAAATGAGCAGACATCTTCGAAATGAGAAATACAGTCTCTTCGGAATGAGCAGACATCTTCGGAATGAGAAATACAATCTCTTCGAAATGAGCAGGATATCTTCGGAATGAGCAGAAACTGTACCAAAATTGCTGAAAATGCTACAGAATAGCAAAAAGAGTAGGGTACATCAAATATTGAGGTTTATAAGGCTCTACCACAAGTAAGTACATCCCTCAAGCATTTCAAATCCAAAAATTTTATCAATTTTGTTCAAAAGGTGCAAATAACAGAAATAAGCATTCAGGCTGAAATATTGTTAAGAACAGAAAATTCCATTAGTAGTAGTGCATCTGCCAAATATGGTTCCACAATAAGACTATTGCAAGATGAATCACATGATATCAAGCCTATAAGAGGTACCTTGCAACACTAAAACTTGTAGAAAGATAGAAAAAGAGTCATACATGTGCTTAATTGCAAAATACTTGATATAGTGCAGCAAGGAGGAATTTCTAAGTTAGCAGGTAGCAAAGGATGTTGTTCACAAGAATAAAACCTGCATATTACTATGGCCTACTAAGATGCATGAGGGCATGCATCAGTTCAAGTTGGGGGGGATGATGAGGCCCAAAAATACCTCATTATTGCACAATGTTTGACTACCATATGATAAGTTAATTGCCAAATAGTTGACTAAAATATACTATTTGTTAAGTGTTTGCATGATTTTATGTTAGGAATACTATATCTCTGTTTTTGACTATTTTCAGCATTTTGTGACTGATTTTGCTTGATTAAGTAGCAAGTAAAAACATGCATTTCAATTAACCAAATGTGGTATGCTGATATCCATTAACTTCTCAATGGTTTTTGAATGTTTTCCTGCCCTTCAACTTGTTTCAAATCCACATTGAAGCCAAAAGTTTAGGACTGTCATAAATCTGAAAATCTGAAAAAATAGCCATATAAAAATCAGCAAGCTGTCACTTTATAGGAACACCTTGAAGTTGTCAAGCAAAGCATGAGGATATGGATGGAATGAGTTCAGAAGGACTACAGAAGACATCTGACCTATTTAGAAGCATTCCCACATGGTCTAAATAGGCAACAACAGGTATAACAGAGCAGGGACAATTGTGCAGCACTATTGCACTATTTCAGCATTGTTACTTGGTGAATGAAGTGTATAAATTCAGTAGCAACTTGATGTAATCCTTCATGTTGATATTTGAATAATTTTTCCATGTTCTAATTTGTTTGAATTTGCAAGAAATGCCAATATTTTACAACTGTGCAGCAGAATTGGAAAATGCCAGTAATTTACCATGTAAATTCCAGCAAGCTACAAATGAATGGCAAGGCATGGAATTCACACATGGAGAGGAATGAAGGCTATTGCAATCTGATCCTGAGGACTAATCCACCTGAGAAATGTAGCTAAAATCACTTGAAGAGCACATAGTTGTTCATTCTGAAGATCTTCGAAATGAACAGACATCTTCGGAATGAGAAATGCAGTCTCTTCGGAATGAGCCACTTATCTTCGGAATGAGAACAGAAAGTGCTTTTTGACTTGTTGACTGATTTATGATGATGGAAAAAGGGAAAGAAGGTTGAAAAGGTTAAAGGAAAATATCTCCCATCTGACTTTGTCGTCCTTGCCGTCCAAAGCCACCATTCATGGAAAAGATCAATTTTGATCCTCTTCTAGGATAAACCCAGAAAAACTGCAGCATAATAGAAAGTTGTTTGCAAGATAGAAATGGCATATTCTGAAGTGGAGAAAGATGTGTGAGATATTTCTAGACTCCTCCCACGTACTCCCACCATTGAAGATGCTTTCTAAGGGCCAATGACTACTACTGCAACACAAACTGTCCAGATTTGCATTTATTTCAGATCCAGAATTATTGGCAAATCACTGTAAAGCAGCACATAGGCTGATTTGAGCATGGGATATGTTGTAAATATTTATATAAATAACACAACTCCCTCTTTGGTTGAGCAGTTAGGAATTAGAATAGAGGAGAGTTTTCAATAGCAGCAATTAGGATTGTACAACAATTTTTTGTAACAGTTTTCAGCATGTTTTGTCATCAATAAAAGTGCAGCTATTTTATCATTTTCTGTTCTGAGTGTTAATTAGTTAAGGAGTGCTTTTCACCTCCTTCTAGATCAGGAAGTATGGGCCCACTTTCAGATCTAGAAGGAGGGATTTTATGGCAGGTTTTAATCTGTAATTTTGTTGCAGCAGAATTAATAGATTGCTTGCCAGATTTCATTTTCTTGTTTTTATTTTGTATTATGTGATTTATGTTTTCTATTATGTTTGTGTACAACATTTGTGTGTATGTCAGCTGACAAATTATATTAAGCATTTTTCCTTTGCTTTCCATGTTTTCCCTGCTTTCTATTTTAGCAACTTTCCATTTTCAGCATATTTCATTTTGTTGTCAATTCCTGTAGTAGAAGCTTGACGACCTTTTGTGGCAGGGCATTGACAGGTGTTTTTAGAATAAGTTTCATTTACAAGCATCATTTCAATTATGCAAGAGTAACTAGATTTCAATTCTGCAAAAGTAAATTAGATTTCAATTTAGCAACATTTCAATTTAGCAATTTAGTTAATTATTTAAATTCTGCAATTTAGATTTAGATTTCAATTCTTCAACTTAGAATTATTTTATTTCTAAGTTTCCATTCTGCAGACTAGGTTTAGTGTGACACCAAAAGGCTAAACCAAAATCTGCTTCACCAATAAATGCTTGAAATCTGAATGCCTGAATTGTACTCTGCCCTAGCCTTCTATCGTAGACAACCTTGGACACCACCCCGGATTGATAAGATCTTTGAGATTTAATGATGTGCTTAACGACAATGCATCAATAATATACGGTATTGTAGATGAATACATTATGGTAAGGTTGCTCGTGTTGTCTCTCAGAGGAAAATTGTTGTACTGGTACCGGTCCTTGCCACCCGCTACTATCACCACATGGGACCAGTTAGCAGAATTGTTGATTAAGAATTTCCATGAGCAAGCTGATCCTTTTTCCTTACTGCATCAATTCACAAACATCCAAAGACATCCGTAGGAGGAAATAGTAGATTTCAACGTCAGGTTCACTCAAAGTTGGCAAAGAGTCCCTGATGGTCTTCGGCCGACCCATGAACAAGCCATGTTTTACTATCTTTGAGATTTCAACTCTGACATTGGTATGGTGGTCTGACAAGCCAATGTCAACACATTTCTAGATTTGTATACGCAAGCACAAAAGGCCAAAGCAGATCTGATTACCATAGGTAAACTGCCTCCGAAGGTAACAATGCCTATCCTTCCTGATCTTCCACAACATCTGTATTCTAGTGCATTTTCACAACCCATGCCTTCTATGTATCATGTTCCCTCATGGAGCTCAAGTCCACCTCAAATTGCACCAGTTCCAGTCCACAATTACCTACTCCAACTATTCCACAATTACCCACTCCTGTTATTCTACAATTACCTACTCCCCCTTCTATCCCAGCATTGCCTTCTCCGCTAGTACCCTTACCTTTGCCAACACCTCCAACGCCCACAAATCCCGATCCCCACATGAAATTATTACAGGAGATGCAGTCGCTTAATTCAACTATGAGGATGATGTCAAATGAAATCACATCTATCAAAAAGAAGCAAGTTGAGGCTGAGTTTCGATCAAGAAGATTTCAAACTCCATCGATTACTAGAGAGCAAGCAACTTCAACTAGCAAAGGTGCTGAGAAAAATACAACTGTGTTGGTTAATGAAGAAGCTAGTACATCAGAGCGGACATATTGGTGCTCTACTTGCAATGATCCTCATGGTGAAGATACCTGCATGGTTCATTTGAACTATGTGCAGACACTAGCAAAAGCGCTATCGGTGGTCAAGTCAATATGATCTCAAAAATTGATCACAACTTCATGGTCCCATATATTGAGCAAGTTTCTATTCTCACAAGATCTGGGAAGAAACATGTCATGGTAGATCCAGCTGAAATGGAGCCATTGAAGGTACCTACCGAATAGAAGATACAGAATGAAAAGCGGTAGCCCCAAGCGAAAGTGCCTATGCCAGCACCCAAAGCAGATGAGCCTATTTTATTAAAATATCTTTTGCCTACTCAAGCAAAGGATAGAATGCAAGTGAAAGCTTCAACTTCACAACCTACCACTGCACAAGTGCAGACCAAAACAAAAGAACAGGTGAAGGAAAAGCTCAAGTACCCATCTTTGACCAAGCATCAGAGAGTGGAGGCTACACAACAGTACCGGAGTAGATATGAAGATGTTGGTGAATCAAAGGAGCCCAATGCATAGTCGTATAATATTGTTGAAGAGCTGAAGAGGATTCCCACTAAGGTGAGTCTCTATGATGCACTACAACTGCCTGGACAAGTAGATCTATTGCAGGAATCATTGAAATTCGTGAAGGATAAAAAGAAAAATCTTGCTCAGATAGTGTTGGCCCAGACGTTGCCCACTTTAGCCACTGGGAAAAATAGACCTCCCCCATTCTATCTATCTCTCAGGATGGAGGGATGGATCATACACAATTGCATGATTGACTCTGGTGCAACAACGACTGTCATGCCAAAGGTGGTGTGCGAAGTCATGGGAATGGAGTATACAAGAAGTAGCCTAGGTGTCTTGCAGCTGGATGGTACTCCTATCAAGATAGTAGGAGTAATCAAGGATATCCCAATTATTCTACATAGCATGTCATAGATTACTATCATACAAGAGGTCATTGTGGTAGACTTGGAACCATACTTTAGTATGTGTCTATCTAGAGAATTTATGACCAAGTTGGGAGGTTACCTATCATTGGACTATTCTCACCTGGAGATTCCATTCAAAGGGAAGAGAATATGGATCTATAATGAAAAGCCCTCCACATACCATATCGAAAATATTGAAGATGAAGAAAAGGTTATAAACTCAGTGAACATGGTGACCGAAGAGCTGGAAGGAATGAACTTGATGGAGGAAACTTTGGATGAACTTCGGTTAGAGGATGAGTTTTCTATGCTTGATTTTAATGTGATGATGGAAACCGAGATCGAATGTTATACCATCACTAAACCTGAGAAGGGTGAGGAGAAAATGGTTGATGATCTAGGTTCTACCTCTGACCAATTGTGGAAAATGTATTTTGATGGTGCCAGATGCAAGAATGGTGTTGGAGCTAGAGTAGTATTCATCTCTCCTTCAAGAATCCAAAAAACCTATTCGTATCGGTTGACCTAGAGTTGTACAAACAATATCATCGAGTACGAAGCACTATGCTTGGGCCTAAAGAAAGTAGAGAAGCTCGAGATTAAATAGTTGCAGATTTTTGGTGATTTCGAGTTGATTGTCAACCAGGTGACCAACAAGTGCGTTTCAAAGCAGCACTACCTGAAGGTGTATCAAAATAAGGTATGGGACCTTTTTGAATCATTTGATGCATTAAATGTTCAAGCGATTTTGTGAGAACGAAATAAGCATGCAGATCTCCTGGCATCCCTTGGTGCAAATTTCTCCTTGATTGAGAGTGTGGTGTGGAAGCCCAAGACTGTAAGGTTGATTTATAGACCTTCAATCCCTGATAAGAACATATACTGGCAAGTTTTTGATAATGATGAACATATTGTAAACTTTTTGATTAAAGAAGTCGGTAGTGTGGAGGGAAGAACATTAGATGGAGATGAAGCTGAAGGCTTGATTCAGCTCAGAAATAATCATATCCCAAAAGGATTGATTACATTAGAAAGTCTCTTTGATCAAAATGATAGAGCAAAAAAGCATCGAATCAAGGTGGACGAAAAGGAATACATTGAGCTAAAGCTAGAACCTGACAAAGTCATCAAAGTTGGGACAGATTGTTCTCCAGGTGAGCTTGAAGGAATCAAAGAGCTATGTCATGAGTTCCCCGACATCATTGCATGGAGCTATCATGACCTGAAAGGATATGACAAAGATGTAATCCAACACACCATTGAGTTGCAGGAAGGGGTGAAGCCTTTTCGATAGAAGTAGAGGCCTGTTAATCCAAAGATTGAGGTGCTCATGAAAGTAGAGCTGCTAAAAATGTTGGAGGTAAAAATCATTTACCCTATCAAGCATTCGACATGGGTGGCGAACTTGGTTCCAGTTTGGAAGAAGAATGGAGATATTCGCTTGTGCATGGACTTTCACAATCTGAACCAAGCATCTTTGAAAGATCATTATCCCTTGCCATAGATTGATCAAATTCTTCACATTGTCGCTGGAGCACAGAGAGTTTCATTACTTGATGGTTTCTCCGGTTACAACCAGATCTGGGTGAAGGATGAGGACCAACACAAGACAACGTTTACTACCAAGTGGGGCACTTTCGCATATCAAAGAATACCTTTCGGTCTTTCCAATGTTGGTGCCACCTTTCAAAGAGCCATGGATGTCACTTTTGGTGAGTTGTTGAATCAGATTATTGTAATTTATCTTGATGATATGACTATTTTCTCACATCATAGGGAAGAGCATGTCTCTCATCTTAGACAAGTGTTCGAAAAGTACTAGGAATTTGGTATTTCCATTAACCCGAAGAAATCCATTTTTGTTGTCAAGGAGGGAAAGCTCTTGGGACATGTGATCTCAAAGGAGGGACTAGCCATTGACCCTACGAGAGTTGAAGCTCTCCTAAAACTGCCACTACCAGCTAACAAAAAATACCTACAGTCATTTTTTGGCCAAATCAACTTTATCCAAAAATTCATCGTCGACTTCGCTCAAGTGGTGAAACCAATGATGGAGCTCCTAAAGAAAAATGTGGATTTCAAATGGATAGAAAAGAGGAGACAGGCATTCCAAGAAATTAAAGAAAGGATAGTCCAAGCACCTATATTGATCAATCCAGACTACTCCAAGGATTTTATTCTTTATGCAGTGGGTGAGCAGGAGAGTTATGTCATTGTTCTTACACAAAAGCAAGATGATGGAGAGGAACAACCTATCGCTTTCCTAAGCCAAGTTATTCAGCCGCACCAGGAAAAGTATAATTTTATTGAAAAATAGGTGTATGCGGTCATGAAGTCTCTTAAGAAATTTTAACATTTTGTATCTCAAAGAAAAATGATAGTCTATGTCATTCATCCAGACGTTAGGAATTTTATTATACAAGGAGAGCTTGGTGATAAAAGAGCAGGTTGGGTTTCAAATATTCAAGAGTATGATGTGGAGATTCGGCCAACCAAATTGGTTCGTGGTCGGGCACTCTGTCAAGAGTTGGCTAAGAGCGCAGCTTCTCAGTCGCTAGTACCACTACATGATGAAGTTATCAGTGAGAGTAATCTTGCCAACCAAGTTGCAGGTGATCATGACTGGACAGAAGACCTTGTTGAGTTCTTCACGTCTGGAAGATGTCCCTCTCACCTCAACTCCTCACAGAGGAGAAGATTTAGATTATAGGTGCTCAAATACGTCATGTTGCCAAGTGGGTTATTCCACAAAAATATAGATGGAGTACTCCTCAGATGTGTGAAAGAGTCTGAAAAGCAAAAAATATTGGAGGAGTTCCATTCTAGTTTATCCGATGGACATTATGCAGGAAGGCCCATGGCCTTGAAGATCATTCGGGCTGGATATTTTTGGCCCACCCTCTTTGCAGATACACATAAGGTGAGTCAAAGTTATGATAATTATTAGAGGTATGTTGGCAGGAGTAAAAAGGCATCATTACCTTTACATCCGATCCAGGTAGAAGCTCCATTTCAATAGTGGGGCTTAGACTTCATTGGGGTCATCGATCCTAACTCTTCTGCTGAGCATAAGTATATTTTGACAGTGATAGACTACTTTACTCGGTGGGCAGAGGCTATCCCAAAGAAAAAGTAGACCAAGCAACAATCATTTCCTTCCTTGAGGGGTTGATTACCCATTTTGGTGTGCCAGATACCATTGTGACTGATAACGGGACTCCCTTCACTAGAGCAAAAATTACTGAGTTTACAAGAAGAT
This sequence comes from Wollemia nobilis, assembly GCA_028583015.1. Classification (NCBI taxonomy): domain Eukaryota; kingdom Viridiplantae; phylum Streptophyta; class Pinopsida; order Araucariales; family Araucariaceae; genus Wollemia; species Wollemia nobilis. The sequence goes on from JAQPPZ010002998.1 coordinate 24,724,157, forward strand.
ATGGAATTTATTTGAAAGCATCTTCCAATTATTACCCACAGGGAAATGGCTTAGTTGATTCTATAAACAAGAATCTTCTTTGGATATTTAAAAGAACACTTGGGAGAAATAATAGAATTTAACACCTGTTGCTAGACCAAACTCTATGGGTGGATTGCATATCGGTGAAGAAGTCAATTAAAACTTCTCCTTATTCTCTAGTGTATGGCAAGGAGGCAGTTTTGCCTACTCATATTGAACTTTCGGTCCTTCAAACTTTGCAGTTGCTTAGTAGTGAGGATGACGAAATTGATCCCATGAGCGCGAGGCTAGCGCAACTCTTGCAGCTTGAAGAGGAAAGAGAAAAAGTATATAACGCCTTCATGGAGCATGCCAGAACAACACAGAAGTGGTTCGGGAAAAAGACGTCCAAAAGGGCATTTAAAGTCGGTGACTTGGTGTTGAAGTGGAACTCAGATAAAGTGAAACCTAGCAAGCACCATAAGTTTGAGGTGATATGGGAGGGCCCATTCCAGATCTCAAGGGAAAATTCTGTTAATGCCTATTATCTTCAGGACATGGATGGCCGAGAGCTGCCGATCCCAGTAAATGGTCTTCATCTGAAGACTTACCTCCATTGAAAATGTCAGAGTTCAAGTATGTATATATGTACAATTTCTCCTTTTATTTTTCTTAAGTATATTGTGTCCAGTTTTATAAAAATCCCCGAAAGTTATATCACACATTTAGAATTTTTTTTTATATATAAAAAAAAGAACGCGCCTTCGCCCTAGAAAGGGGCGAAAGTCGTAGTCGCCCCATATTCCGGCGATAGAAGGCGCTTCGTTTGGGCAAAGTTATATATATGTAAAAAAAAAAATGAAAATGATGAAAAATACTTTCGCCCTAAGTTTGGGGTGAAAGTAACTTCGCCTTCCTCTTAGGCGAAAGATAAAAAATATATAAAAAAAGAGAAACAATAAATCTTTGCCCTAAGTTTTTTACCATGCAATTTTTTAAAAATGGAGCAAGTTTTATTTTTAAAGTACAATTGTTGGAGGCAAAAATGGAAAAAAGAAAGGAAGAAAGCGCCAGTTAAAAGTTTCAAAAAGGGGCGAAATTGATTTTATTGGATTTTCCTTAAAAGAAAAGCAAAAAGCTCATTTTTTCTAAAGAAGGTGCTTTTCAAAGCCAAATAAGGGAGAAAAAATTGTTTAAAAGGGCACTTCGCCTCTTATTTTTGCCAAGCAGCAGAGACGAAAGCTTCAGGAGTGTAGCTAATTTAAAAGGAGGAAAGCGGAGTTTGATTTCGCTCGAAGACATTGAAGATCATTTTCACCAGGAAATGATTTCGAAAGCATTTTGAGGTCGTTTCAAAATTAAAAGTGCCCAAAAAATTTTAAATTTCATCTATTTCACCCTGGAATGGAATTTCAAAGATTGAAAGTGGAGAAGATGATTTGTTTACATCCCGAGGCATGCCCTACGTAGACACTTGGCAGTGTTCATTCCCGAGGTTGCCCATTGAGGTCCATAAAGCACTTTTCAAGATCGAAGGTGGCTAAAGCACAAAAATCGAGGAATATTTTGAGTAGAAGAAGTTTGAAGGCAGTTAAAAAATCATTAAAAAATATGCCTAGCGTAAATATCAAGATACACGTTCGCTCCATTCCTTCAAAAATTACCATGTGCATTTAATTCAGTCGGTGAGGCGCAATTATAAATTGGATGTTCCCACGAGGCGAAGGTAAAAGCTTTTATTTTATTTTTTTGGAGTATTACTGCATTGAGGTGATATTGTTGCAGAAAATACAGGAAGTTTGAGTATTGTAGAAAATGGGGAAAATAACTATTGAACCTGTTACCACTGAAGAGCCGAAGAAGGTGAAGAAGAAGGTAGAAGGAGGAAAGAAATCCAAAAAAGCAAGGCACCATGAAAATGATGACTTGGATTCATACTCGGATACGTTGGCTCAGGTGGGAGACTACGTAATTACTAACAAGGGCATTGAAAAATTGTGCCAAGATGTGGACACTGCAGTGCAACAAGGGTTAACGCCATAGAGTCCTCTCACGATAGCATACCATGCTCATCTCTTTTGGTTCTTATGCACTCCAGTCCACTACTACCCAGAATTGGTTGATGCCATTTCAAAATTTTATAATCTGAAGACCAGGACGGTGCAAAATGCAAAAGGAGAAGCATTGTTTGCCATCACAACTGAAGACGTCCGAGAAGCATTCGCCTATGGAATAACGCCACCCTCAGATTTTATTTTCAAGAAACTGCATGTTGGTGAACAAGAGGAAAGATATCAGTCGACTATGACACTACACCGATTTATGGAGACACAATTGATAAAAATGCCCCAGCATGGTGAGCTACCGACATTGCCGAAATCATTATCAGATTTTAAGAGTCCTGATTTGTTCTCTATGGTGGCTTGGGTTGCGGGTCTCCCATCAGATTCAATGGTGCACAAGTGGCAGGCGACGTTAGTGCAATGCATATCTCAAGTTGAGTTCTACGCTCCCAAGGTGATGATAGAAAGGATGAATCCCATCTTCTTTGACTAGGCCGATTATATTTCTAAAAGAATGCATTCCCAGTTGTAGAAGATGCAGAGTGAAGAAACGAAGACATTCAAGCATACGTCCTTTTTGGTTTAGTATTTCTTCTTCCACATGCACAAGAAGTTTTCTTTTATTGCAAGTAGGAAGGTTGATAAAGAAAATAGAAAATTATCGGTGTATATGTGGACTTCTAGTTTGTCAAGGTAGGAGTCCTATAATTTCAATCGTATGTTTGTGGGTCCCACCCTGGAGATGATTTATTGTAAAAGTGAGAGAGTACCAAGGGCAATGAGGGAAGAAATCATCTCAAAGCAAAGAGGTGATATATTTTTGTTGACACAAGGTGTGGTGCTCCGCATTTTTGGCTATACCGACAAGCCAGTTTTGCTCCCATATTTCGCCACAGGGCATCTATTTGCTATGGAGGTTGTTCGGAAACATGATTATATTAATGATGTGTATGGGGCAGGGTGTGGGAAGAAAACCATGTGTGAGATGCCTTTTCACTTTGGAGGCATCAAAGTGAGCCAGGTGGGCCAGAACCGGTTGATAACTGAGGCCTTTTATGACATCGAAATGGTGGAGCTACCGCAACGATGGAAGTATGACCCTTTGGGTATTTTTGCTGAGCACATCAAGGTCAAAAGCTTTCACTATTGTTCGAGGCCAGATATTGAAAAGCATCAAAATAATCCGAAGGGGCATGACTTGGAGTGGCACGTGGAGAACATGATGTCGCTTCCACCTTGGCATGGTTTCTATGAAATGGAAGCCGAATATAACCCTGCAGTGTATAAAAATCAGATTCCTCCACCAGGGTTATTTAGCTAGATGAAAGAGCAACTTTTGGGTTGGTCCGAAGAGAAAATCACAAACTGGTGGATCATGCGAGCTCATCGAAGGAAGATCGGGTCACCATATGGCCTAGTAATGGATGGGACATTTTTGAAAACCTATGATGAATTTTATTCTAGTTACCAACCGATTACGTTCACTTGCATTATGCCTCGGAGTTTGCAAAGGTCAAGCAGTGAAGAAGATGTGGTCGAAGAAGAGCATCCCATGGTCCAAAAAGTGCCACTTGTGATCGAGGAAGAGGAACAAGTGTTAGAAGAGTCATTGCAGTGAAAGGAGAAAAGTAAGCGGGAAAAGCTGCTATCGATTATTAAAATTTTGAAGAAGTGAAGAACTGGAGCAATTTCATCAAACCCTCCTCCTACGGTTTTGGTTGAGCATACAGAGTTACTAGAAGTCATCCCTTTGGTTTAGGTGAATCCATTTGTTCAAAGCACTGATTTTATCAATATCGAGGAGGATATTGCAGCAGAACCAAGGGACCAGGTGGAGGAAGATCCGATGTCATAGCTACCCACATCTCCACTGGCTCTGAAGGTGATAGAGCTCGAAGGTACATTTTCTTCTATCTCTTCTCTCCCCGAGTGAGTGGTGACTATTGTTTCCCTTCCTCAGGTTTTCACTTCTATATCCCCTCCATTTGGTATGCCCTCCACTTTAGTTTTACTTCCCATTTCCCAGTCGTCGATCACCACCGCTCCCGCTCCTTCTATTCCCACTTCTTCTACTTCCCTTTCTTTCAGTTCTTTCACCTCCACTCCAAATCCATTTTCACTTCCCGTATCATCCACCCAAGTAACCTCTACTACGACTGTAAGTACACAAGCTCCTCCTCGAGTGAGTGTAACTATGGCCGAACCTCTTGCATCCATTTCCACCACCAGTTCCATTTCCACCATCGTTTCCACTATGTCGGTTTCCACTTCCCTCGAGCCCAATCCATAGCCGACTCATTTTCCATTTACCCCATTTTTGGAGTTGCAGGTAGTACCTAAATCGGTGATAGCGATTGTACCAATGCAGCCCATTGGAAAAAAAATCAGCCAAGCTCACTTAAGCTCATCATAGTGGTTGAAGAGTAAGAAGAGGAGAGAAGCCATGGTACCAGTGAAGCCCTTGAAGTAGGTTGCCTTTGATCCCACTACCATGGAGGCCCATACTATGAAGATGATTCCCCAGGTTCAAAAGCCTCAGGGTGAGATGACTTCGGAGGATTATAGTTATGAGATTATCACCAAGGACCTCACCAAGCTCGACACCATAGAGACAGTGGGAAATATTCAAGTAGAAACGAGCTCTTTGTTCCTGCACGACGAACACTATAAGAATCGCTTCTTTGAAGCAGAGGCTAAGATCATTGATCTTGAGGAGTCTTTGGAAAAATATCGAGTGCAGTTGCAGTCCACTCAAGTCTGAAGCAACTCATTGGTAGAAAAGGGTAGAAGAGTTGGAGACCATGCTCCAGAAGCATCAATAGGTCAAAGGAGGAGCAGAACAATAGGTTGAGGCATTGAAGAGCCAACTCCAGAATGTGCAGGACCAACTGGCAGTGAAAGCAACACAAGCCATAGTCCTAACAAAAGAGAAATTCAAGGAGGCACGCAACCAGTTGCTTGCTCATTGTAAGACCCAAGCGGCAAGAGCGACACAGGTCCTCATGTACCTTCAAGAAATTTAGACTATCATCTCATATGGCCAGTATATAGTGGAGCATGGTGAAGAGCACTTGGAGCCTCTCTTGGTGAAAGCTTCACAGATGCAGATGTTGGCTAGATCGGATCTCCGATTTCACCCCATGAGTGATATGGCCCGAGCTTGGGCAAGCGCCAAAGTTGTACTACATCAGTATTTCTTTAGGTTGGATCAGGTGAAGGAGGCCCGCAAGCTACTTGACATGTTTGAGCAAGAGAGAAGAATTTCAATGACATATTTCAATGTAGTGCTCGAGAATGGTTTCCCTAGTTTCACTGATGATAGGGGAAATATTCTATCAAAAGTGGACCTAGAAGCAGCATGGGCGGTTTTTATTGATGATGCCTCCAAAGTTGATGATTGGGAGGAGCCACTTACTAAAGACCATGTGTTGTCACTGATGAGAAAGCTCACACGCATTGATTCTGGTTTACTGGAGCTTAGTCAGTGGGTGAACTACATTGATATGGGGTAGGTGGAGATTTTTAGGTACTTGGTGGATTCACTTAATGGCCTAGAGATAATCACCATAGAGGCTTGGTCTGATGTCATTGCAGTGTATGAGGCTACAATTGCATTTCTCTTCAAAGAAGAAGCTATAGAAAAAGGGGCCGAGGAGCAAGATGCAGGAGCAAGCAACAAGCAACCTGATGCACCTAGTGGAGCTGACTCTTAAGCCCAATGGATGAAGGCCTAGGGTCGATTGCATCCATGTGAGCTGGATACCCCATGAGCCACCAAGAATGTTGGCAGTTTTGCAACTTTACCACATTTCAATTTTGTTTTGATGATTGATTGTAAAATTTTGATGAATTTGCTAATGAAGGTGTTATAGTTTTAATGCATCTAGTTTTAATGCAGTTTTAATTTTCTGCCTCTTTATTTTTGTAATAATGCATTACTATAAATAATATCAAAATCATGTAAGCAATGAAGAAATTTTGTTTAAAATTGCTAAGGAACGCAAGTGCCAGCAAGAAGTTGATTTTCAAAGGAGAAGCACTTCAAAGAGGAAGAGTGACAAAGTTGGGCGCTTTTGCCCCAAGAAGTTTCACCTCAGAAAATATTAAAATCATGTTTGGATCTCAAGAAGGGAATGGAGAAGCATTTTCACCCCAATCGAGGGGCGAATATCCATATCACCCCTCTTGGAGGTAAAACAAAGTTTAAGAAATAGATTCACCCGACGGGAAGGAACAAAGATTTTAAGAGCAAAATAAATGAAATAAGGTGTTGTCACACCAATTGAGGGGTGAAACCTCTTGTCACCCCTCTTTGGGGTGAAAGTCGTTTAAAGCACCAACCACGACAAAGAAAATTAAAAGGTGCTATGTAAAAAAATTAAAAGTGCTTTCACCCCAACAGAGGGGTGAAACTCCTTGGCGCCCCTCTTTGGGGTGACATGCAATGCAAAGGCAGCACCGCAAGAGTCGAACGTCCATGAATCAAAGTAGAGTTTCAAAAGGTACTTTCGCCGCCCCAAGTGAGGGGCGAAAGTCTTTGTCGCCTCTCTTTGGGGCAAAAACGTAACATAAAAAGGAAGTCGTAATATAGGCGCTAAAGTGGGCGCTAACAAAAAAATAAGAGGCGCTTTCATCCCAAGTGAGGGGTAAAACTCTTTGTTGCCCCTCCTTGGGGCGAAACATATATCAAATAAAGTTTAAAGTATGGCGAGCCTGACCTGGGTAAATGATGAGGCTCTTTGACCCCAAGTGAGGGGCGAAACCTCTTGTCGCCCCTCCTTGGGACAAAAGAATATTTCCAAGATTTTAACAACCATAAAAGAGTAAATTGAAGTCGCCTCCATGAAAGAGCGCTAGGTAGTTTCACCTTTCCAAGGGGCGAACGGAGTTCAAATGTTCTATTGGGTGAAAATCATTGCACAATGCTCCACATTGAATTGGCAAGTGATGTCGCCTCTCCAGAAGGGTGAAAGTTCCTATCGCCTTCTTTCGAGGCGATAGCGAAAAAGATAGTTATAAGGAGAAAATTAAAAGGTGAAATTGCTCGAATATCAAGCCCGGCTATGTTGTCACCTATTGTTGCTCCGACAAGGTTGTTTCACCCCTTCTTTGGGTGAAATCAATTCTTCAACAAAGATATGGCTCCCAGGGGCATGCTTTTACTATTTTTTTGGGAAAGAAGCAAGGAAGAATAGCATTTAATTCTGGGAGCAATGCAGGCAAGCACTTCCAAAATGTCCGCTTCAATGTTGAGAGATCAGAGGTAATTCTTGCTCATTTCCAATGCACCGACTATCAACCATGATGATTTTCAAAGCAAATTTAATACTCGGTGGACTTTTCTAGTGAAAGTGAATTTCCAAGGCGCAAGGTGAAGCGAATTCATGCCCGATTCTCAGGCAATTTTGTTGTGTTCCAATGCACCGATGCCCAAGGTTGCTCCAAGCATTTACTCTTGTTGACTTCTTTGTGCGATTTCCTCCCATCAAAGTCGGATCATGGTTTCTTTGCAGAATGTTTTGACCAAAATGCCACTGATGCCGAGGAGGAAAATATGCACGCTGGTTTTTGATCTACCAACATTTTGTTGTATATGCATTAAATGATAGAGGTGAAATCCCTCTATAAAATACTAATCATTTTTCATTGTAAAGGATGGAAGGTTGGACACTCTGCAGAAAAATACTCCAAGTTTTCTGCATTAATAGAAACAATTTGGCTTCTGGTTCTTCGAACGATTTTGCACTTGATAGTTTTCTGTGTGTGATTTCTAAAAGCTTTTATTCCCATTATTTGTTGTGAGTGAATTTTGCTTCTGAATTTAGTCTTTGCTTGTGTGGGAGTGAACACTGAAATGCACTCTGAGGGTTATTTTCTTGCATGATTGTTAGAAGTTTCTACGTTCGTGTTTTCTATTGAATGTTGCTAATTGCTTGGTGGAAATTCGGTTGTTAGTCTATCCCCATCCTATTCTGCTGGCTTATAGCCATATTTCCCATCTCTTTCTACAATTTCCCATTTCTTTCCTGTTTCTCTAAACTTATACCTAGTGTAGGATTAGTAAGGGAGCCAACCCTCTCTGGAGATTGGCCCGGAGGACATTTCTTTCCTTCGACCTTTCAATGTTGGCCGGGTCTAGGGCGCACAAGGCATAGATCTTGTAACTAGGCAGATTCGTGACCAACACTACGGAATGTGTCAAATCATATTTTGAAGACTCTATTGAAGTATCATGCACCATTTGGGAAAAAAAATTGGTAAAGAAAATGCAATGTTAGATGTTAATACATCTACCATTAATAAGAAAATACCAAAAAATGAGAAAGACAAGTCAAAAGATTCCATAATAGAGCTAGGAGAGGAAAAATCCGACGAAAAATAAAGTTGTGAAAGAATATTGAGGAATAGACTAATAAGACCTACTCTTGATACAGGCAAGGCAAAAAGAGGAAAATTCTCAAATTATCAAGCGAGATCTAGGGAAGCAAGAGCAAACATAGAGAAAGGAACACAAACTAAGTTGGTTGAACTTCTCTTTACCAAACAACAAAACGATAATGGTAATTCGCAAGTAGGGCCAGTAGCCCCTAATGAGACATGATTACGATCTCATGGAATATAACGGGTGCTAATGCCCCCTCAAAGCAGAGGTGTAATAGGGACCTTTGTTTAAGCAATGAGCCTAATATACTTTATATCTAGGAAACTAAAATGATAAAATAAGTTTCTAAAACTATGAAAGTAGTATGGGTGAGATGTGAATGAGATGTTATTGATTCTAAAGGAGTGATAGGGGAATTATAACTTGTTGGAATCATATTAGAACCTCCTATGTAACCATTTATAAAACTAGACATTGGATAGTCTCTTTAGTCACATGCTTCTTTATAAATATTTCTTTCATCATTATCAATGTCTATGGACCTACAACTTAGTCATGCAGACTAGAATTTTGGATTAGATTGAATACTTTATGAGAAGTAAATACCATGAAATCCAATTCATGATCATAGGATATTTTAATGCAATAAACAAGCTAGATGAAAATTTAGGGGCAGTAGGAAACTAACTCAAAGTATGAGATATTTCTCAGCTTTTATTTAGAACAATAATCTATGCGAGGTTGAGATTGAAGAAGAAAATGACACATGGATTAACAATAGGAGAGGTGATAATATAATAGTAGAAAATTAGATAGATGCATTCTCTTATATCATTGTTTGGATTAAGGTACTTGTGCTAAAATTAATACCTTGAAAAGGATTGGTTGAAATCACTAGCTAATAAAAGTTAAAATGGTGGTAAGTTAATTAAAAAAATATCATATTTTAAATATAATAAGATGTGGGAAGAACATCCTTAATTTTTTGATATGATAGCGCAAACATGAAATTCTTTAGGAAATGGTGGGTTGCATACACTTCCAAAAAAAATTATGTCAGTGATATATGGATTAAAAGAATGGAACAAGAACACTTTTGGAAATATTTTTGAGAGAAAAGAAGAACTAAAAGGTAAACTTCCCATAATCTAAAAATGTGATCATAATAATCCAATTTTGGAGGGAAGGGAGTTACTTAGTGAATATAATACTATTTTGAGTGAGGAAGAGAAATTTTGGAGATTAAAATCAAGATAGACTTGGTTAAAAGGAGATAAAAACACAAAGTTTTTCATAGGATGACAATAACATAGAGATCAAAATCCAAAATGATTAGAATTAAATTAGTATAAGGGGTTTATATTGAAGACCAGAGAAAAAATTAGAAAGGAGGCAAGGTCTTTTTATTAGAATATTATAGGATCAGAGGAGTTTGAAGTTCTTAATGATAAACTTCTACAAGAAGTTCCTTTAGTTATAATATATGAAGATAATAGGAAACTGATGGATCTTATTACTTTAGAAGAAGTTCATCTAGATTTTTTCACTTTTAATAAGGATAAGTACCCAAGTGTATATGGAATCTTTGCATCATTCTATAAAAATAATTGGGATATAGTGAAGGATTCTTTATTGGTGATAGTGGAGCAGTCTAGGATAATATAATACATACCTTATAAAATAAATGCAACATATCTTACCCTAATTCCAAAAAATAAGGATGCAATTTTTTTTATTTATTTTGACCCATAAACCTATGTAATATGGCATATAAGATTATTTTCAAAGTGATGGAAAATCGGTTAAGACCATTGTTAGACAAGATTATTTCAGAAGAGGAAGGATGATTTGTGAAAGGGAGACATATTTTAGATAGGATCATAGTAGCTCATAAAGTTATGTATTCAACAACTTCAATAAAATATAAAGTAATGATCTTAAAACTTGATATGAGTAAGGCCTATGATAGGGTTAAATGGGATTTTCTTTTTGTAGTTTTAGAAAAGTTTGGATTTGGGAAGAAATGGGTTAGATGGATTAAATATTGTGTTTTTATATTTTTATATCAGTGTTGATCAATGGGTTAGTAACATAATCATTTAAATCCAAGAGAGTCCTTAAATAGGGAGATCATCTATCGTCATATTTGTTCATTATTGTGGCATAGGTTTTGGGTAGGAACATGAATACATATTACAAATATGGGCTTATAAGTGGATGTAAGGCTAGTAATAACATCAACAATATCATACATAAATAATTTGTATATGATACATCCCTTTTTGGGAGGGAAAGGATAAATGAGGCCAAAGCTTTCAATAACTTATTAAAGGAATATGAAAGAGCATAAAGGTAGAAAGTTATTAGGAAAAGATCCAAAATTTACTTTCTAAACATCCTAACTAAAATCAAAGTAAGGATGTAGGTTGCTTTAGATGGAAGAGGTAAATTTACCAGCAACTTGTCAAGGGATGCCCTTATTTGAGGGGAGAATGAGGATAGAATTATGTAATTCAATTATAAGTAAAGTTTAAAATAAACTGGCCCGACATGGAAAGGTAGATGGTTATTGTTAGTAGGAAAATTTTAGCTAATTAAATCAGTCTTACATACCATTCCAATATATTATATGTCCTTGTATACTATGCCAAAATTGATAGAATAAAATTTAATATTTATTATGAGATCATTTTTGTGGTCAGAATTACATGATAATTTTTTTTTTGGTGAAATGAAGCAAGGTATGTGATGATAAAACTAGGGGAGGTTTCAGTTTAGGAGTTTTTATGGATGCAAACTTATCTCTTAGGGGAAACATAATTTTGAGATTGTGCAAAGAGAGTCAAAGATAATGGAAAAGAATGCTTCTAATTATGTTGAAATCAATAACCAAGCTTAATATTTAGTATATCCTCTCTACCAAATGGTTCTACGCTATGGAATGGTTTTAAAAATTTAATTGAACTAGTGATTAAAGGTTTAATATGGGTGGTGAGAACTAGAGAAAAAAATTATATTTGGATGGATACTTGGTGTGATAAAAAACCACTCAATCTAGATCCAATTTTGAAACCATGGATGAGATTACTTCAAGAAAAATATGGTGATAGGGTTTCAAACATTTTGTACAAGGATACCAAGAAGGAAGATATAAATGGAAAGAAAATTTTCTTTAAGTATACAAGACATTGGTGCTAGGAGGTAATTGAGTAGAAAGATAACAATAATGATTATTCTGAGGGGAGCCAATTATAATTTGATTCAAATCTGAATAGCTTAGGAGAATACACAACAAGAAGTGTATATAATATAAAACACCATCAAAATAGGAATATCAGAAGAATATGGAGAGATATTTGGGATAGCTTGAGCATTCCTAAAGTTAAAATATTTGTTTGTCTAGTAGGTCATAGAAGAATTTTATCTTGGAATAACCTTTTGAAAAGGGATTTTCATGGCCCCTCAAAATGTGTTGTTTGTAAAATGGAGTAAAGTATAGACCATCTCTTGGGACACTTATCAATAGTTTGGAAACTATGGCAATGGATTCTTAATATGTTTGGTAGATGCATGGTGATGAATGAAAAAATTGAGTAATGGTTAAAACAATGGCAAAGCACTTATAAAAGTGATCCTTTATAGACAATATGGGACATATCAAAAGATGCAATGCTTTGGACTGTATGGCTAGAGGGGAATAGAAGAATATTTAAAGGGAAGGAAAGTAGTTTAGAGGTAATGAAATGTTAGCATATGCTTATATTACATTATTGTTTAGGCTTTGCATTAAGGGGGGATTATAAAAATATAGCGCACGTAGGCGCTCTCCAGGTTGGTTGAGATAACCACCAAGTTGGTTTCTTAAACCAACTCATTGTAATATTTATATCTTAATTGAAATGCAATGAATCAATGCTTCATCGAATTCATCATGGTATCAGAGCCACGGACGAGTATTAGTTGGTTAAGGTAGTTCCAGTATCTAACTGCTCCAACTCTGAGGATTCTTGGCGATCAGAAGGACGCAGATGCAATTTCGAGGCAGGCACACAAAGCCAGAGACACGCGAACCGACTGGAGCACAAAACGATCAGAAGGACGCAGACGCAGGAGTGAGAGCACATGAAGCTAGAGATATGTGAACCGATTGGAGCACGCAGTCCGAGACCGCAGCTGATGTGGACAGAAGCAGATATCGGATGGCGTGACTGGGCAAGAGTGCTGACGTGGCAAGTGTGAGTGGGCAAGGACACACTAACGTGGCATGACTGGGCAAGGGCACACTAACGTGGCATTTCTAGGGCACAAGGCATGGTTCTCGAAGGACAAGTGGTAGTTGTGAAGGGCAAAAGACAGACGGGATGACTGCCCAAAGGCAGTCACTACACTAGCTGCCTGGTTCATGTTTTATTTCCCACACAAGCACCCATCCTGCCAAATGTGGGATAATAGAAGCCAAGTTTTAAAAAAAAATTCAAACGCTTGGACAAAGATAAGACCATCGGGGTCTATTTTAACTCACAACCATCGGGTGGTGTGAGTGGTAAGATTGTTGCGTGAAGCGGACAAGGTCCATAGTTCGATTCTCGTAGGATTGAAATTTTTGACACCCAGTGCGACCCATTTGATGTCGTGTTTGTTGTTGATGCCCTACGCGACCCATTTTGACACCCTTGTTCGTTGTTGACGCACTAGGTGCGTCATTTGACGCCTATGTTCGTTGTTGATGCACTGAGTGCATAGTTTAACGCCTACAGTGCAACAGTGATGCCCAACACCCATCTTTTGATGCCCAAAGCAAAGAGTGTTTTTTGACGGCTGTAATTTTTGGGTATTTTTTTCTCCTTAGTCTTTTTCTTTCCAAGTTTTTTTTGGAGAGATAAGTTGTTTTTTCGAAAGGTTCTCTATTATTCCTTGTTCTCCTTGTTTCTTTTGCAACAAAAACAAAAAGAGGGGGAATCTTACACTTTCTTTTTTTGCAAAAATTTAAGACAAAGGAGGGAATACTATAGGAAAGAAAACTAGTATTTGGAAAGAAAACTTGAAAATTTTAAGACAAAAGGGGGGAATACAATTGAAAAAATTGGTATTGTAATAGGTGCATTCTCGGTGGAAACCGACACCTAAGGTAGTCAAATTTGTGGGCATTTATGGTTGTTTATTTGCATTTAAATTCCTTGTTTTCTTGCATTAACAATCATACACTAAAATCAAAAAGAAAAGACCCCAAATTTATATACCTATTTGTGCAATTTATTGCACAACAACGTTCGGTATTTGAGATACCTCTGGTCCACACTTACAGGTAATGTTGTCGTGCTTTGGACTACTGTATCCATCGCCTAATATAGCTGCAACAACGACGTCTGAGCTTGTTCTCTATCAATCGTCGGGGAGAAATAAGGCAAACCAGTTCTATTGTTCACTCCATTTCATACCCACATCGTGATTGTTGTTAGGCGTAAATCCTGACGAAGGTTTTTCCAAAGTGTTTAGGGGAAGTTACGCCCCACGCATGAGGAATAAACTTTCTATGGTAGGTGTCATTAACAACACGATGCCCTTTCAGTATCGCCTAAGTTCAATATATCGTGCTTCTCATATGTACTTATAGTCTCCCTCACGTAAGGGCGGGTACATATTGAGTGGTATATTGTTCATATATACCTACAGTCTCCCTCACGTAAGGGCGGGTATATATTGAGTGGTTACGATGTATAGATCTGGCAGGTATAAAGAAAGGGAGACCAATTGGTGATATAAGGAACCTTCACAATGGCCACTGTTCACAAATATCTCTCAGATTCATAGTTGTTGAAAGGTCCTAACTTTGTTCCATGGAAGACAAAGATGAGAGCCATTCTTCAGGTGGAAGATTTATGGGATGTAGTGATTGGCACTACAAAACACCCTCAAACAGTAGGAGCAGATCAAGAAGCTTGGGATAAGAAGGACAAAAGAGGTCTCATGTTTATCTTGCTTGCTACTACAGATGAGGTGCAACCTCATATTTGTGATGCAAAAACCAGTAAGGAAGCTTGGGATGCTTTGATTACAGTATATGAAGGAAAGAATCAGTCCACTATTCTACACCTTCAAACTCTACTACATACCCTTAGTATGAATTCTAGGGAGACAGTTGATCTATTCCTTTGCAGAGTGGCGGACTTGAAAGCCAAATTGAATGCTATGGGAAAACCAGTGGATGATGATATCTTGAATTCTGTCATTTTGAGAGCATTGCCAGATTCCTACAAGATGTTGATCACTTCCCTCAACGTTTCTGGTAGACAAGTAACATTTGTGGAACTGGTAAATTTGCTTCAGACTGAGGAAGCAAATCAGGTTCAGAAAGATGAGGTGCCAGATAATGCCCTTTCTACCCAACAAAAGGGTAAGAAACAAGGTCAATTTCAAAAAGGGGGTTCTTCTTCCAAAGGAAAAGGGAAGCAAAATCAGTAGAAAGATAAACGATATTGCAAGATTTGTGATATGAATAACCATGACACCAACAGGTGTTGGTTCAAAAACAAGCAACAAAACGACCAAGGTCCTAAGAAGAAGGGCAAAGAGAAACAAAAATACAAAAAGAAACATAAGCAACCTAAGGGCCATGTTGCTTATGCTGACTCCAACTCAGACTCAGATTCCCCTGGGTCCGATTCAGATTCTGACTCTGAAAGAGCACACAAGGTGCTCATGACCCATACTTCATCTTCCCAGATAGATGTTGTATGGTATATTGATTCAGGAGCTAGTAAGCACATGACTGGGGACAAATCATGGTTTGACACTTTTGAGGAGAAAGAAGGTAAGCCAGTCACAATTGTTGACAATCAAGTCTACCAAGTGAAGGGTGAAGGGGATGTTTCTGTGTCTCTTCCCGATGGTAAATGTCAGATAGAGAAGGTCCTCTATGTTCCGGGACTAGCCAATAATCTGCTGTCAGTTACACAAATGTTGGATAGAAATATGGATGTCGTGTTCCGAGTTGTGAAAGGCAAGAAGAGATGTTTTATATCCCACAGTGGTAAACATGTTGCAACCGGATCCTACAAGCATGGCTTGTTCATTCTAGATGCTCTTTCAACTCCTCATGTTGCTCTGGTTGCAACTACAAAGGAGGCCACTTCTCTCTGGCATAGACGTTATGGGCATCTAAGTTCAGGATATTTGCTTGAATTGCACAAATATGAGATGGTGAAAGGTCTTCCTCACCTCTCCTCTGTCTTACCAGTTTGCTCGGATTGCTTAGCAGGGAAGCAACATCGAGTACCTTTTGAAGCTAGCTCTTCCCGAGCTAAGAACCCTTTAGAGTTGGTACACACCGATCTGTGTGGTCCTATGCCAACCAGCTATGGTGGAAAGAAGTATTTTCAATTGTTTGTTGATGATTACTCACGAAAGATGTGGGTTTTCTTCCTTCAGTTGAAATCAGAGGCTTTTTCATACTTTCAACAATTCAAGAAACTTGTTGAGAAGGAGTCGGGATGTTTCATCAAAACCCTCCGCTCAGATCGAGGGGGGGAATACACCTCTGAAGAGTTTTCTTCTTTTTTGAAAGAACATGGGATTAAGAGACAACTGACTACAACCTATACACCTCAGCAGAATGGAGTTGCAGAGAGGAGAAATCGTTCCATTATGGAAATGGTTCGATGTATGCTAAAAGGAGCACATCTTGAGGATCGATATTGGGCGAAGTAGTAAACACAACATCATACCTCCTAAATAGAGCACCCACCAGAGCTCTACAAGGAAAAACACCACAAGGAGCTTGGAGTGGTAAGAAACCCTCCATTTCTCATTTAAGGGTTTTTGGATGTAAAGCATTCATGCACATTCCAAAACAGAAAAGGAAGAAGTTGGATGAGAAAACCCTGCAGTGTATCTTTCTTGGCTATGATGAGCATTCAAAAGGATATCGGTTGATTGATCCTAAGACCAAGAAGACACACTTAAGTAGAGATGTTGTATTTGATGAAGCTTTCACATCAAATGACACATCTACAACAATATACCTAGATGAAGAAGAACCTAAGAAAGAGGTTCAACTTCCACAACAACAACAGAAAGTCCCAAAATGGTATACTAGCACTTTGAGAGATTCTAAGTTGAATTCACTTCCAGATCTATCTCTAGATAGGCCATGTACTCGCAGTATGACTCAACAAATGAGAGCAGAGGCATCTACTTTAGAGGTTGACGAACTTTGCCAACACTTTGATGATTTGTCAGTTGATACAGAAAATGATAGAGAAGAAGATGTGGATGATGAAAGGGTTTATATGTCCGCATTGGATGCGAATGAACCTACAACGGTTCAAGATGCACTTGGTGAGCCACAGTGGAAGGCCGCCATGGATGTAGAACATCAGTCTCTCATGAAAAATAATACTTGGAAGTTAGTCGATCTGCCAACAGGAAAGAAACCCATAGGCTACAAATGGGTGTTCAAAGTGAAATATAAGGCAGATGGATCTATTGATAAGCATAAGGCCCGACTTGTTGCAAAGGGTTATGCTCAAAAAGAAGGCATAGACTATGAAGAAACTTTTGCCCCTACTGCAAAGATGACTACCATTCGAGTACTTTGTGCCATGGGAGCTCAGTTTGGGTGGAAGTTGCATCAGATGGATGTTAAAAGTGCCTTCTTGAATGGTGACTTACAAGAAGTATACATGACCCAACCAGAAGGATTCGTGGTTGAAGGGCAAGAACAAAAAGTTTGCAAATTGATCAAATCCTTGTATGGGCTCAAACAAGCTCCTCGAGCTTGGTATATCAAGATAGACAGTCACCTTGTGCAACATGGATTCAAAAGAAGTCCTTCAGATGCAAATCTCTATATTAAGAACAATGGTTCTGATATAGTGATTATGGTGTTATATGTAGATGATCTGATCATAACAGGAAGTTCAGAAAAAATGATTGATTCAGTGAAAAATGATTTGAAACAATCATTTGAAATGACAGATCTAGGACTTCTTCACTATTGTCTTGGTTTGGAAGTAACTCGAAAAAGCACCATATCAGAGTAACACAAAAGAAGTATGCCAAGACTTTAGTGGAAAAATATCGAATGACTAACTGTAAGTCTAAAGCAACTCCAATGGAGCAAGGACTTAAGTTATCACGATATGATGAATCACCTCAGGTAGATGGTACTCTCTATCGCTAGTTGATTGGGAGTCTCCTATATCTGACAAATACCAGACCAGATCTTAGTTTTGTTGTAGGCTATCTTTCAAGGTTCATGCAAGAACCTAAGGTGAGTCACTGGAAAGCAACAAAGAGAGTTCTTCATTATGTCCGTGGTAGTACAAACTATGGCCTGGAGTACAAAAAGAATAACAAGTTTTTCTTACTAGGATACACGGACTCAGATTATGTTGGATCCATTGATGATCGTAAGTCAACTTCTGGATATGTTTTTCATCTGGGATCTGGACCTGTCTCATGGCACAGTAAGAAGCAACATGTGGTTGCTTTATCTTCTACAGAGGCAGAATATCGCGTAGCCAGTGAAGCAGTCTACGAGATAATGTGGTTAAGTCGCATTCTTACAAACATGGGCCTTCCAAAGAATCTACCTCTTCATTTGTTTTACGACAATCAAGGTGTTTTGAATCTTGTCAAGAATCCATTTTTTCATGAACGTACCAAACACGTTGATACCCGATGTCATTTCATTCGAGATGAAGTTCCAAAGCACCATATACAGCTTCAATACATTCCCACCGATGCGCAAGTTGCAGATATTTTCACCAAAGCACTTGGACGTATCAAATTTGAAATGTTTCGCAATACTATTGGGATTTGCCAATAATGTAATAAGGGGGATGTTAGCATATGCTTATATTACATTATTGTTTAGGCTTTGCATTAAGGGGGGATTATAAAAATATAGCGCACGTAGGCGCTCTCTAGGTTGGTTGAGATAACCACCAAGTTGGTTTCTTAAACCAACTCATTTTAATCTTTATATCTTAATTGAAATGCAATGAATCAATGCTTCGCCAAATTCATCATGAAAAAGAAGATATGTTTAGCCATAGAGGAGTCTAAACCAACCCTATCAACTCACCCAATCCCTAATTTGGAAGCAGAGAGTCTTGATAGATGGAGTCAATTTATTAAATGGAATTATGATGTTGGGTACAAGAGAAGCAAAAAGAAGGCAAAAAATATAAAGTGGAAACCACCAAATGTGGAATTGGTCAAATTGAATTTTGATGGAGCATCTAAAGGAAATACAAGACCAACAAGAGGAGGAGGAATAATTAGAAATAATAGCGGAGAGATTTAGTCTCATTACGCTTCAATAGTGGATTTAAGACAAATAATGAAGTTCAAGCTTGGGCGGCTTTGGAAGGATTAAAAATATGCAAACAAATGAAATGGAACAAAGTATGAATGGAAGGTGATTCACTCATAGTAATAAATGTTATTTTGAGGAAAGCAAAGGTTCCATGGAACATACAAGAGATAATTCTGGAAATTCAGGACCTTATTATAGAGTTCGAAGAAATCAAGTTTACACATGCATTAAGGGAAGGAAACAAATGTGCGGATAGGCTAGCTAATAGAGGGGTTTTAATTGAGGATCGTGAAGTTAAATTCTATTTTCCTTCATTAGAGGAAGTAGTAAGTTTAGCTGAAGTTGACAAGAAAATGTTTGCTACCAAAATCATATAATGATTAAGATTTACTTCAATATTTTCCATTGGTAATATATGCTTTATTTTATAACATTAAAGTGCTTTGTAGGAAAATGTCAAAAAAAGAAGTTGAATTCTGGAATTTTTGTATTCACACAAAAATTTGAAAAAGTTATAGAAAATGAAAATAAAAAATTCAAACTTTTTATGTAAAATGATATAGCAACTCAATTGAGATGAAAATTGAATGTGTTTGTAAACTCTCATGCTCTTTGTGATTTATCAAGGGGTGGAGAACCCGAGTACAACCCCTAATTCTCCAACAACATATATATATTCCAAGTTTTTAGTTAAATGTATTCTTTAGATCATGAGATCTTTTTTCTAGTTTTCTGCCTTTTTATTCTATCTTTTAGATGAGAAGTATTTTTCATTTTAACTCTATATTAAACATGTAAACTCGATCATTGAGCCCTTTAACATATTTTATAATAACCTAATCAATTGTTATTTTGTCATTGACATGTTTATTCCATTCTATAATGTACAATGGAAACCTACTGATATATATCTCTCAACCTTAAGCTCATATAATCACATCTTATTTAATCATTGTAACTATCTTGGAATAATGAGCTTAAAGCAACAAACATGAAGATTTGTCATTTATCAAAGAACACTTGAAAAAGAGCTAAGAAAACTCACCAAATTGAAGTGGTGAAATCTAAGTTTTTTTTATACATCTATAATCTATTTCAAGTACCAGTTAGCGACAAAAGCATATTGTTCAAATCTTGGCTCAGATTGCTTCCGTATTTTTCTATTTACATTAATTTTCAAAAAAAATAAGATCTAAAACAAATTTTTTACATCTATTTTCAAATTTAAAATACTAAAAAAAATAGCATGGACCCAATTTCATACTTTTTAAATTTAGACATCTAAACCTAAAAAAAAATATGTATTCACTCTTCTTAGTAAGTTGTGCATGTCATCACCTAAGCTGAGTTTTATAACTCTATTTATAAAATTTTAATTCAATGTAAAATATTAATAAGGTTATATTTTTACATTTTCATGAATTAATTGTTTTACACCTACATTTTCATGGGTTAATGGTTTGAAGTCTAGTCAAACCATATTAAAAGTCAAAATGCACTTTATCTCGTAACTATCATGGAAAGGTTTTTCACTATCAGTCCTTGTGTTAACTTCTTTGCAAGTAGGATATTATTTGTCATTTCTTACTACCATTCTTAAATCTTAATTGAAACATCATGGCTTTATTTCCAAAGGTTAAATGTAGTTGAAACATAGTCGCTTTATTTTTATTGTTATTCATTAAGGTTAAATGGGTTTGAGCGTGTAAAATGGAAAGAACTATCAACAATATTAAATTTGTTTATAAGTAAAATAATGTTAAAATATATTGAAAACAAAATATAAAATTAATCATATGGATATCGTCAACAATTGATGACCACTTTCGTCAACAATTGATGACCACTTTCTTATAGTTTCTAATATTATTGGTCACTAATATAAAGGATGCAGTAAAAATTTAGAAGATTTTGTAAAAGACATTTCATCTCAAAAAGTAACGAGTAGGATTAAATGGTATTAGCTCAATTGGCTAAATATCAACTTCCGAGAAGACCCAAGTTCAAATCTTGTCGAGCAATACATGCATAATTGTCAAGCTAATTTGATACCACTATATAGTCATGATGTAATGTGTGTGGGCCCATTTTAATATGGTATAATCATTAAAAAAAAAATAATGACAAGTAAGATATTATTTCAATGCATAAAAATTATAAATCTTTCAAAAAAGAGGAGAATGATGGCTCTTCTAAAAAAGAAATTGAACTTAAGAGTAAATTACACCAATTGGTCAAAGAGAATGAAAGCTTAATAGCTAAATTTAAGAAGATACTCAAAAAGTGAAATAGCAAGAGAATTTAAGAGTTGTTCATAAAATAATTTGTTTAAAAATTGATGATCCAAGGAAAGAATAAGAACATATGAAGATCAAATTAATACACATGATTTAGTTGACAATCACAACAATATTGAGCATAAAAGGGAGTGTAATTATTTTTTTTTTAATTTAGCGAAAAACCCCTTGTGGGGCCGCCTTGGTCTGAGAAACCACGATCAGAGGGTTCTACACCGTCAAAATCACCTAGAAGTCGCACCCGACCCTAATTGCACCAGCATTATCAACTGGATTTTGGGTACCCAATGTACGTTCGGTAGGGTGGAGATTCGAACCAGGGACCTCCCTTGGAGGATTGCCCTACCCTCTCCAACTCACCTACAACACTTGGGTAAAGTCTAATTATTTTGATGATGATGTCTTCTTCTATTTTTCTTTTTTCCTATTACCATGTTCATGTATTTGGTTTTGCGATGGTGATGTACCTTTTGCTAATGATGGTTCTGCCAGTTCTATTAATGATGTTTATAATGCTTCTCATGAAGATGTTGTCTACTTCTATTAATGATGCTTATAATGCTTCTTGTGAGGATGTTATCTAGGGTAATGATAAGCTTTATTCTACTAATATGGTTAATGTTAAAGAACCTTCATATGATCTGTCTCAAATTGCTTAGGAATATGGGTTGGATAAGGGGTGATATTGGCAAGAGTGAACAAGACCAAATTTCCAATTAATATATAAAAAAGACAAACCAAGTAAAGGTCTTGGTTAGTCACAAATTGGAACTTCATTTATGGAAAGGAGAATTCATGCAATAAAATTTTGCATTAATCACCATTCCTTTTTAGAGGAAGCAAAAGAATCCACGATGGAATTTGTGTCTACCACTTCCTCTTCAAGGAGATTTGATACTTTGGAGAGATTTAGCTCCTCAAGGAGATTTGATCCGAAGTTTGATTTCTTGAGAAGCTTCAATTCTTCGAGGGGGTTTGATTCTACAAAAGGATTTGGTTCTTAGAGGAGGTTTAGTTCCCCAAGGTAGTATGACTCCTTGAGATATGGATCTTCATAAAGGTCTGGATCCTTGAGGAGCTATGGATGGATACCTAGGAAATAATCAAATTTAATTGTGGTTGGATTGATCTTGACTAACAAAAACTTTGCATGGGTTTAAGAGATCATGATGTTAAGTATGTTAGCTCCTATATAAAGCATACTTGTTGATTTCCATAAACATCTTTTTATGTGACTAACAATTTGTATGATGTGGTTTATTTGATCATTGTTGGTTATTGTACATGTCAACTTACATCACTTAAGCAAGGGATATATCCAATATAGGCATGGCCAATCTTTAGTCATCATAATGTCTTATGTCAAATGTGATTTTTAGATGGTCATTGTTTATAACTCAATGCACTTTGTTTTGTTGAAGTATTTCATGGTTCAAAATTCAATTTATAGATTAGGTGGGAGCTATCCACCCCCATGGATCTATAGTAATAAAAGGTCATCTGTGGATTGTGCCTTTCTATAGAAGGATGCTCCCAATCAAATTTGTGGAATAATTCACCAATTATTATCCTTGACCTTAATAATGATAATATACTTGTTTATTTTGGGTGGAGGTAGTAGATCATTCGATTTTCCACTGAGTGTTTGCTAGCTTGAGGTTGGTGGTTCCAATCCCGAGCCCCTCCAAGTCCCCCTCACTAGAGTAAATGTTTACCGAGGTGGGGCAAGTGGTTATAGTGGTAGCTTCTTAATGGAGAGGTTGCCCATTCCCTTGTGTATATATATATATATATATATATATATATATATATATATATATATATATATATATATATATTTGTTTATTTTATTTTCAAAAAGCTCTTATTTGATGGGGATGAGAGGTTGCACATTCCCTTGTATATCAAAAAATATATATATATATATATATATACTTGTTTATTTTAGTTTCAAAAAGCTCTATGGAGCATCTTATTTGATGGGGAGGGGTTGCATTAGTCCACTT
This sequence comes from Wollemia nobilis, assembly GCA_028583015.1. NCBI lineage: Eukaryota > Viridiplantae > Streptophyta > Pinopsida > Araucariales > Araucariaceae > Wollemia > Wollemia nobilis. Next base: position 24,747,226 of record JAQPPZ010002998.1, read on the forward strand.
TGTTACACATCATTAGCAACATAAAAGAAAAGTCAAAGAGATATGCCCAACTCATGTAAAATTGTCATTAAGGAAGAGGATGTTGTTGTAACGCCGCATTCTTTGATCCCTCCAACTTGTGTCTTAGGATATGTTGGACCATATTAACCTACTTGTGGGGTCTTTTGGCAAATTTTAAAATAGCCCTATTTATAGAAAGGCTAGGAAGACTATGGATCTACTTTGGTAGATAAACAATGCTTACAATATGCTTCACTTTTATTTCCAAATTTTAAGGACCATTGCAAACAATTGTTGAAGCACATATAGAAAAATTTGCGACTTCCAACATAGTCCTATTCTTGACCAATTCAATGTTACATTTTGATAAGTTTACTCTATTTATACTGAAAATATAGGTGAAGGTTGATAGGAGGGGAGAGAAGGCACCTTAAACCTCAACTTGCTTTAAAGGATCCCATTTAGGTTTGAGATGCTTCTCAACATCATGCATAGAAGCTCAGGAGCCCATTAGATTTGAATTATGGACAAGTAAAAGCTTCTCCTCTATATCATTTTACATAAACCTAGTTCTCAATAGTCTTCATGAAGCGAAAAACAAAGAGACAAAGAATACATAAGTTCCTACTATTTGTTATATCAAGGTGGGCATAGTGCTAGAATTCCTAGTGTTTAATTTTTTAAATCCATAACATGGCAATCAGTGATCAACTTAGAGAATGGAAGATCAATGAGTCTTTTTTGAAGTTCCATTTCATGGACAAAAAATATCTGCACAGAGCTTTCTTTATAACCAGATATGCTGCTAATGTCTCAGAAATTTCTTATAGATATTTTGGCTTGAGTCATAGTCAACTTAAATATGGAAAGTACCTTCCACTTATGCCATGTTTGCTTCAGCCTATCTATCTGTCCAAGTTTGTTTCCAATTGCTTCAAATTTTTGTCTCAAATTGTAGAAAGAGCTTAACTGGCCACTTAGTGTTAAAAGGGGATTGGATTTGTATCTCAATAGACATAGCAATGATGAATTTAATGTCTTAGTGGCAACTCTTGGAAGAAAAATTACCTTATACATTTATCTTTGTGTTGCAACAATGCAATTTAAAGTATGCTCATATTACTTGAGACATCATTCAACAAAGATGATTATTTTGCCTTCTATTGTCATCTCGGAACACATGTAACAACAATACTAGAGATTGCAACATCTTCTTCTACTTCTGCTGACAAGGTAAATGCTATTACAGTGCTGGTTGTTGCACCTATGCATAAGGTTCATCACAATAGTACCACATATTTTACAAATAGTAAGATGCACCTTGATATTTCTTGTTCATTTAAATGATTGTTGACATAGGCTATGAAGATCATTGAATGCTCCCAAAAACCTAGAATGTCAATGTGAAAACATTTAGAAATAGCCTAATTCAAACTTTCTAAATGACCCACCTAAGGAGTATTTACCATCCCTTTGAGTCAAAGAAATATTAAATTTATCTTTGAAAAGAAAAAAAAACTTGTAATTGTCCAGTTATCAAAGAAAAATTGTCATGTGAAAACATTTAGAAATAGCCTAATTCAAACTTTCTAAATGACCCACCTAAGAAGTATTTAGAATCCCTATGAGTCAAAGAAATATTAAATTTATCTTTGAAAAGAAAAAAACAACTTGTAATTGTCCAGTTATCAAAGAAAAATTGTCATGGAAAGAGAAAGTAAACATGATGGAGGTTTAAGTTAGTAGCAATATCTCTAGTAGCAATATCTCTCGATGGAAATGTACATACTATGAGTAGCCATAAAAATAAATTTAATGGACCTTTTTTTATGGTACAAACCTGATGTAAGGATTTCCATGATGCAGGACAATGATAATATCTGCAAGTTAAACATATTATCTACACTAGAAGAATTTCCCATATAAGCATCATTCATAGGTTTAAAATTGGATTTTGAATTTTCTATTATTTTATGATCCTGGAATGTTGTCAAAAGTCCAATACCAACAATCAAAGTTTTCACTCAATAGAATCCTCAAGCATTCTTCATGCATTATGAGTTGAACGGTTCCTAGTTCTAATAACAAGTCTATAATGTGGAAACATGACAAAGTTCCAGTTTGCACACACATCTTATCTGTAAAACAGGGCCCTCATGCTAACTGAATCCAACGAACAACCAAATTAACAGGACCTACCCAAGAGCTGTAATGCTTGTCCCAAGATATCCTACACTGACAATAGTGAAGTAAAACTGTCTGTTTAATAAAAGCATATGTAGAAAAAAGCGCTTTACATAAAATGTAAAATGGCAAGGATAAGCATAAAACAACAGGTTTCTAAGGACCACTGTTTTCAACATTGTCTAATCAAACTACAAATCACTTATCCCACAATTACAGAGTATAGGAAGAGCTTAGCAGGCTTAAACTTTTAACTTTTGCCAGCGCGAAACAATTTATCAAATTGAATATACATTGCAGCACAGAGAGGCAGGTGTGACACAACCAAATGTTTTGTTTGAACAGAATAAGAAACAATTGATTTAAATGGCATTGCCTATTCCAAATAAATAATCGAAAGTGCTGTGAAAATGCTTCCAAACATAACAACAAGGATTTGCAGCCTTCTTTATCTAAAATGACAGACAACTATTTGGGCAGTACCATAGACAGTTAAGCAGCTGTTTTGGGAGTGTCTGTTTGCTAAACCGTGTTGAAAAAGCATCCATGTAAATATTTGGCTCACTCCTACTTCTCATCCACTACAGAGCTGCCTTGATTGGTGATTATAGTGCATATTTGTTCCCTGTGTCAGAATGAAAAACAAAATGACAATATATTGCTCGGAGTAAGTGTCTTGCTCAAAGTAAGTGAAGCAAAGACATGTTGCAAGACTGAAGTTTCAGAGTTCATAACATGGCAAAACAGTCTAAAAGCACCCAGGATCCATTCAACAAAGAGTTTAAATATAATACGACTTCAGGCAAGGAAAAATAGTTTCTTTTTTCTTCTTTTTGTTTTTTTTTCATTTGTTTGTTTGTTTGATATATTTTACAATCTTCAGAATCTATGGTCCAAGAGTTGACAACAATCAGATAAGCAACTCGCGGCCAAAGGAGAAAAGGTGTCGCGATATCGCGACATGTTGCATTTTCGCGGCCAAAGGAGAAAAGGTGTCGCGATATCGCGACATGTTGCATTTTCGCGGCCAAAGGAGAAAAGGTGTCGCGATATCGCGACATGTTGCATTTTCGCGGCCAAAGGAGAAAAGGTGTCGCGATATCGCGACATGTTGCATTTTCGCGGCCAAAGGAGAAAAGGTGTCGCGATATCGCGACATGTTGCATTTTCGCGGCCAAAGGAGAAAAGGTGTCGCGATTTCGCGACATGTTGCATTTTCGCGGCCAAAGGAGAAATGGTGTCGCGATTTCGCGACATGTTGCATTTTCGCGGCCAAAGGAGAAATGGTGTCGCGATTTCGCGACATGTTGCTTAGTCGCGGCCAAAGGAGAAAAAGTGTCGCGATATCGCGACATGTTGCTTCATCGCGGCCGAAGGAGAAAAAGTGTTGCGATATCGCGACATGTTGCTTCATCGCGGCCGAAAGAGAAAAAGTGTCGCGATATCGCGACATGTTGCTTCATCGCGGCCGAAAGAGAAAAAGTGTCGCGATATCGCGACATGTTGCTTTATCACGGCCGAAAGAGAAAAAGTGTCGCGATATCGCGACATGTTGCATTTTCGTGCCCAAAGGAGAAAAGTGTCGCGATATCGCGACATGTTGCATTTTCGTGCCCAAAAGAGAAAAATGTCGCGATATCGCGACATGTTGCTTTTTCGCGGCCAAAGGGGAAAAGTGTCGCGATATCGCGACATGTTGCATTTTCGCGGCCTAGGGAGAAGAATAGTGTCGCGATTTCGTGACAAGTTGCATCAACTGTCCATGCCGACCCCCCTGCTAGCTAGATAATGGTTCAGGAGATTTGGCTCCATTGCAAATCTTCTTCTACTATTGTAAGCTTGTGTTCTCTCTGACTTCGGCTGGGAAGAGTCTCTTCCCATCTTGTAATTGTTCTTTGTTTTAATACAAGTTTTTTCAAAATTTTCAAAAAAAAACAATCAGATAAGCAACACCACATAAAGTGAAATGAATTCAAAGTAAAGTGAGAAACAAGCTAATAATGAACACACTAATTTTGCTACTGTGATTTTGGATATAATATACGTCTTGGTTCAAATTTAAAAAACTACAAACCTCATTTTGATAACCCAACAAATATGTGGTCAGATTATCAATACTAACTTAAATAGGCCTCAGCAAAGGCCTAGACAATTTGATTCTTTCATTTGTAAATACCCCACAATTCAAAAAAATGAAAATTTTAGTTGTATCCGTTGCATTGTTTGCAATTATGAGACAGTTAAGCACATACTTGGATAGAAGAATAATTAGGGGAAACTAAAGACATTTATAGATTCCTTGGGAAAAGAAATCCTCCAATCCTCTTATAAAGCTGTACCTGATATGTTTCATAAGAACATTCATTGAAATTGGATTGTAGATGATTGACATTCAAGAATTTGTCTTGATTACAATATGGAAGAGAAAATGGTTAGTGGATAAAACTGAACCTCTTGATACCCCTATCCTGGACTCTTGCCCAGGTTAGCATCTGATTATGATTAGTTCAACCCCCTAATATGCTTGCTCCTTTATATTTGATATAGATGGGAGATTAGGAAGATGTTCAGCATGTAGGTTTGCACTTAAAGCTTTGAAGACTTCATAGCATGGCTTAAGCCTCTTCTCCACACTTAAAACAACAGGGGCCGGAAGCCAGCTGTGTGTGCCAAGATATCCATATAGTTATGGATCTTATGTGTATAAAAGTTAAGCACAAGAAGTAACTTTTTAATAAGATGGCAGCTGTTGTCTTCTTAAAGGCCAAGAATTGCCATATGCTTCAACTCCTTTTCTAAGTTTCCATGCCTAATGGAAGTAACTACAAAGAGGACATATAGCCTTCCAAGTAGCCATGTTCTTGGCATATTGTTCTCTTTCTAAGAGCCTGGGACAGATTGTCCTTTGAATTATAAAGGCTTCTACAAGAGATTGTAGGACTGAGTTTCTTTCCTAAACTGGTTCCCAGCAACCTGGGTGCCCTGGAAATGAGATATGAGTACTCCAAGTTCTTGGTCAGTGAAGCCCCATGTCTAAAGAAACTCAATTTGAGCTTCACCTACCCATGTGCTTTGAGAATCAGAATTGATGGACTTCTAACAATGCTGTTCTTGGACTGAGTTTGTGTAAAGCCCAAGCCTGACCTCAAACACCTTTCCAACAATCTTGGTGGATCTCGTTCTCAAGAGGTATGTGCCTGTCATCACATTTGTTACTTCAGAGGGGTTAAGCACACATTTGCCAAACAAGAATTTTGCAATGACATTCTTCTATTGTGATAGTGCGTCATCACTATCATCCTCTTTGTCCTGAAGGGTTGGCGTTGGACTACATATGGGAGTGGATGACAGTGCTGAGCAAAGAAGAGCTAGAAATGTTAAGGATGATGGTGTCGGTGCTGCTCTCAATATTGATTTTGTAAGATGGTGAAGAGGAGGATATCTAATAATCTTTGTGAAGATTGATAATATCGGCATTGTATGGAGGTGAATTCTCTATGTTAGAAAGAGAGATTGAAGCAGAAAGAGATGGGAGCAGCAAAAGCCATGGGTATGGGTAGTGTCAAGCGATTGAGCAGAAATGAATTCCTTTTTTCATTTAACAATCCTGAGATGCTGTTGAAAGATAGAGATCATTAATCAATTTTCTCACACAATAGAAACCTAAAGGATTATTCATACATTCTGAGTTGAAAAGTTCCAATCTCTAATGGTCAAGCTCCACACAAACCTGGAAAAAGTGTTGGTACACATCCTATCTTTTAACAGAGTTCTAATGCTAATGAAACCCAAAAGAACAAGAAATTCAAATGAGGCAATCTGAAACCTGGAATATTTCTCCCAAGACACCTTATAATGGTGTTACTTTTTAAAAGTATCTATTTAATGGCATAAAGACAAACATGTAAAAAAGGAGCCTTACCTAACATATAAAGTGGCAATGACGACCATAAGACAGTGGAATTCTAAGAATTGTTGTTTTCAACATTGTGTACTCAAACTACAGAGCTCCTGGTCCATATTCCCAATCAAAAATCAGTAAACCATAAGCTTTGTAGGCTTTGACCTTTAACCTTTGCCAATGTGGAACAATTTATCAATTTTGACCATAAATTGTGGAACAAACAGGCAGCTATTAGACATAGCCAATTGTTTTTATTTAATCAGAATAGAGAACAATTGATTACTATTGCATTGCCTGTTTCAGATTAACAATTAACAATGTTATAAGCGTGCTTGCAAATATAACAACAAAAAATTGGCAGCCTTCTTTATCTATAATAGCAAACAGCAGTTTTGACAGTGCACTAGGCATTTAGATGGTTGTTTTGGACATGCCACTCATGAAACCATCTTCGAAAGTGTCTACAAAAGAACCAACTCACTCCTAGGTTTCATTCACTAAAGGGCTGCCTTGAATTATGATTGGACTGCCTGTCTGCTCCCTGTTTAAGAATGCAGAACACATCTGCTATATGGTGCTGAAAGTGGGCAAAGCGAAAGAAATAAAAAACCAGAACAAAAAAAAACAAACATGAGGATATGGAAGTTTCAGGGATTGTGACATAGCAAAAGAGTCTAAAAGCACCCTTCAACAAACAACAGAAATATAATCTGACTTCACACAATGCAAAGCAGTTTGTTTCTCTTCTCTTCGGAGGGAATATATTTCACAATCTTCAGAATCTATAGTGAAAGAGTTGATAACAATCAAGAAAAATAACACCAAACAAAGTGAAAAACAAACTGATTTCTGACCCACTAGTTTTGCTACTGTGGTTTTGGATGCAATATGTGCCTTGCTTCAAGTTGCAAAACAAGGGTCATTTGGATAACCTAAGAAATCTGTGGTCAGATTATCAACTAATTTGAATAGAACCCAGCAAAGGTCTAAGAGATTTGATTCATTCATTTTGTAAATAACCTAATGGTTCAAACAAAATGACAAATCTAATTCCATCCCTTGCATACAAGACAGTTGAGAACAAAAAATAAGGAAAAGAATGCAAGACAGTTCGAAATTCTCCAACAAGAGTTTTCCTTTTTGAAAAAAGCGTACCTGATGTGTTCCAAAAGCATGTAGATGATTGGCTTTCAAGAGTTCCTCTTGATTGTAACATCGAAGAAAATATAATCAGCGGGCAAAACTGAAACTCTTTTTGTTCCTATTATGGGACCTTGAACAAGTTAACACTGTTTACAAACCATCCAACCCCCCAAAAAAAAAATGCAGAATATAGAAGAATTTGTTTTGAACTTCTGCGATTGAATGAAAGCCCTTCAAGTAACCGTCTTGGCGCTGTACATTTCATACAAGGTTGCAGCCTCAGGATTGCGTTTGATGGACTCCAGAAATCCTTGCTCCTTGACATTTAACAAAGAAGGCAGACTAGGAAGATACCCAGAAGGCAGTGTTGCACTTAAAACTTTGAAGACTTCATAGCGCGGCTTGAGCCTTTTCTCTATACTGTAACCTAAGAGATAAGGATATGACAAAACAACAGAGGCCGGCAGCCCAGCTGACTGCGTCAAGAATTCCATGTTTTTCTGGATTTTATCAATTGAAAAACTAAGCACGAGAGGGGACTTCCTAATAAGATGCTGGATGTCATCCTCTGAAAGACCAAAACTTGTCATGACCTTCAACTTCCTTTCTAAGCTTTCTGGTCCATTTAAAGTAACTACAAAGAGGGCATATATAAATGTTGTTGAACCTTCCAAAATACCCATCTTTTTGACAGATTCTACTTTCAGCTTCAATGCCTCTACACTATTCTTGGTCAAAATAACAGAGTGAGTGGATAGCACATGAGAAAGCAACTTGCCTTGAAGCCCACATTGCTTTAAGATATCCAACTTGGGCATTATGCTCTTGTCCACATCAGCAACCAAAAGTCCAGGTGCCCTTCTCAGAGCCTTCCACATAGTTTCCCTTGAGCCAAACAGATTTTCAAGATAGCAGATTTTGAGACTGAGGCTCTTTTCCAAATTGGGTGAAAGCAATGTGGGTGCCTTGGCTATGGCATATGCCAAGCTTTTGCCAGTGAAGCCTAAATCTTTGAGAAACTCGATCCTGGGCCTCAGCTGGCCTTGGGCCTTGAAAGAAATGATAGATGGGCGTTTAACAATGGCTCTCTTGATCTGGGTTTGAGTTAGGCCTGTGTCTTTCAAGATCTGAACAGCCTCTCTCGCAATCTGGGTGCATGTAGTTTTCGACAGGGATTTGGTCATCACTTTTTTTACTTCAGACGGGGTAAACTCACATTCCTTGAGCAAGTATTCTGCAATGACTTCTGTGTTTCCTGTTTCTGCATCCTCCTCCTCATTGTCTTGTTGGATTGATGTTGGAGAATGTATAGGGGTGGATGACAGCGTTGAGCAAAGAAGAAGTGGAAATCTCAAGGATGGTGATGTAGGTATTGCCGTTGATATTGAAGTTTTAAGAGGATGAAGAGGAGGAAACCTGATAATGGCTGTGGCGATTGGTAATAGTGGCAGGGGATACAGGTGGGGTTTTTGAGCTTGGTAGGAGAGATGGAAAGAGGGCGTAGCAACAGAAGCCATGGATATGGGTAATTGTGCAGGAGTTTAGACGACGGAGTTGAGTTGGATGGGCTGGTCAGAGGGTCGACCAGGCTTGTGGATGAAAATATCCCAGGGAAGGAGACTTATCTTTTGTATTAGCGCTTGAAGAGAATGCAAGCAAATGGCGACAAGAAGTAAATGTTGTTGATTAATTTAAGCTTAATGTCCTTCTCTAGGCAAATCTAAGAGCATATCTATAAGATGTATTTATGTATGTTTGGGTTTCATCGTAGTGGTAAGACAAGATGGGAGCTCAGGTTTTAAATTTGATGGGCAGCCGTATGTTTGTGAGTCCTCTTAATTAATTTTTTTTTTAAATTGTAAAAAAACATTTATAAGGAAGAATAGCACAATTGGTTAGATTCTTCATTAGATCAAGGTTCAAATCTTGTCAAATGATACTTGGATAATATCCAGGTTTTGTTGTGATACCACTATGTGGTGATGACGTAATACCGTTTTAATCCCATATAATCAATTGAGAAAAAAATATATATTTTTTTATAAGTTTTGGTGGGGACAACGAAGTGATTAGGGCTTAGGATTTTTTTTAGAGGTTCAAGGTTCAAACCATGGCATGTGTGCATGTGTAATTTTGTATGGTTCGAGCTTTGGTTTTATCAAGTGGCATAGCTCAATTGATTAGATTTCTCAACGTTTAAGAAGGAGATCCAGGTTCGAATCTTGCCAAGTTATGATATCCAAGCTTTATGGATAATATCCAGGCTTTGTTATGATACCTCTATGTGGTGACGATGTAATATGAATCTTGCCAAGCTTTATGGATAATATCCAAGCTTTGTTATGATACTTCTATGTAGTGATGATGTAATATGGATGGGGTTTGTTTCAATCCCATATAACCAATTGAAAAAATATATACATTTTACAAGAAAAAAAAGAGGTGAATAAACACGCCACGTGGCCAACGCCATCAACCAAAAAACCATTGTCGTAAAAACAAATCAAGAAACCAAGAAACCAACTAATAGCTATTCAAAATCGCCTTACAGAACTGGCAGGCAGACACTATTAACTAGCTAACAAAACAATTACATACTGAAAACAATGGTTGAACGCATGCCACAAGAGGAAAAGCAAAAAAGGGGAAATCCCTGGAATGGTGAAGAACCATCATGCAGGTTTAGCCACCATTGGGACCAAATCCCACCTAACATTATCATCAAGAGACTTTGGCATCAAACCTCATCCCTGTCTAGAAGAAGTGTCGAGAACATCTTCTCAGTTGTGAACAAATGGATCCTCATTGGCAACAAACACCGAAGAACCCGACTTGACCCAAGCATTGAGTTGAAGAGCTAAGGGAGAGATAGGAGTAGTCAGGTTACTAGGGCTAGCTTTGTAAGGAGAGGGACCTTGATTTGGGGTAAGAGTGCAATTTGGGACTGAGCAGCGATGTGGCTTGGACCTAGACTGGCTTTGGGGCTAATCCTACTTAGGAGGAATTTGATTGACTATGCACAGAGCATTCTCCCAATGATCAGTAAGCTCTTGAAGATGAGAGAGCTCCATAGTCACCTTACTGGCTTGAACCACAATCTAAAAATACACAGACAAAATAATAGTAGATTTCTCAAAAACAAAGATGTGAAGAGAGGAAGAATACTTACCAAAAATACAGTCATTTCTAGCTTTCCATATGTTGTACCAGGGTTATAAATAAGGGGTTGGACCCAAAATTTATTTATAAAAATGAGGCAAATCAATTTCGAAATCGAGGTGAATCATGTCCAACATAGGACGAATTACCTTTATTTTCCATCAAAAATTATAAAAATAGGGTGAATCAATTGCAAAATCTTACTACCACTTGTTTTTCATATATTCTTCTGATAAGACAATAATATTTACCAAATCCATCATTTTAGGTTGCCTAGATCTAACATCCTTTAAGGGTTTCTACACATTACCCTTACTAGATCTCTACTTATTTTTCTCAGGTATCGCACTTTAACAACTTTAGAGCTCATTTTAGAGGTCTTTTGAGGGTTTTTTGAGGATTTTACCAAGTGCCAAATCGATCATAGATTAGTTTAAAGCGTAGATCTCGTCGAGCTAGGTGGTTTAAAAAAATTAAAATGAGAGTTGTAGATCAAAAGTTACACCTCCTAGAAGGTTCTCTACTAATTAGATGCAGTCGGACCATATCCGACTATAAAAGGTCTGACTACAAAAGTGCGATTCAACTACACTTTTGCAGTCGAACCGCATCCGACTGCAAAAGTGTAGTCAGATCTCACTCAACTGCACTTTTGTAGTCGGATGTGATTTGACTACACTTTTGCAGTCGGGTTGCACTGAACTGCACTTTTGTAATCAAATGTTCGATTGCACTTTTGCAATCGGATCGCACTTGACTGCACTTTTGCAGTCGAACCACACTCAATAGCAAAAGTGCAATTGGACCACACTTTTGCAATCGAATATTTTGTATTTGAACTGCACTCAACTACAAAAGTGTAGTTGGATGTTGTTAGACTACACTTTTGCAGTCGAGTGTGATCTAACTGCAAAAGTGCGGTCAAACCGCACTGCAACTAATTATTATTTTTCTCAATCAATCATCTATTCTTATCTCTGCAATTGATTATTATTTTTTTCTACTACAGATCATTTTTCGATAAGAATGAATGTTTTAGCTATATGGGTATGGTTGTCACGTTAGGTATATATACTAGTATAAGAGGAAAATTTGGTGGGATAAATAAAAAAATTAATAATTTCAAGGCGAAAAAGGTCCATGATTTAGGTGAAAGTGTTGGTGATTTAAAAATAATTATTATTATCAACATGGGGCGAGCCGACCCAAAAAAAATCAACCTAAAAATTTTGGGTGAATGGGCCTTGGTCAAGGGTCCCCATATTCGCCAATTTCAAATTTTAAAAATCCTAATATTCATGAATTAATGATGATTCATCACTATGCATAATCCTGTGTTGTACAAGGCCGCCATATGAAACAAGTGCCACATTTCAAATAAAATAGCCAACAAGAGTGAGGGTTCTCCCATAATGATACGCTTTCACTCAAGTGTGATGCAGGAATAGGGTCTAAAAAAGAAAAAAATCCACTCCCAAAGAGAATGAGCACGAGCACAAATCCAAAAAAGATGGATAAAGTCCTTAAACTAAAGACATAAAGGGCAAAAAGTGTTGGGGATGCCTAAATTCCAGAGACACTCCCCAATAGGAAGCCCTTGGTGAAGAAACTCCAAGCAAAATAAGAAAGCTTGGGCTCCAAGAAATAAACCTAGGCGATCTGGAACCTGTGCATCCAAATAGACCAAGGGGAAGAGGTATTCCACCATTAATTGAGCTTATCAATCATGGGGAGACAAGGATAGAGCCATCCATACTCCAAACGGACCTTGTAATTTTATAGAGGAGTGTCTAGATACCACTTCTAGTCCTTCCACCAAGGTTGTTGTGAAAACACATAAATTTTGTGAAACATGGAGTCAGGGAGAGCAGCCTTGATAGCCTCAAATGTGTCCTTGTGAGGGTGCCTAAGCCCAAATTTAACTTTGAAGTCATCCCAAGGGAGCCAATCCCTGGTAGGACAAGAAAAGAAATTGGTGATGCATCACACACCTTTGCAAAAAATCTAAGCACATGAACCCAAGGAACATACACATGTGGAGAACCCTGGTAGGTGATAACAAGGCTTAACACTCTCCCAAGATTTTCAAATGCTCTTGATGACAAAGGATCTTGCCACTTTGATAAACACAAGAGCAACAAGGAAGGAAGGGAAACCCATGTCCCTCCAACTCTTACAGCCAAAAGGAGAATCTTCACAGATATAGTGATGGATGAGAATCTTCCAGGCCTCATTATCCACAAGGGCTTTGATGACCCACTTAACAAAGAGAGCCCAACCTTGATGTTGGGTATTGAGAATGTCAAGCCCACCATGGCTTCTAGGGAGACAACAATACTCCCAAGCAACATGGTGGAATCCTAAACCATTACTGGAAGAGGACCATAAAAATCTCATAGAAGTTTATCAAGCTTCTTATAGTAGTTTTTGGATAGGACCTTTCAGGAAGAATAATAAACATGGGTCGCCACAAGGAATTTTGAGTAAATTTAGAATTTATAGGTAAGGGAGATATTCTTGGTGGACCAGTAGGTAAGTTTTTGTTCCACCTTGTTAATGGCATACTTTCATAGCTCTGGCGTATAACTGTTAAAGGCAAAAGGAATGCCTAAGAAGTGAAATATTCTCCCCTTGTGGATGATCCTCCACTAATATTGACTAAGCTAGTGGGACATCGGGTCAGGAGATTGCCTGTAACATTGAGTCTTTCTCCATTGAATAAAGGATCCAAAAACCAGATAGAAAGTGTCCATGCAGGAAAGCGCCTACTAAATAACACCTTTATCCTCAATAAGCATGAGGAAATAATCATCAGTAAAATGATCGTTGATCAACTGAGACTCATCTCCAAGGAGAGAAATTTCTCGAATAGAACCTTGAGCAGCATGGTGAGCTAATAGATAGGAAAACCCCTCAGCAGTGAATGCATAAAGGGATGATGTCAATGGGCAGCCTTGTCAAATGGAATGGAAGAGCCCGATGGTTGAGGACTTATGTCTGTTAATGGACAAAATAGTCGAAGCCTCAGTGAACATCTCCACAAAGCTGATGAAGGAGGGCCCAAAACCAAGAGCTTTAAGCATGGCCAAAATGAATGACCAATTGATCTTGTCGTAGGCTTTCTCAAAATCGATTTTGATGAATAAGGATTGTTGGTTGGAATTGCGAACCCACTCCATGCCTTCCCAGACAACAATAATGTTATCAAGGATGAACCTACCCCAAATGAGGCTAGTTTGCTCTAGGTGCATGATGATGGGAAGGATATGGTGGATGCACAAAGCTAGGGCTTTGGCGATGATATTATAGAAAATATTAAGGATATTAATAGGCCTCCAATTATTGATGATTTTTGGATCACTAGCCTTGGGGATAAATTTAATAATCCCCTTATTAATAATAGGGTCCAAAGAACCCTTGGAGAAGACCTCCTGATAAACTTTGAGAAGATCAGGCTCGATAGTGTCCCAAAGGGACTTGTAGAACTTACAGGGGAAGCCATCAAGACCAGGGGATTTATTGTCGACCATCTAAGAAAGATCTTCCTCTAGATCCTTCAAAGAGAGGGTATTTTCATAGGCAACTCTTTAAGACTCAAAAAGCTACACCGAGACAACGAAGAGGCAGAAGTTAAGAGCCTGGTCACATTGAGGGGAGCGAGACTAAGCCACTAACACAGTCTAGTAATGGTCTTCAAAAGTAGAGAGAATATGAGGAAGCTGAAAACCGCACTCTCTGTTAATGTTAAGGGCTTCAATATCAAAAATTGATTGTGAGGATGCAGGCATTGGAAGAACTCCTTGGTTACCTTGTCACCAATTTTAAGCCAATGCAACCTCACCTTGATTTGTGTCCCTCTAGCATCATAGTGCTTTGCCATTAGAAGCTGGTATTTGACAGTTGAGAGGTGCCTCTGAAGCTCCTCATTGAAAGGATTTGACTGCAGCTAAGTTAAGGCCACCTCCAACTCTTGCTCGAGAGTGGCATTGGAGCGATGACAAAGCTTAGCAATATTACGCCCTAGCAAGCGTAGGAAGTTGGCAGTGTGTTGGATAGCAATGTTGCACCAATCAATCCAATTAAAGACTGTTTTTGTTTTGGGGACTAGGTTCCAAATTCTGATGACATAGACTCTCAACATTGGGTGGTGCAAAATATAAGTATTCAGGTAGAATTATGACTGAGAAAGAGGAGGGGGTGGAAGAAACTAGGATGGAAAAGGAAATGGAATACTGGTCAAATAAACAGAGCTTGGGGTGGATAGAGGTAAAGGGTGAAGAGGACGAGGGATGCTCAAAGGAGAAAATTTAAAAATATGAGAGCATGGCAATCTTTTTAGCACATGACTCTCATCCTGTTGGTTGTTAGACCACATGAACTATACATTAGCAGGGAACAAAGAGGGTAAGAAGTAGTTATTGGGGTCAAAGAGCCCCAATATTTTTCATGAAAAGCTACGCTTCTCTTTCCCCTACATCCCACCATATGAGAAGAAGACCCACCTTGTCATGTAGAAATTCAATCATATTGAAGTCCTCGTAGAGCAACCAAGTAGTAGGAGGGGGAGAGAGCGTCGCCATCACCAAAGTGAACAATGGTCATTAGCATTGTTAGGTACATATATTTTGAGCACACTAAGGAGATGGCCATAAATCTCCATCACAACCCAAACAACATGATTGGAAAGGTCACATCCCCAAGAGATCAACTTGGAATGGTAGGTTTTTGAAAGGCAGATAACTACCCCTCCTTTGTTTGTGTCATGCATAGTATGAAAGGTGTGGCCCCAAGGCCAAAGAAAGGAGCAAGTACTTGACTAAATGAAGTTAGTGACTTTGACTTCCTAAAGACAAAATATCAATACTGTTGAATCTGATCTTAAATTCATCTAGACCTTGATGCATAATGTGCTTGCACACAAGATCTATCAAACCCCTAACATTCTAGGACATGCACTTCATGAGACGATCAAGGAGCATATTTTCTTCAATGACCTTATAGTCCTCAAAATCTACCAAAATATGTTTTTCCTTCAATGATCTCATAGTTCTCAAAATATGCCAAAAGGTGTTTGTAAGAAACCTGTTATGGTTTTCTCAAAAAATATGTTTGTCTTCGCTTTTCCAAAGGGACGCACTAGGAATCCTTAGTTGGACTGTGAGAGCGACAAGGATTTCATGAAGGAACTTTGCTAGATGTACTAGGAGGAGAGACAAGGTGTCCGCTTGAGGAGATGGATTATGGTATAGTCAACGACTGAGATGTCTAGGAGCCTTGAGGAGTCGAGGAAACTTGTTGGGTACTACTATTACATGTATCTACAAGAGGATAAATAGAAGTTCCTTTTGGAGTAACTACATTAGAGCTCCCTGACTGAGAACCTGGTTGAGACTTCTTTTTACCAACTCCCACAGAAGGTTGTGGCCAGTTGCCTTTACCATTTTTCCTAGTGATAAACATCCATTCCTCCCCTCCATTAGCGAGAGGGGCAGATTAAACTATGGTCAAAGGTGTTGATGCTTCTAGTAGATCTTGATTTTTGAAGTGATCCTACATAAGAGTATGTAGAGGGGGAAAACTGCCCTACTGTGTATAATTCCCAAAAGTTAGATACGTAAGAGAGAAGCCTTTGGGGTGAACCACGGGGATATGTTGTTCTCTACACCTGGTGCTAGGGGGAAGGGTTCACCAGGAACGGTTTAAGGACTCGATCCAAGTCCTCTGGTTTTCAAGAATGTTTGATGTATGAGATTCAATACAAACACCTATATTTGGCATTTCTAGATCTATGCTATAAATATAAAGGACAATGCAAAAATACAGAATGCAAGAATACAAGAGCTAACCCTAGAATGATTCCTTCCTTTGAATGCTTTTCTAACCTAGGGTTCTACACAGACAATATTTAAGCAAGGGCTCAAGAAGAGATGCACAAACATAATTAAACCTAAGTGCACACTATATGTTGTTTATCTTTAAATACCTAGAACTTAATTAAATATATTTTTATAAAATTAGATCTAGGGTTTGAAACAAAATTATAAGGCACTCAACAAACAACCTAAATATTAATTAGAACACTTAGCTTATCCGATGATTTATCCTTGCTTTTATTCCTTTGTCCAAAGCTATCAACAATTCTTGTTCTTGCAAGACAACTTAACAAACACTTGAAAAATAGAATTAGCATTAGGGTCCTGCTTAGACCACTATACAACAGTGCTTGGAGGTGCAGTAGCCAAGCCCCCTAGATATTTGATAAATAAAAGCAAAATTTGACCTTTGGAAGAAACCAAACATAATACAATACATCATAACAGAATGATGGAATCAAATAATAGAACGTAACATCAAGCTCTAAATGCAGCCTAGAATGCAATGATGAAAGTTGGGATAACATATTACCCCTAGGTTTTTCTCAAGTGATATCACACCCCGAAATAGGTGAGTGTGATAACACATCGATGGAATCGTGCCCCGTAGCAGATCGGATGTGATTTTGTCAAAGTGAGACGAAATGTCTCAGACTGAAGTGAAATAATAAACCTAAGATGCAGCGAATGAAAACAAGTGTGCAGCAGAGCGCTTTCACCTGGCAGAGTGCAAGGAAGCAGGTAGAAAGGTTTGAGACCTCCCGAATGGTTGATCTCTCCTTAGGGCTTCAACACCAATTCACAAAGAGAGAGCAGAAGCAATTAACCATCAATGCAACAAAAATCCAATCAATCTTCAAACTCTAAATTAAACTTGCTTGTGCATGAAGAAAAAGGATGCAGATCGAATAAGAACACTTTACGAGAAATAAAATGTTAGCAAGTAATAAATCATCAATAATTCGTATAATGTCAAATGATGTGATCGTGTGTTGTGTGTGAGAAGTGAATTCAAACCCTCCTTATATAGCATATTTGAAGGCGAGAAAGGTAGGAAAACCAAGGAGGGCCGACGTAAAACATGCCAAACCCAAAGAATTAGGGTTTCCTTGAGCAAAACCCTAAAAAAGGTAAAATCGTGCCCCATCAAGGCCAATCGTGATTTCGTCATGCGAAGTCGTGCCCCGTCAAGGACCGAGCGCAATTTCGCATAGAGAGAGAAAATAGGTAAAATAGGGGGGAAGAAGCCTTACCCTTGCCTTAGACAAGTCTAAGGGGCCTCCCAAAGGGCTCTAGGAAGATTTCCCACTAAAGTGGGTCAATTTTTTGTGTCTACATTTTGCCCCCTCTTTAACGCATTTATGGCCTAATAAATGTGTCAAAGAAAATATGTAAACACACACAAACAAAAACGGGGTCGTTGGTTAAAAGAAAGGGATGGTGCAAAAACGGTGTTATTCCAAATAATTTCATGTTTTGCACGTAAATCAAGGCATTAGGGATATTAATACCTCTAAGGCCAAGGTGCCCTCTCGAGTTTTATGAGGAATAAATCCCTCATAAAAAATCGAAAAGACGAACTCAGAAGGAGAAGCAAAACAAAGAAGAGAAAGAAAAGAGAAAGAGAAAAAGCACATGAAAAACAAAGATAAAGTGAAAAAGGGGTAAAAACCTAATTCATTTTTATCGCGTGAGAAAGAGAAAAGGAGTTTTGGGGGAAAAGGGGAGATGGCGCTATCGATGAACCGTTCAACAATTGTGAGAGGCGAGGCCGACACGAAAGCAAAGTGAGCATAGGTAAGATCAAAAAACCACACATGCATTTCGATTTCGTTCATTTTTTTACAATTTTTGATTGGTGACGACTTTGCTGCATATGACCCAAGTGTGATTTCGCGGCCTGGTCGGGATTTCACCTTGGGTGGCAACGACAAAATCGTGCTTGGCAAATCAGGCACGATTTCGTTGAAAAGGCAAAAATAAAGAAAAAAAGAAGAAAGAAAGAAAGAAAGAGAAGGAAGAAAGAAAAAGAAGGAAAGATGCAAGCAAACTAACTTGGAAGGTGCAAAATTGAACTTTAGCAATCAAACTTATAAAAAAAAAGTATTTTACTTTTATTTTTTGCAATTAATTTTAATTGATTGGTTACTTTATGAGATTAATTTTTGAATTAATTTAACAGATGGAATTTTTTATTTTTCTATTGTTATTGCAACTTAGAGTACTCGAGAGCTGTGAGTGGAGATCCAGCTCCCTGGAGGTGGATCTAGAGGCACTCGAACAGGCAGAGAGGGATACACTGAAGGCGGTGGGGCTAGACCACCTAGTGAGGCTGCCTCGAGTAGAGGCAGATAGGGCCCTATTGACGACATTAACAGAGATATGGTACCCGGAGTCATCCACCTTTTGGTTACCCACAAGAGAGATGACCGTCACACCAGAGGATGTGTGGTGCATCTTGCGTATCTCTATCATAGGGGTAGCAGTTTACAGAGCACGAGGGAGACCAGTAACCTCGTAACTATTTTCAGGAGGCTGGAGCCACTAGGTGTGAGAGAGCACCATAGTCATAGACAATCTCGTGGGGCGATATGGGGCAGACCCATTGATGATCGTGCTCTATGGGACGGTGGTAGGATAGTTGATGTGTCATACTAGTAGGCAACATTTGCCATGGATGATGGTGGGTATAGTGGTAGACATACAACACCAGGGAGTTTGGTTCACATAGGGTCCATATGTGTTGGCCCACTTGTATAGGATATTGTATAATTTCATGTACAAGCGACATACAAGATTAGTGTGCATGAATTTGCTCTAGGTATGGAGCTAGGAGCATATAGCAGTGCAGAGATCGGATGTACTGATACGACCATTTCCCACCCCAAAGCAGCCAACATCATACAGATGGTACAGGTCCCTAGAGCGGGTCATGAGGACCTACGCAGGGCACTTGCCACTAGCGAGGCAGGTAGTAGACGAGCTGAGGGAGACCAAGATTATATGGTGACCCTGACATCTTGTTGTGGAGTTTCCACAACCACCCCAAAATTCTTGGGGACCTGCTTGTCATATTTTGATATGAAAGGTTTTTGGTTTTCTTTGGTTTATAAGAATAGGGATGTTTGACCCTTTTGTTTTAATGATTTTAATTGCTTTGGTTATTTGATATTTAATGATTAATTAATCTAGACATTAATGGTTAGATTAATTAAAATCCATTTTTATGAATAAGAGTTTAATGTTCTTCATACTATCTAAGGTGATGGAATGTGTTTAGCAAAGCAAGGTTTGACCTAAAACAAAAAGAGGATACAAAATGTACAAAGAAATTGAGATAGAAGCCAATATGCTATTATCTACCTAATATAATTGCATTAACTATATTATGTACATAATAGTAATATTTTTAAGATTATGTTATAAGGTTCTAAAATGTTATCATTATAATAATATTATTATGATTATATTATAATGTTATTATTATAATAATATTTTTGTGATTATATTCTTCTAAAATGTTATTATAATAATAATATTATTATATTGTATATAATAATATTATTATAATGTACTTTATAAAAGATGTGATAATAATATTTACGATAAGGTAAAGTTTAACGTCGTTTCGTTTGATTGCAGATAAGGTGATGGTGGCTATTCGAAAACATTCGAAGACATGAGTGGCTAGTCCAAGAACATTCAGCGCTATGGCAACGAAGCTTCGTGGAGCAACACCAAAAAATAAGAGGCGGTCCAAGATGGCGTTAGGGTTTCAGAAGAACAACATGAAAGGCGCCGAAATTGTCAGTGAAACGATCGAGAGGCAGAGGCATGCCATCGAACAAGGAAGAAAGAAGCATTATTAGGGCAACTTGTGATGCCAATTGACGGAGTTAAAGGCCGACCTCAAAGAGCATGGAAGGTTTTAGTGTTGCATCTATTTTATTATGCTATGGCAACGTGAGTGTGAGAGTAGGGAGTTGAACAATGTCATGGCTGCGTAGGTTTGGCAGCACCACGACGTCGATGGCAGCATCAATGGCTGCATAGGTTTGGTAGCACCACGACGTCAATGGTAGCATCGATGGCTGCATAGGTTTGGCAGCACCACAATGACAATGGTAGTGCTATGGCTGCATAGTCTTGGCAGTGCCATGGCTGTGTAGGTTTGGCAGCGCCACGACGTCGATGGCAGCTCTATTGTTGTGTAGTCTTGGCAACACCATGGTTGCATAGGTTTGGCAACGCCACGATGACAATGATAGCACTATGGGTGCGTAGTCTTGGCAGTGCCATGGCTGCGTTGTTGGCAGCATTATGGCTGCGTAAGTTGGATAGTGCCATGGTTGCATAGACAGTGTGATGGTTTCGTTTGGTTACGTGGAAACCAAAGTGCCCAGGATGGGGGAATGCTGTCCCAGTACTTGGGCACATTGGTATGGCTTAGGAGAAATACCATCGGGTCTCGACCTCAAAAAGTGACAATGAAAGTTTTCTTCGAATAAGATTGGCCTGTATTATTTTAGTTAATGTGAATGTGGTTTGATCACGTTCAATGTTTTAAAGGAGGTCTAAAATCGTAGGGGTTATAAGGTATAGTTAATGCTTTTATCATTCGTTTGATGGATGTAAAGGGGTATTCTTGGGTAGAATGCTTATAAGAGAAAGGAGAGATATAAGGAGTCATGCAGGGTTATGTTTTTGTTGTTAGTTTTTTAAAAATAAATAATGTTTAGAAGTGTTATGTTTATTAAATCACAGAAAATGATGATGGATAATTTTCTTATATCCATTCATTATTTTGGTTGTGAGAGAAGATGAAGCGAAAGGACTTCTAAGCATTAATTGTACCTTGCTATCCTACCTTTTTCAAGGGGGCTGGAAATTATGTAACATTCCGAGAAAGCAATAAAGAAAGAGCATTTTTCAGATTTTGAGAGGGTAGCAAACTTTTGTGAGCAAAATCAAAAGGAGGGTTTTTATCATAAAACTAACATTTTTAGTGTCTTATCATTTCTGCATTTTAGTGACTTCTAGCCATTATCTTATGCCATGAAATGGGTTGCAATAGGCGAAGGTCAATATTATGCAGTTTCTTTATGTTTCCTTTGAGTCTCACACTTGATTTAATGGTATTGTGCTTATGTTGCAAGTCCATTGATTCAAGTTGTTTTATGATTACCTCATAACTTGGGATTTTGCGGGGGAGGAGCTTGCTAAACTAATTCGAATTTGACTTTTTCACTAACCAAATTTACATGTTTATTTAATTTACTGTTCTCAAAGTTTTATTTCAAGCATTCAAGCATTCCATTCTGGTCCATCCATAATTTTAGTTTCTTTCATTTCCATTCTGGTCCTTTTCTAGAATTTCTGCTAATTTCATGTTAGTTTTATTTTTTCTGGTCCATTTCTAGAATTGTTAAGCTTTCAAGTTATTTCCATTCTGGTCATTTTCTAAAATTTCTGCACCTCCAAGTTTCATTAATCTAAAGCTTTTAGATAAAACACATGGTTCGGGAGGGATACTAACCTACTATTTCACATTAAACTAAGATAAGAAATGAAAGCTAACTTTGCTAATTTTGCTAACATTGTTAACATGCTAACTTCTACTAACCACTATTAGCGTAGTGACATCAACATAAGGAAGATAAAATGAACCCAACTATCTAAAATTTACTTCATATTAAAGGCACGGGCATTAAAATGAGGTGGACAATTCCACATTTTGTCATTTGAAACCTTTTAAATGAAGATAAAATACTCTACTAACAAGGATTCAAGGTAGCACCAATTTAAAAAAACCCTAAAAAAAATTGCTTTTATTTTTAGTTAGATCTTTCAAATCACTAAGCATTGTTTAGCACCAATGTATTATTGAATTATTTTTGGCACTATTGTAATCTTTTAGATATTTTACCAGAACCTTGGAGAAGTTGAATGTTTGTCATTTGGTTTCTTTTCAAGAGAGAGTTTTCTATTCAATACTCTGCATGTGGTGGTATTTTGCAATTGGGCAAAATATACACTCAACACATATACACCCAGGCTAGGGTGAGGATAGGAAAGATCTAGCGAGGATCAGGAGGATCAGGTGGCTGACTACAAAGAGAGGGGAGCCAGAGGTCTTACAATTTGACCGAGTCTTAAGGATTTTGGAATCTTACAAGGAATTCCAAACCTGGTGGATTACTAGTACCAGAGAGTCTACCAGGACCTAGCAGGGGTAGGAGGTACAAAGTATTTTAAAACTAGGAAACCGAGGTATAAAATCCAAGAGATTAAAACCCCGTTCGAGCTTTTTGATACGTTAGGTTTAGAGATGCTTTACCAAGATTTAAAAAGGCTAGCTTTGAGACCTCTGAATCTGAATACCTTCAGTGGATGTGCACCCATTAGTTCCATCGCAAGAGCTACATCAAGTGTACCCATCTTCGTCATCCTGAGTGTATCAACTGCTTTAGTAGGGTCATTACCTTTGGCTAATATGGCCCAACAACAACAACTAGTTCCCTAGTTTGGCACCCAAAGTTCTCTGTTAAGTATACCTAGGGATGTCCATGACATACCTAGGCACCTTGAGAGGTATATCCCTAAGTTTCTCCATGATGGTCCCATTTTAGTTGAAGAACACGTTCAAATTTACAAGGACCATATGATTAGGCAGGGAGTCAGTCATGAAGACGTCGCTTGTTGACTATTCCCTAATAGCTTTGACCAAATGGCTCATGAATGGTACATGAATATTCCTATAGGGTCCATTACATCTTGGGCCCAGTTGGAAGCTACCTTTGTTAATCAATTTAGGTCATTGCTAGATCCTACCATCATGTATAACCGATTCGTGTCATGAAAGAGGTATCCTAATGAACTTATCAGAACATTTAATGCTAGATTCCAAAAGCTTTACACAAACGTGACTTGTCACTTTGCAATAGACACTGTTGTGGTATTGCAATTATACCTCACAACCTTAGATCCAATGACAACCATGTTTACCAGGAGAAATCCTCAAGTTACAACGTTGGCCTTAGCCTATGCTGAAGCCATGACTATTGAGCAACAAATGACACCACAAGGTGGCATTATGCCTCAATTTCCCATGTTAGGGAAATATGGCCCTTACAATCAATTTGCCACGATGAATCAAGCTGTGACACCTCAGATGCCCATGATGAATGCTTTGCCATATCATCAATCATACCCATTCACTCCCATGCTTATATCTTTTTCGACATACCCTAGTGCTGCCATTCCACCCTCTCTAAAAATGATGGTTGCTAATTAGATAACCTTACCATGATTTGAGGCGAGTAGTACTCAAGCCTCAAATGCCTATCCCATGGTTGCACCTCTTCAGACCAAGGATCCATGGTGGACCCAAAACACCCAGAGTCAAACCTTAGTGCCTAATCCAGAGGTTGCTAATGTCAGAAATGTTAGTGGATCTGGGGCTGTCATGCCCCAGCCACAAGGACCCAATTCTAAGCTGGAAGAGCTCAAGAGAATGGCCATCAAATAGGGCAATGATGTAATTCGATTACAGAAACAAGTTGCCCAAAATCACATGCCCAATCGAAACCACGACCATAGGAGAATAGGATCGTACAATACATAGCCTAATAATGGGTGCGTATCCAATCTGGTAGCCAATCAGGCTGATGCGTTAGGAGATTATGATGAGTCAAAGTCATGTGATGAGGAAATGCATCACTATTGCCATAGAAAGTCAGACTCTTTGGTGTCTGAAGTCATTCATTATTTAGAAAACGATGAGATGGAGGAACATATGAATGTGTTAGGAGAGGAAGAGGATGAAGCTTTGGCAGCCTAGGACGCTAAACATTTTTGGAAAGCTAATCACAAGTATTTTACCAGGAGTTCTAAGGATCCCAAAACCTCCTCTACTCCTCCAAAAAATCCTTTAGTTCCTCCTGATACAAAAGGTGATGTGAATCCACCACCTCCATTTTTGGAAGCACCTAGGACAATGCCAAAAGTGTCAAATCCTGGAACATCCACTTATGACTTGGAAGAAGATATGAAAAGGACCAAGGAAAATATCTCAATGTATGAGGTCTCTCTATTGTTGGGGCAGGATAAAATCATGGGGAAGAGATTAAATTCCCCGAGTCAAATTCATGAAGTTAAATCTGTAGAACCCCAACTTGCTATGATGAAAGAGAAACCAGAGGTACCTCCTTTTCTCATAACTGTTAAGATCGCAGGCAAGAATTTACACAACTATTTTATTGATTCTGGTGCCTCGGCCAACATCATGCCTCTTGAGATAAGCCAAAATCTAGGACTTAAGTCTGTTCATTCGAATAGCAAAGTGGTCCAATTAGACATATCTATGGTGGATGTAATAGGTGTTGTAAAATATGTCCTAGTTCAGATCAACTTAGAGCCTAGGGTCTAACATTATATGAATATCCTTGTGCTAAATATTGCTGCCAAGTATGGCATGGTGTTGGGCATGGATTGGAGCAGAAATATCAATGGTTATGTGGTGACTTATTCCTCCCATATGTGTTTGCCATGGAGAGGAGTTGCAAATGAAATACAGGTAGACGGAGAGCCCAGAATTAGAGAAATAATTATAGAATATAATAAACCCAATGAGATTCAGTTTACTGAAATAGAATTAGGGGTTTACAATTTTGACATAGAGGACATAGCCGAAGGGTCCCAAAACGATAATCTTTACCATTGTACTTCGGAAGAAAACAAGAGGGTGTGGACCCTAAATTTTGATGGGTCCAAATAAAAACAAGGTGTGGGAGCTGGGGTAGAGCTCACATGTCTTGGTAGTAAGCCTTTGCTTGCTGCCTATAGATTACAGTTCTCGACCACCAATAATGTGGCGAAGTATGAAGCCCTAATTTTTGGACTTCAGTTCGCCCTAAGAGAAAATGTAAAATGCCTTAAGGTATCGTGAGACTCAGAGTTAGTAGTTAAACAGGTCAAGGAGCAATATACCTGTAGAGACAAGAGGTTGAACCTCTATAAAACCAGAGTGAGGGGATTAATTAATGGGTTTGATGCTTTCAATATTTCCATCATCTCAAGAAAAAATAATAGAATGGCTGATTTGTTAGCCATAGCGGCCAACATGCTTTCACCTGCTGACCATAAAAAATGTAAAATTTTTTCCATTGAGTTAGTGCCTTGTCCCTCCATACCAGACAATGTCACGAACTTACAGGTCTTTGATAGTGATAGACATATTTTTAGTTTTGTCACTAATTCTGGTATATTTGAAAATCAAGTTATAGACGAAGAAGAGAGGAGGCAAGTAGAAGTAGGAGCAATCGGAGTATGGAACGAAATGCCAAGTGATAGGGCCTCTCTAGAAAAGTTGTTTGATATTGGATATCAAAAGAAAAAAGATAGAAAAATACCATCCCCCAAGAAATCATGCAATTCAGTCAATTTGGGGAGTGCAGTAGATCCACGTGAAGGTTCATTGCAAAGGCATGCACACAACGAGAGAAGGAATCAATAGCTCAGGTTTTAGGAGAATACATTGATTGCATAGCTTGGAGTTATGAAGAGCTGAAAGCTTATGACCTGAATGTAATCATGCATACTATTCCTCTGAAGCCTGATTCCAAGCCTTTTAGACAGAGGTAAAGAACGGTTAACCCAATCCTAGAGCCCCTAATAGACAAGGAAGTGAAGAGGTTGCTGGAAGCCAAAATCATCTTCCCTGTTAGGCATTCCACATGGGTGGCTAATCTTGTCATTGTTAGGAATAAGAGTGGAGAGATTCGGTTGTGCATAGATTTTAGAAATCTGAACAAAGCTTGCCAAAAAGACATTACCCATTACCCACCATTGACGAGATACTCCAAAAGGTAAATGGGTATGAAATTATGTCATTCTTGGATGGATACTCGGGATATAATCAAATTCTCATACATCCAAATGACAGGATGAAGACGACCTTCACCATGAAGTGGGGAACATTTGCCTACCGGAGGATGTCGTTTGGTTTGTTGAACACTAGAGCCACTTTCCAAAAAGCCATGGATTTTGCATTCAAGGGGCTCAGTGGTAAGTGCATTATTGTCTATGTGGATGATATTTCTATCTTCTCCAAGAAGAGGGAAGATCATGTTAGAGGCTTGAGGAAAGTGCTTCAAAGGTGTAGGGAACATGGAATTTCCCTAAATCCAAAAAAGTGCATCTTTGGGGTAACAGAGGGTAAGCTGTTAGGACATGTCATTTCAAAATATGGGATTGCTATAGACCCATAGCGGATAGCTGCTATGCGGGATATTCCTCATCCCAATAGCAAAAAAGGGCTTAGGTCTTTTTTCGATAACATTAACTTTGTGAGAAAATTTATTTCAGGTTTTGCTGAAATCGCCAAGCCCCTAAATGACATGCTGAAAAAAGATGTTCAGATAAAGTGGACTAGTGAGAATAGGGATGCCTTCACAAGCATCAAGGATGCTATTTCCAAAGCCCCTGTTCTCATTAGTCCAAACTATGCTAAACCATTATATATTTAGAAATTTTCTTCAGATCATTCTTTTGCAAGTGTGTTAACTCAGAAAAGTGAAGACAACATTAAAAATCCTATAGCCTTTCTGAGTTCTCCTTTGAAGGACGCAAAACTGAGGTATTCTGTGCTAGACAAGCAAAAGTATGCCTTGTTTAAAATTGTAAAAAAATTCAGGCATTACATTACGCATAGTAAAGTTTTTGCTATAGTTCCTGACCCGGAAGTAAATTCCATGTTCTTACAGAGTGAGCTAGGTGAAAGAAGGGGGAAATGGTTTTCCACCCTTCAAGAATTTGACTTAGAGATAAATCCCATGAAGATAGTGCGGGGGGTCAATAATACCCTTTAATAACATGCAAAAACTACGAGGTTAATGATATCACTACAAAGGAATGGTACGTAGATATTGTATATTTTTGTTGCATGGTAAGTGCCCTTCTCATTTGAATTCCACTCAGCACAGGGCACTGCATTTAAAATTAGCTAGATTTCTGATTAAATCTGGTGTGTTGTATAGGAATAATCACGAAGGAATTTTCCTTCGTTGCATTACTCAAGAGGAAGCAACCCAAGTACTCAAAGACTTCCATGGTAAGTATGGAATTGGACATGGGTCAACAAACGCGACAACACACCAAATTATTAGATCTGGGTATTATTGGCCCCACTTGTTTAAAGATGCACATGCACATGTAAGAACATGTCACATATGCCAAGTGGCAGCCAACAGAGAGCAAAATGCAACAATGCCATTACAATCAGTGGTAGAGACAAGACCATTTGCACAATGGGTATTAGACTTTGTTGGGGTGATAAATCCTAACTCGTTCGATTCCCATAAGTTCATCCTCACCGCTACTGATTACTGCACAATATGGACAGAGGCTATACCTACTAAGAATGCCACCTCCGAGGTTGTGATTATATTTCTAAAGGAAAACATAGTCACTCATTTTGGAATACCTAACTCCATAGTAAGTGACAACGGTTCTGCCTTTTCCTCTTTAGAATTTTCAAATTGGGTGTACGACAATAAGGTGAGTCTAAAATTCTCTTCCAATTATTACCCCCAAGGCAATGGTTGGGCAGAATCATCAAATAAAAATTTATTATGCATAATAAAAAATTACTTGAAAAGAACTCTAGAGATTGGCATAGTAAGTTCAAATTTTCCCTTTGGGAAGATAGGACCAGAAGCAAGGAGTCAATGGGGACATCTCCTTATCACTTAGTCTATAGGCAAGACCCTATTTTTCCTACTAATATAAAATTGCAAACTTTACATTTTATAAAAGACTATGTTGGGACTGATGATAAACTTGAAACCAGATTAACCCCATTAATGCATCTTGATGAGAAAATGGAGGAAGCCATGCTTCATTTCAACAAACATCAAGACATAATAAAAATGTGGTTTTATAAACGGTCCAAAATTAAGGTCTTTAAAGTTTCAGATTTAGTTTTTTTGTGGGATAAAAGGCAAAAAAAAAGGAGAACATGAAAATTTTGATTGCTTATGGCTGGGACCCTATCTAATATCCGAAGTCCTAGGTGAAAATAGTTTCAGATTAAAAACCTTGGATGGAAAATATTTGGCCTTACCCATCAATGGCCTTCATTTAAAGCATTATTTTCAGGCCTAAGGTAGAGTCATTGTATTATATGTACACCAACCAACTTGCTTAATTGTTTGTCTTATCAGTTTTATTTCCTGTTTTGATCTTGTTTCTCTGATTTCATAAGTCTTTAGTATGTCAAAGTGGTCTAGTTTTGGATTTTATTGTAGGAGTAAGAGGTCAGCCTATGTGTATACGAATGTCAACCAAGACTAAATAGATGTGAAAAATTGGAATCATATGGCAAAAGGCTTGAACATGTGAAATATTGTTTGCAGCTCATGAAGCATGAAGTTGTTGATCTTGCATATCATCCACCCATGTATCAAAGGCACATTCTTATTACATAAACATCATATGCTAAACCAAACACTAAAAGTGATGTCCAATTATCTTGGGATCAAAGGCACAAAGAACACTAAGAAGATCTTAGGTTTGGAAGTTGTTGCCAAAGTTGTCGTAGGTCTATCACATTTATGTCCATGTCCAACATCTTGGGTAAAATAATATGAAACCATACTTGGATGGGGATGTGAGGCAAAAATATAATTTTGGTCTATCCCGCTCTGCACATAGTCCATAAAACAGTGGTTTTTACCACTTTCGCAATACTTGAAAGCCCAAAATCAGAGTAGTAAGGATAGGGACAAATTCTCATCATGCTTAGGTTGAGAATCCAATTCCCCAAAGCTTTGATTTTACCTCCATCACACCATGGATCATTGGGTTGTAAGGATCATACTAAGTGTCCCTCAGAAGGATGGGTAGTCATCCCAAGATTCAAGAAATCCAAAGAAAAATGTTCACCACTCCATTTCCATCACACCATTGACTATTGGGTTGTAAGGATCATACTACGTGTCCCTTAGAAGGATGGTAGTCATTCCAAGATTCAAAAAGTCAAGAGCAAAATCATGGACTATGGAGTTAACCTCCACCAGGGCTATAGACGCTTGATTGGCAGTGGAGTACACTCATGCCTGGTGACATGACTCCCGTAAGGTTGAGATTTATGGCCGCCATGAGGATAGATTAGTCTGATGACCTCATCCATAACCGATTTAATTGTTTTGGTCAAATATGAGAGCAATAAAGGATAGGGCTATATTCTCATCACACCTTGGTTGAGAATACGATTCCCCAAAGCTCTAAGGTACACTTGCACACACTGGTCCTTGATGATGATGGATCATAACCAAGCTCTAGATCTAGTAAATGAATTCATCGCACACACAGTTGATCCTAAGATGGTTAGACATTTTTGAGGTGTTTGCTCAAGCCACCATAGAATGTGTTGCTCATGCTATAAAAATTTTTACCCTCAAAGCTCTCCATATCCATTGCCATAATTATAGTCAGGTAAAATTGATGATGCAATGCAAAAAAGTTACAAAAAAAATAAGGTGTGGAGTGCTACACACACCCAGAGCTAATATTGCATGATTCGAATATTTTACTATTCTTATAAGTCTATTGACATTATTCATGCATTTGCTGATGCTTGCTGCTTTTTGGTTTGGAGTGTGTTTTCAGATTTTCTTTTTGGGTTCTCACCGAAATGCTCAGGAGCATTTCCCAATAGAGTCGCCATTTTTTGTGGAGTTTCCACAACCACCCCAAAACTCTTGGGGACCCACTTGTCATATTTTGATATGAAAGGTTTTTGGTTTTCTTTGGTTTGTAAGAATAGGGATGTTTGACCCTTTTGTTTTAATGATTTATATTGCTTTGGTTATTTGATATTTAATGATTAATTAATCTAGGCATTAATGCTTAGATTATTTAAAATCCATTTTGATGAATAAGAGTTTAATGTTCTTCATACTATCTATGGAATGTGTTTAACAAAGCAAGGCCTGACCTAAAACAAAAAGAGGATACAAAAGGTACAAAGAAATTGAGATAGAAGCCAATATGCTATTATCTGCCTAATATAATTGCATTAATTATATTATGTACATAATAGTAATATTTTTAAGATTGTGTTATAAGGTTCTAAAATGTTATCATTATAATAATATTATTATGATTATATTATAAGGTTATTGTTGACAATTTTGTCACATTGCACAAGGGGTAAAAAAGAGATCAAATTTTGTACAGTGTTTTGTAAAGTTTTCCTTGTTTTTATTTCGAAAAGTTGCAGCAATTTTGGCTTTCAATGCCATCCCTTTGTATATAAAATATAAAAGAAAAGAGCTTCGCCGAAGGAAAATGAGAAGAGCTTCGCACCCGAAGCATTTCCAGCATTGCTTCGGGTAAAGTCTTTGCGAAGTAGTATTGCCGAAGAAGAATACAAGGGTAGCGATAAAAAGAACTTCGGGCCCGAAGCGCTTCAAGTATCTACTTCGGGAAAAAGTTGAGCGAAGCGGCATTCAAAAGAACAACTTCGCCGAAGAAGGAAGTCCAACGGCAAGAAAACTACTTCGGGCCCGAAGCATTTCCAGCAACTACTTCGGGTGAGATTTCTGCGAAGCGGTGTTGCCGAAGTAAAATACAAAGGAAGGAGAATGAAACTACTTCGCACCCGAAGCATTTTTAGCAAATACTTCGGCCAGAAAACCAGCGAAGCGGGATTCAAAAGAGCATTGGAAATACTTCGCCAAAAGGTTGCCGAAGCACCCACTTCGGGCCCCTCCATCAGCGAATCATTTTTACTTCGTCGAAAGTTGTTTCGAAGCATCTGCTTCGGCTAGCTTTCGTGCGAAGTACTTCCACCCGAAGTAAAAGATGCATTTTGAAGGCAATTGCTTCGGCCGAAACCTTCCTGAACCATAGTTTTGAAAGTGGATCGCAGCGAAGCATTTCTCCAAGGCATTAGCGAAGTGATTTTTTCAGCGAAGCGGCGAAGATGAAAAGGCCCATTTTGCGAAGCAAATATGCTTCGACACTTATCACCCCGAAAGCAGTTTTGCGAAGCTCATTTTTGTGAAGTACAAACCAAGGAGGAGTTATTGCTTCGGCTCAGAACCATTGCGAAGCGAAGTTGTGAACAAAGACTTAGCGAAGCGCTTCAAGGGCACGCGTTCCAAGCCGGGTATTTTCTCGAGGCGATCAAGTGCCTCATAAATGCAATTTTTCATGCCCGATAAGCTCGTTGCTCATTTTTGGCAATCGAAAACGAAGTATCAGGCCATGATGAAGAGCCCGACGAGCATGGCGGCCACTCGAGCACCGCACCCGGAGACCAAGGACGTCCAGACGGCTCATCAATGCATCTTTCCATGGTTGACCCAGTCATAGTTGCCAATTTTGGTAACAGATTTGAGAGCTCGATCACGAGAGCCTCGGGGAGACGAATTCTCAGGGCTCGAGGGCGTACTTCTCCTTTACTGTGTAATTATGACTCAGAGGGTCGGGTCCTCTATAAAAACCCAGGCATTGTAATGAAAAAATGGGGGGAACTATCTGCTAGAAAGCTGTTGTAACTTGATGTCCTGCGATTAATACTAAAGAGCTTTGGGCTCAATTCCTTTCTTTTATGCTGCCTTCTGTGCTTGATTCTTTTGTCTTTCTTCATTTGTATACTGAGATGTTGAATCCTACGTTCGGTGTGCGATCGGGGACTGTACCTTGAAACTCATCTGAAGGATACATAGGAAGGGAAAACGTCGTATTGGCTTTCTTTTATGTTGCCTTCTGTGCTTGATTCTTTTGTCTTTCTTCGTTTGTATACTGAGATGCTGAACCCTACGTCCGGTGTGCGATCGGGGAATGTACCCTGAAACTCGCCTGAAGGATACATAGGGAGGTTGATATTGTGTTTCTTTCATTTATTCTTGGTGTTCTTTGCTTCTATTCAAGTTGCTAGTTAGTGATCGTGCTTCCTGTTCTCTCCCACTTTAAACTATCCATCTCTCTCCTTACTCCTTTATTTCTTTCTCTAACCCTTACTCCTTTTATCTCTTTCCTGCACCCTTATCTCAAAACACCCAAGTAGTTTAGCATAGGAGCCGACCTTTCTCCGGAGATTGGCACGAGGGGCATCTCTTCCCTTCGGCCTTTCAATGTTGGTCCAGGTCTAGGGCGCATACACTCACCCAAAATCCTTTCCTAGGCAGATTTGATGACCAACAGTTTTTGGCACGCCCGATGGGACCAAGGTCCCATATTTTAAGCGCAAATCTCAAACCCGTCTTCACCGGGGCCAATAGTTCTAACAAGTTCCCGGTGTGACCCGGTCAGTCTCACCTGACTAGTGGTAGTGAGAACCGATGCTCTCATTACCGAAAGACTCTTAGCATCTGGCGACTCTATTTACCCGAGAATCTTTAAGTCGTAAAGACCGGTACCAAAAGTCTGTGCCTTCATGCAAACAAGATGGAGAGTTAAGAATAGAGGAGAGGAAACCGAGTTCTTTGAGCTAGATATTGATGCCTTTGGGGAGCGATCAAGGTTGGTCACCCCCGATTCACTATTACGAGGAACGTCCTCACAAGAGGCTGCTGTTGACGAACAAGGCCTAACTTCTGATAGCACAACATCTCATTTTCCTCCCAATCCTCCCAACTCACCGAAGCATCCTAGTGCCTCTATCCCTATTAGTTGTCCTATTAGCAATCAAGGGGGAGCTTCGGGAATCCCTGTTTCTCAAAATCTAGGAGCAAGTATGGCACAACAACAACAACAACAACAACAACAATAGCAAATGCAGCAGCCACCGCCACCCAGGTGGTTCCTGGCATGGGATTCCTTGTCACCACTAAATCTAGTGGGACAAGGGCAAGTGTCGCCTGCTGCTATAAAGAAGATCCCAACGTTCGATGGAACTGGGAAGACCGCTCTGGAGCACATCCAGGACATAATCTCTCTGGCGACGATCCACGACATCACAGAAGAGCAAGTTATGGTAAAGCTTCTAGTCCTTTCCCTTAGAGGAAAACTCCTCTACTGGTATAGATCTTTACCACCCGGTACTATTACGGGATGGGACCAGTTAGCTGGGCAACTGATGGGAAACTTCAATGAGTCCTCCGATCCTACCTCTCTCCTGCATCAGTTCACTTCAATCCAGAGACATCCACAAGAAGAGATCGTAGACTTCAATGTTAGGTTCGCTCGAACCTGGCAGAGAGTACCAGTTGGACTTCGGCCAACCGACGAAGCTGCAGCATATTATTTCCTTCGGGCTTTCAACCCTGATATCAGTATCATGGTAAGGTATTCTAACATCAACACTTTTCCCGAATTATATGGGTTGGCCAAGAAGGCAGAAATGGATTTGATAGCTGTGGGCAAGCTTCCCCAGAGAATGTCGATGCCAATACTTCCCGAGTTTCCTCAATCCCAATATGCAAGCGCAACCGCTTCGCAGATCTCTGCAACCCCTGCACTCCCGATCTCACCTTGGAACCCGAATCCTATCGTGTCTCAAATCACCGCTCCACAAATTCATTTTCCCACATTTTCAACTCCATAGCCCACTGTCACTTCGGCATTCCCTGTACTACCAACACCACCTCAACACCCCGCCCTGCCTCCAATACCGACGATGGCTTCATTGCCACTCGTTTCAAAAGTCGATGATATGCAAGCTAAAATCCTGCAAGAGATGCAGTCTCTGAACTCTACAGTTCAGACGTTGTCCAATGACATGACCATTGTGAAGAAGAAGCAAGCGCAACAAGAATTCCTACCGAGAAGATCTTATCCTACGCCTGCGCTTACCAAAGACCAAGCAGTCCAGCAAGGGAAGGCTTCGGCGAGAAATGCTGTGATTGATGAAGCTCCGAGCACTTCCGATTATGTATATTGGTGCTCTACGTGCAATGATCCGCATGAAGAGAATACCTGCATGTTGCACCAACACTATGTACAAACGCTGGCAAGCAGTAGTCATAGTGGTCAAGTCAACGTCATTATGCAAATGAGTCAGAACCTGGCAATTGGTGAAGAAGAGCCGGTTGCAGTGCTTACCAGAGGAGGAAAGAAGGCAATAGAAGTGGATGCTACTCAGATGGCTCCCTTAAAAGTGCATGATCGACCCAAAAAGGGACAATCATCTTCTTCGACCTCGAACGAAGCTCCTCCGCCTACACCAATCAAAGAAAAAGCTCAAAAGGCCTCTGCCGAACCACCTCAGGCAGAAACTAAGGAGCAAGCTAAGGAAAAGCTCAAGTTTCCTTCACTGACTAAGCGGCAAAGAGTTGAAGCTATAGAGTAGTATCGCACTAGATATGAGCCGAGAAAGGAACCCGAAGTGCTCAAATCCCTGGCGTACAACATTGTAGAGGAGTTAAAGAAGATTCCAGCCAAAATTAGCTTGTACGATGCACTGCAACTACCTGGACAAGTAGACCTGCTGCAAGAATCATTGAAGACAATTAAAGCAAAAAAGGCAGCACCGCTTGCTCTTGTGCAGACCCTATCCACATCCATTATGGGGAAGAACAGACCACCTCCATTCTACCTGTCCCTACAAATGGAAGGGTATATTGTACATAACTGCATGATCGACTCTAGGGCCGCTACAACAGTCATGCCAAGAGCAGTCTACGAAGAAATAGGGATGGAATATACGCGAAGTAGCCAAGGTGTACTCCAGTTGGATGGAACCCCAGTGAAGACTGTAGGGGTGATCAAGGACATTCCTATCCGACTACATAAGATGCCTCAGATCACGGTCATACAAGAGGTAGTGGTAGTCGACTTGGAGCCATATTTTAGTATGTGCTTGTCAAGGGAATTCATGGCAAAGCTAGGCGGATATCTATCTATGGATTACTCTCATCTAGAGATTCCATTCAAAGGAAAGAAGGTGAAGATCTATAATGAAAAGCCTTCTTCCTTTCTTGTGCAGAAGATGTCCGAGGAAGAAAGCAACGATCCAGTGAATGCAATAGTGGAGGAAATAGAGCAGGTAGACTTGGTCGAGGAATCTCTTGCGCAACTAAGTTATGAAGATGAGTTCTCATTGGCAGACTTTAACGCCATGGTGGAGACCGAGATAGGATGTTATGCGATCGCCAAGCCTGAAAAACATGCACAACCAGAGAATAGAACAAGTGCTCAAGAAGGACTATGGAAGTTGTTCTTCGACGGTGCCCGATGTAAAAATGGCACTGGGGCAGGAATCCTTCTAGTCTCACCATCCGGAGAGCAAAAGGAGTATTGCTACCGGTTGTTATGGAGCTGCACCAACAATGCAGCAGAATATGAAGCATTATGCCTAGGACTCAAGAAGGCTAACAAGTTAGGCATAAAGCAACTCCAAATCTTCGGGGATTCCGAACTGGTTTGCAACCAAGTCACAAATAAGTGTACTTCAAAGAAGCATTATCTAAAGTCATACCGCAATAGGGTATGGGACTTGTTCGACCAGTTCGAATCTCTCAATCTGTAGTCTATCCCAAGAGAAAAGAACCGACATGCCGATGTTCTGGCATCCATCGCAGCCAAGTACTCTCCAACAGAAGACATGGTGCACAAGCCCAAAGCTGTGAGGATGATCTACAGACCCTCTGTCCCAGACAAAGATCTGCATTGGCAAGTCTTTGACAATGACGAGCAGATTGTAAATTTCATGATCCAAGAAGCCGCCACAGTCGAAGATAGAAGCTCTGATGAAGAAGAATATGAAGGGCTGGTTCAATTAAAGAATAACCATGTTCCCAAAGGACTGATCACTCTTGAAAGCCTCTTTGATCAGAATGATCGAGCACTCTCTCACATGATTAAGGTCAATGAAAAGTAGTATCGAGATTTAGAGCTTGAACCTGGAAAGGCAATAAAAGTTGGAACCGATTGCACTTCGGAAGAGATAGAACAGATCCAGACTCTGTGCAAGAAGTATCCCGACATAATTGCTTGGTCTTATCAAGACCTTAGAGGGTACAATCGGCAGCTAGTTCAACACACAATCGAATTACAGGAGGGGGTCAAACCCTTTCGACAAAAGCAAAGGCCGGTTAATCCTAAGATCGAGGTCCTAATGAAGGCCGAACTCCTGAAGATGCTCGAGGCGAAGATCATTTATCCCATCAAGCACTCTTCATGGGTAGCGAACCTGGTCCCAGTTAGGAAAAAGAATGGAGATATACGATTATGCGTGGACTTTCGCAACCTGAACCAAGCTTCTCTCAAGGATCACTATCCTCTCCCGCAAATCGATCGGATCTTGCACTCTATGGTCGGAGCTCAACGTTTCTCTCTGCTCGACGGGTTCTTCGGATACAATCAAATCTGGGTTAGGGACGAAGACCAACATAAAACAACATTCACTACTAAGTGGGGGACATTTGCTTACCAACGAATGCCATTTGGCCTTTCGAATGCTGGTGCCACTTTCCAGAGGGCGATGGATCTTGCTTTTGGTGAGCTTCTAAATAAGGTTATCGTCATCTATCTAGATGACATGACCATTTTCTCCCGAAGAAGAGAGGATCACCCCATACATCTACAACAAATTTTTGAAAAATGCCGAGAGTTTGGCATCTCAATCAATCCGAAGAAGTCCATATTCGCAGTCAACGAAGGAAAGTTGCTGGGACATGCGATATCAAAAAAGGGGCTCACTGTAGATCCCGACAGAGCTGAGGCTTTGACAAAGCTCCCACTCCCAGCAGACAAGAAAGGACTTCAATATTTCTTCGGCCAGATTAACTTCGTGAGGAAGTTTGTCCCCGATTTCGCCCAAGTCATCAAGCCAATGTCCGAACTTTTGAAAAAGGGCGCCAAATTCAGTTGGACCAAAGAAAGAAAGGAAGCATTCAAAGAGATTAAGGCCCGAATCGCTCAGGCGCCGGTCCTGATCAACCCTGACTACAGTCGAGATTTTATCATGTATGCTATAGGAGAGCCCGAAAGCTATGCTGCGGTCCTGACTCAAAAGGGGGAAGATGGTGAGGAGCGTCCCATCGCGTTTCTGAGCCAGGTGATCAATCCCCATGAAGAGAAATATAATTTCATAGAACGTCAGGTACATGCAGTAATGAAATCCCTCAGGAAGTTCAAGCAGTTCATCTCCCAAAGTCGGGTCACGGTCTTTGTCATTCACCCCGACGTGCGCAATTTCATCATCCAAGGAGAGTTGGGAAGCAAGAGAGCCGGTTGGGTGAACAAGATACAAGAATTTGACATTGAGATCAAGCCCACAAAACTGGTTCGCGGTCGCGCATTGTGTCAAGAATTGGCGAAGAGCGCAGCGACCGAAGCGACAGAATCTCGATGGGATGACTCACTATTCGAAGGATGCTTCGCTAACCAGGAAGAGGACGAGAAATATTGGGTTAGTGAAATAGTTGAATACTTCAACACTGGTAGTTGTCCTTCGCATCTAAATGCATCGCAGCGAAGACATTTCAGGATGCGGTCCTCCCGATACACTCTGCGCCCCGAAGGCCTATTTTTTAGGAACATTGATGGTGTCCTTCTCAAATGCATCAAAGATGATGATAAAAGAAAAGTTCTAGGAGAATTCCATTCAGGACTATCTGGAGGTCACTTCGCAGGGAGAACAACGGCACTAAAGATCATCAAGGCGGGTTATTATTGGCCCACACTCTTTGCCGATGCCTTCGTAGTTTGTCGCAAATGCGAGCAGTGTCAGAAGTTCACCGACCAAAGCAGAAATGCTTCGATGCCTCTTCAACCGATACAAGTAGAGACGCCCTTCCAACAATGGGGGCTAGATTTCATAGGGGTCATATCGCCGAACTCTTCCGCTGGGCATAAATTCATCCTGACTGCGACTGACTACTTCACCAGGTGGGCCGAAGCGATTCCTACGAAGCATGCAGATCAAGAGACTGTAATCACCTTCCTAGAAGGATTGATCACCAGGTTCGGCATCCCCGAAGCGATCATCATGGACAATGGGCCTGGCGTCACGGGTGCCAAAATCAATGAATTCCTCTACAGATATGGGGTATATCATAAAGTATCCTCCAATTACTATCCACAGGGCAACGGCTTGGTAGAATCCACCAACAAGACTCTGTTGAGGGTGCTTAGAAAACTCATAGAGACGAACAAAAGGACTTGGCACCTTCTTCTGGATCGGGCCTTGTGGGCCGATCGAATTTCTATCAAGAAGTCAATCAAGACTTCGCCTTATGCCCTAGTCTATGGCAAGGAGGCCATCTTACCCACCCATGTGGAAATCCCTGCACTGCAACTGTTAGAAGAAGAAGATGGAGTTAGGCCGATGGAAAATAGATTAGCTCAGCTATTACAGTTAGAGGAAGATCACGAAGAAGCCTACCAGAGCTTCGCTAAGCATGCTCAGATCATCCGAGACTGGTTCAAAAGGAAATCATCCGATCACACGTTCAAAGTGGGAGATCTGGTATGGAAATGGGATTCCTGGAAAGCCAAGCCTGGAAATCACGACAAGCTGGACGCCTTCTGGGATGGGCCCTTCGAAATTGTGAAGGTGAACTCGGCCAATTCTTTCATCCTAAAAGATGCAGATGGCCAGGTTTTGCCGATCTCTGTCAATGGTCTTCATCTGAAGACTTTTCATCGTTGAGGTAAAATTCCTTTCTTTAAAAAAAAAAAAAAAATGTGTGTATATGTGCTTTTGTATATATCTATTTTCATTTGTGTATATACGTCCTGATCCAAGATGCAAAAAACCAAGAACTACACTCCAAAATCTCCTTCGGGGATTTTTGATGCGAAGTAGTAGTTGCAAGGAGGTTCGCAGTGAAGCACTTTATCCTCAAAAGGGCCGAACCAAAATTCAAACAAAGGCAAGAAAAGAGCTTCGCACCCGAAGCATTCTCAGCAGCTACTTCGGGCAAGAATTTTGCGAAGTAGATTTTAGCGAAGCAGTTTTCAAAGCACAAGCTGGTAGGCGGTCCTCACAAAGCACGGCAAGAGAAAGTACTTCGGGCCCGAAGCGTCAAAAGGCAGTCCGAACCAAAGGTTCGCCGTGAAGCATTTTCAACATTGATTTCAACTTCGCCGAACCAACAACGCGCGAGGTGGAGAATTTAAAATGTGCCTCGAAGAACGTGCAATCAACAACCGTGAAAAGTGTTCGGAGCGGGTGAATTTAAGGCAAAAGTGGCGGGGTGCATCCCGAGGCAATTTGGTTAGAAAGAAAAAGCATGCACTCAGGTACGAGGTGGCAGCAGGTTGCTTCTCCAACACAAAGCGTAATCATCAAAGCATGTGGCCCTGCGTACCACGTCGATGCAGAACCAATTAAAGGATACGGTAACCTCCTCTGTCCGAGGTGTAAATTTAATTTTAGTAGGTGCCATAAATTCAGGTGGTTGCCTTTTTAGGTTATAAAAGGT
The DNA here is from genome assembly GCA_028583015.1 of Wollemia nobilis. Classification (NCBI taxonomy): domain Eukaryota; kingdom Viridiplantae; phylum Streptophyta; class Pinopsida; order Araucariales; family Araucariaceae; genus Wollemia; species Wollemia nobilis. The sequence goes on from JAQPPZ010002998.1 coordinate 24,786,867, forward strand.
GAAGTCTTAGCAAGAAGGAGGTTATTCATCCATCAGTGAGAGCCTTCAATTACTCTGCAATTCTCCTGCCCTTTGCATCTAAGACTTTCACATCAAGCCTCTGTATCAAGGACTCGGCCGCCATCATGGGAAAAAAGAATTCCAAAGAAAAAGGAAAAGAGCCCGAAGTTGCAGGCCCTGAAAAAATGAAGAAGGGCAAAGAGGAGAAAAAGCGAACTCCAAAGAAGCTAAGTCTCACCCCTCGCCCCGAAAAGCAGCCAATAGAGGAAGGGGACGATTCAGAGGAGGAACAACTTGTAGAACCACCAATTGATGGGTGGGAAAAGATTAGAGATACACAACTCTCTAAGGGTGTGTCCGACCTCCGACGCACCATAGAGTTTATGACAAGCAGACTCACCCCAGAAAATAAGAGAGCTACTGCATATTACTCTCAAATTTATTGGTTTTTAACCCCACCTGCTCACCATTGTCCTGAGCTAATCTATGCTATCGCGCAAAATTACCAGCCAGCATCCAGGCAAGTGTTGGAGGCTTCGGGCCACAAATTGTTTTCCATCCTGAAGGAAGATGTACAAGCAGCCTTCGCGCCACAGCAAGGTCCGCCCAAGGGCTATTCTGTTCGCAATGTTATCTTAAGTGAACAAATGGAGAGGTTCACCTCTAACAGTTACATATTGAAATTCCTGCGCGAGAATCTCAAGAGCGGGCTACCTTCGAATAAGCTGCCCCAGATGCCCTTACCCTTGGCGGCCTTCAAAAGCATCGATATTTTCTCCATCATTGCATGGGTAGCAGGCCTATCAACAGATGCTTCGATGCAGCCCTGGCAGGTGTCTTTGGCCGAATGTATTTCGAGAGGGGAATTCTATGCCCCGGACGCTTCAAGACCAAACACCAACCCGGTCTTCTTCGACTGGGCGGAATGGGTGGCCCGAACCTTGCATACAAGGCTCACCAGCATGAAGAATTCGGCAACAGGCCAGTACTTCGCACCTTGCTCCTTCCTTGTCTGGTTGTTTTTCTACCAGGTCCATAAGCGATTCCCCCATATCGCCATTACTCCAAGCAGTGAGGATGGAAATCCTCTACCGATGTACCAGTGGACTCCCCTCCTATTGAGGACAGAGTCCTATTATTCTTTTAACCAACAATTTTTGGGACCCGCTATGCATTTGTTGAGGGGTTCTTGTCCTCGGGTCCCCCTTAGTTTGAGAGATAGAGTGGTACAAGGAAAAGAGGAGATGTTTTCCAATTGACACAGGGCCTGGTGATTCGCCTGTTCGGTTTCATAGGGAAGCCCTTCTTGTTACCAGTCTACCCCTCTGAATATCAGTTCGCATTGGAAGTCGCTCGACAGAGCGACTCTACAAATGCAGTATACGGTCATGGCCGAAAATGGGCACATACCTGTGATTTCCCCTTCAGGATGGGTGTAATCGAAGTCTTTGCCCTAAAACAGAACGTTTTCCTGGAGGAAAAGCTTGCCGATTTTGGCCTACTCCAGATTCCTCAACAATGGCTCTATGATCCCTTGGGAGTAATGAGGGATCATTTAAAATTCAAGAACTTCCACATCTGCCCTCACCCCAAAATTGTGGAACAAAGGAATAACCCCAATGGGAAAGATCTGGAGTGGCATTTGGAAAGAATGAGGACATTGCCTCCGTGGCATGAGTTCTACCCCATGGAGGTCGAGTTCGACCCTGATCAGTACCCCCTCCCAACTCCAAGCTCCACATTTTGGAAAAAGGCAAAGGATGATTTAAAGGAGGAATTGAAGAATTGGAGCGAGGAAAAGCTTCGGGAGTGGTGGATAATGAGAGTCCATCACCAAAAGGTGAACTCTTATGGACTCTTGGCATCAGATAAAGACTTCGCGATTCTTTATGACACCAATGTTGAAACCTGGAAGTCTATATCCTTCATGGATTTTGTTCCCCCAGCTACCCCAGGATCAGGCGAAAGCCCAGGAGGAGCTGAAGATACCTCGAAAGAAGAGGTAGAGGCCGAGGCCACGCCAGCAACACTACCAATGGGACCATCGGAGAGCCATGACACAAGCACCGAAGAGGCAGAGCAACCATTGGAAAGGAAGAAAAGAAAAAGGCAGGAGCAAATTCAAGTGCCTCCGAGCCACCCAAAGCGACCTCGCACGAAACTTGCAAGTACTCCTACCGAACCACCTGCATCAGGCCCGGTTGAAGCAAATGTCAAAGTTGCAGGGCCACCAAGTGCTGAGACTGTCCCTGATATAGATGTCATTGATGTGGAGGAGCTCCTCCAACAAGAAAGGGACACCGAAGTAGAAGTTGTGGAGGTTGGAAGTGTTGAGGCTCAAAAGGAACAAGAGCCAATCACCCAAGTTGTCACCATGGCCGCTCTGCCAGGAGGGCACGCAGGTATGCACTCTCTTCCTTTCGCCTTGGTCTCTGACACGTCCACTGTGGTCCCGATTGAAGGTCCCCATCAATCTCTCCCTCCCCCACAAGGTCAATCCCCCACTCAGGTATTGCCCATTGCCAGTCCACCCCTGCATAGCTCTACTCCACCCGAGTCATCTGACCAGGGCAAGCCTGTTGAAACCACTTCGCCCACCCACTCTGCCATTCCTTCAGTCCTAAGCCAAGGTGAAGGTAGTGTCCCAATGCCAAGTCCCGCAGCCCACTCTCCCATCACTCACAGTATAGTCCCGCTTGCTGCTACGCCCGTCTCCGAACCATCTGGGGAATCATTCCCCGTTAATTCTTTGTATTTGTTCACACCTTTGGCTGGAGATCCAACCTTTTTTGAAATAGATTTGTCTCTAATAAAGGAATGCCCCTTAGCCGAGAAGCTACTCTTAGCTCGGCAAAACACAAAGAAAATGCTGAAGGAGGCAAGGAAGAAAAGAGGGCGATCTTTGGCCCAGGTTGAAAAATGTGCTGTCTTCGACTTGAAGGGCGGAAAGTTACATAAGGTTAAGAAAGTCCCTAAAGTTCAGAAGCCTCTGGATGAAATGACTCCAACTGACTATGAGTACCAGGAGAAGACCAAGGACCTGGAGCATTTGAATATAGATAACGAATCCGCATCCATGCATGTCGGGATCGAAACTTTTCGAGCGCATGCAAATATTGCCAATCAGCGTAGGTTTGAAGCAGAGAGCGCCAACATCAAGTTGGAGGAAGAGCTGGCTAGGATCCGCTCCGAGCTAGAGGATTCACAGGAGCAGTGTAAGCTAATGAAGAAAGAAACACATGCCCTGAAATAATAGATACTACAATTGCAGTCTTCGGCTGAGCACCAAGCACAAAAATAGGCCAAAAATGAGCTAAAAGCCAAAGAGCTCGAAAGCAAGATCTTGCAAGCTCAGCAACAATTGTTTGAAAAAGCAAATCTGGAGTTGTTCGATAAAGGCAGAATCAAGGAAATACGCTCACACCTGCTCAAAGGTTTCAGATCGCGGGCCTCCAGTGCCCTGTCAACCCTGATCTATGTCACCGAAGCCCAGCATGCCATTGCTAAGAAAGGGCCAATAGTAGATGAAGTTATCCAAAAAATCAAGAGGCGACTCAAGCTGGCTTTTGAAGTCCAAAGCATTAGATATCAGGACCTGAAGTTGCTGCTATGAGTCGAACGGCAAGGGATTGGTCTACTGCCCAAGCCACTGTTCGTGCCTTCTTCTCCAGGGTGAAGAAAGCGCAGAAGGTGAAAGACCTCCTAGATACATTTGAGCAGGAGCAGCACACATCAATGGGTTACTTTGAGGACCTTTCTTCCTTGGGCTTCCCGAGTTTCACAGACGATGATGGGAACCTCCTCACCTGGGAGGAACTCAAGCCGGCATGGATTCATTTCGAAAGTGACGTCTCCGAAATAGAAGAGTGGGAAGAACCGGTCACAGAAGGACAGGTCACTGACTTCATCCTGAGACACTGCAAAATAGTTGCTTGCCTAAATGACCTAAGTGTAAGAATCAAGCATGCCGACATTGGGCAGATTGATCGATTCCATGTTTTGGTCAAGGCACTCGAAGACCAAGAACCATTTCAAAAGGGGGTTTGGGCTCACGTCCGTCGAACCATGAGAAAAATCCATGATCGTCTTATCCCATCGCCGCAGCAGGAGGCCATGCCAGCAGAAGAGGAAGAAGAAGGAGCAGAAGAGGAAGAAGAAGGAGCAGAAGAAGAAGGAGAACCAGCTGCAGAGGCGCTCCCAGAGGGAGAAGGTGGAGAAGGATCTGAAGATGACTCTGGCCCAATGGATCAAAGCTAAGGGTTCTCCCACCGAGACGAGCTCGTTGCCCCGCGAGCCGCCAAGAATGTTGACAATTTTGTCACACATTGCACAAGGGGTAAAAAAGAGATCAAATTTTGTACAGTGTTTTGTAAAGTTTTCCTTGTTGTTATTTCAAAAAGTTGCAGCAATTTTGGCTTTCAATGCCATCCCTTTGTATATAAAATATAAAAGAAAGAGCTTCGCCAAAGGAAAATGAGAAGAGCTTCGCACCCGAAGCATTTCCAGCATTGCTTCGGGTAAAGTCTTTGCGAAGTAGTATTGCCGAAGAAGAATACAAGGGTAGTGATAAAAGAACTTCGGACCCGAAGCGCTTCAAGTATCTACTTCGGGCAAAAGTTGAGCGAAGCGGCATTCGAAAGAACAACTTCGCCGAAGAAGCTAAGGCAAGAAAACTACTTTGGGCCCGAAGCATTTCCAGCAAATACTTCGGGCGAGATTTCTACGAAGCGGTGTTGCCGAAGTAAAATACAAAGGAAGGAGAATGAAACTACTTCGCACCCGAAGCATTTTTAGCAAATACTTCGGCTAGAAAACCAGCGAAGTGGAATTCAAAAGAGCATTGGAAATACTTCGCCAAAAGGTTGCCGAAGCACCCACTTCGGGCCCCTCCATCAGCGAATCATTTTTACTTCGTCGAAAGTTGTTCCGAAGCATCTGCTTCGGCTAGCTTTCATGTGAAGTACTTCCACCCGAAGTAAAAGATGCATTTTGAAGGCAGGGATGCACTTCGGCCGAAACCCTCCCGAACCACAGTTTTGAAAGAAGATCGCAGCGAAGCATTTCTCCAAGGCATCAGCGAAGCAATTTTGTCAGCGAAGCGGCGAAGACGAAAAGGCCCATTTTGCGAAGCAAATATGCTTCGGCACTTATCACCCCCGAAGCAGTTTTGCGAAGCTCATTTTTGTGAAGTACAAACCAAGGAGGAGTTATTGCTTCGGCTCAGAACCATTGCGAAGCGAAGTTGTGAACAAAGACTTAGCGAAGCGCTTCAAGGGCACGCGTTCCAAGCCGGGTATTTTCCCGAGGCGATCAAGTGCCTCATAAATGCAATTTTTCGTGCCCGATAAGCTCGTTGCTCATTTTTGGCAATCAGAAATGAAGTATCAAGCCATGATGAAGAGCCCGACGAGCATGGCGGCCACTCGAGCACCACACCCGGAGACCAAGGACGTCCAGACGGCTCATCAATGCATCTTTCCATGGTTGACCCGGTCATAGTTGCCGATTTTGGTAACGGATTTGAGAGCTCGATCACGAGAGCCTCGGGGAGACGAATTCTCAGGGCTCGAGGGCGTACTTCTCTTTGCTATGTAATTATGACTCAGAGGGTCGGGTCCTCTATAAAAACCCAGGCATTGTAATGAAAAAGGGGGGGAACTATCTGCTAGAAAGCCGTTGTAACTTGATGTCCTGCGATTAATACTAAAGAGCTTTGGGCTCAATTCCTCTCTTTTATGCTGCCTTCTGTGCTTGATTCTTTTGTCTTTCTTCATTTGTATACCGAGATGCTGAACCCTGCGTCCGATGTGCGATCGGGGACTGTACCCTGAAACTCGTCTGAAGGATACATAGGAAGGGAAAAACATCGTATTGGCTTTCTTTTATGCTGCCTTCTGTGCTTGATTCTTTTGTCTTTCTTCGTTTGTATACTGAGATGCTGAACCTTGCGTCCGGTGTGCGATCGGGGAATGTACCCTGAAACTCACCTGAAGGATACATAGGGAGGTTGATATTGTGTTTCTTTCATTTATTCTTGGTGTTCCTTGCTTCTATTCAAGTTGCTAGTTAGTGATCGTGCTTCCTGTTCTCTCCCACTTTAAACTACCGATCTCTCTTCCCTTAACCTTTTTTATTTCTTTCTCTAACCCTTACTCTTTTTATCTCTTTCCTGCACCCTTATCTCAAAACACCCAAGTAGTTTAGCATAGGAGCCGGCCTTTCTCCGGAGATTGGCACGAGGGGCATCTCTTCCCTTCGGCCTTTCAATGTTGGTCCAGGTCTAGGGCGCATACACTCACCCAAAATCCTTTCCTAGGCAGATTTGATGACCAACAGTTATTATTATAATAATATTTTTGTGATTATATTCTTCTAAAATGTTATTATTATAATAATATTATTATATTGTATATAATAATATTATAATAATGTACTTTATAAAATATGTGATAATAATATTTACGATAAGGTAAAGTTTAACATCGTTTCATTTGATTGCAGATAATGCTATGGTGGCTATTCGAAAACATTCAAAGACATGAGTGGCTAGTCCAAGAATGTTCAGCGCTATGGTAGCGAAGCTTCGTGGAGCAACACCGACAAAGAAGAGGCGGTCCAAGATGGCATTAGGGTTTCAGAAGAACAACAAGAAAGGTGTCAGAGTTGTCAGTGAAACGATCGAGAGGTAGAGGCATGCCATCGAATAAGGAAGGAAGAAGAGTTATTAGGGCAACCTGTGATGCCAATTGATGGAGTTAAAGGCCAGCCTCGAAGAGCATGGAAGATTTTAGTGTTGCATCTGTTTCATTATGCTATGGCAATGTGAGTGTGAGAGTAGGGAGTCGAACAATGTCATGGTTGCGTAGGTTTGGTAGCACCACGATGTCGATGGCAGCATCAATGGCTACATAGGTTTGGAAGCACCATGACGTTGATGGCAACATCGATGGCTACGTAGGTTTGGCAACGTCATGAAGACAATGGTAGCACTATGACTACATAGTCTTGGCAGTGCCATGGATGCGTAGGTTTGGCAGCACCATGACATCGATGGCAGCGCTATGGCTGTGTAGTCTTGGTAGTGCCATGGTTACGTAGGTTCGGCAGTGCCATGACGACGATCGAAGTGCTATGGCTGCATAGTCTTAGCAGCGCCATGGCTGCATCGTTGGCAGTGTTATGGCTACATAAGTTGGATAGTGCCATGGCTCCATATGCAGTATGATGGTTTCATTTAGTTACGTGGAAAACAAAGTACCCAGGATGGGGGAATGCCATCCCAGTCCTTGGCCACATTGGTATGGCTTAGGAGAAATACCATCGGGTCTCGGCCTCAAAAAGTGACAACAAAAGTTTTGTTGAATAAGATTGGCCTGTATTATTTTAGTTAATGTGAATGTGGTTTGATCACGTTCAATGTTTTAAAGGAGGTCTAAAATCGTAGGGGTTATAAGGTATAGTTAATGCTTTTATCATTCGTTTGATGGATGTAAAGGGGTATTCTTGGGTAGAATGCTTATAAGAGAAAGGGGAGATATAAGGAGTCATGCAGGGTTATGTTTTTGTTGTTAGTTTTTTAAAAATAAATAACGTTTAGAAGTGTTATGTTTATTAAATCACAAAAAATGATGATGGATTATTTTCTTATATCCATTCATTATTTTGGTTGTGAGAGAAGATGAAGCGAAAGGACTTCTAAGCATTATTTATACCTTGCTATCCTACCTTTTTCAAGGGGGCTAGAAATTATGTAACATTCTGAGAAAGCAATAAAGAAAGAACATTTTTCAGATTTTGAAAAGGTAGTAAACTTCTGTGAGCAAAATCAAAAGGAGGGTTTTTATCATAAAACTAACGTTTTTAGTGTCTTATCATTTCTGCATTTTAGTGACTTCTAGCCATTATCTTATGCCATAAAATGGGTTGCAACAGGCGAAGGTTAAGATTATGCAATTTCTTTATGTTTCCTTTGAGTCTCACACTTGATTTAATGGTATTGTGCTTATGTTGCAGGTCCATTGATTCAGGTTGTTTTATGATTACCTCATAACTTGGGATTTTGCAGGGAGAAGCTTGCTAAACTAATTCAAAAATTGACTTTTTCTGCTTACCAAATTTATATGTTTATTTCATTTACTGTTCTCAAAGATTTATTTCAAGCATTCAAGCATTCCATTCTGGTCCATCCAAAATTTTAGTTTCTTTCATTTCCATTCTGGTCCTTTTTTAGAATTTCTGCTAATTTCCTGTTAGTTTCATTTTTTTGGTCCATTTCCAAAATTGTTAAGCTTTCAAGTTATTTCCATTCTGGTCATTTTCCAAAATTTCTACACCTCCAAGTTTCATTAATCTAAATATTTCAGATAAAACACATGGTTTATGAGGGATACTAACCTACTATTTCACATTAAACTAAGATAAGAAATGAAAGCTAACTTTGCTAACATTGCTAACATGCTAACTTCTACTAACCACTATTAGGGTAGTGACATCAACATAAGGAAGATAAAATGAACCCAACTATCTAAAATTTACTTCATCTTAAAGGCACGAGCATTAAAATGAGGTGGACAATTCCACATTTTGTCATTTGAAACCTTTTAAATGAAGATAAAATACTCTACTAACAGGGATTCAAGGTAGCACCAATTTAAAAAAACCCTAAAAAAATTGCTTTTATTTTTAGTTAGATCTTTCAAATCACTAAGCATTGTTTAGAACTAGTAAAGGCCCCTTGTTTATGGTCACATGCATTATTGAATTATTTTTGGCACTATTGTAATCTTTTAGATATTTTACCAAAACCTTGGAGAAGTTGAATGTTTGTCATTTGGTTTCTTTTCAAGAGAGAGTTTTCTATTCAATACTCTGCATGTGGTGGTATTTTGCAATTGGGAAAAATATACACTCAACACATATACACCCAGGCTAGGATGAGGATAGGACAGAGCTAGTGAGGATCAGGAGGATCAGGTGGCTAACTACAAAGAGAGGGGAGCCAGAGGTCTTACAATTTGACCGAGTCTTAAGGAGTTTGGAATCTTACAAGGAATCCCAAACTTGATGGATTATTAGTACCAGAGAGTCTACCAGGACCTAGTAGGGGTAGGAGGTATACCAGACTTGGACAGGTGGGCAGAGGACTTGGACTATCCTCCTTATATGGATCCGAGGGTGGACAACATAGGAGTGGCCTTCGGCTATAGGCAGTGGTATAGAGGATTCGTGTCCCGAAGGGTCTCCTCGCCTATTTTGATATAGAGGCACTAGGTGATGGGCTTGAGTCTATAGTGATATTTTTAGGAGGTAGCTCACATAGCCATAGAGAGGACACAATAGGGCCTTGTAGCTCTGAGTTAGAGTTAGGCTCAGGTTCAGATTGAGCTAGTGATAGAGGACACCAACATTGCAGGGACCAGGGAGGTCGGGGTATCTAGAGTTATCCCCAAAGAGGCTAGGGTACTACTAGGTGGAGGATTGAGAGAGGCCTCCACATTAGTAGTATCCGAACAAGGCTAGACCTCAAGACGAGGGGATATGAGGGAGGAGGCAGAGGTACTATTTGCATAGGTGGAAAATCTGTAGAGACATGTGGACCTGCTCCAGGAGGATATGTCCAAGAGGATCGAGGGACTATGTGGCTTGTTGAGTACCACAGAGAGGGAGAGGGATGTGGCTCGAGTAAAGGCTGATAATATCCAAGGGGAGATGATCCATCTGGATACAAAGCACCAGAGGTCTCGAGAAGATGGGATGGCTATCATTGGGAGCAGCTAGGCTAGCGATAAAGTCTACCTTCTACAAGTAGAGCTACAAAGGGCAGGGGAGAGGTTGGAGGTGGCTATTTAGTGGGCTACCTTCTATGAGATCATGTACTGCTAGGAAGTACCAATAGGATAAAGAGTGACACTCCCTCCATCCCTCCAGTTAGCTAGCATATCACGGCCTTGATCATGGGCATTCTCAGCTTTATCGTTCATGGGTATGTAGCTTCCTGGACCACCTCCTCCTTCAGGCAAAGCAAAGGAGACAAACTCTCAGAGCTAGGGCTAGGGATTGGGATGACATGCCAATTTTTATTGTGGTATGCATCCCTAGGGATTGGTTGAGTGTACCGAGATTGGACTATGGTACACCAACCAGACATGGATGTATCTCTCTTTTTCTCATCGAGTAATACATAGTTGCTCTTTTATATATTTGTGATTGTGTGCATGTGATTTTATTTAATTTAGATATTCTTTAATTTCAAAATTTTATGCATTGAATATATCTTAATGCAATACTATATGAAATGCATGGATGGAATGGATGGAAGAAAGAAAACAAAATACAAAACAAAAAAAATAAAAACAAGTAGAAGAGAGAGAAGAGAAGAAGAAGAAAGAAGAAGACAAAGGAGAAGACAGTCCAAAGGTCAACCATCTAAAATAGAGAAGGATATGCAAAACATAGTATCGAAATCAACATAGGTCACAAGGGACCAATGTGATTAAATACTATGAATCATACCCAAAAAGGGGGAACTAAACCTATTATGGGTATAATACTCACCATAAAGGATGAGGTGGAGTCTGACCCGCTATGGGTGGTTTCTCGCTAATTGACTGCTATGGGATGATTAATCGCTAGGATGTATGCTGAGGCCTACTAAAAATGGCCAAGGAGCTTATCCTATAATGGGGTGTTGAGCTCGATGAGTCAAAAGGGAGTATAACCCGATATAAGATCATATTCAATAAGATATCAGCTGGGATGTATAATTATCCTGTGTGGGGTGCAATATATAATGATAAAATATATTATGTGAGCGTTATCCTTGATAGGGGTTTAAATCTAAACACAATATAGTGTGTGTGCAAATGTGCAAAGAAGACAACTTAGAGAAAGAAATAAAGTCTATGTATTTTCTTGTCAAAAGCAAGGGAAGTTAAAGAATAAAAAAGGAAGGTAGCATAAATGTGATAAGGAAATATTAAAAAAATATCATCCTTGATCTAAGAGATACTCTCACTACTTCCAAGACCAAGGAAGACATAACTTGAAGAACCAGACAAAAGCAAGAAAGAAGACGAAAGAAGAAAACCCTAGGTGGGGATCTTACTAGGCATCAAAACCCTAGAGAGAGTGCAATGCATGTGAGCTACGACCTAACTAGGTATCATCACATGCCATTGTCGAAATATCCCAAAAATCTATATGATTAAGTTGTCATGGACAAGCAATCATTCAAAATATGACATTCAAGCATGCAAGTTGTATTAAATGTCAGGAAAGCAATACACAAGTATGACAAGCAATACTGCAGTATGAGCAAGCAGATGGATGCAATGGAAATGCCAATGCACAACTAAATAAAAATTAATTGATTTTATGCAATTTTTATTTATTTATTTATGATTTATTATTAATTAATTTAATTGATTAGTTTAAGCAAGCAGAACGAAAGTCAACACAAAATCTAAGTGTGTCGCCTTTCTTAAAAAAAAGAATAGGCGTACCATGGATTGTTTTATCAAAGAAATCTCTAAAAGGTAAGCCTTATCAATAATTAGGATTACGGAGAGGCTCCTTCATATCTCTTTATTTGGTAGCCATAGCATGATAATCAATGCATTCTCGAACATAACCATTATTTTTAACATAAGGAGGAGCAATTCCTAACTTTGCAAGATCACTATAGGACAACAAAGTAGAATTCTCTTCCAAAATAGAAGGCTCACTCTTAGAAAATATAGAATCAATAATATTGTAAAACAATATATCAAAAGAATAAGGGGGACTATCATCCTCATCACCCAATCCTGACTTTTGATAATCCATATATTCAACATAATTCATAAGATGATCATCATTGTCAAATGGTAAAAGTTGGTCTTTACTAGGTATAAAACCTATGCCACATCTCCCAGGCCAGATATTGATATCCAAAGGCTCTTGAATGCCCTTATTTTGTGGCCCCAAACCTTTACCTACATATCCCATACTAAATAGGATTTTTTTAGGAAGTGGTTAATCATTGTAAAGGTAACAATGAGCAAAAGAATGCTCAACGGGAGAGGGGTTGCTACCACATATTTTTTCTTCAAAGTTAGTTCCTAAAAATATAAAGGTGCACATGCCAATGTGTACAACATCACCTTGCTTATGGGGCAAACCCATGGTTCTTGGTGATGGTGGTAGCTTGGCTATATCCAGAAGAGGCGATTGAAGAAACTAATTATCTTGATCCTGAGATGAGAGATTTGAGTTGTGTTACTTACTCAATTTTAAAATTTGAAATTATTCTGATATCTGAGATGAGGAACATGGAGAAACCATTTAAGAAATAGAAGTACATATGTTAAACTCATATTGAGCTTGCTCTACATTTGAATAAAACTCAAATGGTTGAGGGTCACCCGAAATGGTGATAACTTGGTTTTTGAATTCAAACTTTAAACATTGATGAAGAGTAGAAGGGACGAACTTCATTGTATGAATCCAAGGTCGTCCAAGAAAAGGATTAAAATATGCAGGATAATATACCACATGTTTCAACTTCTTACCACAAATTACCTAAGTCAATACATCCTACATCAATCAAATCTTGAACCACATATTTCAACTTCTTACAATAATTTGCCCAATGTCCTTCCACTTTATGATATGCACAATGTTGACCTACCTTATACCAATGTGTTGTAGTATCTGGTTGTCTTATGGGAGGCAATTCAATTGCCTTGGCTTCTAAAAGTTGTTTCAAAGCTGCTTCCATGGACATATTAAGCCTTGTAAAATTCCTTTGTGGAGGTTTTTGAAGTACTATCTTTTGTAGGTTGTTAGTAACATTATTAACAAGCCTACTATCCATTCCACTATCACCTCCTATGTGCTTGTTCTTATGTTGAGACTTAGTATGTTTTTCTTCTATGACTTTGAGTTGGCCTCTTCTGACAAGGGTCTGTTCTACTTTTCTTGCTAAATCAATTGTTTGATCAAAAGATGTAATAGTAGTAGTCCCTAGTGCATAAGATAATTGTTCTTGTAAATTACCAATAAATATATCAAGTATATTTTGGTGGTAAAGTATATCTCAAACGTCCAACCAAACTTCTCTAGTAGGCCAAATTTTTTGAAAAGCTTTCCTCTTTATTTTGTTTCAAATTATACACATCTTTCATTGTTATCTCCTTTTCAATGTAAGCACCAAATTGTTGAACAAATAATTTTGTTGTTTCTTCAAAGTTCTTCAAGGAATAATTGGGCAACCGATAATACCACTCTAATGCCATGCCACCAAGACTCTTAGGAAATATTTTGAGTAACAACATGTCATCATAAATGAGATCATGGAAAATATTTTGTATCCTTATAAATAGGTAAAACTGGCATAGAAAAATGCTTAGGATAAGGTCTAGCAACAACAATAGGATCCAATGGTTGATTACACATTTCCTTGTAATTGTAAGTAAAACTTGGGGGTTGAATCATTTCGACTTTTGAAACCAACTGCTTTACCACATTTGCTAAATTTTGCACTTTTGAATTATTGTTATGTGTTATTCCCAGATTCCCATATGTGTGTTGAAGAACAAATCCTTGATTCAAGTTGTAAGCATGGATATTTTTGTTATATGTGGCACCTTGTGAAAATGGGCAACTAACATTGGGTAGAACAGAACAAAAAGTGTTGAAAATTGAGGAAGAAATTGAAAACACTTTTGAGTAACACTACTAATTGGAGGAGCTTGCAGATTCCTTCCAATATTGGTGGTTGTAGTAGTGTCAACAACTTGGTTCAAATTGTTAGGATGTATTGATTTAGGCAAGGGGTTATTTTGGTCAAGCATAGGGGAGCTTATTGGAGGAGGAGGTGGAGGAGTTTCACCTCTTTTGAGATGAGCTTCTCGCTCCATACCTCCAAATATCTTATCCCTAATAGCTTTCATAAAACCCCAAATGTGTTCAAATGATGAAATGACAAACCCACCATTAGGGCCTTCATAAGGATCAAAATTCATTTCAATTTCTATATTATCTTATTCTTCTAGATCTATGTTAGGATCCTCTCTATCAATATGATCATCTTCAGGAGGAACATAATCAGATCCAAGTTGCTTTCGTTGACTTCTAAGGAAAGGATCCATTAGAAAAGTGAAAGGATAGAAGAGAATGCTAACAACAGAAACAAAAATATTTTTAAAATTATTATTACAGTTTTTCAACCACCCAAACAAATTTAATGATCTTGCTTAAAATATTTTAAAAGAAAGGTGTTCACGTCAGATTCACCAAAGATGTAGAGGGGGAAAACTGCCCTGCTGTGTACAATTTCCAAAAGCTGGATTCGCAAGAGAGAAGACTTTGGGGTGAACCATGGGGGTATGTTGTTCTCTTGATTCGGTTTTAGGTGGGAAGGGTTCACCGGGAATGGTTTAAGGACTTGCTCCAAGTCCTCTAGTTTTCAAGAATGTTTGATGTATGAAATTCAAGACAAACACCTAGATTTGGCCTCTCTAGATCTATGCTATAAAGATAAAGGACAATGTAGAAATACAGAATGCAGGAATACAAGAGCTAACCCTAGAATGATTCCTTCCTTTGAATGCTTTTATAACCTAGGATTCTAAATAGACAACCCTTAAGCAAGGGCTCAAGAAGAGATGCACAAACATAATTAACCCTAAGTGCACACTATATGTTGTTTATATTTAAATGCCTAGAACATAATTAAATATATTTCTATAAAATAAGATCTAGGGTTTGCAACAAAATTATAAGGCACTCAACAAACAACCTAAAGATTAATTGGAACACTTAGCTTATCCGATGATTTATCCTTGCTTTTATTCCTTTGTCCAAATCTATCAACAATTCCTTTTCCTGCAAGACAACTTAACAAATACTTGAAAAATAGGATTAGCATTAGGGGATCTGCTTAGGCCACCATACAAAAATGCTTGGAGGTGCAACATTCAAGCCCCTTATATCCTTTTAGCTGATCTTTGATAAATAAAAGTGGAAATTGACCTTTGGGAGAAAATAAACATAATACAATACAACAAAATTGAATAATGGAATCACATAACATAATGTAACATCAAGATCTAAATGTAGCCTAGAATGCAATGATGAAAGTTGGGACAAAATATTACCCCTAGATTTTTCTTAGGTGATATCACACCCCGAAATAGATGAGCATGATAATGCATCAGCAGAATCGTACCCCATAGCAGATTGGGCATGATTTCACTAAAGTGAGATGAAACGTCTTAGACTAAATTGAAATAATAATAAGATTTAGTGAATGAAAACAAGTGTGTAGTAGAGCGCTTTCACCTAGAAAAGTGTGAGGAAGCAGGCAAAAAGGTTTGAGACCTACCAAATGGTTGATCTCTCCTCAAGGCTTCAACACCAATCCACTATGAGCGAGCAGAAGCAATCAACCATCAATGCAACATAAATCCAATCAATATTCAAACTCCAAATTAAACTTGCTTGCGCATGAAGAAAAAGGATGCAGATCGAATAAGAACACTTTGTAAGAAATCAGAGACGATTTCGTACCAATGCGAGACGATTTCGACTGCAGTCAACATTGAGGCAATCAGTGCCCAAAGTTTGCATTTTCCTCTCTTCAATCTGCTGTTTTGTTCTGCAATTAGCTAGTTTATTTGTTATTTTATGTTATCTTGCATCTTGGAGTTCACCCATCTAGATCAAATGCATAATTAAGTCATGATTATTATTTAATCAGTATGATGCATTCATGTTTCTATTTATAAGTTTCAGTTTGATATTGTTACTTCCATTTTACACTGTTTCCCTCTGTTAGAATAGTTGTATTTTCTGTGTTTTGCACCTATTTCTCTGTTTGCAGGTCTCTGACGAATTCGTCTGACGAATTCGTCAGATCTCAGATGATTTTGTCAGATCTCAGATGATCCTGTCAAATCAGAGACGATCCTGACTGCTTCAAGAATCAGAATCTTCATCAGACATCCGGATCAGGTATGATTTTTAATCTTGCTTAATTTCTCTATTTTTCTGTCCTAATCTGCTTTTCTGTATTCATTTAATCTGCATCTTCATATAGAATAACTTAGACGCATTTTGGCCAAACCTAGGACATGGATGTTTAAGGATAAAATTGAACACATAAAACACATTCCCAACCTAGGCGTGGAAAGCGCCATTAAATGTTTCCTGGTGAACCCACCATCCATCGAAAAATCACCATAATACACCTCCCTTGAGAGGCGGGACCTTCGCAAGGCCTCTCAGTCCGAGGTACCGCGCCATCCTTTTCCCATCCTCCTTTCGAGCATGGATCCTATAGCCTGAAGGTAGGGATGTGAAAAATTTGGAGCGATACATTTTGGTGAACCCGACGTGAATGCATTTTAAACCTTTTGAAAACAAAAACAAAATAAAAATAAAAACAACCAAAACATAGATGCATTTCAAATCATTTAAAATTAATAAGTTGCATGTCATGTTTAGATGGTAGCTCCTAAGAAAATATTAGCAGTTACTATAAATGTTGAAAACCAATTGGCAGCCATAGAAATCAATTATGTGCTTAGTGTGCACGAAGCAGATAGAAATCAACTTTTGTGGGACGAACTTGATAGAAGACTTAGTGTCATTTCATCTAGGTCAACAAAACTTAAACAAATCAAGAGGCTAGTCCTAGATAGAATCCTGGATCCTCATCAACTCGTCTTTTATCATGAACTTCAGAGAGCCTGCCATAGATGGTTAGCTTATAGGAGAGCTCTTGTATCTTCAAAATTGTTCACCTTCGAGGAATACCTCAAGAACACAGTTGTGGTACACCAATTTCTAGTTCATATAGAAGCCCAAGAGGCTGTTCTTATGATTAGGGGAAGATGGAATAGAGTTCCTCGAGCTATGTTGTATCGTGAGTATTGCCACGAGCTTTACTTCTATCAACCAGAATCTGAAATACATGGTATTTCTATAGCTCTTTTCATTAAATTCTTGAAGGAAAACTTTCAATTTGAAGAAGAACACTTCATGACTCCTGAAGAACTCGAGCCTATTAATGATATTTATAAATTGTTTATAGAAAATTAGATCATTGTTTTCAATATTATTTCTTGCATATTGTGTTATTTGTTATCTTTACAATATTATTTCAAAAACAAAGAAAAACTAAAAAAAAAACATAAAAAGAAAAACCAAAACCTTTCATTTTAAATATTGTAGTAGGTATATAATTAATATATACCTCTTAAGCTTGTTGCATATATATATATATATATATATATATATATATATATATATATATATTTGCTGAAATCTAAAAATTAAGCACAATGCCTAAACTTAGGAATGGTAAACAAACTGAAGGAGAAGAAGAAGATTGGTTAGAAGATAAAACTAGAGACCCAAATGTCCTTCCTGAAGATCCAATTCCGGAAGGAGAAACTCTAGATCAACCGAGAAGATGACCTAGGTGAAGACAATGAACAAGAAGAAAATGTTAAAGAGGATGGATCCTCATCCCCTAGAGTAGCTCCGGATGGAACTATTGCTTTTGACAACGTAGATCATTTCTGGAAATTTTTCCATAATAACATTGGTGTCCTTAATATGGCAGTTCGTATGGATAAAGGGCAAATTAGTGACACTCAAGCAGCCATGGAACATATGTTTGATGTGCGCACTAATCCCTTGTCTTTCATTGATCAAGAAAGTGATAAGGCTGGACCATCCAATACAGATATGGTCACTATGATTCAAAACATGTCAAAACAACAGGTTACCCAACCTCCTAAGGAACCTGTTATTCAGCCCAAAATCATTCCCACACAAAAGAAAACTTCCTTCACTGCTTTACTTTGCCAAACTATTGATCAATATGCTTCAAGTAAACAAAAACCTAAAATGAAGTCAAACACCAATTTTCAACAATCTGGAATACAACATAATACAACTTCAAAATTCCTTCATAACACCTTTCCTACCAACAATTTACACAATAGCAACATAGCATCTAATCTTCATGTCCCTCCATCATATGCTCACAAATCCCATATCAATGCTCTACCGAACCAATATGGTGGGCAAACTAGTAATCTGGAAGCCATGGTGAAACAGTTAGCTTCGCGTATGGACCAGATAGATCCTTACCGTCCCTCGTATAATTATCGAGAGATATGTAGTCAACCTTTGGATCCCATAGTTGTAGCACAACCATACCCTAAGCATTTTCCCATGCCTATCTTGCCTATATATAAAGGAACCGAAGATCCCATAGAGCATCTTCGCATGTTTAGGATAGCATGTCATGATATATCACATGATGACTTGCTATTACTAAAAATGTTCCCGAAAAGTTTAGGTGGAATGGCATTAGAGTGGTACTATCAATTGCCCACTCATTCCTTGAGAAACTTTGAAGAAACAGCTGAATCTTTTGTCCATCAATTTAGTGCTTACATCGAGAGGCATGTAACCATTAAAGATTTATACAACTTAAAACAAGATAAGGATGAATGTTTTGCCGATTTCTTAGCTAGATGGAGGCAGTTGATAGGAAAAGCGCACTTTGTGCTACCTTATAGGGAAATGTTGGACATTTTTATCAATAATTTACAAGAACAAATATCTTATGAGCTATCAACTGCTACTTTAACTACCTTCGATCAAGCTATAGATTTAGCTCGAAGAGTAGAAGATGCCCTCATTAGGAGAGGCCAACTTAGGAAGAAGGATGATGAGAAAACATCCAGAAATCAATATAAAAACAAACAAGTTGTTGGTGACGGAGTCATTGACAGTAGAAATGTTGCTAATATCAATGCAACGAAAACAACAGAAAAATTTATATTGAAACCTCCTGATAAACCTCCTCGAGAATTTACTAGATTGAATCAACCGTTATCAACTATTTTACCTCAATTACTCGAAAGAGGTTTGATCCAATTACCAACTATCCGGGAACCTGATCCAACTATACCCGGATATAGAGCTGACTTACACTGTGATTTCCATAGAGGACCTGGACACTCTACCAACGCTTGTAAAAGGTTGAAACATAAAATACAGGATCTAATTGATAATAATGAAATGGAGGTGCAAGCCTTCCAACCTAAACAAAATGCTCCTAATAACCCTCAAAAGAACATTCCCCAAAATCAAAATCAAAATGCTAATCAAACATTAGACATATTTCAACACCCTTTACCAAGACATGGTAAAGAGGTGGCCAATCAAATCGAACATCATAATGTTCCTCCTCCTACCCGATATGTAGGAACCATTAGCGGACAATTACCTGTTCAGGATCCTCAAATATTTGACACAACTTTATCCATGGTTACGACCAGGCCCTTACATAATATTCCAACTTCAGATTCTAGTGATATAGAATCAGATACTGAAAGTGAGATAGACATCACTTCAAACCAATCGAATAGTTCTAAAAATGAATCAGATCCTATTCAACCCATCACAGATGCTATGGTTCCAGAAGAACCATTTCCTAGAAGAGTTACTACTCGACCTTCTTCTAATCAATTCCTCCCTGATGAACAAGCCATAAATGCTCGACCGAGACCAGTTCAACGTCCTCAATATAACATTGTAGGTACCATTGGAGTCGTTACCCGACAACAGGCTCAAAATTCTCAACAAGAACCAAACCAGAATGATGGATCAGCTCCATTTGTTTTGAAAAATCCCAATAAAGGGAATCATGCTTCCAATGTTCAACCTAAACCCCCTTACAATATTAATGAGCAATTATCCAATACTACAGCCAGAATTTCCCTTTTGGATTTGTTAAGATCTTCTCCTACCCATAGGGATGAGTTGATGCTTACATTAAGCCAAATGATGGTACCTCAAAACATTCAACCTGAAGCCATGGCCAATACTATCATCACTCGAGAAGTTGATTGTATTGACTTTCGGGATAAAGATATCCCACAACACAGTTTACATAAGGATAATACCTTATATATTACTGCTCTAATTGGAGATGTAGTCGTTAAACGAGTCTTGATTGATAATGGTTCATCTCTAAACATTTGCACTCTTGACTTCTACCAATGATTTGGCTTTAGAAGTGATGAAATGAAGAAAACTGACATGATTATCAAAGCTTTTAATGACGAAACACAAGAAACGTGTGGAGTTATTACCATCCCATTGCAAGTTGGTCCTCGAACTCTAGATACCACTATGTTTATTGTACATTGCCCCGCATCGTACAATATACTCTTGGGTCATCCTTGGATCAATGCAATGCGGGCTGTCCCATCAACTTTACACCAATGTGTTAAGTTCGAATTTAAAAATCAGTTGGTCACTATCCATGGTGACCCTAGACCCTTTGATATGTGTGCCTTGGCAGAACCTGTTGGAGTGCAATTTTGCCCTGCTCTGTCATCCACACATCCTAACTCTTATTTTTCATCCAAAACTGTGAAACACACACCCATAGCTTCACCTATTTCCCCTCCATTAATTTCATCCTCCTATATAGATCAACAATCTTCTAAACAAACCACTCTAGAACCTCAAAAAGATCTTCAATCTACAACCAATCCTTCATGTTCTATCCCTATAATTTCAAAACCTATAGACCCATCTATTAACACTTCCACATTATCAACATCTATCATACCTTCCACATCTAAAGATATAGGGAATGATCCTTCTACATCTTATGCTCTTTATGATGAACTTTTACCAGATTTATCCACAATCTTAATATCAGAAAAAACAAATGCTTTCATGCAAGATTCAATTCTTTTAAATAACTTGCCGCCATCTCCTCGTACTTTGGGCCTCCCACAACCTATGGGAAGTACTTACCAAGTCGGGAGTTGTGCCTTCATTTATAAAGGATATGAGCTGGGAAGAATCCCTCGGAACATTAAAACTCATCATGAGGGATATGCTCGGTGTTATTTTACCAATGAATATATTAAAGCTAAACCCATAATGCTTAAAATGGGATATAAAGGGAAAGGCTTGGGACCTTTCCAAAATGGCATGAAAGAACCTTTCGAGGTAGAACCGTGGCCTGCCCGTTGTGGTGTGGGCCTATTTCCTAGTAAGGGTCAACCCTTTCCTTTTGAAGATGATGATCAACTCATATGTTATCAAGATTATTTGGATAGGTGTGATGATTTGCCTCTAAAAAATCAGCCATTTACATGTAACATGCTATCCATAGCTTACCCTGAAATGATTGCTGACTCCGATGAGGAGTTGGAAGGAGATATCTTCCACGACGTCTCTGTTGAAGAGATGTTACACAATGGATTTTATTTTGATGGTTCTATACCAACTATAGCCCAACTTGAGGCCACTAATCCTCAAGATGAATTATCCAAATTAACCTTACAAGAATTACAAGAATTGGGCGTTTCACCCGCCCCACCTAATTTTGAAAGAGATCTACACATGGAGGTAGAAAACGTCATTAAAATTAATATTGGAACTGAGGATAGTCCTCACATAATCAATATTGGATCAGAATTAAGTCAAGAAAAACAAGAACAATACATTGCATTCCTTAAAGAGTATGAAGATGTCTTCGCTTGGACATACGAAGATATGCCGGGTCTAGACCCTTCTGTAGTCATGCATCATCTAGTGGTCCATCCGGATGCTAAACCTGTTAAACAAAAACTTAGAAAAATGCATCCCAAAGTGGCTCTGCTAGTCAAAGGGGAGTTAGAAAAACTCCTAAATGTTGTTTTTATACAAGCTATTGATTATGTTGAATGGATCTCAAATGTAGTTCCAGTCACCAAGAAAGAAGCCACCAAAGTTAGGGTTTGCACAGATTTTAGAGATATTAACGTTGCATGCCCTAAAGATGATTTTCCTCTTCCAAACATGGATCAAATCATTGAATTTACTGTCGGGAGTGGGATGATGTCCTTAATGGATGGATTCTCCGGTTATAATCAGATCAGGATAGCTCCTGAGGATCAGGCTAAAACAGCCTTCATTACCCCCTGGGGTACCTTTTGTTGGAAAGTGATGCCATTTGGCTTAAAGAACGCAGGTGCAACATATCAACGAGCTATGACTTATATTTTTCATGATATGATGCATGATATCCTACATGATTATGTAGATGATATTATAGCCCGTTCTATTAATCAAGATAATCATTTAGATGATTTGAGAAAAGTTTTTAATCGATTACGAGAATATCTTATTCGATTAAATCCAACAAAATGCATATTCGGAGTTAAGTCCGGTAAACTATTAGGGGTTTTAGTTTCTTTACGTGGTATCAAAATTGACCCTCTCAAGATTGCGGCTATCACTGATATGCCCGCACCTACTAATATATCTGAGTTACGAAGTTTACAAGGTAAGCTTCAAGCCATCCGTCGCTTCATCGATAAGCTGGCGGACAAAACCGGTCCCTTTCTTAAACTTCTTAAGAAGGATGTCCCTTTTAATTGGGACGACGAATGTAGAGAAGCTTTTGAACTTCTCAAGCAATACCTCCTTAATCCACCTGTGCTTTCACCGCCTAAACCTGATCGCCCATTCCTCCTGTATATTTCAGCTTCAGATTCTGCTTTAGGAGCTATGTTAGCTCAGCTTGATGATGAAAAGAGAGAACGTGCTAATTATTATATTAGCCGAACCTTCATCAGTTATGAAACCCGCTATACAACATTAGAAAAACTATGTCTAGCAGTCATGTTTGCTACGCAAAAATTACGCCATTATATGCTTAGTCAGAAAACTTATGTCATTGCTAAATACGATCCCTTAAGGTATCTCATGAGTCGACCTTATTTATCGGGTCGCACGACCAAGTGGGTTCTTGCTCTAAGTGAGTTTGATCTCACATTCATAGGACAGAAGTCTGTTAAGGGTCAAATCATAGCGAGATCAATTAGTCTGCTGCACCCTTAGAGTCTACCCATCCCCTCATCATTGAGTTTCCTGATGAATGCCTTCAATTAGAGGCAGACCATATTGAACAATGGTCCTTATACTTTGATGGAGCCCGATGCATGAGTGGGGCTGGTGCGGGTATTATTTTAATATCCCCACAAAAACATCTTATTCCTCTGTCCTTCAAGTTAACATTTGCTTGCACCAACAATACTTCTGAATATGAAGCTCTAATCCTTGGATTACGAGCTGCCTTGGCGCTAAAAATTAAACATCTGTTAGTTTTTGGTGATTCTCAACTGGTTATAAACCAAATTAATGAAGTTTATCGGACCAGAGATGATAAACTGTGCCCATATAAAGCCTATGTTTTACAATTAATGTCTCTATTTGATCAAGTTACCTTGGAAGCTATTCCTCGAACTTGCAACCGTGCGGCTGATGCTATGGCCGCAGCTGCATCTCTCCTCCCCTTGGAGTTAGATGACGAATATGCTACTATCATTATTCGTCGACTCCAGGAACCCGCTTCAAATAAATCATGCTTAGAACCTTTGGATGTGTTTCTAATCAATGAAACTACTCCGAACCTTGGTATACGGATATATTTGATTTTCTCCAAAATGGGACTTTCCCTGCCAATTCTAATAGAAACCAGCGTCGGTTATTACGTAGACAAGCAAGTCGATTTGTAATAATTGGCAATACTTTATATAGGAGATCTTTTGAAGGTATCCTATTAAGATGTTTGAATTTAGAAGAATCCAAATCAGCCTTGAGTGAAGCCCACGATGGATCTTGTGGAGGACACTTCAGTGGTAGTGTCATTGCTAAAAAGCTCCTTCGGATAGGATATTTTTGGCCTACCATGGAAAAGGATGCACATGATTATGTGCGCCATTGCGACAAGTGCCAGAAACATGCTGACCTTGTCCATGCGCCTGCACAAGAGCTGCAGGCTATTTCATCTCCTTGGCCCTTTTCAAAATGGGGTTTAGATATTATTGGCAAAATTAATCCTGTGTCATCTGATGGACACAAATTCATCATAACCGCCACTGAGTATTTCACGAAGTGGGTTGAAGCTATGCCTTTAGCTTCCTGCACTGGCACACAAGTCTCTAAATTTATCTTTAATCAAATCATTTGTAGGTTTGGAATTCCTGCAAATCTCATCTCTAATAATGGAACTTGTTTCAAAAATAAAGATGTTAAAAAATTATGCCAAAAATACAAAATTCAACATCGCTGGTCCACTCCCTATTATCCTCAGGGTAATGGTCAAGCAGAAGCATCTAACAAAACCTTAATCAAAATCCTTAAAATATTGGTCAATAAAACTGGCCGCGACTGGCACATTCAGTTATATCCAGCCTTGTGGGCCTATCGAACTAGTGTTCGAACCCCCACGGGAACTTCACCATTTGTTTTGGTTTATGGTGCTGAAGCCATTTTTCCCTTTGAATTAGAAGTTCCTTCTTTGGCTCTGCTACTTCAAGATACCGAAGTAGGAGATGAATATCGAGCTGGTAGACTCAATCAGGTGGAACTCCTAGATGAAAAATGCATCAATGCTTTGGAGCATCTCCGTGCCTACCAAAACAAGCTTAAAAGATCATATGCTAAAAAAGTTCGTCATCGATCCTTTGAGATCGGCGACCTTGTTTTAAAAGAAAATCAAAAAAATACTAATGCAACTAAGGACCTTAAAGGTAAATTTGAGCCCAACTGGCTTGGACCATACATTATCAACTGCTAAATTTGAATCGGGAGCATACAAATTATCTACCTTAGATGGTAAAGAACTTAAAGAACCCATGAATATTTTGCATCTTAAACGTTACTATGTATAAATTTGGTCATTTCATCCTTGTATATATTTGTTTAAAATATTTCAAAATCACTATTTTGTATTTCTTTCAATTTATAAATTCAAAAACACCAAAAACATTCATAATCATCAAAATCTTCAAAATTATTTGGCACTTGTTAATTCTTTCAAAAATAATAAATAAAAATCAAAACAACAATATTCTTGACTCTTTCGAAACCAAAATAATATAAAGAAGAAAGAGAGAGTCAACATTCTCAAAGCTTCTCAAAAACAGTATTTATTTATATATATCTGCTTACAAATGTTGCAATTATATGTTTCAAATTATTTTGGATAAATTAGCATTTATTTGGAATCCCTCACTTTCACACTCACAAAAATAAATATCTTGATTTTATCTGGCATGATTACTAATCTCTCTTATATCAAAGTCCACAAAATTCAATTAAATAACGTTTGAGCACGAGAGAATTGATCTTGTTATTTACTTAAACCAAGCACATCTTTTCACAATAAAATGATTATATTTGTAATTTCCATGCTTTGCTACATAGTAGAAGTGGTTTCTTGAGCGAAAAGTTTCCCCTGCTATCCTATCATGCACATGGTCTAGAATCTTTGAGAATTGGCAAAAGGACAAGCTCACCCCTACCAGAATAAAAATCCCTTGCTCTACAGCTAATCCGAGCAAGTATCCCTAGTATAGAACAAAAAAAAAAAGAGAAAAAGCAAAGTTCAAGAAAAAGAGAAAAAGAAAAATGTTATTTTATATCATTACAGCAATGTTTCAAGCATTATCTCAAAAATCAAGCAAAAATACAAAAGAAAGAAAAAAAAAAAAAAGCAAAAAGAAAGCAATAAAATCCCTTTCCCTACCCTTTGAAAAGAAAAGAAGGGTTGATGAGCTTGAATCCCCGGAATTCTCAATTATTCGAAAACTGTGAGGTAAGCCCCATAACAGGTGGTTTGTGCCCAACCTGCTTGGCCTTGGGTAACTCCTAGCGTGGCGATATGTCTGTCACATTAGCGACCTTCTTTTGTACAGACCTATGTCTGCTTATGGATTAGCTAGCTCTTGATAATCCGACTTACATAGTAGTCTAGTATGGTTATATGCATCTAAATCATGGTTAATGAACACTTATTTGGTTCATTCAAATCACTTGTATCATAGTACCTTGCTCAAACTGGTAAATGAACAATGCAATTGCACACACATTTTGTATTTGAGAGATTTTGTGTATCATTATGATAAATCAAGATTGGAAATGAATTCACATATGCACATGGGATTCCTTATAAATCTAACTTTTGTCTTTAAGATACTTTGAAATATTTTTTGCCAATTGTTTGGAATAATTCATTTTCTTCTTTAAAAATACAGTTGTTTAGTCTAAAGACAACTACATACATAATCACAAAAATCAAAAATTTCTTTCAAAACCCTACAATCACAACACATATTGTCGACTTTCGCGACGATGGTATAGTTCTAAAACCAAAATTGGAATTTTATGCCTAGCACAAGTCTTCCTCTTCATATTTTCTGTTTATCAAAAATCAATCATGCAATAAAACTATCTTTTTTTGGATTTCGCGATGATGGTATAAGTCTATACCTACATATTCTATGCCTAGCGCAAACCATTGTAACAATTTTTATTCCCCATCTATTTAAAAATCATGAAAACCATATGACTTAAATCATTATGTTATACAATTATGTTTTCAAAACAAAAAGAATGCACATTATCACTATTTCATGTCATTATGTCAACCTTCAATTTTGCAATGATGGTATAATTCCTAGGGAATTATCCAAAAAATTTATCACACTTAGGAATTTATGCCTAGCAAAAATCATTTTAACATTATTTCATGCATACTATTTTTATGAAAATCTGAAAACAAACCATCATCATCATCATTTGCACCATTGCACCAAAGTCTTAAGGCAGTCTCTTAAGCACTCTTTTACTTTTTAACAATATTTCTATACTGGGATTAGCTTGACGACCGAGTGAGCGGCGACTCCATGAAATGGTCTATAATAGCGACAATGTCCTTTGAAATTATTGTTAGAAGTCTCTTTTTATCTTTTATCACATCACATCAAACAACCAATTTGTTACATCAGATTCTTTCATTTAAAATCTTACAGCATGACATTCAAACCATAATATTTCCAACGACATAATTACATGAATCATCACATTAATCAATTAAAACATTAAAAGCATCATAAAAGTACATAAGACACAAGTCATATGATCAAAAACATATCTCATCTCATATATCTATCAACAGTATATATACATCATATCAAAATTGGATTGGTATGCCACAATCTGTACCTCGGCATACTCAATCCTCTATATCAAAAAATAATAAATGCTATCATATCAATCTGTACAATGTCGTGCAGTAGTCTAGCCTCGAGAACCCCTCGAGCTCTCAGCCTCATCTCCTCCCCCGCCCTGAGGTGGACGAGG
This sequence comes from Wollemia nobilis, assembly GCA_028583015.1. Taxonomy (NCBI): domain Eukaryota; kingdom Viridiplantae; phylum Streptophyta; class Pinopsida; order Araucariales; family Araucariaceae; genus Wollemia; species Wollemia nobilis. The sequence goes on from JAQPPZ010002998.1 coordinate 24,814,083, forward strand.
TGGCCCCATCGCGAGTATGAGTGGTACTGCGAGTCCTAGTCGTCGATCGGGACGAAGTCCTCGACGACCCGATCCGGATCGGATCTACGATGTTAGCTGGCAGTGGTAGTCTATCCTCCTCTGGCACCATATGATAGTATAATGTCTGATAGAAAGTGATTTGGGCAATAGCCCGTGTCAGCTCCCCAGTGCTCGCCCCTCCGCCTCATGCTCCGAGGCGTGCAATCTCATCTCTGAGCTGTGTCACCTTAGCTCGGTGTCATGCAGCCTCCTCCTGTAGGGTCTGCACCTGTGCCTGGAGATGGATTGTCTCCGCTCGAAGAGTCTTTGTCTCGCTACTCTCCCCAGTGTCGACACCCTTGCCCTTATCGGGCGATGGTGGCCTCTCTCTCTATGGAGAAGGGGGTCTCTCCGCCCTCCTCTCCCGCTGTCGTGGCCTCTCCTGTGCCTGTGGCCTCCTCTGCTCTCTCCCTCCGTGACCCTGGGCCGCCTCCATAGCCGCTTGGCACCGCCTCCCTATCCGATGCACAACTGCATGTATCGGACCCTGAGCCCTCGTCATCCGAGGAGGGCGGATGCCTGCGTACCAGGCATCGTAGCCATCGGCTACCCCTGCGTCGTCCCCATCCACTGGCTGAATGGGGGCATCGTCCGAGTCCTGACTCCAGAAGCGCTGCATATCTGGAGCCCCGCTCACTGTGGTGTTATCCCGGATAGTCCGGGAAAACTCGTAATCCCTGAGAGATGGGATCCCCTGCTGTAGACCGAACTGTCGCAAAACTCGGTCGTAGCGGTGGAGCTCCACCTCTCCCCTCTCCATCCACAGCCAGCAGACTCGCCTGATGCGAGCCAGCTCCTGTCCATCCTCGGCCCACCCTGGGTGCTCTCGCCATGGCCTCCAGGTGATCTGGTCCGGGACAAGGTCATCCAGCAGTCTCCGGGACATCGGTAGGTCAATCCCCATTGTGACCCTCTCTGGAGCCACCAGTAGAAAACTCGGGGCCTCTCCCCGTCAATCCCTATCAAAGGAAGCCCTATCGGCCTCCGCACTGCAATGTGCTCCCAGCACCAAACCTGTAGAAGCGATGTCATAACCAGACATCGGCCGCCCTTGTACACGACCCCATGCAGGATCCTGTACAGTCGACATAGAACAAAACTGCCCCAAGAGAATCTGTAGCCATGGTCTCGCATGTCGCAGATCACATCTGCTAGCACCCATGGTACCCTGCACCCGCTCTGGTGGCACAACAGAAGTCCACCAACTACTCCGGCCAAAACCTGTGTGAGTCTAGATGCCCCAGGCATCTGACGTAGCGCCTCGATGTTAACTCTGCCCTTCTCCAGGGCGAAGCTCGGGTCACCACACAACCGCATCATAGCATGGCCCTGATTGGCCGTAGGAGTGATCAACCGTCCTTGTATGGGGATTCTCAGAATCCTCCATACATCCTCCAGTGTGGGAGTCATCTCCCCTGTCGGTAGCCAAAACAAGAAGAACCCGGATACCACCTCTCTGCCAAGTGTCAGTAGCCCCATGTCTGTAGACACTTGTGGCATTTCTGCCACATGTTGTAAGCCGGCTTGTGCCAGCTGATCCCGCTCTGCCTGTGTTAGAGCGGCCAAGTCATCTCTCAACCCCTCGTACTTCCATTCTCTGCTCTTTAGCAAACCTCTCTGCAACATAAACAACAATAAAAAACAAATCATTAATAAAAAATCATTAATTAAAAATGCAAGTTAAAATAAGTTCAATTTTATACAACTGATGATATCGTCCACAATTGGACTATATCGTCCCCAATTTGAGCAGAATCGTCTCCGATTTCGCAAGCCGAAATCGTCCCTAATTTGATGAAATCGTCCCCCTTTCGTCGATTTCGCCCTTAGACGAAATCGGCGAACTTGAGACGATTTCGTCGAAATCGGGACGATTTCGTCCCGACGACGTCGACGGCCCAAAAACGGCCGCGATGCTCAAAAATTGATCAAAATTCACCTAACAAGCATGTAAATTCAAATTCAAGCATTCTAAGCTAAGTTTAGACTCTTACCCGTAGCCCGCGTCGGACCTCTGTCGATCTGTGCGTTGTCTCCACCATTTTTGCTTGCAGAGCTCTAAAAACCAGAAAAATGAACAGTAAAAATGAATTAGGGTTTTACCCTATTTTTCTTAATTTTATTCAAAAATAATTAAAAACAATTTTGCTTTTTCGCGTTTTTACCTCAAACGTTCGATTTGGGTAAAAACACGGAGGGGGCACCATAGTAAGTCGTCGTACGATTCGACCAAGAATCGTCGCCTAAAAATGGGAATAATTTTTTGCTTTCTCGTAGATCGAGAAGAACTCATCTTTAACGCATTTTCTTCGAAAAATTCGCTAAAGAGGGGGCAAAATGTAGCACCCTAAAATTGGCGCAGTAAAACCTTAGTAATTACATTTACTCTAGTAAATATTCAAATTCAAATTTTAACCTCCCAAACCGCCCGTTAACCGTCGTGTAATCCGTTTCCTCCTTTCCCGTGCCATTTTTAGAGGTTGTTTTGACCGTTTGACGATATCGTCGCCGATCAGACGATATCGCCTCAGATCGGACGATTTCGTCTGGGCTAGGACGTCCAGACGATCTTGTCCCAAAACTGATTTTGCACAATTAGCTTCTGTTCCAACGTCTCTAATCCAGGAAGAAGCGTGTCTACGCGTCGTTAGAGACCCTTCCCCATTGGAGATCTCCCAAATAGGGATGATCTCCAACCTCCTAACCTCCCTCCTAAGCTTATTTAATCCTAAGCCCTCCCCTTAGCACCCCCCTGGCTGAAATTCTCTGTAAACTGACTTCACACGCATTAAAGCATCCTAAATTATTATTTGCATTAGTTCTATTCAAATTTTGTTGCAGGTACCTTAGTGTTTTTCAGTCGGAGCAAGCTTACATCGTCGCGGACGATCCTGTTCAGATCGGAGGCGATCCTGTCGAATCAGAGATGATTTCGTACCAATGCGAGACGATTTCGACTGCAGTCAACATTGAGGCAATCAGTGCCCAAAGTTTGCATTTTCCTCTCTTCAATCTGCTGTTTTGTTCTGCAATTAGCTAGTTTATTTGTTATTTTATGTTATCTTGCATCTTGGAGTTCACCCATCTAGATCAAATGCATAATTAAGTCATAATTATTATTTAATCAGTATGATGCATTCATGTTTCTGTTTATAGTTTTCAGTTTGATGTTCTTATTGTCATTTTACATTATTTCCCTCTGTTAGAATAGTTGTATTTTCTGTGTTTTGCACCTATTTCTCTGTTTGCAGGTCTCTGACGAATTCGTCAGATCTCAGACGATCTTGTCTGATATCAGACGATCCTGTCAAATCAGAGGCGATCCTGACTGCTTCAAGAATCAGAATCTTCATCAGACATCCGGATCAGGTATGATTTTTAATCTTGCTTAATTTCTCTATTTTTTTGTCCTAATCTGCTTTTCTGTATTCATTTAATCTGCATCTTCATATAGAATAACTTAGACGCATTTTGGCCAAACCTAGGATATGGATGTTTAAGGATAAAATTGAACACACAAAACACATTCCCAACCTAGGCATGGAAACTGCCATTAAATGTTTCCTGGTGAACCCACCATCCATCGAAAAATCACCATAATACACCTCCCTTGAGAGGCGGGACCTTCGCAAGGCCTCTCAGTCCGAGGTACCGCGCCATCCTTTTCCCATCCTCCTTCCGGGCACGGATCCTATAGCCTGAAGGTAGGGATGTGAAAAATTTGGAGCGATACAAGATGCATTTTTAAGGTTACACAATGTAAAATTTCTATGGCTCCATGCATACATACTTGCCAATGGGTGTAACAAGCTATGTCAAGAATGGCCAAAGGGGCAATGGGGGACCCAAGAATTCCATACAAATAGGGATGTAGAGGGAAATATCAGTAGATACCATTAAATTACAATGCCAAGGCTAAAGAATTAAAAGTGTATTTCTAATATACCAAGGACCTTTGCTCATAACTATAATGACATGTTGTGGTTCAAAAAACTAGAAATGAAAGAAGCCTTTAGTAAGGTTCTGAATGTGGTCAACTTTTATGCCATATGGCTGCCAAACTTGCTAAATCCATTGATGGATTAGCGAGTCACTGGGAATCCTCCCTAGAAAATACCCAACTAGGGTGTGACTCTCAAGCCAGTTGTAGGCTTTATCAAAATCCTTCATGGACAGGACTATGTTCAACACAACCTTGTGGAAAACCCTCGAGATAAACTTTTTGGATCTATTGAATGATGTCATGGATCTCTGTAGCTGCAACTTCACTAAACAATGAATCAATGACTATAACAAGGGGAGAAGCCCCCTACCCTAGGTGGAGTTAGCACATAAAGTTGTGCAGTTAGAGCGCTTAGATCCCTAACAGTATGATGATCAAAGAAAGAGCAAACAAGCACAACAACATGTGATTGAAAAACCCTAGCAGAGCCTCCACAAGAAACCCTAGGAGAAAAAAAATAATTTAAATTTTGATCAAATTAATCCTTTTCTTTAAAAATCAAAGGAATATGGATAAAATAAACTACGATAAGCTTGAGTGCCAAGGATATAGATTAGAAATTTAAGGATGTGATTGTCTTTCTCTCTTTATTTTTTTAGAAAATTTTATAATTCTAATTTATTGGATAAAAACAAAGTTAATAGGATTTCTGATTATTAGAAAATCGAGACAACCCACTAACAAGCTCTAAAAAATTTAAGATAAAACATAATTTTAATTTTTTTTTTGCTTGATAATAAGGGGTTGTACTCGGGTCCCCCACCCTTAACAAATTACATCTCTCTTCTTTAGAGCTTGAGAGTTTACAAAATAGATACATTTCTCATCTCAATTGAGATGCTATAGCTAGAAACCTACATAATTTTACATAAAATGTTTGAATTCTTGATTTTCATTTTCTGGATCTTTTCAAATATTTGTATGAATACAATTACTCCAAAATTTAGCATATTTCTTGATATTTTCCTATAACAACCTTCACAATGCCAAAACTTCACCTCTACTATCTATGCCTTGTATCTTAGTAGAGTAATATTTCCAAAACATCGCACTATCATAGTCTGCTTTACCAAATATGGATTGCTAGTTTCCTTATTGAAACACAAGTGCAACCACAAAAATTATAATAAATAGTCTAAATGAACTCACATTATTGTTATAAAATAAAACATATATTACCAATGGAAAACATTAAAGTAAATCTTAATCATTAAATAATTTAGGCAAAACATTTTTTGTTAGCTTCAACTAAATTTTCTACTTCCTCTAACTATGGAAAGGAGATGTTAACTTCATGATCCTCAATCAAAACCCCTCTATTGGCTAGCTTATTTGCACATTTTTTTCCTTCCCTTAATATAGTTGTAAACCTAATTTCTTCAAACTCTTTCACAAGATCTTGAATTTCCACAATTATCTCTTGTATTTTCGATGGAGCCTTTGCTTTCCTCAAAATTGTATTTATTACTATGAGAGAATCACCTTCCATCCATACTCTATTCCATTTCATTTGTTCACATTTTTTTAACCCTTCTAAAGTTGCCCAAGCTTCAGCTTCATTATTTATTTTCAATCCACAATTGAAAGGATGTGAATTGAAAGGATAATAAGACAAAATATCTCCTCTATTATTTCTATTTATTCCCCCTCCTCCTGCTGGTCTTGGATTTTCTTTAGATGCTCCATCAAAATTCAATTAACCCACTCCACATTTGGTGGTTTCCACTTTATATTCTTTACCTTATTTTTGCTTCTCTTGTACCCAACATATTAATTCCATTTAATGACTTGAATCCATCTATCAAGACTCTCTGCTTCCAAATTAGGGATTGGGTGAGTTGATAGGGTTGGTTTAGACTCCTGTATGGCTAAACATATCTTCTTTTTCATTACCTCTAAACTGCTTTCCTTTCCTTTAAATATTCTTCTATTCCTTTCTAGCCATATAGTCTAAAGTTTTTTTATCTTTTGATATATCCCATATTGTCTGTAAAGCCTCACTTTTATAAGTGCTCTACCATTGCTTTAACCAATCTTCAATTTTGCTATTCATCACCATGCATTTACCAAATATATTAAGAATCCATTGCCATATATTCTAGACTATTGAGCAATATCCCAAGAGATGGTCAATACTCTTCTCCTCCTTATTTCAAAAAACACATTGAGAGGGGCCATGAAAACCCCTTTTCATAAGGTTATTCCAGGATAAAATTCGTCTATGACATATTAGTCAAACAAAAATTTTGACTTTAGGAATGCTTGGGCTATACCAAATATCTCTCCATATTCTAGTAACATTTTTTTTTTTAGCAAAAAACCCCTTGTGGAGCCGCCTTGGTCTGAGAGACCATGAACAGGGGGTTCTACACCGTCAAAGTCACCCGGGGTCGCACCCGACCCTACCCGCACCAACATTATCAATTGGATTTGAGATACCCAATTCAGCTTTTTGGTAGGGTGGAGATTTGAACCTGGGACCTCCCTTGGAGGATTGCCCTCTCCTCTCCAACTCACCTACAACACCTGGGTTCCATATTCTAGTAACATTATTATTATGTTGGTGTTGAACATTATATCCACTTCTTGTTGTGTATTCTCCTAAGCTACTCAACTACCAAATCAATTTATCCTTGGCATCCCTTAGAATAATCATATTTATAATCTTTCTACTCAATTGCCTCCTAGCATCAACATCTTGTATACTTGTAAAAAAATATTTTTTCCATTTGTATCTTCCTTCTCGATCCTTGTACAAAATGTTTGAAACCCTATCACCGTATTTGTCTTGAAGCAATCTCATCCAAGGTTTCAAAACTGGATCTAAATTGAGTGGTTTTTTATCACACCAAGTATCCATCCAAATAGAAATTTTTTCTCCAGTTCCCACAACCTATCTTAAACCTTTAATCATAAGTTCAATATATTTTTTTAAACCATTCCAAAGAGCATAACCATTTGGAAGAGAGAATGCAACAAATATTAAACTTGGGTCATTGGGATCAACATACTTAGAAGAATTCTTTCCCATTGTCTTTGTACAATCTCCAGATGAATTTTCCCCTAAGAGCTAAGTTTACATCTATAAGATCTCTTAAACTAAGACCTCCCCTAGTTTTATCATCACACAACCTGCTCCATTTCACCAAAGGAAATTTCTTTTTATCATGTAAACCTGACCATAAAAAGGATCACATAATAAAAATTAAACTTTTTTCAACTGAATTTAGCATAGAATACAATGACATATAATATGTTGGAATGACTTGTAAGACTAACTTAATTAACTGCACTCTTCCTACTAATGATAACCATCTACCTTTCCAAGCTGGAAGTTTATTTTGAACTTTAATAATAATTGGATTCCATAAATCTATCCTTATTCTCCCCTCAAATAAAGGCATCCCTAGATAAGTTGTTGGTAAATTTGCCTCCTCCATTTGAAGCAACCTACAAATTCTTGTTTTGATATTAGCAAGAGTGTTAAGGAAGTAAAGTTTAGATTTATTCCTATTAATTTTTTGCCTTGAAGCTTTTTCGTACTCTTTTAAAAAGTTAGTTAAAGCTCTTGCCTCATTTATCCTTGCCCTTCCAAAAAGGGATGTATCATATACAAACTGTCGATGGATGATGTTATCGATGTTATCACTAACCTTAAGTCCACTTATAAGCCCATATTTGTAAGCCTTATTTAAGTTCCTACTCAAAAAATTTGCCATAATAATGAAAAAATAAGGAGATAGAGGATCTCCTTGTCTAAGGCGTATCTTGGCTTTAAAATGAACTATCACTAACCCATTTACCAATACTGAATACAAAAATTTAGAGACACAAGCTTTAATCCATCTAACCCATTTCTTCCCAAAACCAAACTTATCTAAAATTGCAAAAATAAAATCACATTTAACTCTATCATAGGCTTTACTCATATCAAGTTTTAAGATCATAGCTTTCTCTTTTCTTGAAGCTGCTGAATGTATAACTTCATGAGCTACTATGACCCCATACAAAATTTGTCTCCCTTTCACAAATCCTCCTTGCTCTTCTAAAATTATTTTTTCTAAAAATGGCCTTAATTTATTCACCATCACTTCGAAAATAATATTATAAGCCATATTACATAAGCTTATGGGTCTAAAAGAATAAAAAAATTTAGCATCCTTCTTTTTTGAAATTAGGGTAAGATAAGTTGCATTTATTTTATAAGGAATATATTGTTTTACCCTAGACTGTTCCACTGCCACCAATAAAGAATCCTTCACTATATCCCAATTATGTTGGTAAAAATCTACAAAAAGCCCATCTAGACTTGGGGATTTATCCTTATTAAAATAGAAAAGAGCAAAATGAACTTCTTCTAGAGTAATATGCTCCATCAGTTTCCTATTGTCTTCATTTGTTATAACTAAAGGAACATCTTGAAGAATTTTATCATTAAGAACTTTGGTCTCCTCTGGACCTAGAATATTATGATGAAATGACTTTACCTATTTTTTAATTTCACTTTGATATTCAATCCAAACCTTAGCAGATCAACCACCCTACCTCAAAGGGTGCGACGACCATTCGATGTTGGCGCTGATCCGCTTAGCGGGTGTCGGATCCCCGCCTATCAGGTCCCTAATACACCTCTGCTTTGAGGGGGCATTAGAACCCCTTATATTCCATGAGATGATAATCATGTCTCATTAGGGGCTTTTGGTCCCTCTTGAGTATTACCAATATCATTTTTTTTTGGTAAAGAGAAGTTCAACCAACTTAGTTTGTGTTCCTTTCTCTATGTTAGCTCTTGCTTCCTTGGATCTTGCTTGATAATTTGAGGGTTTTCCTCTTTTTGCCTTGCCTATATAAGGAGTAGATATTATTCTATTCCTTAATTTCTTTCACAATTTTATTTTTCAACATATTTATCCTCTCCTAGCTCTATTATAGAAGCTTTTGACTTATCTTGCTCATTTTCTAGTATTTCCTTATTAACGACAGAGGTATTAACTTCTAAAACTGCATTTTCTTTACCCATTATTTTCTCTTGAATAGTGCATAGTACTTCAAAAGAGTCTTCAAAATATGATTAGACACATTCCTTATGTTTATCAAGAATCTTCTTTCTTAAATTAGGATCATATTGAATAAACGGTTCCTTATATTTTTAACTATTTTTATTTATTCGTATCATTTAATTTAGATTTGTTATTTATATTTTTTCCTTGTATACTATTATTTTTTTGGGGGTATTATTTTTCTAAAAGACTAAGGACACTCTACAACACATTAGATAAGTTGATGTAATAGCTAGAGATTGGTTTAACGTTATTGAAGTACACTAGAAAATTTGTTATGAAAGTTTAATTTTTATTTACCTTCAGTAATAAAATAGATACTATTTATAGTTAGTATGCATATGTAAAAAATGGGTACAATCAATATGGGATCTTTGCAATACAAAATTAAGAGGCTTGACTAAGTTTTTTTTTTACTTTTGTTAATTCAAATATATTATGAATATTTGTTTTCAAAGGTCTTTTGTTTATGCGTAGCATTTTTTCCTATTCAAGTGGACTAATGACGTTGTTGTTTTTGAGACCATGCCTCTCAAAATTTCACTATGGGTTGAGTTTCCTAGTTTAGTAATTCATTAATTTTATTGATCAGTTAGATAAATTATTAGGTCACTTGTCATAAGTAAGAGAGGTTCTACTCTACCTGTCCCCACAAATGGGAATGTGCAAAAATAGATATTACGTGAGATTTTATGGACCACATTGATATTCAAGTGGGTGATTGTCCCAATTCCCAAATATTTATCTATATGAATCTACAAAACACTTGTTTTTAATGCCAATTTAAAAAATTATAATATTAGGGATTGACCACTATTAGTAAAGCATGAACCCACCTTGGTTGTATGACTAACTATTGAGAATGGAAAGGAAATAAATTGGCCTAAAATGGGGTGTAAAAAAACTACTTAGAATAATTCTCATGTTTTGAAACCCTCTCCAACTAGTGAGGTTGAAAAATCCCCTAAGGTCATATATAAGCTTGGGATATCTCCACGTTAGAAATGCAAGGTGAATTCCACTTCCAAAAAGATGGCATGCCTTATGTTGGCCTTAAGTTATAATTCTTTAATTGAAAAGATCTGGAAACACTTGTCCTATTTACTCCTTGAGTTTCAAATGAGGTGATAACATAACAAAAATTGCATAGTTACTGATATTGGGAGACAAGGCATCATTGAGAGCCATCGAGCATAAAGACTTAACCGAAGGACTTCATGACATGTATTCAATACTATTTCTTAGAAAATTGGTATTCTACCTATAAAATCTTGAGGATGAGGGTATGTTTATTGATTTTGGTCTCAAATGAATTACCTATCTTGGAATATTTATGCTTTGATGGTGTCCTTATGCAAATACCTTATTAGGTCCATCATTCAAATAATGGAAGATTTTTATTGTATTTGTGGTGTAGAAAACATGTCATTCCATTTCATTACAAAAGATGTAAAAATACATACTTTTATTACAATGCCCCATGGGATGCAAGAGGGGTTCACAAAAGGGGAATATCCCCTTTACAAAAGTGATTACAATGACATCCAAAAGGTCTTCTAAACCACCTCAAAGAGTGGGTGGATTTTGAATGCTTGATTTCTTGACCACCCTTGGTTGTATGCTCCTCCATGAGCCCTACACACAACCAAACACAAGGATTAATAGCATAAAAAGGGCCTACCTTGGTTAGACCCAAATGTTTTGAGAGATGCAAACAATAACATAGCAAGAAAACTTGAATCAAAGCAAGAACAAAACTAAAAATATTGTAAAACATATAGAATATTATCTTGCTTACTTTTTTTTACTGTCTGCTACTAATTTTGTGGTTGGAATGAGTCTCTAGAGTGAACCATTTGGGGATGGGCGGTTGTGACTATCAACTACCTAAGGATGGATGGTTGAGTCTATAATATCCAAAATATTGTAGGAACCTTAGGAGGACCTTTTGGAAGCTATATAGGGTCAAATATTTGATTGAATCTGGTCTTGAGTGGAAATTGCCTATATTTGGGTGGTTGTGACCGTGAACCACCTAGGGACAAGCGATTGAGACTTGGTTATCCAAAATCTGGTGAAACTTACAAGGGACTTCTAGGATGGTATCAGGAGCCTCTAGTAGGATTTTGGAGCCAATTGGAGTATTCATATGTGAGTAGTTTCACAAAAAAAGTGGATGCAAATGGGAGCATGTGGTGATTTCCATGGCTAATTTGCAAACAAGAGGTGAGCACACAAAATATTTCAAAAGAAAATTTGGTAGAGTTTTGGCATGTAACTTCATACTCTTATGCAAATGAAGGAAATGAGGAGATATTTATAGAGTTTTGCAAGGGAGAGGGGGTAGTGAGGTGGACATGACTTGGAAGCGAGGGCTTATTGAGGTAAAGGGCTTAAAAAAGGTTGATTTTGATTTTTATAAGGTTGCCATGGTGCATTTTGGGTTATTTAATACTATTGAAAAATAATTTATTTTTGTCCTTAGAAAAATACTAAATTGAGACTTTTTAGTTGTCTACATTTGTCTTTTTTGTACTACATTGTGTGTGAACATGATGCAGTGTAAAAATAGATGACACCAGAGAGGGTGGACTAGTAATGGGTGAAAATGAATGATGAGTGGTTGGCCATGGATTTTGGCATGCCATAACAATAGTTGAAGGAGAAGATGCATGATTGTCTCAAAGTAAGAGAAATGTAGGATTCCCCCATTATGGAATAAATGAGGATCTTTAAAAATTTACCTTCTATAGATTTTGAGACTATTTGATGTGGTAGGATAACCAACCATTTGTAGGTATCCTCATGATACTTTGATTTATTTGTTAAAGTGTGATGGGTGAGTAACTGTACAATTACATGTATGGGGTGTCCCAAATTGATTGAATTGGAGTTTGAGTTAAGAAGAGAAGGTTTGCTTTTGCCCCAATAGAGGAGGGTTAATGATAAATTTAGGCAAAGGTTCTTGGGCATACACAATTCTAGATTGAGTGTTTGGGTATTGGACATTATTTGAGACAAAAACTTATGGGTAATATCTATCCCCTCAAGTGATGAGTTGGTGGATGAAGAAACGAAAGACAACAACGAAGTGCTTGACAAAAATTCCTAGTGAAATTGATAAATGGGAATGAACTAGGTAGAGATTGAAATTGGTCAGTTGGAGGATGAAATTTTTTAACATGTGAGAACCATCTAAGGGTGGGCAGTGGTTAATTGCCCACCCACGGGTGGTTGGAAACCATCCCAAGTAATCACCAAGTGTTTGGTGTGGTTGCAAAAATGATCCATGTGTAGTTTTTCAATATTTTAGGAAACCAAATGATATCAGAATATAGGTAAACCTATACTCATAAAAAAACTCTTTTTGAGTTCGATATAATGGTGGTGGTTTTGAGAAATTTGGAGGAGATTTTATTGGGAAAAATTTGGGTCAAATATTACCTTACTTTTTGAAGTGATAAATGCTCAATTTTAGGTCTTTGAAAGGCAAATTTGGCTTGGTTGGTTAGAGGGTCGATGGAGGAGGGCAAAGTGATGAAATTGATGAAAGTGGGTTAATTTTTAGTGTTTACAAATATTATGGACATAAGGGGAATGGAAAGGACCGAAGAGACTCCAAGGGATCAACAATAGTGAGTCTATGTTTGGTGTGGTGGATTAGCCACAATTTTTGTATCATTTTTTGGATAGATGAGGATGATATATGTGTATGGATATGTGATGAACTATATTTATTCATTCATGATAGAGATATGATGATGATTTGATGGTTGATATGATATGATGTGATGTATGGATGGTGTTATGCATGTGTTTAGGGTATTTAGATTTTGGTGCTTGATGGATGCATGTGGTTGGATAGATATGACATGTTAGATGACATGGATTTGATATGTTGATGTGATGGATGATGATGTGTCTACTTATTTACATGGTTTAGACTTAGATGTGTTTGTTTGATCATATTTTTGGATATATGCATTTTATAATCAAAATTAGCTTAATTAATCAATGATAAAGTAGTAGTCACAATGACACATGAAGACGACATGAGACACGATAATCACAATGGGGATAAGACATAAGATATGGATAATGATGTGTTAACCCAATAAGCAATGAATAATAGCGTATGATAAATGACATGAATGGAGACTTTAGAATGTATGTACAATAAATGGTAGTGAGCCAAGATGATTATCGCCCTGATACCTTAGGGTTTTCATATCCTAGCAATATTTTTAGAAACTCAAACACTCTAGTGATAGAAATCAAACTCATCTACTAGTCAATTAGTATCCCTTAGAAACATATACCATCTTAGAAAATATTAAGTCAATCATGGACCAATGTGTGTGCAATGATGTTATTTGTCCAATCATGAGTAAGGTTGGACTAAATAAGAATACAAATCAATATAAATTATCTTATCTATGAGCATTCAGATGCCTGTACAAAGAAAGGTTGCTAATGTGACAGACATGTTGCCGCTCGGAGGGTATACTCCATTGCCAATCAAACATCTATAGCCCTAATGGAGGTTAGCCCCATAATCCTTCAATGTTTCTCCATTGTCAGCCAGGTGTCTATAGCCTCGATGGAGACGTGTAAAATGCTTGAGGGGAAACTTGCAATTTGGATCCTTAGGTTCAAATTATGTGAATGATAGGATGAGGGGGGAACCATTTGCTTTATGGCAAGACTACTCATGGTGTTGTATTTCTTAAACTAAAAATTTAATTAATGTGTGAGATGTGATTGGTCGAAGAAGGAACTTGAGTTAGCCAAGGGAGGATAAAATCTTCTTAGAACGTGATGAATTTTGATAAAGGTTGAGTGTAACGCTAGGTATAGCTAAATAATTAAAATAATCTCTATTTCCAATCAACCTAAGATATCAGGACAATTGGAACAATTAGGGAACATAACTAAAATATGAAAGATCCACAATAGGCATGCAACACAGTGGATAGGATGATATTCCATACAAATTAACAAAATATAATGAACAAATATAGGACCAATGAAGCATGGGATACATAGATGGGCACAATATGCACAAATACTATATTCCATTGATTAATTAAACCAATCAATATTAGGAAACACATGTTTGTGAATCCAAAATATGATCTAATTAACACACTATAAGCCTTATGCATGAGTGTAATGGGTGAATAGGTAGGATGAATGCAATAAATGGATGTGATGAGGAATAATAGTCTGAATGATGCTAAGAATCATGCATAGGTGAGAAATGATAAAATTGAAGTCGAAGGGAGTTGGAGGTCCCTCAGACACAAAATTTGTTGGAAGAAGTGCAAACTTCCCCAAAAAAAAAGGTGGCTTGAAAGAGGGTGAACTCCCCCCGGTAATAGAATTGGGTTGGATAAGAGGAGAGAAATGAGAAGGAAAAGAAGGTGGAAAGAGAGGAAAATAAGAGAAGGGTGAATAAATAGAAGAAGGTGGAGGGAGGAGAGGAGGAAAATGAGGGAAAAATAACTAGCCATAGGTACGTAGCCGCTCATAGCGTGACTGTACAACAATGAAATTGAACCTATGAGAGAAAGATATGAGAAGGAGGGAAGGCGAGGAAGGAGTAGATAGGATGGAGTAGGTGAGAAAATAGATGATGAGGGTATGTGATGACATATGTAAATGGATCGAAGTGACACTTGAGGAGAAGATGTCAAATTGTCTTGATTCATGATCAATGTGAGATGCCTGACTGATGGAAGGGGTGAATATATTTAAACCTCACTATTGATAGCTTTATGAGACTATTTGGTTTGGTAGGCTGATCAACCATATGTAGGTATGCTCATAATTTCTTTGATCGATTAGATAAGTGGGCTAGATTGGCCACCTCAATGAAGCATACACACATGAGTAATGGTATAGTTACAGGCATAAGCTATACCAAATTGGATTTTATTAGAGTTTATGTTGAGGAGAGATTTTGCATTTTGCCTTGATAGAGAAGGGTTAATGATAGTTGCAGGTAAGGTTTTTGGATATATGCAAATTCTAGGAATGGTGTTTGGGTATTGATCAAGGTTATGATAGTGACAGTATTGATAAGGTAATATTGTCCAACTCAAGCAGTGAGTGGATGTGTGATGGGATGTGATTTCAGGTTTACAAATGTGATGATAGCTATTGACAAGATGTGGATGGGCATGCTTGCTGTGGAAAAGTGGATAGTTGAATGCGATTCTATGATGAAGGATGGGCAAAAGAAGATGATTGACTAGGAGTAAGAGATTGAATAAGAATAGAGCCATTGGGAGGGATCACATTGACAATATGGTCAACTCAGGGTATCCTAGATTGCTAGGAATGAGATTGATCATGCAAAAAAAAGTTGGGGTTAGAGGGCTAGGGGGTTACCAATTGTTAATTCCCTGTGATCAATCAAATCCTGGACCAAATGTTGGAAATTTTAATAGTTATTATGACCCTTTTGAGATGAGAGACACAAAATTTATGCTCTTTATACCATTTGGGTTTGACCTTGTTGTTTTTATTTGGGTGAGTGTTAGGTAAGGAAATTACTTTTGTGTCATACAACTTTTGAAATATGGTGGATAGTGGCTTCAATAGGGGCATCTAGGTGTGAAGTGAATGAGGAATATGTTGAGGGTGATTGGAAGGTTGGGTAGAGGAAGGTGGGGTTTGGACCTCTTGCCAACATGATTGTAGCTCAATATTTATGAGTCACTTAAGGATTTACTGCAAGTTGATTGGAGATGGAGTTAGAATGGTCATGATAGGATTGGGTTGGCCAATGATATGATCAATATCAGGTTGATAGGGATGAGGATATGAGTAGGGTGAATGTGGAGGAGGATAGGATGAGTAGTAAGGATATGGTACATGGGTGGGATGAGGTACTTGGGATAGAGAATGAGGTGTTGAAAGAAGTGGGGGAAGATATGGTGTTGGGAGAAGAGGAGGAAGAGATGAAGTGGATTAGTGTGAGGAGAATAATCTAGTCCTCTCATGAGGAATTTTGGTTAGAGTGGTGTGAGTGGGATGATGTATTAGATCATGGTCAAAATATGAGTGCTTAATCGATCCACGTTAGCCAGATAGGGGATAGGCTAGATAGTGGACTAGCTACTAGGCAAAGTGAAGGTTACCTCCTTACAGGTTGAAGGAGTCACTAAGGATGAGAGATCAACTCAGAGTGGTCCATGAAAGGGCAATCATAATCTTGGGCTTGGCTTTTGATCAAGACCATAAGCAGTGAGGGACAAAACAATATGTGAAAATATAGACAAAATAGAAAGAGGATGTTGTAATTAGACTCTAGGGGCAACCGTTCATGCCTAGGTGGTTCTGAATGTGAGCCTCACCTATCTAAGCGATTGACACTAGAGATAGTTTACAGAAGCTATGAGAACAAAAAAATATGATAGAAAGATAGATGGCTAATAGTTTTGGTATTTTTTAGTTTTTATGAATGGTTTTATTATTTTTGTGGAATGATGCTCTATCTACACAAGAAAACAAGCAAGCAACAAACAATTAAAATGAAGATGTTTAGCATGATTAAGCTCTAATTTGATGTTTGTTGTTGCTTAGATTTTTGGTCTTTTTTATTTATTTTTGGTGTGTTTTGATATCCTATCCCTAAAATATAAAAAAGGTGAATGGGTGAGATCTATAAGGTGTGTCTATGCATGCTTCTCAATATACCCAAGAGTATGTGGGAAGAAGCTACACATAAACGACAAAAAAATTCCTAATATGGGGATGGATCAAGGTATCCTAAAAGTCAAAAAGACCTCCAATACCATTTTTTAAGGGGTATAAGAGACAGTGCTATCTAGAACCTATGTCAGCCCAGTCAGTTTTCACTTCACCCTCAGGTGGGCTTGGTCAATGAAGAAACATACACTTATACTGAGAGGGGGGATGAACAGTATAAGATAAAAAATTTCTTTCCAAATTATAACAAAAATAATATAAATGTAATAATAAATCAATGCACAATTTCCATACACATAAGAGACAATGCTTTTACGTGGAAACACCCTCTCGGGAGAAAACCATGATAAAATATTGCTTATATTTTTCTTCAATAAATTTCGTGGGCACCAACCCACAGGAGACACCAATCCCCTATACAAGTTTGTGGGCACCAACCCACAGGAGACACCAATCTCCTATACAAGTTCATGGGCACAAATCCCCTATACAAGTTCATGGGCACCAACCCACAGGAGACACTAATCCCCTATACAAGTTCGTGGGCACCAATCCATAGAAGATACCAATCCCCTATACTCAAGTTCATGGGCACCAAACCACAACTATTGAAGGCACCAACATTCTGCTCAAATCTATTCTCAAAACTAATTACAAACACTGCTAAAATCTGCTCTCAATACACTGCTCAAATATGCTCTCAATACACTGCTCAAATCTACTCTCAATACACTTCTCAAATTTGCTCATAATACACTTTAAATTCTTCCATTTTCTTGAGTTTGCTTTCTTCAAATAAAAATATATTCTACCCATAATTCATTTAACCTCTTGAACATATAGATGATGTACTTGTGTAGGAATATTCAAATGACCAAACTATTCTTTACATTCATTAATTCTATCACTTCCACATGTCTCACATTTATTACATTTTAAAGGTAGCTATAGTCTAGTACTTGATAACTGACCTTGTAAATGTTGATTTGTAACTATCTTGTGCACCTTTCCTTTTTCTTATAGATAGCTGAAATGTCCTTCCTTTTCAATTGGATGCTTGGGTGAAGATGTGCATTAATCCTTTTGCTCTATCCTTGCACTATGTGACACCTTGAATTATTTTTAAAACAATCCTTCTATTTGTGTGAGACTATACTCTTTTACTTATTCCCATGTGTACTTCAAAACAATAAACTATTTTCTCTCTTTTCAATATTATTTATCTAATAATTCCTTATAACTCCCATTCATGGAATAAACTATTTGAAGCCACCAAAAACCACTAATGCATCCAAGTCAAAGCATTCACTAACATACTTGTGATACAATCTAACAGATTTCACAAGAAGTTACTATGCATGTTCGTGCTTCTGCCTTTCACTCATGGTGGTTAACCAAAATGTTCTAATCATGCAATGAGTTTGATGGCAATCCCCACTCTATGTCATGTCTTAATCCATGATCATCAATTTTTGTTCGTCTCCCTGGTATTCTGTGTCAATACACCAAACATAGTTCCTTTCCATAGCCAGTGTTGGACCTACACCAAACTTTGTTCCCTTTCATGACCTCAAACCTGCTATTACGCTTTCCAAACTTGTAGATATGAAGCTGTTCAACAGTTTGGTTCACTTCCCAATGTGTAGCTTCATAATGTTTTTTTGTACTTGAAACTAGTTTGACTTTACCTTGAATCAATTATTGTAATTTGATGATGCATATGACTCCTTTTTGCTGGTTCAACATCCAAGTTTTTCTTGTTTTTCTTTGGTGACTCAGTACTAACAAAAACTACAAATATCTCCTGCACTTGTTCTCAAGACTTCATGTGGGTTTCACTGACTTGAAATCTCTTGTGGGTCCATAGGCAACCGCTCATCTCACTACCAAAAAATATGTCATCTTCCAACTCCACTACATAGTTTGATTGTGATAAAAATTTAGCTACCACTGAAACTCAACTATGCTTACTTCTCCTTGTATCTGTCACTCTCCTATGTCTCAAATAAATTTGATTCTCTTTGTTGGGACAAGCACTCCACAATTTGGTGCGCTCCTCCTTTCTACTATTTCTTGAGTGACGTCCTTTACAATTCAACACACTCCTTCTTTATACCATTTCTTGAATGACATCCTTTCAATGGATTATGTCTATCAAATCTCCTTTAGCCAACTTGTCCTTTAGATTTATAATTCACTTGTTCTCCTCCTCACGATCTTGTAACAATTTCTTTGATGACTCAAACCTAATGACAACTTATTTCCCGGACAGTTTTCTTACAATGCTTCTTGCATGTTAATATGTATGCAATCATCCTTTGAAGCCTTCAAATAATGATTTCTCCTTAATAGCTCAAAAATCAGTCTTGCGGGATTACGAGGAGAGGATGAGCGACGGGAAAGGAGAGAAGATGGGCGAGCGAGTGGAGGATGGTAGCAGAGTGGAAGCAGGTGAGAGGAGGAAGGATGGACAAACGAGAAAGGTTTCGGGGAGGACCAGCTCTGATAGCAGTGAAGGATCCGGTCTTGATGCAACGGGTGCTCAAACCGATGGTATGGGCAGTAGCGAGAAGGATCCCCCTGACAAGTAAGGTCCCCATCAGACCTGTAAGGGATCCTATGCCTAGGTTATGGGTTTAGGCGTCCTACCACATTTCTCCACCCAGGAGCTCCACCCCTCAAGGGAGGATCTGGTCATTCCCGAAGACTTGATGGAAAGCTATATGGAGATGGAGAAGTTCATGCTAATTGGGAAGTTCTTGGGGGGACACCCGGATATGGACACTATCCACAGATGGGAATCCTCCAAGTGGAAAACCAGCGACAACATGGAGATTGTGGCCCTATACCGAGGTTTCTTTGCTATCCAGATTAACAACCAGATAAACTTTTGCAACATCTTGGCCGAAGGGTCGTGGTTCCTAGGGCATAGGAGCTTCTTTCTTAGGAAATGGAGGGAGAAATTTAATCCTAAGACCCAAAACATAAATGTCACTTCACTGTGGGTGAGACTTCCAAACCTCCCCTTTCAATGTTGGCATGAGAATGTAATCAGAGGGATTGCTTGGTCCATTGGGGAGTTAGTGGCTTTTGATTCCTCCACCAAGGTTAGGTCCATGATGGTACATGCTCAATTCTATGTTACTGCTAACTTAGAAGCTGAGCTCCCCAATTTCATCAACCTATATAGAGGGAAAATCCTAATCAAAAGGCAACCTATTGAGTACAAAAATAAACTTGCCTTTTACACTCATTGTCATACTCAAGGGCATCTTAGCACTGCCAACGGTGAACACAAGTACACTACCTTATATATTTCCCAATCGAGCTCTCACTCAGCAATCAACATGGTGAGATAAAGGTAAATTCCAAGACCGGAAAGCGGGTGCATGAAATTCATGATTCATAATTAGAGCACTCTTGTTCGACCAGCTTATTACAGAAATAAACCCCTAACCCAATTGTAAATATGAATTTAAAAAACTACCAAGTAAACCCCACGAAATCCAGTTTAGCAAAATTAAATGAGAATCACTCAAGTATCCAAGGTCGAAATAATCATTCACATTCAACACAAAATGTAAGAGCAAGATTAGAAATAAAAAAATAGTATTCTTGTATTCATATGGTAATGATGTGTTACATGGGAATTATAATGGCCAAAGAGCCATCCTTGGAAATGATCAACATTCCACTATTTATAGATGATTTTACAATAATTTCAAATTACAAACATCAAATGCATTAGGCAAGAAGATCTTGTTGGAGTAGACTAATGCTTGTTTGGTACTATGCTCCTTCAAATTATAGCAGTTGTTCGAAAGGGGTTGGATGCATCTGCATCAATCCAGGTCTTTGATCATTTTGATATTACTATCAAGCCATTAATTTTTATCTACTTTATCCCTTTAAATAGTCAGTGGGTCACCTTTGGAAGTGTGTAATTTTGAATTTCTACCTTCGTGACCATTGTTCCTTCGTACCATGGTAGCTATAGTCATTAAATATTTTAGGTGAGGGATTCTGATGTTACTGTGGTAGACGGTGGATCTAACATGAAGGATAAAGTTGAAACCTCATTTTTTGTGCCTTTTATGACCAGGATGGGAATTTGGGCAAGATCCACCCATCTAGATCTCTCAAAATTCCATCATCAAAATCTACCTGTCTGGCTTCTTTGAAGCTCCATCTAGCTTATGGTTAGGGTTTTATAATATTTCTACGCAACTTTCCTATGGAAATCTCCACCCATATAGTGGGTATGGTTTTAGGATGATTCCACCTTGCAATAGTTCTTAAAGGTCCGCTCAACCTGTTCTACGCCCCACCTTATAAAAACTTTTACCCTCCTACTGCTAGTTGTCATTCACCAGTCTATATCTTCCACCCAATATTTAATCTTTCACAACATGGCCAATTTTATGAGGCATCATCAAAAAGAAGAGTGAATGAAGAGGTAAAAAATATTACATATAGTTCCTTCTTTGCTCAGGTTCATGTACCTCCCTTGTTGGTTTCAATAACAACCTATCCATCATAATAAATTCTCCTTTTTCTAGTTCTTCCATGTGCATTGATGAAGTAATTTTATCTTCATCTGCTTGTACAACTTAGTTATAAGTTTCCCTTCCATGTCTGCTAATATATTGTGCTTGAGGATATTAAAATTCCATGTACCCTTCAAAACATCTATAACACTTTCCAACAAAACTATGTCCTCTTCCTCTACCAGAAGTACTAACTTATTCTTCATTATGAACTTTCATTTCCTGCTTTTCATTGTCACTTACATATTTGACTTAAATGCCCCTTATTTGGAAAGGTTCAATTGCATCTAATCTAGCGATGGCTCTTCTCATAATTTTAGTTATCTATAACTCAAGGCCCTTGTGGTCTTCCTCTTGTTGTGCCATCTCTCCTCATGCTCGTATCACTCCTAACTCCTCAAAAATATTTTGGATCTGATACCATACGATGTATTAACAACATAAACCCTCTAAGAAGATTCAAAATAAACTTATATTTCCTTCTTTGGTCGGAATAACAAATACAACTATATGAAAAACAAAATAATCATTCAATTTGGTAAACTATTCAAATGAGGCAAATGTACAATTTTGGTAATCATTACATAGTTGGGCAACCCTTCAAACATCATAGGATTGATAGGAAATTTTTCAATCTAGGTAACAGTCATACAAACCTAAGAAACCACTCAATTTGAACAACAATCGTACAAACTTGGACAACCATTCAATTCAAGTGGTAATCGTACAACCTTGGGAAACTATACAATCCAAGAAATTGTTCACTCCCTACTTAATTGCTATAGTTTATTGCACAATTGTATTATTCCAACCCTAACTCTAATTATACCATGTCATCTTTTAAATGTAGGTTTTCTACACTTCAAATTAATATATTACGTTACCTTCAATATATTATTCTATAGTATTTAGAGATAATATTTCCTTTTGTTCTACATTCGACATTACCTCCAATAATTCCCAACTGCACTCACATAAATAATAGCTACTTTTACTCCATTCTTTTGCACCATTCAAATGAAATTCTTCCTTACTAGAAAAACTGCACACCCTCTTTGTATGATATTTCTCTTACTATCATACGATCATTTTCAAGCCTACACTCTTCTAATTGTACTATTAAATAAATCAACTAGCAATTGTATGGTTTCTCCCAATCGTACAATCTCTCCTCATTGTGGAATCTTCTTCCAATTGCACAACCAATCATATAATCCAACTGGAAGCACCTTCCATGAATCCTTTCCTCCTCGTATGGCCTTTATTTCAAGAATCATATGATTGGGAAGCTATATGATGGCTTCCTTGTAAGATTTCCTCTATTGTACGATGTTTTATTAAATTTTCCTTATCGTTTGATGTCTTCTTGAATCGTACAAGTCAAGTCCTTATTGTACAATCCACTCTATCCTACTGATTTAGATAACAATGCTTTTGATTGAATGGTAATCATCCAAGTCTTCATGTGAGAATTTTCCCAAACGCTTTCTCATTGTATGATTTACTTTAATTGAATGGTGATTAAAATATCATTGGATGACCATGTTCTCTTGTGCATGTCTTGAGGTTTCCTTGCTAGCACATAATCCAAATATTTCCACTGGTGAATCAATCAGATCTCTCATTCGAAAGGCACATTAATTTTTTCCACTTATAGAAATAGTTTCAAACAATTCCTCTACTTCATGGTTACTCCTTTCTATTACTAAAACTTTATATGGAAGACTCTTTATCTTCAATCACCCTCATTCACAAACTCTAGAACTGTTCCCAAACCTTCAAAATAATTTTTGCTCATAATATATATATATATATATATATATATCTATATATCGCATTCCTCTATGCTTTTGGTGCTTTGTTGTAACCTACAACTCGTTTAGCAATAATATGAATAAAAGATATTATTCAATATTCAACAACAATGGTGACTCAAGGTTAATTAACAAAATATTATTCATTTATTTCTTCATGAGTACAAGGTATATTTATTTGAAATAATTTTTTCTTCTTTTTTCTCCTCTGGATACCACCCCCTCCCTTAGAGAAAACACACAATTTATAATTTTTGAGTAGTTACATAATGGCCCAAAAGTTGGCCTTCCTTCTTTGTAACGGTTCAATTTTTGTAGTGCTAGGTCAGCAAGATGCTCTACATCATAGACCTAACAACTTATCCATCCTTGATAGATTAACCTATTTCTAAGGAAGCATTATGTGGTTCATAGGAATATATTGGTCTCAAACGCTTAGATCATGATTCAAATTTATCATGTGACATAGATAGATATTTTGATAGTAGTAGACTTGATTTTCACTAAAATTAGTCAAATCATTTAAGTTGAGCAGACCATATATAGGTTGCAGTTATACTCATGAGAATTTAAACATATGAGTTAGGTGGTTAATGATATATGTGTTACTAGTAGACTATATTCTACCATGTGACCATTAATGTTAATTATAATTCTATATGATAATATTTAATTATAGAAAAAATCTTGTTATTTTTACCAATATTTAGAAAAGGGTTGTTACATATACACTTAAATGGTGTGGGTTATATTTTTCATCTATGATCCATTGTTTACAATATTTAAGGATTTCACTTATTATACTTTATTGTCATTTTTTGTATTGTAGATGCATTATATTAAAAAGAAAGGATAAATACATCAAAATCATCCTAGCTCATCATGACTATAACTTGTAGAAATTTTCTTAAAAAATATAAAGCTATAAAAAATTTTACTTTTTAGTATGATTTGTTATTGTTATTTTCTATAATGTAGCCTTATACCTAAAAAAAAAAATACTATAACTTTTCATCCTAAAATAATTTAGGTTAGGAGAGATTATTGTTTTTGCTAATTTAAAATACAACACAAATTATCTAAATTAACCTTCTTTTATATACAACTTATCAATCACCCTCATTCGTAAACTCTAGAACTGTTCCCAAACCTTCAAAATAATTTTTGCTCACAAAATTTATATATATACATATATATATATATATACATATATATACATATATATGTATATATATACATATATATACATATATATGTATATATATACATATATATATATATGCTTGTGGTGCTTTTTTGTAACCTGCAACTCGTTTAGCAGTAATATAATGACGAATGAAATATATTATTCAACATTCAACAATAATGGTTACTCAAGGTTAATTAACAAAATATTATTCATTTATTTCTTCATGAATACAGGGCAGACTTATTTGAAAGCATTTTCTCTTTCTCCTCTCCTCATGATACCACCCCCTCCCTTAGAGAAAACACACAATTTATAATTTTTGAGTAGTTACATAACTAGTAGTTGATCTTCCATCTCCGTGATGGTTCAAATTTTGTAGTGCTAGGTTGGCATATATATACATATATATGTATATATATATATATATATATATATATATATATATATACATATATACATATATATGTTATATATATATATATATATATATATATATACATATATATGTATATGTATATATATATATATATATATATACATATATATGTATATATATATATATATATATATCACATTCCTCTATTCTTGTGGTGCTTTGTTGTAACCTGCAACTTGTTTAGCATTAATATAATGATGAATAAAATATATTATTCAAAATTCAACAATAATGGCGACTCAAGGTTAATTAAAAAAATATTATTCATATATTTATTCATGAGTACAAGGTATACTTATTTGAAAGTATTTTCTCTTCTTTTCTCTCCTCTGGATACCACCCCCTCCCTTAGAGAAAACACACAATTTATAATTTTTGAGTAGTTACATAATGGTCCAGCAGTTGGCCTTCCATATTTGTAATGGTTCAAATTTTGTAGTGCTAGGTCGAAAATATGCTCTGCATCACATAGCTAACAACTTATCCATCCTTTATAGATTAACCTATCAATCACCCTCATTCGCAAACTCTAGAACTATTCCCAAACCTTTAAAATAATTTTTACTCACAATATATATATGTATATATATATATATATATGTATATATATATATATATATATCACATTCCTCTATGCTTGTGGTGCTTTGTTGTAACTTGAAACATGTTTAGCAGTAATATAATGACGAATAAAAGATATTATTCAACATTCAACAACAATCGAGACTCAAGGTTAATTAACAAAATATTATTCATTTATTTCTTCATGAATACAAGGTAGAATTATTTGAAAGCATTTTCTATTATTTTCTCTCCTCTGGATACCACCCCCTCCATTAGAGAAAACACACAATTTATAATTTTTGAGTAGTTACATAATGGCCCAGCAGTTGGCCTTCCATCTTCGTAACAGTTCAACTTTTGTAGTGCTAGGTCGGCAAGATGCTCTACATCACAGAGCTAAAAACTTATCCATCCTTGATAGATTAACCTATTGCTAAGGAAGAATTATGTGGTTCATAGGAATATATTGGTCTCAAACTCTTAGATCAAGAGTCAAATTTACCATGTGACATAGATAGATATTTTGATAGTAGCAAACTTGATTTTCACTCAAATTAGTCAAATCATTTAAGTTGAGCAGACCATATATAGGTTGCAGTTATAATCATGAGAATTTAAACATATGATTTAGGTGGTTAATGATATATGTGTTACTAGTAGACTATATTCTGCCATGTGATCATTAATGTTAATTATAATTCTATATGATAATATTTAATTATAGAAAAAATCTTGTTATTTTTACCAATATTTAGAAAAGGGTTGTTACATATACACTTAAATGGTGTGGGTTATATTTTTCCATTTATGATCCATTGTTTACAATATTTAAGGATTTCACTTATTATACTTTATTGTCATTTTTTGTATTGTAGATGCATTATATTAAAAAGAAAGGATAAATACATCAAAATAATCCTAGCTCATCATGACTATAACTTGTAAAAAATTTCTTAAAAAATATAAAGCTATAAAAAATTTTACTTTTTAGTATGACTTGTTATTGTTATTTTTTATAATGTAGTTTTATACCTCAAAAAAACCAAGACTATAACTTTTCATCCTAAAATAATTTAGGTTAGGAGAGATTATTGTTTTTGGTAATTTAAAATACAACACAACTTATCTAAATTAACCTTCTTTTATATACAAGTGTAGAAACAAGATAAGATGAGAGGTTAGCGAAAAATATCAAAAGAAAATCATTCAGTATGCTAAGCAACAATAGAGGTAGATAACATTGTGATTATCAATCATTCTTATAAATAGATTGCTTGATTTATTTGTGTTACTTGAAGAGTTAGTAAATATTTATTATCTAATCTTTGTTGGTATAAGGAAATTCCCACTAATAGCATAAAATAAGAGGATAACTCTTTTAAAAGAATAGATGTTTAATCTATGAGATTTTTTTTTTTTTGGTAAGTAAAGTTCTTCATTAATTACCGGGTTTTATAGGTTGACCCAAAACCTATTACAAAATTCAGCCTTATGCTGATGTTGTGGATCCTATTCATGTTAAGGAATTTCTGTCCTTTACTACTGTTGACCTTCCTAAAATGCCTTACCAGGCGGACGTAGCAAACATTAACAAAAACTTGAGACATTTCAAACACAGCTGGGCATATTCCTTGAAAACCTTGACAAAAAAGAGAAAAAAGGCATGAGCCAAGAAAGGATTGCATCCTTTGTACAATACGTAAACAAAAAAGGAACCCCCTGAGGCCAGAGGATCCTCAGGCTTCATCTTCAGCGTCTTCCTCAAGCTCCTCGTCCTTGTCATCCTCTTCGTCCTCATCATCGTCCTTGACTCCCACTTTCGGCATGTACCCCTCATTGAAGAAAACCTGAGTCAAAGTTTCGTGGGCCTCTTGCATCTGTAGAATTATGCCAGCATAGGATTTCAGGATGAAACGTTTGAGGACCATGATGGTTGGTCCCTCTTCATCCATATCACTGGCACTTGTTTTGGAACTTTCTTGAATCTATTTATTCTTCAGCCTTAAGGAGGATCTCGTAGGGGGTTCCTCAATCCTCAGTCTCTTTTTTGCCATCCCACCTCTGCTAACAGGTTCCCCCATGTGCTTCTTCGCTGGAGATACTAAGGCCGACTTGTTAGTGCCCGGGCTAGCTCTTGCTCCCAAAATTTCTCCATGGTGGTTGGGTGGTATCTCCTCAATGACTGGGGGATCAGGGTTCGGAGCTGTAGCCAACACCCATTTGTAGATCACCTTAAACAATCCTTGGTGCAATGGCATAGCAGACCCCCTCTTGCTGTGACAAGCATTGATAGTATAATTCATCGAGTTCATGAGGAACTATGGGATACTTATCGGGTTGACATCCCGAAAGAAGTTCACGAAAGCATAGTGAAAGCTTAACAGTGTCTTGTTGGGTTCTTTCGTCGTGATAAATTCCATCACATTCTTCATCACCCCATTCCATGGGGTGGGCAGGTCCATTCTTGTCAGCCCATTCTTAGCTTCCTTAAAAATTTTAGGGTTGTCATGGAATTCCTTCAATTCCACCTCCTAGTGGTGTTTTTGATGGTGGATGGACCGTCCTCTTACAGTTTGCCCTATCACCACAAAGCAAGAAGGTTCACATCGATGATGAATTCTCTACCTCGAATCTCCACCTTCCTATCTTCCCAAGTGTCCATCACCGCCTGGGTGATATCCTCCTCTGCCCTAGAGAAAAGGTCAAAGAATTGAGTGAACCTTCACTCAGTAAGGATGGCCTGAGCAATAGGTTCCATAATTACCATGCAGGGTTCCATGAACGTCATCTTGTTGCTTGCACTTCTCCTCCTCACAGATCTCTCAAACTCATTCTGTCTTGTGCTCCACAAAATTCCTCTATTGCTACAGCTAGGAAGGTGGTAGGATTTAAAATTTTCCTTGAATGTAATGAAACCTATCTTATTTGTCATGCCAACTGTGGTAGTCCAGTCACCGTTATCCATGAGGATCTTGTGCCAGCTGGCCTTAGCCTCCCTCCAATTGGTGCTATTCTGCCTCATCCTTGTTGCCCACGTATCAACACATGCCTCAGAAGGAGTGTCATGCATTGGAAAAGACCAGCCATCTGCTTCCACCTATGATTTTTGCCCTTTCGCATTATCTGTCAGCCTCATTAGCATTCCAACCACCTTATTGTCATCATGATTCGGATCCTCCTTAAGTGAAGTTATTTCCCATATGTCAGCACCATCATAGACATGCATGCCTTGCATGTGGGAAATCCAATTGTCAACCTCCACTTGGACCTCGCTTCGGGTTGCCTTATTGATCGAACTTATCAGCCTTCTCTTAATCCGCATCTCCTTGTGATTTAAATCCTTTTTTTCCTAGCATGGTTGGCAAGATTTGAATTCACCACCATGGGAATCTGGGCGCTATTGACCTCCTCGTTATCACCTGAAATCTGGCCAATGGTCATTGTCCTCTCATCGCTGGCCCATCTATGGATATTAGTGTTTTGGCTTGGGATGCTTGTCATTCCACTTCTCAAAATATTGTCCTGATATTTCCCATAGTTAATATTTTTTGATAGATTTGTCATCAATGTCCATGGGCTCACCCCCGTATGATTAGGATCTCTTGGCATGGAAGCCTCATGGTGGTATTGGGCCACGTGGGACTTGACCACCCTCCCACTACCTGCTTTAGGCAATAGATTGCCTATCATTGTGGAGGATGTCCTCAACTTCACGTGGCACTCCTCGCATCCACGTTGTCAAACTACTAGCCTCAACTCCTACATTGGCCAGTTTGTCAGCTATTCTATTGGCTTCATGGAAGACATGGCATGCCCCCTTATCCTGTCTACCTTCGAAAAGGATCCTCACCTCAAGGATGGTAGCTTCAATCCTCCATGGGGGTTTTTTGCCATTGGTTAGGAGGTTAATGATGATTTTAGAATCCCCTTCGACCATCAGATTGCCTTGGATCTCCTGTGCCACCTGTAGACCCCTCCAAAGCGCTCTTGCTTCTGCCTCATTATTGGTTTTGGTTCCTAGTGGTTCTGCAAAGGCCATCATCAGAATTCCTTGATGATCCCTGATTACTCCTCTAGCTCCCACCCTCCCAGGATTATCCTTAGCCGCACCATCAAAATTCAGCTTCAACCAGTCCCTAGGGGGAGGCTCCCAGGTGATCCCATCCCTAGGATTAGGCCTTGGAGCAACAACTATCTGATCGGGAAGGAAACCTAAGGATAGGGCAATCTGACTTTCCCTAGGAGGAATTGTTTGGTTATCCGTAGATAGGATACTAAGATTTTCTTTTGCAAAGGTAAGAATTCTATTTAGGATGGTTTTAAGGTTGTGCTTGGAATCATTAAAGGCTCTATGGTTCCTTTCTAGCCAAATTTTCCAAAGAAAGTGGTGCCAACAGATCCTCCAGAGGAACTTGAGTTTTGGGCTTACAAAGGGAAGGGGCCATTGTTGGAAAACTTCTATGATTGAGGCTGGTTTAACCCAAGAAATGCTAAAGGCTTGGAAAAGACCATCCAAGATGGAAGTTGCCACTGGGCACTCCAGAAAGAGGTGTTGGACTGATTCCCAGCCTGCCCTGCACAAGTAACAATGGTTAGCAATAATCATTCCTTTTTTCAACATGTTGTCAATGGTGAGGATCCTTCCTTGAATCACTAGCCACATGAAAAAGGATATTTTGGGGATCAAACCCTTAATCCAGACCAGCTGCGAATGAAACTGGTGGTCATCAGGATTGAGGAGTAAATTGTAGGTAGATTTAACTGTAAACTCTTTGCTCTCCATTTTTGCCCATGCCAGATGGTCTTCAACATTCCCTGTGGGTATGACCTATTGCCCTAAGATGAAATGAAGTTCTTCGAACTCAGCTTCAAACCCCTGGACCCTGATCAGCTACCAACTGAGGATGTTCCTATCCTGCCTTATGTAATTTGCCACTTTAAACCCTATGGATCGTTCCAAGTGATCTTTGATCCTAGCCAAAAGGGGGTTGCATGATAAGGCCTCAGAATTAGCCCACCTATCTTCCTAGAAGTTGATTTTTTGTCCATTCCCTAACATCCATCTGAGCCCTTTCTTGACCAAATCTCTGCAGGTTAGGATTGCTTTCCAAAAGGTTGATCCCCTGTTTAACAGATTTCCATTGAGGAAGTCTGTTCTTTGAAGGTATTTTCTC
Organism: Wollemia nobilis; assembly: GCA_028583015.1. Taxonomy (NCBI): domain Eukaryota; kingdom Viridiplantae; phylum Streptophyta; class Pinopsida; order Araucariales; family Araucariaceae; genus Wollemia; species Wollemia nobilis. The sequence continues at coordinate 24,844,646 of JAQPPZ010002998.1, forward strand.
CTGACTATTGTTGTCCACTCATTCTCGACATTTGTCAGCAGTCACCAGGCTTGTTTGGCTAGCAACGTCATGTTGATAAGGGACACTCTCCTTAGGCCTAACCCTCCATTAGCTCTGGGTTTACATACCTTGCTCCATCCTACTAAATGGATCCTTTTTTTCTCTTTCGTCCCTGACCAGAGGAATTTTTTTTGAAGTTGCTCAATATTTTGGTATACTTTGCAAGGAGCTCTAAACACAGATAAGAAATAAACCGGAATGCTCTGAAGAGAGGCCATAGTCAAGGTTGCTTTTCCTGCCTGAGATAGTAGATGTCCTTTCCAACCAACCAACTTTTTTTGGATCCTTTCCAACACGTTATTCCACATGGATCCTTCTGGGGTTCCGAAAAAGAGGGGTAGGCCTAGGTAGGAAGTGGGAAGAGTCGCTATTTGACATTCCAAAATCCTTGCAATGCTGGTTTGTCTGGGGACAGGAGTGTTAAGGAAGTACAATTTGCTCTTATTGAAATTCACTCTCTGACCAGCAACTTCCTCATACATCTTTAGAATGTGTTTGATTCTTCTAGCCTCAACCACTGAAGCCAAGGTTAGCATCAACGTGTCATCCACGAATTGTTGATGGGTGACAGGGTTAGTTAAGGAAGTCACCTTTATACCTAAAATGAGTCCTGCTATGGAAGCAGCTTTGATGGTCCTTCCTAAAGCCTCTGCCACTATGATGAAAAGCATGGGGCTTATAGGATCTCCTTGCCTTAATCCTCTTCTACTTTGAAAGTATCCAGCTGTTGATCCATTCACCAAAATAGAAAACCACGGTTTCATGATACACCCTCTGATGAGTCTGACCCATTGAGGATGAAATCCAAATTTTAGTAATATTGCATCCAAGAACTCCCAATTAATCCTATCAAAAGCTTTGTTCATATCCAATTTTAGGGCCATAGTTGCTTTCTTAGTCTGGGCAGCCGTATGTAGAGCCTCATGAACAGTGATTACTCCATCTAAAATTGACCTTCCTTGAACCGAGCTCCCCTGACTCTGATCAATGATTGCGGGTAACACTTCCTTCAATCTGTTGGCAATGACTTTGGTAAGGATTTTATAGGACACATTACATAAGCTGACCGGCCTAAAATCTACCATGGTCTTAGGGTTTGGTCCTTTAGGGATCAGGGCTATAAAAGTGGAGTTAAAACCTTTGGGAATATGAGTAGATGTTTGGAATTCCTTGATGGCAGCCATGACCTCAGCACCAACAATATCCCAAAAAACTTGGTAAAATCGAGGTGGAAAACCGTCCGGGCTAGGAGCCTTATCAGGTTGCATGCTGAACAAGGCACTTTTGATCTCCTCATCAGTGAAAGGTGCTATGAGAGAATCATTCGTGGTCTCGTCAATGAGTTGGGGGATGAACTGAAGGAGAGAATCCTTAGCTTCAACATGACAAATAGGTTCTTCACCCAACAGGGAGTTAAAATAGGCAACTGCCTCCTCTCTGATATCCTGAATGTTCTGAGTTAAGGATCCATCCGCCCTGGTTAGATTGTTGATTTTGTTATTGCTCCTATTCCTTAACGTAGAAACATGAAAAAACTTTGAATTTGAATCACCCTCCTTAAGCCACAGAGCTCTGGATTTTTACCTCCAGTAAATCTCTTCACAAGCCAGAATATTGTGGAACTCACAAAGGGTGTCCCTCTCTTCTGATCTGGTAGCCTCATCATAAGTGCCATTCTGAATTTTGCTTTCTATCAATTTTAGTTTCTCAACAACTATTTTCTTATTCTCAAAGATGTTGCCAAACACTTCTTTGTTCCAGATTCTGAGGTTGTCTTTAACCATATTTAATTTTTGAGCTAATTTGAATGAAGAACTTCCCTGGCAAGGTAACTGCCACCACTTTTTGACTTGTTCCCTCAGATCCTCATGTTTAGTCCACATCGATTGAAACCTGAATGATTTTTTGAAATGGTTGGCTTGAAAGACCTCAAATAAAATAGGACTGTGGTCTGAAGCACTTTTGGGAAGGGCCTGTAGAAGAGAATCACCAAAAGTTGTGATGGCTTCCTTAGAAAGGAAGAATCTATCCAATATTTCCTGAATCAGTTGGCTCCCTATTCTCTGGTTACTCCAAGTGAACTTGGCCCCTTTAAGCCTGACATCCATCAACTCATTTATATTTACGAATTCGTTAAAGTCTTCCATGCTCCTTAATGGTAGACCTGATCCTCCATTTTTATCAGACGGATATAGGGGGTGTTGAAGTCTCCTGCAATCAACCAAGGAATGTTGTTGAAAGCTTGATTCAGATGACCTAGATATTCCCATAACTCTAGATGCCCTTGGATAGAGGTTGGGGCATACACGTTTGACATGATCCAAGATTTGTTGTGATCAATATCATGGAATAGCATGTTGAGGACTCTATCATCGGTCTGAAGCACACTGCCTTCTAGTTTATTCGGATCCCACAAGACCATGAGTCCTCCAGATGCTCCTCTCACCTGTTGGAAGGTTGCTTCCCCTTGCTTCCAAATATTTCTAGCTATAGATGCAGATTGTATTTTATCTGTCTTTGTTTCTTGGAGAAAAATGATTGATGGACTAAACTCTTTCCTTATTGATTTTACCACCCTTTGCTTTGGTGGGCCATTTAGGCCTCTCACATTCCATGAGAGAACCTTCATTTAGACTGTTTGTTATTTTTACCTCGCCCCCTTCCTTGGGTTGGAGGGGGTTTGTCTATTTTTCTATCATCCTGGCTAGGGATAGCTTGTTGTAGAAGTGTTCTCTACTTTCCATTTGCAATTTCATTATCGATCCTAAGTCTGTAATGCTTTGCCTTAGTCATCCTTCCTCTCTTTATTTCACTTTCGTAATCAATGGGGGACTTAGTTGTGCTTCTAGTTTGTTTTGGACTAAAATGAGGAGGCATATACTGAAGTAATCTAGGGCTATGCTCCATCTCCCCAACTTGAGGGGTTTCATCACTATTTTCATCCTCTTCCCTGTTTTGGCTGAACTCACCTAGTTCGAGATCCTTAGACGAAGGACTTCTCATTGAGGAATCAATTGCCTTGGGGCTTGCTTGATAAGGGATAATCTACTGCAAAACAGGACTGGAGGCTCCTTTAAAGCCAGCTGAATCAACAACCTCAATCCTTGACTCCATTCCTTCCATGTTTTTACTGTAGTAACCCGGATCCTTCTTCTTCTCATGGGAGGGGTTTTTGGGATTTTTTGTAACGGTCGTGGATGGGCCAAATTTTGAAGGAGATTCTAGGGTTTCAGGAAACACTGGATGGGGATTTTCTTCTTCACTATTTTCCTTTTTAGCCTCTAGGTTGGCTAAAATTTTAAATTTATTAAAGGTAGGATCCTTGTTACATACCTGAGGATCTTTGCCCTCTTCGTGAAGTAGCTTTCCTTTCTCCTGAAGTTGGGGTTGGGCTGTTGTGACTTGATTGTTCTGGTTGGGTTTTACTGGCCTGTATCCTCCGAAGTTATGGCGTGGTCCTTGGTTTCTAGGGATCCCTTTCCCATTTGCTTTGCCTTCTTGAGCTTTGTTCGTGGCTTCCCTGTTGGCTGCTAGAACTGGGCATTGATTCCGAAGATGACCCTGGGTTTTGCACTCACTGTAGAAGGTCGGCTTGTTATCATACTCCATCGGTTGTATTCTCAAATACTCACCATATTCTAGTTCCACTTGGGAGGGAAGTTCAGAATCTAGGTTGGCATTTACATAGATCCTAGCATGCATCATTCGGGTCCTTGCCCTGGTTGGATGGTCAATAGCCACTAACTCTCCTATTGTTTTAGCAATGCCTGTAAGCCAATACTCATTGAAGAACTATGCTGGAAGATTTGGTAGACGAACCCAAATGGGTGCTATATTGATGTTTTGCTTTTTAGGGTCAAAATCCTCGCCCCATTGTCTAAGGAAAAGACTATGCTTCCCCAAGAACCAGGGTCCTCCTGTCAGTATGCGGTCCGCATCTACTTTGTTATTGAGTCTTATCAAGAAAAACCCCCTCGATAGAGCTACAATCTCTAAATTTCCTATTGTTTTCCATTTGGCTAAAGCCCAGGATCGTATTGTCTCTATGTCCGGTCTCCCACCCAGGAACTTGCCTACTAGGGAAAGGGATTCCAAGTCCAGGAAATGTTCCATGACCTCAGCAGGAGCTCTAATCCTATTGTTGTTTGGTATTAGGGGAGGAAGCACATCAACGACCTCCTTCCTTCTCCCTCTTAACGTATCCAAGAAGGAGGGGCCCTTCCTAGGATCCCCCGCCCCTTGTTGGGACCCTTTATCAGGATATTTGTCAGGAGGGTCGGTCCCTCTTACTTTTTCAAACTGCGTAGACAGGGGATCCTATCCTTTTCCTGCTACAACAGGTTGTCCTACCTCTGGATCCTCACCTTCTGCCTATTCGAGGTTCCCGCCAACCACCACCGCTTCTTCTCCTCCGCTTCCTCCATTGCTCTGCCTCTGCTCCATGGTGACTCTTTCCAACTCTTTTGGATGTTATATGAGATATTTATGAGTACCTAAATTTAATTTTATTTTTTCATAGTTCTTGATTCAAATTTATAATCATGTTCATGTTTTTTTAAGTATTAAAGTGCACTCCATAAATACCTTACTTTTCAAAAATATTTTTGACTACTTCAAGAATGAAATAATATGAGCAAGACACATTTAAATGGCTTATAATATTAAAAAAATAGTTACAAGATATTTATCAACAAAGAAAAAATATGTGTATTTGCAACTCAAAAAATATAGAAAAAACCAAATCTTCTAGAGGGACATCCTTTTATGGAAAAATATACTTGAAAACTTTGACATAGAAAGCATTAATTGGGTATTTGGTATACTATCCATCAAATGGACTTTTTCTAAATGCCTAGACACCATCTTATGCATTGTAAAATTGCAAAACTTGTTTTTTTTACAATTGAGGTATCATGTGTAATGTTTGAATAGTTAAAAACAGTTTTTCTTACAATTGAGGTATCATGTGTAATGTTTGAATAGTTTAAAACAATAAAACATACTAAGTAAGCAATAAATATATTGGTTATTGGACTTTGAAACACCAACAAATTGTTTAGTTCATGAATAATTTAGATGCATTGTGAAATTGTAAAACTTATTTTTTTTTTTTATATAATGGAAGTATCATGTACAACTTTTGAATAGTTGAAAACTTTAAACATACTAGACTAGTAAGCCACACATATATTGGTTGTTGATTTTTGAAACACCAACAAATTATTTATTTCATGAATAATTTAGAAAATAAAATAAAATCGTCTTTATAGATAAGAATATTTTTTTATCATAAAATATAAAAGTTTAACATTTTAAATTCTTTTGACCTTTAAGAATGAAACTTAAATTTAAACCTTGCTATACAATACATGTATAATTGTTAAGTTGTTATATTATCATTGTATAACCATATCATAATATAAATAAAACTTAATTACTTTATTTTGAGAAATTTAAGTTCAAACCACCGTGAAGTGTGGTGTGTACTTGTATGTGAATAAGCTTGTATACAAAAAAATCACATGAGAAGTATTCCAATAGAACATATACATAAGGGAGTGCAATATTGCCATCGATCATCTAACAAGTGGAGAAAGGCCTCGTTATCACATGGGTAGCAACAAAACTTGGGTAGCAACAAAACATCCTCTTAGAAGGCTAGACTGAAATTGAAAACAAGGCAACCTTATCACAGTACTTGAAACCCTATGCAATCAAATGAGGAGTAGTTCAAGGTTCGATAAAAAGAAAACTTAAAGAGCGGCTACCAGAGAAGGAGAACGATGCTGCAGGCCCTGAAATTAATAATCAATAATTCCGTTCCCTATCTCAGCTCTTTGTTTCCACGGCTTCCTCCCGTTCTTTCAATGCAGCAATATGGTCCACCACCCTGTCCACGGTGATATCGAACGCGTCTCGAACCCGCGAAGTAGAGAATTCATTATGACTCATGTAAACCACCCGAGGGATCAAACGCAGAACGTTCTCCTGCATCTCCCTCACACGGTGGGGCTCAATCCTCGCCAGCGTCCTCTCGATCAGCGACGCATTCGACGCCACGCTCTCCTGCCTTATATACACCGAGTACGTTTCCTCCTCGGCGCCGCTCGGCAGGTGCCACGTATATTGCGTGTAAGCCGAGTCCCGATCGAAGAAGACGGGGATGCACCCGGCCACGATGGCGTCGAACGTGGATCGTCGCGTGGCGGTGTCCCCGCGGGGTTGCAGGCAGAACACCGCCCGCCGCAACGCCGCCACCACGATCTGGGTGTCACGGCCGCACCGCTTCGCCGCGCAGTCCACCAGCTCGCACCGCGCCGACGCCGCGCACGCCTGCATCAGCAACCCGCGGAACCCAGCCTCACCCTGCGGCGCGTAGGGGCGCACCGTCCCCACGAAAGCGAACAGCGCCGTCCTCGCACCGTTGCTCCCCCGGATTTCGTCCGTCCACTCCCGGAGCCGCGGCTCCGTCGGGTGGAACGACGTCGGGTACGGCACCGCCTTCTCGTTGCGCAGCCACGGGCGGCGCTCGAGGAACAGCGCCGTCATGTTGGCTACCCCGGGGAGCCGCACCATCCCGGTGCCCCAGCTCCCCCCGGGGAAGACGTCGAAGTCCCAGGCGGTTCGCCCCATCACCACGAAATGGTCCCGCCCGCCGCGTCGCCTCCACTCCGGGCGCCCACCCAGCCACGACATGAGCCTCGAGCCGTGGCGGCGCTCCTCTAAATCATCACGATCCCCATCCGATGTTTCCACACCGCCATTCTCGTTGTTTCTGTACAGGTATCGGAGGGCGTCCAGGCCGGCGTAGTATGGAATGAAAAAGGCGTCGGCGGCAGAGGGATTCGTAATTCGGCAAGGGTGGGTCTTCATTCTGGTGTGGAAGATAAGCTCCAGCATGTAGGAGTCCGTGTGGAACCATCCGGGCCCAAGGTCCCCATTAATGGCGGCGTCGTACGGCTCGCCGAAGCCGCCGTTCTGCGTGTGGGGGCAAACGTCGAGCCAAGAAGCGAGGCCGAACTTGCACTTTTGCAGGATCTCGGCATTGAATTCCTCCGGCAGGTCGTACATGTAGATCTTCCTCCCTTTGCATTCATAATTCTCTCTTCTCTGTGAAAGCAAAAAATACGGCGTTACATAGCACCCTAATGCAAAAACGATCGTCAGAGCCCGCAAACGATTCATGATTTTCTTCCTCGTCTGAATTCCCCGGAGGAAATGCACATTTCCATTTGCATCTTTGCCGGCTTCCATGCGCCCTGATTGGAATTTATTTGATCTAAGTTTTGGAACTTTTTATGCATGTGGAGTTGTGTTAATGGTGAGGACGTGAGAAAAAGGTGGTTTCAATAAACTATTACATATGTTTATCGATAAAAGGTGGCGTGGCTTTGGATTGACTATTACATATGTTTTGTGCGAAGAGGACGCGATCTGGACAGCTGGTGAAACTTTTTCACATGTTCAAATTGTGTTGTGCGCACTTTCACGTAGTTTGGACTTTTGGATAAATATATATTAAATGTGAATTTTTTATTTTTTTTATTATTGTGAGAAATTTTTAGGATCATCTAATAGGTTGAGCAGTCTCCTTCTAAACATGAGATCCTTGGTAAACCAAGAGCTATGCTTATCCATAGGAAATTTAACACATATTCACCCCCTCAACTTGAACCGTTGCATTGTTCCACTTGGACAAATTTGTTAAAAAATTTTGTGTTTGAGACTTCCAAATTTAAGTTTTTTTATTTTATTTTGAAATTTTGTTTTTCTTTTTAACTAAATTATATAAGTGAAAGAAACTGATTTCAGTTGTATGAAATTATAATTATATAATAGTATTATAATAACTTAATGATAATGTATGTATAAATTAATACTATTTAAGTTGGTTGCAAAGGTTTTTGATCAATTTAAAAAATAAAATTAATATAAAAATTACTAATTTTTTATATATTTGAATTATTTTATTTTCTTTGTGTTTTAAACAAAAAAACGGTCATAGATATTTTCACAAGAATTAGGAAAGCAAACAAACATCTAGGGTCTAAGTTGGGTTAAGTGAGAAAATTATTCAAACCATAAATTAAAAAGCATTGCTAAAATTTAGATTCTAGAGTAATCAAGATTTATATTAAGATAAAAGATATTAAGGTTTTCATGTAGAGATCAATAAAGGTAAAGTAGATTTTAATGTTTATTAGACCATAGATTAGATGAAGCAATGTGGTTTATTTGTATAACTTTATTCTTTTGAATCTTGGGATTTTTATAGTTCCAAAGTCTTAACTGTTATGTTCACTCAAGTCGAAATGAAATGAAAATATTTTAATTATATTCAGAAGAACAAATTAGCCAATGGGATCAATAGCTTTAATACATGATAGGGAATGGTGTTTATGGAACTAACAACTTTAATACATGATAGAGAATGGTGCACAACCATGCTCCTTTTTGAATTCAAATCTTGGACCTCTTATCTAGGGTTTCAAAGTTTAACAATATCCAAGAAAAAAATTGTTCAACAAATTTAAAAATGTCACCATCCTCTTATCATATTTTAGAGTGTGTTTTTTCTTTTGTTGATTTTGATAAGAAGTTTTTCTATTTTTCTAATATCAATTATTTAAAAATTTTCATTAGTAGAGTTTACTTTTAAAGTGTTCTCATATACAATCTTGATGTCCTTGTAGATTTTGCATTTCATGAAAAAATATTTTTGGTCTCCACTAGTTTTGTTGTGCAAAAGACACTTATTTTTTCTGACCGTGACTCTTTAGGAAATATCTATCTCTAAATTTTGCATCTAATATGGTGTGAGCTAGATCTTAGTTGGGCTATAAGTACCTTTTACTTCCATTTTATATTTGAATCTATGTACTTCGTTTACCTTTGTTCATAGTTTGAATTGAACTCATAAATATATAACTATTTTTTTCTCCCTAAATTTTTATTCTACATGATAAGTCTAATTTTTTTCTCATTGTTTGATTTCTTTATTGAAGTTTGGGACCTCATAAAATTAAATGTTTCATTTTTCCATCTATTTGTTGTTTTATTTCATCTATGTATCTTTTTTCTATTCAATGTTTATTTGATTACCTATTTTTGCAACTTGTTATATTCCATTCTTTGTATTTTATTTAGGTAACCCAATAGCCTTATCCAACCATATCCAGGAAATTGTCAAGGAGGATGAGTCCAAATTATCAAATATCCAAGAGATTCAGAATGAAGCTATTTCTTTTTTAGCTCTCTGTTAGATTCAAAAGATGCAAGGGATGTGGAGGTAAAAAATTTCCTGTTGTAGTCAATTCCCTTAGTTATAACGCCTGACATGGATAGTTTTCTTGAAGCCCCCTTCCAGGATTCAAAAATTAAAGAAGTTGTATTTGCACAGCAAAAGGGAGTTCACATGATTCGAACCTGAGTCATGTGGCTCCTACGTCCTAATGGTGCTTGCGCATCACATGAGCTAGCGCTTCACAAGACCAAATATGCCTCACTCTCATTTATCCTCTAGCAACAGCCAATGCAAACATATTTCTCCTTTCCCAAACAAAAAAAAGTGCACGCGATTCGAACACTCAACCACATGCCTCCCAATACCTTTGTGTTGCTCGAGTTACCAACAAGCCATATTGCCCACGATGTCTTGGAAATGATCACACCTCAACTTATTCGTTGCCTCTGCCTTTAAACAATTTTCACACGATCTCTTTTCACTTTCTAATAATCGCATTAACCATAAGAGCAAGGATGAGGAATAATAAACCTTAGTCATCCTTTTATATAGTCTTCTCCCTCATATTCAATGACGTCAGCGAATTACTTTTATTTTAATTTTAAAATTTAAACTAAATATTTAAAATTAAATATCTCCATCATCGGGGCACCTTTTTTGATGAAACGAAAAGCCAAATTGGGTTTTAAGAAAAACCCATTTCAGATCTGCCATCCATGATTTTAAATAAAACCTTTTATTTTGCCTACCTTGGTTTTCACAAAAAGACTTTCCTTGCACTTTTCACAAAACATAGTGCATGCCATCATAGATCCTTTTGACATAAAATAACCTTTTTACATCAATGACAACATTTTTTCTTAGGGGCTCAAAATGTTCAACAAGATAAATACATCAAAATCATCCTAGCTCATCATGACTATAACTTGTAATTTTTTTCTCAAAAAACATAAAGTTATAAAAAAATTTACTTTTTTCGTATTATTTGTTATTGTTATTTTCTATAATACATTATTATACCTCAAATAATCCAAGACTATAACTTTGCATCCTTAAATAATTTAGGTTAGGAGAGATTATTGTTTTTTCTAAATTAAAATACAACACAACTTTTCTAAATTAACCTTCTTTTATATACAAGTGTAGAAACATGATAAAATGAGAGGATAGTGAATAATATAAAAATAAAACTATTGAGTATGCTAAGCAACAATAGAGGTAAATAACGTTGTGATTGTCAATCATTCTTATAAATAGATTGTTTGTTTTATTTGTGTTACTTGAGGGGTTAGTAAATATTTCTTATCTATGCTTTGTTGGTATAAGGAAATGCCCACTAATAGCATAAAATGAGAGGATAGCACTTTTAAAAGAATAGATGTTTAATCTATGAGAGATTTATGAGTACCTAAATTTAATTTTAATTTTTTATAGTTCTTGATTCAAATTTATAATCATGTTCATGCTTTTTTTTTTAGTATTAAAGTGCACTCCATTCAAAAAGTTTTTTTTTTTTTGACTACTTCAAACATGAAATAATATGAGCAAGACACATTTAAATAGCTTATAATATAAAAAATAGTTACAAGAGATCTATCAACAAAGAAGAAAAAGATGTGTATTTGCAACTCAAAAAATATAGAAAAAAAAACAATCTTCTAGAGGGACATGCTTTTATGGAAAAATATACTTGAAAACTTTGACATAGAAAACATTAATTGGGTATTTGGTATACTATCTATCAAATGCACTTTTTTTAAATGGACACGCCATCTTATGCATTGTAAAATTGTAAAACTTTTTTTTCTTACAATTGAGGTATTATGTGTAATATTTGAATAGTTAAAAATAATAAAACATACTAGATTAGTAAGCAACAAATATATTGATTATTGGACTTTGAAACACCAACAAATTGTTTAGTTCATGAATAATTTAGATGTATTGTGAAATTATAAAACTTATTTTTCTTATAATGGAAGTATCATATACAACTTTTGAATAGTTGAAAACATTAAACATACTAGGCTGGCAAGCCACAAATTTATTGATTGTTGAACTTTGAAACACTAACAAATTGCTTATTTCATGAATAATTTAAAAAATAAAATTGAATCTTCCTTATAAGAATATTTTTTTCATCATAAAAAGATAAGAGTTTAATGTTTTAAAGTTTTTGACCTTTAAGAATAAACTTAAATTTAGACCTTACTATACAATACATGTATAATTGTTAATTTGTTATATTATCATTGTATAACCATATCTTAATATAACTAAAAATTAATTTACTTTATTTCGAAAAACTTAGGTTCAAATCACCTTAGTGTTTGAATTATCTTGTGTACAAAAAAATTGCAATCTTAAAAAATGGCATACTTATGAGAAGTATTCCAATAGAACATATACATAAGGGAGTCCAATATTGCCATCGATCATCTAACAAGCGGAGAAAGGCCTCGTCATCACATGAGTAGCAACAAAACTTGGGTAGCAACAAAACATCCTCTTAAAAGGCTAGACTGAAATTGAAAACAAAGCAACCTTATCACAGTACTTGAAACCCTATGCAATCAAATGATGAGTAGTTCAAGTTTCCAATTTTTATCACCTGTAAAAAGAAAACTTAAAGAGCGGCTACCAGACAAGGAGAACGATGCTGCAGGCCCTGAAATTAATAATCAATAATTCCGTTCCCTATCTCAGCTCTTTATGTCCTCGGCTTCCTCCCGTTCTTTCCATGCAGCAATATGGTCCACCACCCTGTCCACGGTGATATCGAACGCGTCTCGAACCCGCGAAGTAGAGAATCCATTATGACTCATGTAAACCACCCGAGGGATCAAACGCAGAACATTCTCCTGCATCTCCCTCACACGGTGGGGCTCAATCCTCGCCAGCGTCCTCTCGATCAGCGACGCATTCGACGCCACGCTCTCCTGCCTTATATACACCGAGTACGTTTCCTCCTCGGCGCCGCTCGGCAGGTGCCACGTATATTGGGTGTAAGCGGAATCCCGATCGAAGAAGACGGGGATGCACCCGGCCACGATGGCGTCGAACGTGGATCGCCGCGTGGCGGTGTCCCCGCGGGGTTGCAGGCAGAACACCGCCCGCCGCAACGCCGCCACCACGATCCGCGTGTCGCGGCCGCACCGCTTCGCCGCGCAGTCCACCAGCTCGCACCGCGCCGACGCCGCGCACGTCTGTATCAGCAACCCGCGGAACCCGGCCTCACCCTCGGGCGCGTAGGGGCGCACCGCCCCCACGAAAGCGAACAGCGCCGTCCTCGCACCGTTGCTACCCCGGATTTTGTCCGTCCACTCCCGAAGCCGCGGCTCCGTCGGGTGGAACGACGTCGGGTACGGCACCGCCCTCTCGTTGCGCAGCCACGGGCGGCGCTCGAGGAACAGCGCCGTCATGTTGGCTACCCCGGGGAGCCGCACCATCCCGGTGCCCCAGCTCCCCCCGGGGAAGACGTCGAAGTCCCAGGCGGTTCGCCCCATCACCACCAAATGGTCCCGCCCGCCGCGCCGCCTCCACTCCGGGCGCCCACCCAGCCACGACATGAGCCTCGAGCCATGGCGGCGCTTCTCTAAATCATCACGATCCCCATCCGATGTTTCTACACCGTCATTCTCGTTGTTTCTGTACAGGTATCGGAGGGCGTCCAGGCCGGCGTAGTATGGAATGAAAAAGGCGTCGGCGGCAGAGGGATTCATAGTTCGGCAAGGGTGGGTCTTCATTCTGGTGTGGAAGATAAGCTCCAGCATGTAGGAGTCCGTGTGGAACCATCCGGGCCCAAGGTCCCCATTAATGGCGGCGTCGTACGGCGGACCGAAACCGCCGTTCTGCGTGTGGGAGCAAACGTCGAGCCAAGAAGCGAGGCCGAACTTGCACTTTCGCAGGATCTCGGCATTGAATTCCTCCGGCAGGTCGTACATGTAGATCTTCCTCCCTTTGCATTCATAATTCTCTCTTCTCTGTGAAAGCAAGAAATACGGCGTTACATAGCACCCTAATGCAAAAACGATCGTCAGAGCCCGCAAACGATTCATGATTTTCTTCCTCGTCTGAATTCCCCGGAGGAAATGCACATTTCCATTTGCATCTTTGCCGGCTTCCATGCGCCCGGATTGGAATTTATTTGATTTAAGTTTTGGAACTTTTTATGCATGTGGAGTTGTGTTAATGGTGAGGACGTGAGAAAAGGTGGTTTCGATAAAGGGCGTCACGGTGGCGTGGCTCTGGATTGACTATTACATATGTTTTGTGCGAAGAGGACGGCTGGTGAAACTTTTTCACATGTTCAAATTGTGTTCTGCGCACTTTCACGTAGTTTGGACTTTTGGATAAATATATATTAAATGTGAATTTTTTATTTTTTATTAGTGTGAGAAACTTTTAAGATCATCCAAGAGGTTGAGCAGGCTCCTTTTAACCATGATCCTTGGTAAGTCGAGAGCTATGCCTATCCATAGGAAATTTAACACATATCCACCCCCTCAACTTGAACGGTTGCATTGTCTCACTTGGACAAATTTGTTAAAAAATTAAGTGTTTGAGACTTTCAAATTTAAGTTTTTTTATTTTATTTTGAAAATTTGTTTTTCTTTTTAACTAAATTATATAAGTGATTGAAACTGATTTCAGTTGTATGACATTATAATTATATAATAGTATTATAATAACTTAATGATAATGTATGTATAAATTAATACTATTTAAGTTGGTTGCAAAGGTTTTTGATCAATTTAAAAAAAATAAAATTAATATAAAAATTATTATATATTTGAATTATTTTATTTTGTTTGTGTTTTAGACAAAAAAAAAAAAAAAACATTCATAGATATTTTCACAAGAATTAGGAAAGCAAACAAACATCTAGGGTCTAAGTTGGGTTAAGTGAGAAAATTATTCAAACCATAAATTAAAAAGCATTGCTAAAAATTTAGATTCTAGAGTAACCAAGCTTTATATTAAGATAAAAGATATTAAGGTTTTCATGTAGAGATTAATAAAGGTAAAGTAGATTTTAATGTTTATTAGACCATACATTAGCAATGTGGTTTATTTGTATAACTTTATTATTTTGAATCTTGGGATTTTTATAGTTCCAAAGTTTTAACTGTTATGTTCACTCAAGTCTAAATGAAATGAAAATATTTTAATTATATTCAGAAGAAAAAATTAGCCAATGGGATCAATAGCTTTAATACATGATAGAGAATGGTGCACAACCATGTTTCCTTTTGAATTCAAACCTTGGACTTCTTATCTAGGGTTTCAAAGTTTAACAATATCCAAGAAAAAAATTGGTCAAAAAATTTAAAAAGGTCACCATCCTCTTATCATATTTTAGAGTGTATTTTTTCTCTTATCATATTTTAGAGTGTATTTTTTCTTTTGTTGATTTTGATAAGAAGTTTTTCTATTTTTCTAATCTCAATTATTTAAAAAGTTTCATTAGTAGAGTTTCCTTTTAAATTTTTCTCATATACAATCTTGATGTCCTTATAGATTTTGCATTCCATGAAAAAATATTTTTGGTCTCCACTAGTCTTGTTGTGCAAAAGACACTTATTTGTTCTGACCATCACTCTTGAGGAATTATCTATCTCTCAATTTCGCATCTAAGATGGTGTGAGCTAGATCTTAGTTGGGCTATAAGTACCTTTTACTTCCATTTTATCTTTGAATCTATGTACTTCGTTTACCTTTGTTCATAGTTTGGATTGAACTCGTAAATAAATAACTATTTTTTTCTCTCTAAATTTTTATTCTACATGATAAGTCAATTTTTTTTCTCATTGTTTGATTTCTTTGTTGAAGTTTGGGACCTCATAAAATTAAATGTTTCATTTTTCCATCTATTTTTTGTTTTGTTTCATCTATGTATCTTTTTTCTATTCAATGTTTATTTGATTACCTATTTTTGCAACTTGTTATATTCCATTCTTTGTATTTTATTTAGGTACCCCAATAGCCTTATCAAAGTTTCTATTTATAGTGGAAAATTCATTATTTTGGCAAGTAAAATCTTATATGAGATTGATGCTTTAATACTAAAATTATTTATAATTAGTCACTTTTGAATTCTTTCTATTTATCTCCATTTAAAATTTGATGTATCATTAGCCCACCTCACACCTATATAGCACCATTGGAATAACTAATGATTTTTCAATCTCATAAATATATTTTTCTACCCCTATTTAAAAAGGTTTCTAATGGTTTTTCAATCTCATAACTATATTTTACTACCTCTATTTAGTAATGAGTATAGTAACCCTCCATCTTGCTTGTATTTTTTTTATCCTGCATATTCCCCGAATGACTTTGCTTTGAAAATCTAATCCAATGTATTTGTATTTTATAATTATATTTAAGGGATTCCCTTTAAATAAAATATATGGTTGCTTTTGATCTCTTTGAGTAGAGAAGACCATAATTTTAGTCTTGCTAGTGTTTACCTGATTTCCAACTTCTTTACAAAAATGCTCTAACTATTTTATATATTCTTTTAAACTTTAAAGTATCTTGTCAATCAAGATGAATTCATCAACATAGAGAAGAAGTTTCACTACATAATTAGACAATTGTATTCTCTCTTCTCCCATCCTTTCTACACATTCCTCCAATAAAGACCAAATAAATTAGGTGACAATGGACAACCCTGTTCCACCTCAAAATCACTCCCAAAGCCCTTTGATAGTCCTTTTAAAGTTCTTATTTTTACCACCACCTACTCAAAAATTTTACTTTGTAGTTGGTTTGTATGTCAATTTCTTCCATTATTTTCTATAATTTACCTCTAGGTATTATGTTAGAAGCCTTTTTGAAGTCCACAAAATAATAATAAAATTCTCCTTTTTCATTCCATATCCTCTCTACATGGTACCTTAAGGTAATGCAGTGATCTATTATTGAGAAATTTGGTCTAAACCCTACTTGCCCTATTGCCCTCTTTCCTTGATTTTCTGTCCATTGACCAATTTTGCGAAGAGGATTAATCATGATTGTATGGTAATTTGAAGGATTATTAGTATCTCAATTTTTATGCAATGGTATGACTAGTTTGGTTATCCATTTTAGTTGTAATTCAAATGTAAAATGACTCCGTGAAGTTTCTATTAATTCTTAGCGATGATTTACATATTTTTCATATCATTAATTAAGGTAAATAGGTGGTTTCATTTAATTATTATTAAAATGTTTAAGATCTTAATTTATTTTTAAAGTGCATATTTTCTCTCCATAATAATATTGATTTATGATGATAAGACCAAATAAAAACTCCAACTGTTAATTCTTGTGTAGAAAAAAAATCAAATATCTAAAATTTAGAATATTTATATGTATGTCTAAAGCATTTTCAAGATAACTTACTCTGTATTCACAATTTTTTAGGAATAAAAATATAACAATAATTAATACATGATTATTGTGATGACTTAAGTTTTTCCTAATAACTTCCTTCATTGTTTCAATATTATACATTCATATTTTTTAATGGAAATATTTAGATCTTATTAAAAAATATTATTCTTATTTTATTTAAGTGTTATAGTTTGTGCATTTATTTCTTTAGTAAATTGTATATGTTAAAACTTAATTAAAACAATAATAACAAAATTTATCTTGATTTGAGATATTTAATTTTTTTAGATATAAATATATCCTCTTAAAAATTTATCATTCTAAACATCAATATAATACTATAATTTGGGGTACTCTCTCTCTCTCTCTCTCTCTCTCTCTTATATATATATATATATATATATAGATAGATAATTTAGAATTTGTTAAAAATTTAGAATATTTATATATGTATAATTATTTTAACATTATTAAAAATTTGATTACTTTATGTTTAAATTCATAATGAATTGGAATAATAAACTACTTCAGGGTCTCATTCCATTTTTTAAATTTAATTGTTTACTTTCATTTGGCTAAAAATTTATTCCATGGACATTGGCACCTACTTTTTAAAGTAATGTTTATTAGTAAACATATCAAACCCTTTTGATGTTGATATTATTGTCTTAATTAGGAATCTCCAGTCTAGGTTTCCAACTTTCTTTGCCTTAATTTTTGGGCTTCCTCTCATGCTCCTCATATGTCTTTCATTATGCCAAAAATTTAAGAGGTCTAGTATGATGTCATCACTCAAGCACTTCCATTCTAGCTTTCTCATAATTTTTGGATTTTTAAAGGTAGAAGGATTTTGGTTTTTCCTCAATTGTTTTGACTTTATGTTTGGTCGAAGACTTTTGAAGCCTATGTTGATGCTATCACAACAAAGGTTTGGTTTGTTATCTTCTGGTATTAAAAACTCTTTGATTCAGAGGTTTTAAAACATGCTACTAACATCAACCAAATAAGTTCTAGAATACTTATATTTTGTGAGTCTAGTAAATATTGGTATAGACTAAAGATTCTAGCTTAAAGGCTTTAAGGATTTTAATAGAATATTCAAAATTGGTGTAGACTATACCTTCCAAAAAAGAATAAAATTTTGTAATTTTGATACTACATACTTGGATTGTGAATTTAAACAAAGAAATTTGCAGAGTTCTAAAAAGTTTGACTATGATTGGGGATTAAATTTTCCTAATACTACTCCATCTGTCTCAAATGAAAATATACAAAATGATTGTAGTGATTTATGTGAGATGGATTGAGAAGGGGTTTATCTATATCTTCTAAATTATTTTGGCATCTAATCTATTCAAAATTATTGAAGTTTCATGAATAAGATACATCAACATATACAACTCCCAAACACGTGAATGTCATCTAGAGAAGTATTTCTTTATAATATTACAAAAGATCTTGAGATTGAGAAGTTTGGTATAAACTCTTTGAGCAAATATCACATTGTATTTCGTAAACATAGAAGTTTTTGTATAGATATTCTATATTACAATAACCAAATAATGAAATTATTAACATATCAATTATAAAAATAAATGCAAATGTATTATCAAATAAACGTTATGATTTGGGATAAGCCTAGAATGATGAACTCCGATTATACTTGTGACATTACATATCTATTGCTAATAATTTTTCCAATAACCTTTGTTATAGATGGCACTCATAAAATATGGAATATAAAATTTACATTATTTCATAATTTGCTTGAAACTTTATAGTGAATGTTGTTTAGGAGTGGATCCAAACCATCTCTATATGGTAACATTTCTCAAATTGTTTTTAATGATGAGTATAATCTTGTTGGAAATTAATATAAGTCATATATGTTGTTCTTATATTTTAAAACATGTAGAAGTATGATAATAAAACCATACTATACTCTAACTGATAAGGTACTAAGAGAGTATAATACATATTTAAGAATTGAGATTAAATGATTGATAAAATCTAATTAATAGATAGTTTATATGTATTCTTGAGATGGAATTAATTTGATTATGTGGGAATATATACATATTGATAAATTGAAACAGAAATTTGCTTACTAATTTTTAATTATTTATTTTGGGTTTTGAAATGATGAACTAAGGATATGGTCATGAGGATATCATTTGATAGGCTTAGGATTATTGATTTAGGATTAGTTTATTTTTATTATTTTATAAAGACTAAGTCCTAAGCCTAAGTTAGATTTTATTCAAATAAGAAATGTCAACAAATTACAAATGATGGCATAGTAATTGGTTTGTAATTGTTATCTTAGTCATAGTTTATGGTTACCAATTTATTAGCATATTCTATTTTTGGAAGACTATTATTGTAAAACTGCCTATTTCAGCATATTGTTTAATGAAAAACTGTAGCTTTTGTTTTGATTACTCATCATTGGTATCAAAGATAGAGATCAACCATGGGTTGGATTAGGTCTACCTCATGTTATATCTTGCTCATGTTGTGACATTGTTATATGCATAAATCCTAGAAGCTCTTGATAGCTCTTAGTTTGCATAGGGAAGTAAGTTTAGAATAAAGGAAAATATTACATTTCTATGTGCTTTAGTTTAGAATAAAGGAAAATATTACATTTCTATGTGCTTTTATCTTAGTTTCAGTCTTAGTTGTTTATTATATGTTAAGTCCCTTCTTTGAGCTAAATTTGAGTAAACCTTCCATGCATAAGAATGTTACTTTTTCATTTGAGGACTCTATCTTGGTAAAGTATGGTCTTCACTAAGAACGATAGTTGGAAAATCTCTTTTTTTCAATGATGTGATAATGTTCTCCTATCAACAAAGTAGTGATTTTATTGACACAATGGAGTGGTGATTTTATTGATACTAGTTGTTATCATAGCCTTCAGATAATAAATAAGATATTTTAATTGCATGGTTCAATTGCTTATGGCATTTCATAAGGCTTGGATAACTTGTTGTGTGGCGTAGTTCATCAAATTATCAAATTCAATAGATAGGCTTATGATAATAGTTAGCAAATTTATCATGCATGTGTCACTTTCTATATGGAGGTCAAGAATGCATGAATTCCTGACCATTGAAGATATTTGACTGCAAATAATATAGGTCTAAGGTTGAGGCCATTAGACCCCTTTTTTAGCATCAATTTAGTTGGTGATATGTGGTGGTCCTAAATCATAGCAACATGTTATCATTGAATGAGGTAAATTCATGTTTGACTACTACAGTTGGTGTTGATTTGTACCTACATGAGGGTTTGATTGGGTTACCCCAATTACTGAAGGGTGCTCCACCACAAGCTCCCTCGACCCTCATCAAAATTTTCTTTATAGTCAATGACTCTTCCTTTATGAAAGACCTCATCAAGGAATGTACCCAATTCAAACCTGGTGTAGCATATAGTTTAAGATGACATCTAGAGGTGACAAAATAATACAACCTCCCCAAATCTCCAAACTGCTTGATACATGGTTAAAAATTGGTTCGTATGGCAACAAAAGAAGAAATATTTTCTGTCAATATCCCATAATTATTGGGCCATTGAAAATCTTATGGTTAGAATATTTTTCAACCTACAAGTTATATAAACCATAATTGCAATACAAACTTAAGTGCTTAGTCACACTTGGCAGTGTCCTCTAGAGGCTAAGTCTTGGTAGATCAAAAATTTTGACAAGTGACATGTGGTTTACAACTTTTTTTTTTATGGAAAATATCCCATAAGGGATGCCACTTTCGGGTAAGACCCAAGGAGGTAGGGGTATCTCTTCCACAAAAATCACCTAGGGCTCGCACTTTGCCTACCACCTTTTATATACTCAAGGAGAAAACCTGAAACAACAAAAAACAAGAACACACAAACACAAACACACAATAAGATTAAAAAAATGCTTCTTGAGTGTGTCGAAAAGATAAAGCACAATAAAAAACACACATAATAAGATTAAAAAAACAACATGAACCACATAGAAAAAAAACAAGAACAACATAACAAAATAAAAACATGAAAAAAACAAGAGCGCTACAAATACACGACCAAAAAAACATGAAAACAAAAACAACCAAAACCTAAAAAATAAAAATAAAAACAAAAAAAACAACCAACAACAAAAAAAAAACATAGAAAACACTCACACACCAAAACACAAAAACACCAATTAACATAAACATGCAGAAACACAAGAACAAGAACAACAAAATCTCAACAATAACAAAAAAACACAAACAAAAAAACACAAGAACAACAACAAACAACACAAAAATACAAAAATAAAACAAAACAAAAAAATACACACACCCCTCAAAAAACTAAACAAAACAAAAAAATTGAACACAACAATGACCTTTCTAGACCAAAAGAATTTTAAGGCAAGAATCAACAAAGGAAACAAAATAAAAAAAGTTTGATCTAGGGAACTAAAATACTTGGATTGAACCAAAGAGAAGCAAACATAAAGCAAGAAGAAACTAGGTACCTCTATAACTGGAGCCATCCAAAGAAATGATAGAAAGAAGAGCTTCCCTTATTTGTGAATCCCACCATCTAGGAGGGTGGCCATAGCAAGTAATATCACCTTTTTCCAAAGTCCAATTAGCTAAATCATCAA
Source organism: Wollemia nobilis (assembly GCA_028583015.1). Lineage (NCBI taxonomy): Eukaryota > Viridiplantae > Streptophyta > Pinopsida > Araucariales > Araucariaceae > Wollemia > Wollemia nobilis. The sequence continues at coordinate 24,865,975 of JAQPPZ010002998.1, forward strand.
CACTCTTATTCTAATCTTTGACCACATGATTGTAATAAAATTTCAAAAAATCTCATCTAGATTAATTGAATCTTCTCAATAATTATTTTTATTCTCCAATCAACCTTATGATTATTAGGAGTCTTCAAAACATTAATCATGAATTGAGATTCAGATTCAACTAGCACCTTTTCCCATCCAACCTTAGTAGTATCTTGAAGGCATCTAAGGATACCATACCCCTCAACAAGGTTATTGGATAGAATACCCAAATTCTCACCAAAAGTAAAAACCAGGAAATCATCTAAAAGTCTACCAATTCCTATTGCACTAGCTTTTCTAGGGTTCCCTCTAGAGGCTCCATCAGTATTAAATTTTCCAAAATCCTTAGGAGGAGGTTGCCAATTCCTTTTTCTATCCATCTTACAATTACTCACATTCCCTTTAATGTCATTTCCCTTAGAAGAGTTAATATTCAATATTTGAATCACTTGATCCCATATTTGGTGGGAGTTTTGGGGGTGATTAAGAAGTTGTTGGACTGATTCCACTAAGTTGACAATGGTATTTTTTTAGATATAGTGAATATCCTTTGATTAATAATTTGGTTTTTCCTTTCATTCCAGATATTCCAAAAAGGAATGGTAGAACCCATCCAAACTAACTACCTAATAAAATGATAAACTCCCTCTTGTTTAGGCCAATACCTCTAAAGTTATTCAAAAGTAAAATAATTGGACCATTGTAAGCCAAGTAAAGTGGCCATTCTCCTCCATATATTAGAGGCTAAATTACACTCAACAAAAATATGGCTAAGATTTTCCACATTCTCTTCACATATATCACATCTAAAAGGGCCATGAAAATCACGCTTCATAAGTTGCTCACCTGTAAGCATCCTACGATGTAATAAAAACCAAGTAAAAAAAATCACCTTAGGAAAGAGCTTTTGAGCCCACAACTAAGAAAATATGTCATATGATTGGTTGGTATTATTATGGCATAAGTCCAAATAACCTTGAGCAACTGAATACTCACCCTTAGTAGTGTTGTTCCATCCAAAGTAATATTTTTCATGGGACCAAGAGAGAGATATCATATAAAGGATACATTGGATATCTTGTCTTTGTCTTTCTCGTATTTGAATAGGATAGTTCTCAATAGGGATCCAATATCTACCGACCTTTGAATTACCAGTATGGTACCAATAATAATTAGCCACCTTTATCTAGTTAGCTCGGTGAAGCTCCTCCATCCAAGGCCTCCAATCAGGAAACTAAGTTATCAAAGGCTTTTGACCATCCCAAGAATCTATCCAAAAATTTATCTACTGACCATTATGAATGATCCAAAATTACTTTTCTTTATCAAATACTCACATCTTAAGAACTGCTAAAATGGGATAACCTTTGGTAGGTAATTGATAGCGAACAAGGTCTTAAAGACTTTTGTTATCAGTATATTTAGCACAGAGATTATTGGCCTAAAGAGCATTGGGGTTATGCAAAATCCTCCAATATAATTTAGCAGCTAAAATTTTGTTGTTATTAATAGCATACCAGAATCCTAAGCCCCCTTCATTCTTAGGAAGATATAAAGTGTCCCATTTCACCAAGGCCCATTTTCTTTTCTCCTTAGCACCACTCCAGAGGAACCAATGACTGATTTGATCCAGTTCTCGAAGAACAACCTTTGGGATATTCAACATGATAGAAACATAAATAGGAATAGCTTGAAGGACTGATTTTACCAAGGTAATTCTACCCCCAGAAGAAAGCCATCTATTGGTCTCCTTTCCAATTTTCTTCTTGAATTTTTCCAACAACCAATTCCAATATTTTTTTTGTCTTTGAATATTGATGGGAATACCTAAATAAGTGTTCATAAGGGAGGTATTATTATATATTAATTTATCGAAGACCATGGATTCCTATATGGAAGATTAATAAAATAAAATAACTTTTGATTTATCTTCATTGATAAATTTCCTGGTAGCCTTAGAAAAACAACTAATAATTTGCTTAATATGAGAATCTTCCTTAACTGTAGCTTTACCTAAAAGAGTAGAGTCATAAAAAAAATTAATAGGATAGATAGGTCTAGCTCCATGAGCAATGGTAACTCCCTCAATGGTTTTGTTTTCTTTCTTTTTGGTTATAGTCCTACCCAAGAATTCAACAAGAATGATGAATAAATAAGGGGAAAGGGGATTACCTTGCCTAATACCTCTGGAATAATGGAACAACTAAGAAGGTATATCATTGATAAGAACTAAGTAGGAAAATGAATAGATACATCCCATAATACAATCCATCCAATCCTGAGAGAAACCAAATTGCCTCAAAACTTTGATAAGGAAGTGCCAATCCACTCTGTCATAAGATTTAGATAAGTCTAACCAAATGAATATGGAAGGAGATTTTTGCATATCCATGGAATGGATGGCTTCCTCAGAAATAACAATCTCATACACTATTTTATGCCCTTCCACATAGCCCACTTATTCAGGGTAAATAACCTTATACAAAAGAGGCTTCAACCTTTTTTTCCATGATCTTAGTAATAATTTTGAGAAGAACATTACATAAAGCAATAGGTATAAAATCTGAGATATGATCAACCTCTTGAGATTTTGGAACAAGAGTAATACAATTTTTATTGATAACCTTCAAAAAAAATTTGGATTTCCTAAATTCTTCCACCACCTCTAATAAATCAGCATGAAGGATATCCCATAACTCTTGGTAGAACTCAATGGGAAAACCATCAGGACCTAGGGTTTTTCCTTTTTGTATTTTAAAAGCTACCTATTGAATCTCATTGATAGTAATAGGAGTAGTCAAAATAAATTTATCCTCATAAATTATAAGAGAAGGGATTGCTTAAAGAATATTTTTTGAGAATTCGAGTCAAGATGAGTAGCAGCAAAAATATTGGAAAATAATTGACAACGATAGAGTTCATGCCATCCCAAGTGTAGACAACATCTCTAGAATTTTATTTTAGGGAAGAAATAAAGTTGTGAGATCTTTGAGCTAGAAGATATTTATGGAATAAATTTGTGTTTTGATCTCCTTCTTTGAGCCATTGAATTCTAGTTTTTTGCTTCCATAAGAGTTCTCTTTTTTCCCATTCCTCTAATTGAGCTATGAGACTAATTTCATCTACACTTCTACTCTTTGTGAGGTCATATAAATGGATTTTCTTATTCAAATTTTCAATTTGAGCAATAAATTTATATTTTTTTATGAACATCCCCAAACTCCTTCGAGTTCCAAGTCTTGCTTTTGGATTTAATATTTTGCAATAATTTGGTAAAATAGAACATCTTAGTACCATACCTAGGTTTACCTTCCACCATTTTTGCACTTGAGTCTAAAGGAAATGTCTCTAAGACACAGTAACTAAAATCTAAAAGGAGAGAAACTCACATTGGTTTTCCACATTTCCACCATGATTGGCCAGTGATCCAAACTAGTATTATTAAGAGTCTTCACTTTTGGAATGTGACCATGGATTAAGAACAGGGTTATGCATAAGGGGTCAGTCCCAAACTATATTTATAAAATCAGGGTGAATCTAGTCCTAAGGTGTATAGACATCAGGGTAAATATTTTAATTTTTCGCAAAAAAATTATCAAATAGTGGCAATTTTTGAAAAATATGCAGCAAATTTTTTAGGCTTAAAAATGGTGACTAACAGAAGTGACTAACACAAGGTGACTTACAAAAGTAACTTTCAAGGTACAACTACCAGGAGAAACAGCCAAGGAGTGGTCGCCAAAGGTGACTATCAAGTGGCGACTGAAAATACGACTAACAAAAGCGATTGTAAAGTGGTGACTGGCAAGAAAGAAGCGACTGAAAACCAATGACTATCAAGAGGTGACTGCCAAGAGGTGACTATCAAGTGGTGATTGTCAAGTGGTGACTGGAAAGTGGTGGTTGTCAAGAGGTGACTGTCAGGTAGCGACTGTCAAGTGGTAACTGGAAAGCGACAACTGTTAAGAGGTGACTATCAAATGGCAACTACCAAAATGCAATTGGCAAGATGCGACTGTCAAGATGCGACTACCAAGGATGGATATCAAGAGGTGAATTTCAATTTGTGACTACCAAGGGTGATTGTCAAGATATGACTATCAAGTGGTGACTACCAAGGGTGACTATCAAGTGGCGACCACCATATTGCAACTCGCATGTTGCAACTATCAAGATGCAATCTCCATGTTGCAACCATTAGGTGGTGACTGTCAGGAGACTCAATATGTTCTATACTCAAATCCTAATATCAACTCAAATTAATCTCAACTCAAATCAATCTCAACTCAGATCAATCTTATAGAAGCATAAAGAGAATTATTAGATACTCAATATGTTCTATTCACAAACTCAATTTCTTTCTCAACTCAATATCAACTCAAATTAGAATATATAATAGTTTGTTTTATGGAACTTGAACAACCACTTCACACATTCACTTAACTAGGATCAAACAACTCTACTCAACCAATCACCACAAGGAACAACTCTTTCTCACAAACCCTAGTCCAAGCATGAATCAATCAACTCAAAATGTTTCCAACAATGCTCAACCACAAATTTCACATAACAATGATACTCATGTTCTTTTCTAACTCAAGTTCAAGTTCTTTGCATAACCAATGGGATTCAACAACAATGCTTATAAAACAAGGTTTAATCACAAAACTCCAACCAAAAAACCTTGAAGCATTAAACTAACACTTTCAAAAAGGAAACCACAATCAATCCTTTTCTCTCCAATGATATTTCAGAAATCAACCACCATAAACAATCAATAGATAATATTTCCCATACCTTATTAATGCCAAGAAGTTGTCCATAAAATCTGCCACACTCAACACAACTTCCCTTTCCAATCTCAATGAGGGTTAGTGGACTTCAAATAATAATCACAAAATAAAGCATAACTCAATTTACACCATTTTACTCCAACTCAATAATTACATCCACCAAATATATATTGAAAGTCAAATATTTCAATATTCAAATTAGATAAATAATTTGAGTTACAAACATTATATAGTGTTTACAATGTAGTTGGAGAGATATTAGGAAGAGAAGAAATAAGTAGGAATAGAAAAAAGGAATTATAAGTCTAATGCTCCTGTCGTCCACCAATCTATCTGCCGCCCAATCATGTTGACTAGGATGTCGTCCAATGGGGGCGAAAAGGTAAGGTCAAAACAAAAGTTGACAAATATTTTACCATTTAACTTCCAACGTTCTCCCCCTTAAATTTGAGAGGACTGACTATACAAACTCTCAATTTTATATATTGAGCTTTAGCCATGCCTTTGGTGAAGATATATGCAATGTTGTCCAAAGTTTTGTAATATTTAAGCTCAACTATCTCGCTACTCCACCATGTCTCAAATGAAGTGATACTTCATATCAAAATGCTTTTATCTACTATGGTGGATTGGATTGTATGCCAACTAAATGGCACTCATGTTACCACAATGTAGTCGAGTTGGACCACTTTGACTTTCTCCAATCTCTTCAAGGACTTTTATCAACCATAGGGCTTGAGTACTAGCATGTGTGATAGCTATATACTCAGCCTTAGTAGATTATAATGCTACAACAGTCTAATTCTTGGAAATCCATGTAATTAGTCTTGATCCTAGACTAAAATAGTTCTCTGATGTAGATTTCATATCATCTATATTGCTGCCCCAGTCGTTCCCATTGAAGCCAACTAATTTCACAGAATTACATTTGTGGTAATGGATTCCAAAATTCAATGTACCTTTTACATATCTTAAGATTCTTTTAGTTGCTTTTAGATGCAGCTCAGATGGACTTGCCATAAACCTTGAAACTAGAGAAACAACATATTGAATATCGGGCCTTGTGTTGGTGAGAAACATCAAACTCCCAACCATGCTCCTGTAAGTGGTCATGTCAACCTTTGGTGCTCCATCATCCTTGCTCAATTGGATTCCATGTCCAGTTGGAGTTGCAACTGATTTGCACTACTCCATGGAAAATTTCTTGATCATGTCTCGAGCATACTTATGTTGACATATGAAGATCCTCCTATTTTATTGATGCACTTCCATGCCTAGGAAGTATCACATTAAACCGAGATCTTTCATCTCAAATTGCTTCATCATGGAGTTTTTGAACTCCATATTCATTTTAGTGTTACTACCCATAAATATTAGATCATCCACATACAAAAAAACTATGATAATGTCTACACCCTTGCTTTAGGTAGTAAATATTTGTTTCACTTTTTCTTCTAGTGAATCCATACTCGCTGAAATAACCATCAATGCGTGAGTACCAAACTCTTGGTGCTTTCTTGAGGCCATATAGTGCTTTTTTCAATTTATAAACAAGGTTATCCTTTCCTTGTTCTTGAAAGCCTTGAGGTTGTTGAACATAAACCTCCTCGGTCAAGTATCCATTCATAAAAGCACTTTTCACATCCATGTGTTGAATTTTCCATCCTTTATGGGCAGCTAAGGAAAGAACTGATCTGATTGTCTCTTGTCGTGCAATATGAGCAAAGGTTTCCTCATAGTCAATGCCAAATTTCTAAGTAAAACCTTTTGCTACAAGTCCCACCTTTTGCCTCTCAATGCTTCCATCAGCATTGAATTTGGTCTTGTAGATCCATTTACATCTAACACATTTTTTTCCTTTAGGTAGCTTTACTAGCTCCTATGTATCATTATTTTTTATAGAGGTTATTTCCTCTTCCATGGCTTCTTGCCATATATTTTTAGTACAAGCCTTATCATAGCTAGTTGGTTCTAGATGTGCACTAGCCAATAAAGCATAATTGACTACATCTCCCTTAGGATCATGGGAGTCATCATCCCCATACAATTGCAAATTTTCTAAATGTTGCAAAACTGTATTCATTTCACTAGCTTGGCTCCTAGTGTATATTTTTTGGAAATTTCAATCCAACATTTGAAAGGATGGATGATATTGTAATGTTCTTTTGGCTCTTTATGGAGAGTCACTGTCAATGTCCATCAGTGAAGAACTTACTGATCTCTATGGAGAAGGACTTGGAGTGGCGGTTGAAGTACTTGATGTAGTACTCCTACTTGGTCTTGGAGAGGGTGGTGTGCCTTTGCTTTTCATGGGAGACACCTATTGTACCTATGAAGAACTTACATCTTGGGACTCATCATCAACAAAAATTCTTTGATGACCCCATTCTCCCCCTTCATCAAAAATTACATCCGTGGAAAGTACAATTTTATGAGTCTTGGGATTGTAGAGTCTATATGCTTTGGTAGACTCACAATACCCTACAAATATACAGGCTTGACTTTTGGGATCAAGATTCTTCCTCTTCTCATCAGGAATGTGTGCATATGCTAAAGAACCAAAAACTTTGAAATGCTTTACATTTGATTTATTTCCATACCACCCCTCATAAGGAGTGATACAATCTAAACTAGAAGTTGAACTTCTATTTAGAATGTATACACTGGTTCTTACAGCATCAACCCAGTGCATATTAGTTAGATGTTTAGTCTGAAGCATCGTTCTCGCCAACTCAACTATGGTGCGGTTATTTCTCTCTGCCACACCATTCTATTGTGGGGTATAGGCAGTGGTGAATTACCTTTTGATCCCACTTGCTTTACAATATTTTAAAAATTCTTTTGAGGAGTACTCATCTCCTCGATATGTCCTAAGACACTTTACATAACACTCACTTTGTTTCTCTACATTGTTTCTAAAATCTATGAAGCAATCAAAATCTTCATCTTTATGTTTCGAGAAATAAATCCAGCACATTCTAGAGAAATCATCTATGAAAGTGAGAAAATAAGAATTGTTTATGATACTCTTTGTTTGCATTGGACCACAGAAGTCTGAATGCAATAACTAAAGTGGATATCTGGCTCTCCACGCTTGTCCTTTTGGAAACTTCGACCTTGAGTGCTTTCCCAAAGCACATCCTTCATAAACCTCCTTCTGTTCGTTGATTTTGGGAAGTCCTATCACCATAGCTTGAGAAGTTAGCAGTTTCAAGCTAGCAGAAATAAGGTGACCATATCACAAGTGCCAAAGCACACTTGGATTTGCTATAGCTACATTTGCAATTTGAGCTCCCCATGCCTTGCCAAATTTGAGAGGAAATAACCGATTCTTGGTCTTTGGGACCTGTGTGATGACACAATTACAATTGTTTTTATCAAGAATGATACATTTTCATTAATAAAAAATAAGTTTGTAATTGTTCTCCATCATTTGCCCAATGCTTAGCAGGTTGTGTTGGAGCTTTGGAGTGTAGTAGATGTAATTCACTTTCTGTAGTCCTTATTTCATTGGAACCTCCATGGCTCCAATACCTTCAACTTACAAAGCTTTATCATCCCCTAACTTGATGTGGGATTTATAAGTGGAATCTAGAGTAGCAAATATATTTTCTTTTCCACTCATATGGTTTGAGAAACCAGTATCCAAAATCCATGTGTCATTTAGATTTTTTTCTGATTGTCCATATGAAAGAAAAATATTAGAGGTATCATCTTCTTCACCATAATTTCCATATTGACTTGTTGCTTCCTTGAGAATATTTTGACCAGCGATCGTGAGCAAAGTGACCTGGCTTGCCACAGTTAAAATAATTTGTTTTGTACTTGTCACTTCCTCGTCCTTGATTTCCACTTCATCCTAGATTTCCTCCTCGATTTTGATTTCCACATTTGTTCTGATTGCCTCCTCTATTGGAGTTGCATCCTCTGTTCTGATTTCCTCCTCTATAGTTGTCTCTTCCTCTACCTCTTCTCTAGCCTCTACCTTGACCTCTTCCACATCCTCTTCCAATATTTTCATTGGATATGAAGGCTTTATCATCACCTCCATAGCTGGTTGAAGAAGATTCATGTAATCTCTCTTCATGAGACATTAACGACCCGATTAATGCATCAAATGTTAAAGTGGAAAGATCTTTTGACTCTTCTATAATTATGGCTATGTGATTCCATATTTGTGGAAGTGTTCGCAACACTTTCATTACAATTATTTTAGGCTTAATTTCCTTGACAAGAGTAACCATTTTATCTACAACTGCCTTGACTCTGACACAGTAGTCACCTATTTTTTTGTCTTCTTTCATTTTGATATTTTCAAAATCTTGTTTCATAGTTTGAAGCTTCACTTGCTTCACTTGATCACTTTCCTAATCCATATTTCAAAGCTTTCCATGCAGATTTGGCAGTTGTACAAGCGGCGATTCTAGGGAATATACTCTTCTCCAATGCCGCTTGGAGATGATAAAGAGCAGAAGAGTTGCTCTTTTGTCCTTATTTTCTTGTTTTCTTATCTGTGGCACTCAATGTTTCCCAGTTTGAGGATTTTGTGTAACCCTCCTCTACTATGTCCCACAAACCTTTCCCTATGAGTAAGGTCTTCATTTTGATAGACCAATACTCGTAGTCATATCTGTTGAATTCTAGAATTGGTAGATTGTTATGTGAGGCCATAGTTTCTATAAACTAAAACACTCTTTTTATTTCTTGGTTACAATAAAGCACTCTAATTTTTATAAGAAATAAATAATAAGAAAGAAGAGATTACAAATTTAAGTCAAATCTGACTTGATTCACTCTTTCATTGATTGTGTGTTCCTCTTGTTGTGGCGTTGCTATTTCTTGATTCATGAAATTGTCTACTACTTGTTCTTCATTGTCACTGATCAATATTGTCTCAGGTGATTCTGGTTTTAGAATTTCCACTAAATTACTATAATGAGTATATTCTGATTCTTATGGTGCATCTTCTACAAATTCATATTGCTCAAATCTATTCCCAAAAGAGTTATCTTCAGAGTCTACCTCGTACCCTGAGTTTGGATGCCTCTGGTGTGCTATTCCCAAAAGAGTTATATTTTGTAACTGACTAAACACAGTATGTAGCCCATAATATATCACTTTTTCATCAAAAATTTTGGCATTTTCTCTCACCAAAAGTGCACATAGGGCATGATAACAACTTGGTCTTATCATCAATGCCTCTTTACAAATTTCAGTTTGGTCTTTTGTCTCTTTTACAAGGAAAAAATACTAAGCCTCTCAGGCTTGTTACAGAAAAAGGAAAAAAATTCCAGTTTTGATAGCCTTCTAGGCTATCACAAAATATTTTTCCACTACAATTTTTGATTCCTCGAATCAGGTCTAAAGCTCCTTCTTTTACAATAAATTGCCTCTTAGGCAATGTTTTTCCAAAAAAAATTATATAGTTTTCTTTCTATTATAATTTTAAAATTTATTATAATAATAAGTTAAATAATAATAAAAAAAAATTGGTTTTCTTTAAAATTTTTTAAAAAATATATAATTTAATATTATTAATAAACTTTATTATAAAAATTTTAAAAATTATAAACAATAAAAACCTTTTTTTTTTTAATGCCAATTTGTTATTCGACCTTCGAAGACCTTTACCATATGCCAATAATAAAAAAAAAAACTTTATGTCACTAGTTTTCGAACCCATGACCTCCCCCATGCAACAATCGACCATTTACCACTCATGCTACAAGCCGTTTTTGGCTATAAACTCCTTCGCATTTATTTAAACATGAGGGCAACGCGATTTAATTAAAAAAAAAATAAAACCTATTATCCCACATGCATTGGGATTTTGGTGCAGAGGGTGTTTAAAACAATGGGCACGCGATAGATAGTTCGATTGCGTTCGGTAAATCGGACCTTACCCTTTTGCTCCCTTCGGGTGAATCACCTTTCACCACATCACCTTCTCCTTGCTTGTTCGCTCGCCATATCAGTCTTTCCTTGTTGTGTGTCTGCCATGTCACTGCCTAGTCATCATTCTGCCACGTCACTGCCTATTCAACATTCCTTTATTCATGTGCCATTTATGTTAGCTATACCACATAACCATCTGGTTAGCCTCGGTCCACTCTGCCACATCAATCCTACTGATTGCCATGTGTCTGATCTATTTTACTGGTTTATGGGCCTCACCTCACCTTCAATAGTCCACCTCGATAATTGTGCCTTCACGTGTCCTTGGGTTCCATTCTGACCTGCTTGCTTGGATTCAAGATTCACACCCTGTAGGACTCCTCACAAATCATGCCTAGCCTCGACGCTCCTCCTACGCTCCTATGGGTCTCCTTAGGCCTCCTCAAGAATCGTGCCTAGCCTTGAAAACCTAGACACTCCTCCTATGCTTTGATACCAGATATTGAAATTCAAAGATTCAATATTCAAATTAGATAAATAATTCGAGTTACAAATATTATATAGTGTTTACAATGTAGTTGGAGAGATATTAGGAAGAGAAAAAATAGGGAGGAATAGAAAAAAGGAATTGGAAGTCTAATGCTCCAGCCATCCACCAATCTATCTACCGCCCAATCATGTTGACTAGGATGTCATCCAATGGGGGCAAAAAGGTAAGGTCAAAAAAAAAGTTGACAAATCTTTTACCATTTAACTTCCAACAAGATATATTCAATAACCCTCAAGCAAAATATTTTTCTTAATAATGTTTCAATAATTAAAAGCACTCTCCAAATAACATCTCAAAAATGTGCCAAATAAGTAATAATCCTTATTACTCCTCAAACCACTTATACCCTAAAGAAATTAAAATCTATGCTTACCTACTTATCTCTCCAAAAACCACTTTTACTATAAAATTTATGCACAAATTTTAAACTAACTTTTAACAACCAATAAAACAAAATTTTGTTTTAATTTTCTTTTACAACTTTAATGCATACCTTGGCATGAATTTCGGAATATCAAACATAACATATATGTTAGCATATTTCAATATTTTATTTGATTTATTATGATCCTAAAAATCTAATATTTTTGGACATATTTTAGGCTTGTTGTTATTTGTTATAACAACACCTATTTTGGTCCTGGGTGGTTATGTAACCTCCGGACTATTATTGGGTGAATGTATTATTTATATTTGGTCATATTAATGAGAATTAGTTCCAATGTTCACATGGTATCAGAGCCACCACCTCTCTGCTCTCATTTTTGAATTATTAGTAGCGATCGAGGCTTTGATGATTAGGGACGAAGATTTTGTTTTTTTTCTCCATTAAAAATCGAGTTTGTTGGAGTTTTTTTTTTCTCCATTAGAAATAAGCCCAATCAGGCAGTGTGAGACTCAGGTGGAGCGAACATAGGCCATACAAAGGCCTAACTCGACTCGATCGGGGAGGAATCCCAAAATTTTTTGGGATCGACAAACAACCAAGACAAATCGACTACCAAGTTGAAAGTCAACATGGTGCAAGTCGGATCAAACAAAAAGGCAAGAGGTGGAAGCCAACAAGGTAGCAGGTGGTAGCCAGCAAGGTGGCCAACCCCACATAGAAGGAGAGCTTGCGCCCTCTCGGGTAGCATCTCCCCAAGAGGAGATAATCCTAAGTGGAGTCTAAGGTGTTATAAACACCTTAAAACCTCTCAGTCCCATTGATGTGGGATATTGGAAATAAACCAAACTCAATGCACTCTGTCGCAAACCCGTCACTCTATCAAAACGCATAAAACCAGTTTACCAATTGCTATTTTTTGTTAACTCTAGGAGCAGTGGATCTTGTTTATGAAACTTTATCTAGCTTCAGCATCTAAATCCCAGCAGATTGGCTATATTAGAATTTTGATTTGGTCCTCGGATTTCATCCAGCGAATGATTTTTACTCTTGGAGAGTGTCACTGGTACTATGCATTGCAGCGTTTTTGAGCAGATTTGAGGTTTTTTTGAGTGTGGAGCTGTTTGAATCAAGCCTCAAACAACACTGTGAGGCAGAGGAGGAGTTTTTTGTGAGCTTTTTTTCGGTGCGATAATAGTTTTTTTTTCACTCTTGTCGTTGCCACCCGAGCGCCGCCCGAGCGCCACTCGAAGCTGTCGCCCGAGCGCCACCCGAGCCACAGCCGAGGTGGAGGCACGACGCTGCTTTGAGCTATGGGTCCGTGGAGCCTCCTTTTCTATGAAGGCTCCTGAGATCCTTAGCGGATCAGCCCGCTAGCTCACGTGGTCGTGAGTTGAGCGGTTGGGCTCGGGAGCCCTGAGGTCACGGGGTCAAAACCCGCCGACCCCCCCAAAACAAGGTAATTTTTTTTTTTTAAGTTATCTTTTTAATTTTTTTTTTTAAGGTTAATAATTAAATTTTTAAATTATTTTTTTTATATAGTTAAAAAGTTATTTTTTTTAATAATTTTTTACTATAAGAAGTAATTTATTTATTTTATTAACCTTAGTTAAAAAATATTTAAAGATGCTTTAGAGAAATTCTTTTAAGGGGGGAACCATTTTTTTTTCAAAAATCATGGGGGGAAAGAGAGTAATTTTTTGAAAAAGGTAATTTTGGCATTATTGTAAAGGTGCATTTTCGGCAGCGCTCGACACCTAGTGGTTTATTTTTGTGGGAACTTTTATGTTGTATGTTGCATTTTTCATTTTATGCACTACTTCATTAAAATTTAAAAATCAAATACACTCCCTAAGTCCCCAGAATAATTAAAATCCATCCGTGCAATTTATTGCACTGCAGTGTTCGGTATTTGTGATACCTCTGGCTAACACTTATAGGTAAAGCTATCATGATTATGCTACTATATCTGCCGCCTAATATAGCTGCCAAAATGACATCTGCGCTTGTTCTCTATTAATCATTTGGAAGATATAAGTTTACCATTTTGCTATTTTTTACTCCATCCATTGCCCCAATCGCTCTCGTGTTTAGGCTTAAATCCCGATGAAATTTTGGATATCCAAAGTGTTTAGGGGAAGTTACGCCCCACGCATATGGATTGAAGGCTTTCTAAGGTGGGTGTCATCAACGAGGCGATTCCCTTTTAGTACCGCCTAAGTACCATGTATCGTATAATCATTAAAATTACCTATAGTCTCCCTCACATAAGAGCGGGTAATTTTTTTTGTGTTTCAAAATACCTATAGTCTCCCTCACATAAGGGCAACTATTTTGTACATTATAACGGCCTGGAATTAATGTATATCGAAGGGGGGACCATTTGGTGTTATAAGGAACCTTCATAATGTCTACAAAATTAATGATTGATGCTCATCAATTGTTGAAAGGTCCAAACTATACACCATGGAAAAATAAGATGAAGGCAATCCTTGAGATGGATGATCTTTGGGATGTTGTTTCTAGAGCAACAGTGAGACCTTCATCTGCAACTAGAGCCACAACTCTAACTGTTGATCAAAAATACTTTGATAAGAAATATAGCAAGGCACAAGTGCTCATTTTGCTTGTTGTTTTTGATGAAGTTCAACCCCATATTGCTGACTGTCAAAATAGTAAAGAGTCATGGGATGCCCTTAAAACTATATATGAAGGAAAGAATTATTCCACCATTCTATTTATTCAATCTCAATTACATAGTCTAAGAATGAAATAGGGAGAGACAGTTGAACTCTTTCTTTGCAGAGTTTCTGAGTTGAAAGGAAATTTGAATTCTTTGGCAGCACCAGTTGATGATAAGCTCCTTACCTCAGTGGTATTGAGAGCATTACCTTATTATTTAAGAGTGTTGATCACCTCACTTCAGGTATCATAAAGACAAGTTACCTTTGTTGAGTTGGTAAATTTACTTCAAGAAGAGGAGGCACGCCAAAAATAGTGAGATGATTCTTCTAACACTGCCCTCTACTCCAACAGGAAGGTTTCTAAGAAGGGTAATTTTTAGAAGGTAGGGAACTCTCAAAAGGATTCAAAAGGAAACAAACTCAATAGACTAAGAGATATTGCAAAATATGTGACAAGGAAGGTCATGACACAAACAGATGTTAACATAAAAATAAGCAACCAAAATAGAAAGTCCAGAACAAACCATAAAATAACAAGCAACCCAAAGTGAATGTTGTTGTTGAGGAATATGACATAGATTCTGAGCAAGCACACAAAGTGCTCATGACTACCACAGTCTCCAAGCAGACAGATCCTGTATGGTATGTTGATTATGGAGCCAGTAAGCACATGATTGGCGATAAATCATGGTTTGAGTCTTTTGAGGCCAAAGAGGGCAAACATGTCACTATTATCGATGATAAATCCTACAAGGTTCGGGGAGAAGGTACAGCTTTCTATTACTCTTCCCGATGGCAAGTTTCAAATTGAGAAGGTTCTCTATGTTCCAAGATTGGCGAACAACTTATTGTCAGTCACACAAATTTTGGATAAAGACATGGTTGTAAACTTTAGTGTTGATGGGGGCAAGAAGTGTTGTTCAATTACCAATAGGGGTAATAACATTTCAACCACTTCATATAAGCATGGCTTATTTTCCCTAGATGTTATCTCTACTCCAAATTTAGACATGACTATCTCTACAAAGGAGACAACTTCCCTATGGCACAAGAGATATGGGCATCTGAGTTCTGGTTACTTACTTGAGCTAAGTAAGTATGAGATGGTAAAGGGTCTTCCTTCCATTTCTACCATATTACCAGTTTACTCTGACTGCTTGGTAGGAAAGCAACATAGAGTACCTTTCGAGATAAGCTCTACAAGAGCAAAGAAACCTCTGGAGTTGGTTCACACAAATCTGTGTGGCCCTTTTACACCCATCAGTTGTTGGGGGAAGAGCTATTTTTAGTTATTCATGGATGATTACTCATGATAGATGTGGGTATTCTTTCTTCAACTGAAATCTAAAACATTTGGGTTCTTCCAACAATTCAATAAATCTGTTGAGAAGGAGTCAAGGACTTCTATAAAGACCCTCCACTCAGATCGAGGGGGGGAATTCACCTCTATTTTCTACATTCTTGACTGAAAAATGGATCACACGACAGTTTAACTATCGCTTATACTCCTCAAGCAAAATGGAGTTGTTGAAAGGAGGAACCATTCAATCATGGAAATGGTTCATGCATGCTCACTGGAGTTAGAATTGGGAAACAATATTGGGCAGAAGCTATCACCACAATAGTATATCTGTTGAATAGGGCACCCACAAAGACCTTACAAGGAATGACTCTGCAGGAAGCATGGAGTGGTAGGAAACCTTCCATTTCTCATCTATGCATTTTTGGTTGTAAAGCATTCATGCACATACCAAAATAGAAAAGGAAGAAGCTAGATGAGAAAACATTGAAGTGTATTCTTCTTGGGTATGATGAGCACTCTAAGTGTTATCGATTGATTTATCCCTTGACCAAGAAGATTCATGTTAGTAGAGATGTAGTTTTTTATGAGGCTTTCACATCACAAAACACATCATATGTATACCTAGATCTTGTGGAACCTAAAGTTGAGAAGTCTCCTTCATCATCAAATATTGGAGGTCCTTCTTCATCTTCTTCAACACCATAGAAGAAGAATCCAAAGTGGTATACAAGTACAATTAGATACTCCAAGCTATCCACTCCACCATATTTGATTTTTGATAGGCCTCGTACTCGCGACATGGCTCGACAGGAGAGAGCAACAACAGAGATTACTGAGGTTGACGATATTTTACAATATTTTGAGGAACTTTCTGTAGATCTAGAGAGAGATATAGAATATATGGATATTGACGATGATAGGGTGTTTATCTCTTCAATATATGAACATGAACCTACTTCAGTGCAATATGCCCTTAGTGAGCCATAATGGAAGACTGCTATGGATGTAGTGTATAAGTCTTTGATGAAAAACAAAACTTGGAAGCTTGTCAATCTACCATATGAAAATAAGCCCATATGATACAAATGGGTATACAAATTCAAGTACAAGGCATATGGTACAATAGATAAGCATAAGGCCCATCTTGTTACAAAGGTCTATGCTCAAAGAGAATACATTGACTACGAGGAAACTTTTGCACCTACTGCTCGGATGACAACCATTCGAGTTCTTTGTGCTATGGCAGCACATTATGGGTGGAAAGTTCACCAAATGGATGTCAAGAGTGCTTTTCTAAATGGTGATATCCAAGAGGAAGTCTACATGACTCAACCTAAAGGATTTGAAGTGGAAGGCCAAGAGCAGAAAGTTTGCAAATTGGTCAAATCCTTATATGGTTTGAAACAAGCTCCTCGAGCTTGGTATATAAAAATGGATAATCACCTACTTGCAAGCATGGATTCAAGAAATTTTTGTCAGATGAAAACCTCTATTTCAAGAAACAAGGTTCTAAAATAGTGTTGCTTGTACTCTATGTTGATGATCTACTCATTACAGGGAGTTCAAAAACTATAATCTCTGCTATCAAACAGGATTTGAGCAAATATTTTGAGATGATAGATCTCAGACTTCTCCATTACTATATTGGTCTAGAAGTGAACCAAAAGGAGCACTACATCAAAGTGTCTCAAAAAAAATATGCCAAGACACTACTAGAAAAATATCGCATGGCTGATTGCAAGCTGATAGCAACACCAATGGAATCAGGACTTTAGTTATTGCAATATGAAAAATCACCTCAGATAGATGCTACTCTCTATTGTCAGTTTATTGGGAGTCTCATATATCTAACCAATACTAGGCCAGATATCATATTTGATGTCAACTATCTTTTGAGGTTCATGTAGGAACCTAAGACTACTTACTAGAAAGCAACAAAATGAGTTCTTCACTATGTTCGTGGCACAATAGAATATGGCCTAGAATACAAGAGGAACAACAAATTCTTCTTATAGGGATACATAGACTTAGAATATGTTGGGTCATACGATGATCATAAATCAACTTCGGGATATTTGTTTCATCTTGGATCCGATCTCATATCTTAACATAGCAATAAGCAAAAAGTGGTTGCTATCTCATTGACAGAGGCAGAATATTGTACCACATGTGAAGTTGTGTGCAAAGTGATATGGTTGCATCGCATTCTAACAAGTATGGGTCTTCCATTAAAATATCCAATACACTTGTTCTATGAGAACCAGGGTGTTTTGAACCTTGTTAAGAATCTAGTGCATCATGATAAAACCAAGTACATTGATACACAATACCACTTCATTCGATATGAAGTACCAGGGCACCGAATCTAGCTTCAGTTCATCTCCACCAATGCTCAAGTTGCAGACATTTTCACTAAGGCACTTGCACGTGTCAAATTTGAATTGTTTTGCAACTCTCTATGTATTGCAAAATGATGTAAGAAGGGAGGATGCTAGTATAGCTAGTAGTTATATGTTTACTCAAATATTGTAAAAAGGGAAGATGTTAGCATATTTCAATATTTTATTTGATTTATTATGATCCTAACAATCTTATATTGTTGAACATATTTTAGGCTCGTTGTTATTTATTATAAAAATGCCTATTTTGGTCTTGGGTGGTTCCGTAACCTCTGTACTATTATTTGCTTCCAATATATTATTTATATTTTGTCATATTAATAAGAATTAGTTCCAATGTTCACAATATAAACCTTGGCAACATGCGCACAAAAAACCACAACCAACGCACTATTTCTATTTTACACAGCAAAATGGAGTTCACATGATTTGAACCTAAGTCATGTGGCTCCTACGTCCTAATGGTGCTTGCACACCACATGACCTAGCGCTTCACAAGGCCAAATATGCCTCACTCTCATTTATCCTCGAGCAACAACCAATGCAAACATATTTCTACTTTCTCAAACAAAAAAAAGTGCACGCGATTCGAACACTCAACCACTTGCCTCCCAATACCTTTGTGTTGCTTGAGTTTCCAACAAGCCATATTGCCCACGATGTCTTGGAAATGATCACACCTCAACTTATTCGTTGCCTCTGCCTTTAAATAATTTTCACATGATTTCTTTTCACTTTCTAATAATCGCCTTAACCATAAGAGCAAGGATGAGGAATAATAAACCTTAGTCATCCTTTTATATAGTCTTCTCCCTCATATTCAATGATGTCGGCAAATTACTTTTATTTTAATTTTAAAATTAAAATTTAAATTTTAAATAATTTAATATTTAAACTAAATATTTAAAATTAAATATCTCCATCATCGGGCCACCTTTTTCGATGAAACGAAAATCCAACTTGGGTTTTAAGAAAAACCCATTTCATATCTGTCATCCATGATTTTAAATAAAACCTTTTATTTTGCCTACCTTGGTTTTCACAAAAAGACTTTCCTTGCACTTTTCACAAAACATAGTGCATGCCATCATACATCCTTTTGACATCAAATAACCTTTTGACATCAATGAAAACATTTTTTCTTAGGGGCTCAAAATGTCCAACAAGATAAATACATCAAAATCATCCTAGCTCATCATGACTATAACTTGTAATTTTTTTCTCAAAAAACATAAAGTTATAAAAAAAATTATTTTTTTCGTATTATTTGTTATTGTTATTTTCTATAATACATTATTATACCTCAAATAATCCAAGACTATAACTTTTCATCCTTAAATAATTTAGGTTAGGAGAGATTATTGTTTTTGCTAAATTAAAATACAACACAACTTTTCTAAATTAACCTTCTTTTATATACAAGTGTAGAAACATGATAAAATGAGAGGATAGTGAAAAATATAAAAAGAAAACTATTGTGTATGCTAAGCAACAATAGAGGTAAATAACGTTGTGATTGTCAATCATTCTTATAAATAGATTGTTTGTTTTATTTGTGTTACTTGAGGGGTTAGTAAATATTTCTTATCTATGCTTTGTCGGTATAAGGAAATGCCCACTAATAGCATAAAATGAGAGGATAGCACTTTTAAAAGAATATATGTTTAATCTATGAGATATTTATGAGTACCTAAATTTAATTTTAATTTTTTATAGTTCTTGATTCAAATTTATAATCATGTTTATGCTTTTTTTTTTTAGTATTAAAGTGCACTCCATTCAAAAAGTTTTTTTTTTTTGACTACTTCAAACATGAAATAATATGAGCAAGACACATTTAAATAGTTTATAATATAAAAAATAGTTACAAGAGATCTATCAACAAAGAAGAAAAATATGTGTATTTGCAACTCAAAAAATATAGAAAAAAAAACAATCTTCTAGAGGGACATGCTTTTATGGAAAAATATACTTGAAAAATTTGACATAGAAAGCATTAATTGGGTATTTGGTATACTATCCATCAAATGCACTTTTTTTAAATGCCTAAAGACAGGCCATCTTATGCATTGTAAAATTGTAAAACTTGTTTTTCTTACAATTGAGGTATTATGTGTAATATTTGAATAGTTAAAAATAATAAAACATACTAGATTAGTAAGCAACAAATATATTGGTTATTAGACTTTCAAACACCAACAAATTATTTATTTCATGGATAATTTAGATGTATTGTGAAATTATAAAACTTATTTTTCTTATAATGGAAGTATCATGTACACCTTTTGAATAGTTGAAAACATTAAACATACTAGGCTGAAAGCCAAAACACTAACAAATTGCTTATTTCATGAATAATTTAAAAAATAAAATTGAATCTTCCTTATAAGAATATTTTTTTCATCATAAAAAGATAAGAGTTTAACGTTTTAAAGTTTTTGACCTTTAAAAATAAACTTAAGTTTAGACCGTACTGTATAATACATG
The DNA here is from genome assembly GCA_028583015.1 of Wollemia nobilis. Taxonomy (NCBI): domain Eukaryota; kingdom Viridiplantae; phylum Streptophyta; class Pinopsida; order Araucariales; family Araucariaceae; genus Wollemia; species Wollemia nobilis. The sequence continues at coordinate 24,886,492 of JAQPPZ010002998.1, forward strand.
TATAATTGTTAATTTGTTATATTATCATTGTATAACCATATCTTAATATAACTAAAAATTAATTTACTTTAGGTTCAAATCACCTTAGTGTTTGAATAATCTTGTGTACAAAAAAAATTACAATCTTAAAAAATGGCATACTTGTGAGAAGTATTCCAATAGAACATATACATAAGGGAGTTCAAATTGCCATCGATCATCTAACAAGCGGAGAAAGGCCTCGTCATCACATGAGTAGCAACAAAACTTGGGTAGCAACAAAACATCCTCTTAAAAGGCTAGACTGAAATTGAAAACAAAGCAACCTTATCACAGTACTTGAAACCCTATGCAATCAAATGATGAGTAGTTCAAGTTTCCAATTTTTATCACCTGTAAAAAGAAAACTTAAAGAGCGGCTACCAGACAAGGAGAACGATGCTGCAGGCCCTGAAATTAATAATCAATAATTCCGTTCCCTATCTCAGCTCTTTATGTCCTCGGCATCCTCCCGTTCTTTCCATGCAGCAATATGGTCCACCACCCTGTCCACGATGATATCGAACGCGTCTCGAACTCGCGAAGTAGAGAATCCATTATGACTCATGTAAACCACCCGAGGGATCAAACGCAGAACATTCTCCTGCATCTCCCTCACACGGTGGGGCTCAATCCTCGCCAGCGTCCTCTCGATCAGCGACGCATTCGACGCCACGCTCTCCTGCCTTATATACACCGAGTACGTTTCCTCCTCGGCGCCGCTCGGCAGGTGCCACGTATATTGCGTGTAAGCCGAGTCCCGATCGAAGAAGACGGGGATGCACCCGGCCACGATGGCGTCGAACGTGGAGCGCCGCGTGGCGGTGTCCCCGCGGGGTTGCAGGCAGAACACCGCCCGCCGCAACGCCGCCACCACGATCCGCGTGTCGCGGCCGCACCGCTTGGCCGCGCAGTCCACCAGCTCGCACCGCGCCGACGCCGCGCACGTCTGTATCAGCAACCCGCGGAACCCGGCCTCACCCTGGGGCGCGTAGGGGCGCACCGCCCCCACGAAAGCGAACAGCGCCGTCCTCGCACCGTTGCTCCCCCGGATTTTATCCGTCCACTCCCGGAGCCGCGGCTCCGTCGGGTGGAACGACGTCGGGTACGGCACCGCCCTCTCGTTGCGCACCCACGGGCGGCGCTCGAGGAACAGCACCGTCATGTTGGCTACCCCGGGGAGGCGCACCATCCCGGTGCCCCAGCTCCCCCCGGGGAAGACGTCGAAGTCCCAGGCGGTTCGCCCCATCACCACCAAATGGTCCCGCCCGCCGCGCCGCCTCCACTCCGGGCGCCCACCCAGCCATGACATGAGCCTCCAGCCGTGGCGGCGCTCCTCTAAATCATCACGATCCCCATCCGATTTTTCTACACCGTCATTCTCGTTGTTTCTGTACAGGTATCGTAGGGCGTCCAGGCCGGCTTAGTATGGAATGAAAAAGGCGTCGGCGGCAGAGGGATTCGTAGTTCGGCAAGGGTGGGTCTTCATTCTGGTGTGGAAGATAAGCTCCAGCATGTAGGAGTCCGTGTGGAACCATCCGGGCCCAAGGTCCCCATTAATGGCGGCGTCGTACGGCGGGCCGAAACCGCCGTTCTGCGTGTGGGGGCAAACGTCGAGCCAAGAAGCGAGGCCGAACTTGCACTTTCGCAGGATCTCGGCATTGAATTCCTCCGGCAGGTCGTACATGTAGATCTTCCTCCCTTTGCATTCATAATTCTCTCTTCTCTGTGAAAGCAAAAAATACGGCGTTACATAGCACCCTAATGCAAAAACGATCGTCAGAGCCCGCAAACGATTCATGATTTTCTTCCTCGTCTGAATTCCCCGGAGGAAATGCACATTTCCATTTGCATCTTTGCCGGCTTCCATGCGCCCGGATTGGAATTTATTTGATTTAAGTTTTGGAACTTTTTATGCATGTGGAGTTGTGTTAATGGTGAGGACGTGAGAAAAGGTGGTTTCAATAAACTATTACATATGTTTATCGATAAAAGGTGGCGTGGCTTTGGATTGACTATTACATATGTTTTGTGCGAAGAGGACGCGATCTGGACAGCTGGTGAAACTTTTTCACATGTTCAAATTGTGTTGTGCGCACTTTCACGTAGTTTGGACTTTTGGATAAATATATATTAAATGTGAATTTTTTATTTTTTTTATTATTGTGAGAAATTTTTAGGATCATCTAATAGGTTGAGCAGTCTCCTTCTAAACATGAGATCCTTGGTAAACCAAGAGCTATGCTTATCCATAGGAAATTTAACACATATTCACCCCCTCAACTTGAACCGTTGCATTGTTCCACTTGGACAAATTTGTTAAAAAATTTTGTGTTTGAGACTTCCAAATTTAAGTTTTTTTATTTTATTTTGAAATTTTGTTTTTCTTTTTAACTAAATTATATAAGTGAATGAAACTGATTTCAGTTGTATGGCATTATAATTATATAATAGTATTATAATAACTTAATGATAATGTATGTATAATTAAGACTATTTAAGTTGGTTGCAAAGGTTTTTGATCAATTTAAAAAATAAAATTAATATAAAAATTACTAATTTTTTATATATTTGAATTATTTTATTTTGTTTGCATTTTAAACAAAAAAAACGGTCATAGATATTTTCACAAGAATTAGGAAAGCAAACAAACATCTAGGGTCTAAGTTGGGTTAAGTGAGAAAACTATTCAAACCATAAATTAAAAAGCATTGCTAAAAATTTAAATTCTAGAGAAATCAAGCTTTATATTAAGATAAAAGATATTAAGGTTTTCATGTAGAGATTAATAAAGGTAAAGTAGATTTTAATGTTTATTAGACCATACATTAGCAATGTGGTTTATTTGTATAACTTTATTATTTTGAATCTTGGGATTTTTATAGTTCCAAAGTTTTAACTGTTATGTTCACTCAAGTCTAAATGAAATGAAAATATTTTAATTATATTCAGAAGAAAAAATTAGCCAATGGGATCAATAGCTTTAATACATGATAGAGAATGGTGCACAACCATGTTTCCTTTTGAATTCAAACCTTGGACTTCTTATCTAGGGTTTCAAAGTTTAACAATATCCAAGAAAAAAATTGGTCAAAAAATTTAAAAAGGTCACCATCCTCTTATCATATTTTAGAGTGTATTTTTTCTCTTATCATATTTTAGAGTGTATTTTTTCTTTTGTTGATTTTGATAAGAAGTTTTTCTATTTTTCTAATCTCAATTATTTAAAAAGTTTCATTAGTAGAGTTTCCTTTTAAATTTTTCTCATATACAATCTTGATGTCCTTATAGATTTTGCATTCCATGAAAAAATATTTTTGGTCTCCACTAGTCTTGTTGTGCAAAAGACACTTATTTGTTCTGACCATCACTCTTGAGGAATTATCTATCTCTCAATTTCGCATCTAAGATGGTGTGAGCTAGATCTTAGTTGGGCTATAAGTACCTTTTACTTCCATTTTATCTTTGAATCTATGTACTTCGTTTACCTTTGTTCATAGTTTGGATTGAACTCGTAAATAAATAACTATTTTTTTCTCTCTAAATTTTTATTCTACATGATAAGTCAATTTTTTTTCTCATTGTTTGATTTCTTTGTTGAAGTTTGGGACCTCATAAAATTAAATGTTTCATTTTTCCATCTATTTTTTGTTTTGTTTCATCTATGTATCTTTTTTCTATTCAATGTTTATTTGATTACCTATTTTTGCAACTTGTTATATTCCATTCTTTGTATTTTATTTAGGTACCCCAATAGCCTTATCAAAGTTTCTATTTATAGTGGAAAATTCATTATTTTGGCAAGTAAAATCTTATATGAGATTGATGCTTTAATACTAAAATTATTTATAATTAGTCACTTTTGAATTCTTTCTATTTATCTCCATTTAAAATTTGATGTATCATTAGCCCACCTCACACCTATATAGCACCATTGGAATAACTAATGATTTTTCAATCTCATAAATATATTTTTCTACCCCTATTTAAAAAGGTTTCTAATGGTTTTTCAATCTCATAACTATATTTTACTACCTCTATTTAGTAATGAGTATAGTAACCCTCCATCTTGCTTGTATTTTTTTTATCCTGCATATTCCCCGAATGACTTTGCTTTGAAAATCTAATCCAATGTATTTGTATTTTATAATTATATTTAAGGGATTCCCTTTAAATAAAATATATGGTTGCTTTTGATCTCTTTGAGTAGAGAAGACCATAATTTTAGTCTTGCTAGTGTTTACCTGATTTCCAACTTCTTTACAAAAATGCTCTAACTATTTTATATATTCTTTTAAACTTTAAAGTATCTTGTGAATCAAGATGAATTCATCAACATAGAGAAGAAGTTTCACTACATAATTAGACAATTGTATTCTCTCTTCTCCCATCCTTTCTACACATTCCTCCAATAAAGACCAAATAAATTAGGTGACAATGGACAACCCTGTTCCACCTCAAAATCACTCCCAAAGCCCTTTGATAGTCCTTTTAAAGTTCTTATTTTTACCACCACCTACTCAAAAATTTTACTTTGTAGTTGGTTTGTATGTCAATTTCTTCCATTATTTTCTATAATTTACCTCTAGGTATTATGTTAGAAGCCTTTTTGAAGTCCACAAAATAATAATAAAATTCTCCTTTTTCATTCCATATCCTCTCTACATGGTACCTTAAGGTAATGCAGTGATCTATTATTGAGAAATTTGGTCTAAACCCTACTTGCCCTATTGCCCTCTTTCCTTGATTTTCTGTCCATTGACCAATTTTGCGAAGAGGATTAATCATGATTGTATGGTAATTTGAAGGATTATTAGTATCTCAATTTTTATGCAATGGTATGACTAGTTTGGTTATCCATTTTAGTTGTAATTCAAATGTAAAATGACTCCGTGAAGTTTCTATTAATTCTTAGCGATGATTTACATATTTTTCATATCATTAATTAAGGTAAATAGGTGGTTTCATTTAATTATTATTAAAATGTTTAAGATCTTAATTTATTTTTAAAGTGCATATTTTCTCTCCATAATAATATTGATTTATGATGATAAGACCAAATAAAAACTCCAACTGTTAATTCTTGTGTAGAAAAAAAATCAAATATCTAAAATTTAGAATATTTATATGTATGTCTAAAGCATTTTCAAGATAACTTACTCTGTATTCACAATTTTTTAGGAATAAAAATATAACAATAATTAATACATGATTATTGTGATGACTTAAGTTTTTCCTAATAACTTCCTTCATTGTTTCAATATTATACATTCATATTTTTTAATGGAAATATTTAGATCTTATTAAAAAATATTATTCTTATTTTATTTAAGTGTTATAGTTTGTGCATTTATTTCTTTAGTAAATTGTATATGTTAAAACTTAATTAAAACAATAATAACAAAATTTATCTTGATTTGAGATATTTAATTTTTTTAGATATAAATATATCCTCTTAAAAATTTATCATTCTAAACATCAATATAATACTATAATTTGGGGTACTCTCTCTCTCTCTCTCTCTCTCTCTATATATATATATATATATATATATATATAGATAGATAATTTAGAATTTGTTAAAAATTTAGAATATTTATATATGTATAATTATTTTAACATTATTAAAAATTTGATTACTTTATGTTTAAATTCATAATGAATTGGAATAATAAACTACTTCAGGGTCTCATTCCATTTTTTAAATTTAATTGTTTACTTTCATTTGGCTAAAAATTTATTCCATGGACATTGGCACCTACTTTTTAAAGTAATGTTTATTAGTAAACATATCAAACCCTTTTGATGTTGATATTATTGTCTTAATTAGGAATCTCCAGTCTAGGTTTCCAACTTTCTTTGCCTTAATTTTTGGGCTTCCTCTCATGCTCCTCATATGTCTTTCATTATGCCAAAAATTTAAGAGGTCTAGTATGATGTCATCACTCAAGCACTTCCATTCTAGCTTTCTCATAATTTTTGGATTTTTAAAGGTAGAAGGATTTTGGTTTTTCCTCAATTGTTTTGACTTTATGTTTGGTCGAAGACTTTTGAAGCCTATGTTGATGCTATCACAACAAAGGTTTGGTTTGTTATCTTCTGGTATTAAAAACTCTTTGATTCAGAGGTTTTAAAACATGCTACTAACATCAACCAAATAAGTTCTAGAATACTTATATTTTGTGAGTCTAGTAAATATTGGTATAGACTAAAGATTCTAGCTTAAAGGCTTTAAGGATTTTAATAGAATATTCAAAATTGGTGTAGACTATACCTTCCAAAAAAGAATAAAATTTTGTAATTTTGATACTACATACTTGGATTGTGAATTTAAACAAAGAAATTTGCAGAGTTCTAAAAAGTTTGACTATGATTGGGGATTAAATTTTCCTAATACTACTCCATCTGTCTCAAATGAAAATATACAAAATGATTGTAGTGATTTATGTGAGATGGATTGAGAAGGGGTTTATCTATATCTTCTAAATTATTTTGGCATCTAATCTATTCAAAATTATTGAAGTTTCATGAATAAGATACATCAACATATACAACTCCCAAACACGTGAATGTCATCTAGAGAAGTATTTCTTTATAATATTACAAAAGATCTTGAGATTGAGAAGTTTGGTATAAACTCTTTGAGCAAATATCACATTGTATTTCGTAAACATAGAAGTTTTTGTATAGATATTCTATATTACAATAACCAAATAATGAAATTATTAACATATCAATTATAAAAATAAATGCAAATGTATTATCAAATAAACGTTATGATTTGGGATAAGCCTAGAATGATGAACTCCGATTATACTTGTGACATTACATATCTATTGCTAATAATTTTTCCAATAACCTTTGTTATAGATGGCACTCATAAAATATGGAATATAAAATTTACATTATTTCATAATTTGCTTGAAACTTTATAGTGAATGTTGTTTAGGAGTGGATCCAAACCATCTCTATATGGTAACATTTCTCAAATTGTTTTTAATGATGAGTATAATCTTGTTGGAAATTAATATAAGTCATATATGTTGTTCTTATATTTTAAAACATGTAGAAGTATGATAATAAAACCATACTATACTCTAACTGATAAGGTACTAAGAGAGTATAATACATATTTAAGAATTGAGATTAAATGATTGATAAAATCTAATTAATAGATAGTTTATATGTATTCTTGAGATGGAATTAATTTGATTATGTGGGAATATATACATATTGATAAATTGAAACAGAAATTTGCTTACTAATTTTTAATTATTTATTTTGGGTTTTGAAATGATGAACTAAGGATATGGTCATGAGGATATCATTTGATAGGCTTAGGATTATTGATTTAGGATTAGTTTATTTTTATTATTTTATAAAGACTAAGTCCTAAGCCTAAGTTAGATTTTATTCAAATAAGAAATGTCAACAAATTACAAATGATGGCATAGTAATTGGTTTGTAATTGTTATCTTAGTCATAGTTTATGGTTACCAATTTATTAGCATATTCTATTTTTGGAAGACTATTATTGTAAAACTGCCTATTTCAGCATATTGTTTAATGAAAAACTGTAGCTTTTGTTTTGATTACTCATCATTGGTATCAAAGATAGAGATCAACCATGGGTTGGATTAGGTCTACCTCATGTTATATCTTGCTCATGTTGTGACATTGTTATATGCATAAATCCTAGAAGCTCTTGATAGCTCTTAGTTTGCATAGGGAAGTAAGTTTAGAATAAAGGAAAATATTACATTTCTATGTGCTTTAGTTTAGAATAAAGGAAAATATTACATTTCTATGTGCTTTTATCTTAGTTTCAGTCTTAGTTGTTTATTATATGTTAAGTCCCTTCTTTGAGCTAAATTTGAGTAAACCTTCCATGCATAAGAATGTTACTTTTTCATTTGAGGACTCTATCTTGGTAAAGTATGGTCTTCACTAAGAACGATAGTTGGAAAATCTCTTTTTTTCAATGATGTGATAATGTTCTCCTATCAACAAAGTAGTGATTTTATTGACACAATGGAGTGGTGATTTTATTGATACTAGTTGTTATCATAGCCTTCAGATAATAAATAAGATATTTTAATTGCATGGTTCAATTGCTTATGGCATTTCATAAGGCTTGGATAACTTGTTGTGTGGCGTAGTTCATCAAATTATCAAATTCAATAGATAGGCTTATGATAATAGTTAGCAAATTTATCATGCATGTGTCACTTTCTATATGGAGGTCAAGAATGCATGAATTCCTGACCATTGAAGATATTTGACTGCAAATAATATAGGTCTAAGGTTGAGGCCATTAGACCCCTTTTTTAGCATCAATTTAGTTGGTGATATGTGGTGGTCCTAAATCATAGCAACATGTTATCATTGAATGAGGTAAATTCATGTTTGACTACTAAAGTTGGTGTTGATTTGTACCTACATGAGGGTTTGATTGGGTTACCCCAATTACTGAAGGGTGCTCCACCACAAGCTCCCTCGACCCTCATCAAAATTTTCTTTATAGTCAATGACTCTTCCTTTATGAAAGACCTCATCAAGGAATGTACCCAATTCAAACCTGGTGTAGCATATAGTTTAAGATGACATCTAGAGGTGACAAAATAATACAACCTCCCCAAATCTCCAAACTGCTTGATACATGGTTAAAAATTGGTTCGTATGGCAACAAAAGAAGAAATATTTTCTGTCAATATCCCATAATTATTGGGCCATTGAAAATCTTATGGTTAGAATATTTTTCAACCTACAAGTTATATAAACCATAATTGCAATACAAACTTAAGTGCTTAGTCACACTTGGCAGTGTCCTCTAGAGGCTAAGTCTTGGTAGATCAAAAATTTTGACAAGTGACATGTGGTTTACAACTTTTTTTTTTATGGAAAATATCCCATAAGGGATGCCACTTTCGGGTAAGACCCAAGGAGGTAGGGGTATCTCTTCCACAAAAATCACCTAGGGCTCGCACTTTGCCTACCACCTTTTATATACTCAAGGAGAAAACCTGAAACAACAAAAAACAAGAACACACAAACACAAACACACAATAAGATTAAAAAAATGCTTCTTGAGTGTGTCGAAAAGATAAAGCACAATAAAAAACACACATAATAAGATTAAAAAAACAACATGAACCACATAGAAAAAAAACAAGAACAACATAACAAAATAAAAACATGAAAAAAACAAGAGCGCTACAAATACACGACCAAAAAAACATGAAAACAAAAACAACCAAAACCTAAAAAATAAAAATAAAAACAAAAAAAACAACCAACAACAAAAAAAAAACATAGAAAACACTCACACACCAAAACACAAAAACACCAATTAACATAAACATGCAGAAACACAAGAACAAGAACAACAAAATCTCAACAATAACAAAAAAACACAAACAAAAAAACACAAGAACAACAACAAACAACACAAAAATACAAAAATAAAACAAAACAAAAAAATACACACACCCCTCAAAAAACTAAACAAAACAAAAAAATTGAACACAACAATGACCTTTCTAGACCAAAAGAATTTTAAGGCAAGAATCAACAAAGGAAACAAAATAAAAAAAGTTTGATCTAGGGAACTAAAATACTTGGATTGAACCAAAGAGAAGCAAACATAAAGCAAGAAGAAACTAGGTACCTCTATAACTCGGAGCCATCCAAAGAAATGATAGAAAGAAGAGCTTCCCTTATTTGTGAATCCCACCATCTAGGAGGGTGGCCATAGCAAGTAATATCACCTTTTTCCAAAGTCCAATTAGCTAAATCATCAACACTCTTATTCTAATCTTTGACCACATGATTGTAATAAAATTTCAAAAAATCTCATCTAGATTAATTGAATCTTCTCAATAATTATTTTTATTCTCCAATCAACCTTATGATTATTAGGAGTCTTCAAAACATTAATCATGAATTGAGATTCAGATTCAACTAGCACCTTTTCCCATCCAACCTTAGTAGTATCTTGAAGGCATCTAAGGATACCATACCCCTCAACAAGGTTATTGGATAGAATACCCAAATTCTCACCAAAAGTAAAAACCAGGAAATCATCTAAAAGTCTACCAATTCCTATTGCACTAGCTTTTCTAGGGTTCCCTCTAGAGGCTCCATCAGTATTAAATTTTCCAAAATCCTTAGGAGGAGGTTGCCAATTCCTTTTTCTATCCATCTTACAATTACTCACATTCCCTTTAATGTCATTTCCCTTAGAAGAGTTAATATTCAATATTTGAATCACTTGATCCCATATTTGGTGGGAGTTTTGGGGGTGATTAAGAAGTTGTTGGACTGATTCCACTAAGTTGACAATGGTATTTTTTTAGATATAGTGAATATCCTTTGATTAATAATTTGGTTTTTCCTTTCATTCCAGATATTCCAAAAAGGAATGGTAGAACCCATCCAAACTAACTACCTAATAAAATGATAAACTCCCTCTTGTTTAGGCCAATACCTCTAAAGTTATTCAAAAGTAAAATAATTGGACCATTGTAAGCCAAGTAAAGTGGCCATTCTCCTCCATATATTAGAGGCTAAATTACACTCAACAAAAATATGGCTAAGATTTTCCACATTCTCTTCACATATATCACATCTAAAAGGGCCATGAAAATCACGCTTCATAAGTTGCTCACCAGTAAGCATCCTACGATGTAATAAAAACCAAGTAAAAAAAATCACCTTAGGAAAGAGCTTTTGAGCCCACAACTAAGAAAATATGTCATATGATTGGTTGGTATTATTATGGCATAAGTCCAAATAACCTTGAGCAACTGAATACTCACCCTTAGTAGTGTTGTTCCATCCAAAGTAATATTTTTCATGGGACCAAGAGAGAGATATCATATAAAGGATACATTGGATATCTTGTCTTTGTCTTTCTCGTATTTGAATAGGATAGTTCTCAATAGGGATCCAATATCTACCGACCTTTGAATTACCAAGTATGGTACCAATAATAATTAGCCACCTTTATCTAGTTAGCTCGGTGAAGCTCCTCCATCCAAGGCCTCCAATCAGGAAACTAAGTTATCAAAGGCTTTTGACCATCCCAAGAATCTATCCAAAAATTTATCTACTGACCATTATGAATGATCCAAAATTACTTTTCTTTATCAAATACTCACATCTTAAGAACTGCTAAAATGGGATAACCTTTGGTAGGTAATTGATAGCGAACAAGGTCTTAAAGACTTTTGTTATCAGTATATTTAGCACAGAGATTATTGGCCTAAAGAGCATTGGGGTTATGCAAAATCCTCCAATATAATTTAGCAGCTAAAATTTTGTTGTTATTAATAGCATACCAGAATCCTAAGCCCCCTTCATTCTTAGGAAGATATAAAGTGTCCCATTTCACCAAGGCCCATTTTCTTTTCTCCTTAGCACCACTCCAGAGGAACCAATGACTGATTTGATCCAGTTCTCGAAGAACAACCTTTGGGATATTCAACATGATAGAAACATAAATAGGAATAGCTTGAAGGACTGATTTTACCAAGGTAATTCTACCCCCAGAAGAAAGCCATCTATTGGTCTCCTTTCCAATTTTCTTCTTGAATTTTTCCAACAACCAATTCCAATATTTTTTTTGTCTTTGAATATTGATGGGAATACCTAAATAAGTGTTCATAAGGGAGGTATTATTATATATTAATTTATCGAAGACCATGGATTCCTATATGGAAGATTAATAAAATAAAATAACTTTTGATTTATCTTCATTGATAAATTTCCTGGTAGCCTTAGAAAAACAACTAATAATTTGCTTAATATGAGAATCTTCCTTAACTGTAGCTTTACCTAAAAGAGTAGAGTCATAAAAAAAATTAATAGGATAGATAGGTCTAGCTCCATGAGCAATGGTAACTCCCTCAATGGTTTTGTTTTCTTTCTTTTTGGTTATAGTCCTACCCAAGAATTCAACAAGAATGATGAATAAATAAGGGGAAAGGGGATTACCTTGCCTAATACCTCTGGAATAATGGAACAACTAAGAAGGTATATCATTGATAAGAACTAAGTAGGAAAATGAATAGATACATCCCATAATACAATCCATCCAATCCTGAGAGAAACCAAATTGCCTCAAAACTTTGATAAGGAAGTGCCAATCCACTCTGTCATAAGATTTAGATAAGTCTAACCAAATGAATATGGAAGGAGATTTTTGCATATCCATGGAATGGATGGCTTCCTCAGAAATAACAATCTCATACACTATTTTATGCCCTTCCACATAGCCCACTTATTCAGGGTAAATAACCTTATACAAAAGAGGCTTCAACCTTTTTTTCCATGATCTTAGTAATAATTTTGAGAAGAACATTACATAAAGCAATAGGTATAAAATCTGAGATATGATCAACCTCTTGAGATTTTGGAACAAGAGTAATACAATTTTTATTGATAACCTTCAAAAAAAATTTGGATTTCCTAAATTCTTCCACCACCTCTAATAAATCAGCATGAAGGATATCCCATAACTCTTGGTAGAACTCAATGGGAAAACCATCAGGACCTAGGGTTTTTCCTTTTTGTATTTTAAAAGCTACCTATTGAATCTCATTGATAGTAATAGGAGTAGTCAAAATAAATTTATCCTCATAAATTATAAGAGAAGGGATTGCTTAAAGAATATTTTTTGAGAATTCGAGTCAAGATGAGTAGCAGCAAAAATATTGGAAAATAATTGACAACGATAGAGTTCATGCCATCCCAAGTGTAGACAACATCTCTAGAATTTTATTTTAGGGAAGAAATAAAGTTGTGAGATCTTTGAGCTAGAAGATATTTATGGAATAAATTTGTGTTTTGATCTCCTTCTTTGAGCCATTGAATTCTAGTTTTTTGCTTCCATAAGAGTTCTCTTTTTTCCCATTCCTCTAATTGAGCTATGAGACTAATTTCATCTACACTTCTACTCTTTGTGAGGTCATATAAATGGATTTTCTTATTCAAATTTTCAATTTGAGCAATAAATTTATATTTTTTTATGAACATCCCCAAACTCCTTCGAGTTCCAAGTCTTGCTTTTGGATTTAATATTTTGCAATAATTTGGTAAAATAGAACATCTTAGTACCATACCTAGGTTTACCTTCCACCATTTTTGCACTTGAGTCTAAAGGAAATGTCTCTAAGACACAGTAACTAAAATCTAAAAGGAGAGAAACTCACATTGGTTTTCCACATTTCCACCATGATTGGCCAGTGATCCAAACTAGTATTATTAAGAGTCTTCACTTTTGGAATGTGACCATGGATTAAGAACAGGGTTATGCATAAGGGGTCAGTCCCAAACTATATTTATAAAATCAGGGTGAATCTAGTCCTAAGGTGTATAGACATCAGGGTAAATATTTTAATTTTTCGCAAAAAAATTATCAAATAGTGGCAATTTTTGAAAAATATGCAGCAAATTTTTTAGGCTTAAAAATGGTGACTAACAGAAGTGACTAACACAAGGTGACTTACAAAAGTAACTTTCAAGGTACAACTACCAGGAGAAACAGCCAAGGAGTGGTCGCCAAAGGTGACTATCAAGTGGCGACTGAAAATACGACTAACAAAAGCGATTGTAAAGTGGTGACTGGCAAGAAAGAAGCGACTGAAAACCAATGACTATCAAGAGGTGACTGCCAAGAGGTGACTATCAAGTGGTGATTGTCAAGTGGTGACTGGAAAGTGGTGGTTGTCAAGAGGTGACTGTCAGGTAGCGACTGTCAAGTGGTAACTGGAAAGCGACAACTGTTAAGAGGTGACTATCAAATGGCAACTACCAAAATGCAATTGGCAAGATGCGACTGTCAAGATGCGACTACCAAGGATGGATATCAAGAGGTGAATTTCAATTTGTGACTACCAAGGGTGATTGTCAAGATATGACTATCAAGTGGTGACTACCAAGGGTGACTATCAAGTGGCGACCACCATATTGCAACTCGCATGTTGCAACTATCAAGATGCAATCTCCATGTTGCAACCATTAGGTGGTGACTGTCAGGAGACTCAATATGTTCTATACTCAAATCCTAATATCAACTCAAATTAATCTCAACTCAAATCAATCTCAACTCAGATCAATCTTATAGAAGCATAAAGAGAATTATTAGATACTCAATATGTTCTATTCACAAACTCAATTTCTTTCTCAACTCAATATCAACTCAAATTAGAATATATAATAGTTTGTTTTATGGAACTTGAACAACCACTTCACACATTCACTTAACTAGGATCAAACAACTCTACTCAACCAATCACCACAAGGAACAACTCTTTCTCACAAACCCTAGTCCAAGCATGAATCAATCAACTCAAAATGTTTCCAACAATGCTCAACCACAAATTTCACATAACAATGATACTCATGTTCTTTTCTAACTCAAGTTCAAGTTCTTTGCATAACCAATGGGATTCAACAACAATGCTTATAAAACAAGGTTTAATCACAAAACTCCAACCAAAAAACCTTGAAGCATTAAACTAACACTTTCAAAAAGGAAACCACAATCAATCCTTTTCTCTCCAATGATATTTCAGAAATCAACCACCATAAACAATCAATAGATAATATTTCCCATACCTTATTAATGCCAAGAAGTTGTCCATAAAATCTGCCACACTCAACACAACTTCCCTTTCCAATCTCAATGAGGGTTAGTGGACTTCAAATAATAATCACAAAATAAAGCATAACTCAATTTACACCATTTTACTCCAACTCAATAATTACATCCACCAAATATATATTGAAAGTCAAATATTTCAATATTCAAATTAGATAAATAATTTGAGTTACAAACATTATATAGTGTTTACAATGTAGTTGGAGAGATATTAGGAAGAGAAGAAATAAGTAGGAATAGAAAAAAGGAATTATAAGTCTAATGCTCCTGTCGTCCACCAATCTATCTGCCGCCCAATCATGTTGACTAGGATGTCGTCCAATGGGGGCGAAAAGGTAAGGTCAAAACAAAAGTTGACAAATATTTTACCATTTAACTTCCAACGTTCTCCCCCTTAAATTTGAGAGGACTGACTATACAAACTCTCAATTTTATATATTGAGCTTTAGCCATGCCTTTGGTGAAGATATATGCAATGTTGTCCAAAGTGCTGCAATATTTAAGCTCAACTATCTGCTACTCCACCATGTCTCAAATGAAGTGATACTTCATATCAAAATGCTTTTATCTACTATGGTGGATTGGATTGTATGCCAACTAAATGGCACTCATGTTACCACAATGTAGTCGAGTTGGACCACTTTGACTTTCTCCAATCTCTTCAAGGACTTTTATCAACCATAGGGCTTGAGTACTAGCATGTGTGATAGCTATATACTCAGCCTTAGTAGATTATAATGCTACAACAGTCTAATTCTTGGAAATCCATGTAATTAGTCTTGATCCTAGACTAAAATAGTTCTCTGATGTAGATTTCATATCATCTATATTGCTGCCCCAGTTGTTCCCATTGAAGCCAACTAATTTTACTGAATTACATTTGTGGTAATGGATTCCAAAATTCAATGTACCTTTTACATATCTTAAGATTCTTTTAGTTGCTTTTAGATGCAGCTCAGATGGACTTGCCATAAACCTTGAAACTAGAGAAACAACATATTGAATATCAGGCCTTGTGTTGGTGAGAAACATCAAACTCCCAACCATGCTCCTCGTAAGTGGTCATGTCAACCTTTGGTGCTCCATCATCCTTGCTCAATTGGATTCCATGTCCAGCTTGGAGTTGCAACTGATTTGCACTACTCCATGGAAAATTTCTTGATCATGTCTCGAGCATACTTATGTTGACATATGAAGATCCTCCTATTTTATTGATGCACTTCCATGCCTAGGAAGTATCACATTAAACCGAGATCTTTCATCTCAAACTGCTTCATCATGGAGTTTTTGAACTCCATATTCATTTTAGTGTTACTACCCATAAATATTAGATCATCCACATACAAAAAAACTATGATAATGTCTACACCCTTGCTTTAGGTAGTAAATATTTGTTTCACTTTTTCTTCTAGTGAATCCATACTCGCTGAAATAACCATCAATGCGTGAGTACCAAACTCTTGGTGCTTTCTTGAGGCCATATAGTGCTTTTTTCAATTTATAAACAAGGTTATCCTTTCCTTGTTCTTGAAAGCCTTGAGGTTGTTGAACATAAACCTCCTCAGTCAAGTATCCATTCATAAAAGCACTTTTCACATCCATGTGTTGAATTTTCCATCCTTTATGGGCAGCTAAGGAAAGAACTGATCTGATTGTCTCTTGTCGTGCAATATGAGCAAAGGTTTCCTCATAGTCAATGCCAAATTTCTAAGTAAAACCTTTTGCTACAAGTCCCACCTTTTGCCTCTCAATGCTTCCATCAGCATTGAATTTGGTCTTGTAGATCCATTTACATCTAACACATTTTTTTCCTTTAGGTAGCTTTACTAGCTCCTATGTATCATTATTTTTTATAGAGGTTATTTCCTCTTCCATGGCTTCTTGCCATATATTTTTAGTACAAGCCTTATCATAGCTAGTTGGTTCTAGATGTGCACTAGCCAATAAAGCATAATTGACTACATCTCCCTTAGGATCATGGGAGTCATCATCCCCATACAATTGCAAATTTTCTAAATGTTGCAAAACTGTATTCATTTCACTAGCTTGGCTCCTAGTGTATATTTTTTGGAAATTTCAATCCAACATTTGAAAGGATGGATGATATTGTAATGTTCTTTTGGCTCTTTATGGAGAGTCACTGTCAATGTCCATCAGTGAAGAACTTACTGATCTCTATGGAGAAGGACTTGGAGTGGCGGTTGAAGTACTTGATGTAGTACTCCTACTTGGTCTTGGAGAGGGTGGTGTGCCTTTGCTTTTCATGGGAGACACCTATTGTACCTATGAAGAACTTACATCTTGGGACTCATCATCAACAAAAATTCTTTGATGACCCCATTCTCCCCCTTCATCAAAAATTACATCCGTGGAAAGTACAATTTTATGAGTCTTGGGATTGTAGAGTCTATATGCTTTGGTAGACTCACAATACCCTACAAATATACAGGCTTGACTTTTGGGATCAAGATTCTTCCTCTTCTCATCAGGAATGTGTGCATATGCTAAAGAACCAAAAACTTTGAAATGCTTTACATTTGATTTATTTCCATACCACCCCTCATAAGGAGTGATACAATCTAAACTAGAAGTTGAACTTCTATTTAGAATGTATACACTGGTTCTTACAGCATCAACCCAGTGCATATTAGTTAGATGTTTAGTCTGAAGCATCGTTCTCGCCAACTCAACTATGGTGCGGTTATTTCTCTCTGCCACACCATTCTATTGTGGGGTATAGGCAGTGGTGAATTACCTTTTGATCCCACTTGCTTTACAATATTTTAAAAATTCTTTTGAGGAGTACTCATCTCCTCGATATGTCCTAAGACACTTTACATAACACTCACTTTGTTTCTCTACATTGTTTCTAAAATCTATGAAGCAATCAAAATCTTCATCTTTATGTTTCGAGAAATAAATCCAGCACATTCTAGAGAAATCATCTATGAAAGTGAGAAAATAAGAATTGTTTATGATACTCTTTGTTTGCATTGGACCACAGAAGTCTGAATGCAATAACTAAAGTGGATATCTGGCTCTCCACGCTTGTCCTTTTGGAAACTTCGACCTTGAGTGCTTTCCCAAAGCACATCCTTCATAAACCTCCTTTCGTTCGTTGATTTTGGGAAGTCCTGTCACCATAGCTTGAGAAGTTAGCGGTTTCAAGCTAGCGAAATTAAGGTGACCATATCACAAGTGCCAAAGCACACTTGGATTTGCTATAGCTACATTTGCAATTTGAGCTCCCCATGCCTTGCCAAATTTGAGAGGAAATAACCGATTCTTGGTCTTTGGGACCTGTGTGATGACACAATTACAATTGTTTTTATCAAGAATGATACATTTTCATTAATAAAAAATAAGTTTGTAATTGTTCTCCATCATTTGCCCAATGCTTAGCAGGTTGTGTTGGAGCTTTGGAGTGTAGTAGATGTAATTCACTTTCTGTAGTCCTTATTTCATTGGAACCTCCATGGCTCCAATACCTTCAACTTACAAAGCTTTATCATCCCCTAACTTGATGTGGGATTTATAAGTGGAATCTAGAGTAGCAAATATATTTTCTTTTCCACTCATATGGTTTGAGAAACCAGTATCCAAAATCCATGTGTCATTTAGATTTTTTTCTGATTGTCCATATGAAAGAAAAATATTAGAGGTATCATCTTCTTCACCATAATTTCCATATTGACTGTTGCTTCCTTGAGAATATTTTGACCAGCAGTCGGGAGCAAAGTGACCTGGCTTGCCACAGTTAAAATAATTTGTTTTGTACTTGTCACTTCCTCGTCCTTGATTTCCACTTCATCCTAGATTTCCTCCTCGATTTTGATTTCCACATTTGTTCTGATTGCCTCCTCTATTGGAGTTGCATCCTCTGTTCTGATTTCCTCCTCTATAGTTGTCTCTTCCTCTACCTCTTCTCTAGCCTCTACCTTGACCTCTTCCACATCCTCTTCCAATATTTTCATTGGATATGAAGGCTTTATCATCACCTCCATAGCTGGTTGAAGAAGATTCATGTAATCTCTCTTCATGAGACATTAACGACCCGATTAATGCATCAAATGTTAAAGTGGAAAGATCTTTTGACTCTTCTATAATTATGGCTATGTGATTCCATATTTGTGGAAGTGTTCGCAACACTTTCATTACAATTATTTTAGGCTTAATTTCCTTGACAAGAGTAACCATTTTATCTACAACTGCCTTGACTCTGACACAGTAGTCACCTATTTTTTTGTCTTCTTTCATTTTGATATTTTCAAAATCTTGTTTCATAGTTTGAAGCTTCACTTGCTTCACTTGATCACTTTCCTAATCCATATTTCAAAGCTTTCCATGCAGATTTGGCAGTTGTACAAGCGGCGATTCTAGGGAATATACTCTTCTCCAATGCTGCTTGGAGATGATAAAGAGCAGAAGAGTTGCTCTTTTGTCCTTATTTTCTTGTTTTCTTATCTGTGGCACTCAATGTTTCCCAGTTTGAGGATTTTGTGTAACCCTCCTCTACTATGTCCCACAAACCTTTCCCTATGAGTAAGGTCTTCATTTTGATAGACCAATACTCGTAGTCATATCTGTTGAATTCTAGAATTGGTAGATTGTTATGTGAGGCCATAGTTTCTATAAACTAAAACACTCTTTTTATTTCTTGGTTACAATAAAGCACTCTAATTTTTATAAGAAATAAATAATAAGAAAGAAGAGATTACAAATTTAAGTCAAATCTGACTTGATTCACTCTTTCATTGATTGTGTGTTCCTCTTGTTGTGGCGTTGCTATTTCTTGATTCATGAAATTGTCTACTACTTGTTCTTCATTGTCACTGATCAATATTGTCTCAGGTGATTCTGGTTTTAGAATTTCCACTAAATTACTATAATGAGTATATTCTGATTCTTATGGTGCATCTTCTACAAATTCATATTGCTCAAATCTATTCCCAAAAGAGTTATCTTCAGAGTCTACCTCGTACCCTGAGTTTGGATGCCTCTGGTGTGCTATTCCCAAAAGAGTTATATTTTGTAACTGACTAAACACAGTATGTAGCCCATAATATATCACTTTTTCATCAAAAATTTTGGCATTTTCTCTCACCAAAAGTGCACATAGGGCATGATAACAACTTGGTCTTATCATCAATGCCTCTTTACAAATTTCAGTTTGGTCTTTTGTCTCTTTTACAAGGAAAAAATACTAAGCCTCTCAGGCTTGTTACAGAAAAAGGAAAAAAATTCCAGTTTTGATAGCCTTCTAGGCTATCACAAAATATTTTTCCACTACAATTTTTGATTCCTCGAATCAGGTCTAAAGCTCCTTCTTTTACAATAAATTGCCTCTTAGGCAATGTTTTTCCAAAAAAATTATATAGTTTTATTTCAATAATAATTTTAAAATCTATTATAATAACATGTCATTTAATAATAAAAAAAAATTGGTTTTCTTTAAAATTTTTTAAAAAATATATAATTTAATATTATTAATAAACTTTATTATAAAAATTTTAAAAATTATAAACAATAAAAACCTTTTTTTTTTTAATGCCAATTTGTTATTCGACCTTCGAAGACCTTTACCATATGCCAATAATAAAAAAAAAAACTTTATGTCACTAGTTTTCGAACCCATGACCTCCCCCATGCAACAATCGACCATTTACCACTCATGCTACAAGCCGTTTTTGGCTATAAACTCCTTCGCATTTATTTAAACATGAGGGCAACGCGATTTAATTAAAAAAAAAATAAAACCTATTATCCCACATGCATTGGGATTTTGGTGCAGAGGGTGTTTAAAACAATGGGCACGCGATAGATAGTTCGATTGCGTTCGGTAAATCGGACCTTACCCTTTTGCTCCCTTCGGGTGAATCACCTTTCACCACATCACCTTCTCCTTGCTTGTTCGCTCGCCATATCAGTCTTTCCTTGTTGTGTGTCTGCCATGTCACTGCCTAGTCATCATTCTGCCACGTCACTGCCTATTCAACATTCCTTTATTCATGTGCCATTTATGTTAGCTATACCACATAACCATCTGGTTAGCCTCGGTCCACTCTGCCACATCAATCCTACTGATTGCCATGTGTCTGATCTATTTTACTGGTTTATGGGCCTCACCTCACCTTCAATAGTCCACCTCGATAATTGTGCCTTCACGTGTCCTTGGGTTCCATTCTGACCTGCTTGCTTGGATTCAAGATTCACACCCCGTAGGACTCCTCAAAAATCATGCCTAGCCTCGACGCTCCTCCTACGCTCCTATGGGTCTCCTTAGGCCTCCTCAAGAATCGTGCCTAGCCTTGAAAACCTAGACACTCCTCCTATGCTTTGATACCAGATATTGAAATTCAAAGATTCAATATTCAAATTAGATAAATAATTCGAGTTACAAATATTATATAGTGTTTACAATGTAGTTGGAGAGATATTAGGAAGAGAAAAAATAGGGAGGAATAGAAAAAAGGAATTGGAAGTCTAATGCTCCAGCCATCCACCAATCTATCTACCGCCCAATCATGTTGACTAGGATGTCATCCAATGGGGGCAAAAAGGTAAGGTCAAAAAAAAAGTTGACAAATCTTTTACCATTTAACTTCCAACAAGATATATTCAATAACCCTCAAGCAAAATATTTTTCTTAATAATGTTTCAATAATTAAAAGCACTCTCCAAATAACATCTCAAAAATGTGCCAAATAAGTAATAATCCTTATTACTCCTCAAACCACTTATACCCTAAAGAAATTAAAATCTATGCTTACCTACTTATCTCTCCAAAAACCACTTTTACTATAAAATTTATGCACAAATTTTAAACTAACTTTTAACAACCAATAAAACAAAATTTTGTTTTAATTTTCTTTTACAACTTTAATGCATACCTTGGCATGAATTTCGGAATATCAAACATAACATATATGTTAGCATATTTCAATATTTTATTTGATTTATTATGATCCTAAAAATCTAATATTTTTGGACATATTTTAGGCTTGTTGTTATTTGTTATAACAACACCTATTTTGGTCCTGGGTGGTTATGTAACCTCCGGACTATTATTGGGTGAATGTATTATTTATATTTGGTCATATTAATGAGAATTAGTTCCAATGTTCACATGGTATCAGAGCCACCACCTCTCTGCTCTCATTTTTGAATTATTAGTAGCGATCGAGGCTTTGATGATTAGGGACGAAGATTTTGTTTTTTTTTCTCCATTAAAAATCGAGTTTGTTGGAGTTTTTTTTCTCCATTAGAAAGAAGCCCAATCGGGCAGTGTGAGACTCGGGTGGAGCGAACATAGGCCATACAAAGGCCTGACTCGACTCGATCGGGGAGGAATCCTAATTTTTTTGGGATCGACAAACAACCAAGACAAATCGACTACCAAGTTGAAAGTCAACATGGTGCAAGTCGGATCAAACAAAAAGGCAAGAGGTGGAAGCCAACAAGGTAGCAGGTGGTAGCCAGCAAGGTGGCCAACCCCACATAGAAGGAGAGCTTGCGCCCTCTCGGGTAGCATCTCCCCAAGAGGAGATACTCCTAAGGGGAGTATAAGGTGTTATAAACACCTTAAAACCTCTCAGTCCCATTGATGTGGGATATTGGAAATAAACCAAACTCAATGCACTCTGTCGCAAACCCGTCACTCTATCAAAACGCATAAAACCAGTTTACCAATTGCTATTTTTTGTTAACTCTAGGAGCAGTGGATCTTGTTTATGAAACTTTATCTAGCTTCAGCATCTAAATCCCAGCAGATTGGCTATATTAGAATTTTGATTTGGTCCTCGGATTTCATCCAGCGAATGATTTTTACTCTTGGAGAGTGTCACTGGTACTATGCATTGCAGCGTTTTTTAGCAGATTTGAGATTTTTTTGAGTGTGGAGTTTTTTGAATCAAGCCTCAAACAGCAATGTGAGGTAGAGGAGGAGTTTTTTGTGAGCTTTTTTTCAGTGCGATAATAGTTTTTTTTTCACTCTTGTCGTTGCCACCCGAGCGCCGCCCGAGCGCCACTCGAAGCTGTCGCCCGAGCGCCACCCGAGCCACAGCCGAGGTGGAGGCACGACGCTGCTTTGAGCTATGGGTCCGTGGAGCCTCCTTTTCTATGAAGGCTCCTGAGATCCTTAGCGGATCAGCCCGCTAGCTCACGTGGTTGTGAGTTGAGCGGTTGGGCTCTGGGAGCCCTGAGGTCACGGGGTTAAAACCCGCTGACCCCCCCAAAACAAGGTAATTTTTTTTTTTTTAAGTTATCTTTTTAATTTTTTTTTTTTAAGGTTAATAATTAAATTTTTAAATTATTTTTTTTATATAGTTAAAAAGTTATTTTTTTTAATAATTTTTTACTATAAGAAGTAATTTATTTATTTTATTAACCTTAGTTAAAAAATATTTAAAGATGCTTTAGAGAAATTTAAGGGGGGGCACCATTTTTTTTTCAAAAATCAAGGGGGGAAAGAGAGTAATTTTTTGAAAAAGGTAATTTTGGCATTATTGTAAAGGTGCATTTTCGGCAGCGCCCGACACCTAGTGGTTTATTTTTGTGGGAACTTTTATGTTGTATGTTGCATTTTTCATTTTATGCACTACTTCATTAAAATTTAAAAATCAAATACACTCCCTAAGTCCCCAGAATAATTAAAATCCATCCGTGCAATTTATTGCACTGCAGTGTTCGGTATTTGTGATACCTCTGGCTAACACTTATAGGTAAAGCTATCATGATTATGCTACTATATCTGCCGCCTAATATAGCTGCCAAAATGACATCTGCGCTTGTTCTCTATTAATCATTTGGAAGATATAAGTTTACCATTTTGCTATTTTTTACTCCATCCATTGCCCCAATCGCTCTCGTGTTTAGGCTTAAATCCCGATGAAATTTTGGATATCCAAAGTGTTTAGGGGAAGTTACGCCCCACGCATATGGATTGAAGGCTTTCTAAGGTGGGTGTCATCAACGAGGCGATTCCCTTTTAGTACCGCCTAAGTACCATGTATCGTATAATCATTAAAATTACCTATAGTCTCCCTCACATAAGAGCGGGTAATTTTTTTTGTGTTTCAAAATACCTATAGTCTCCCTCACATAAGGGCAACTATTTTGTACATTATAACGGCCTGGAATTAATGTATATCGAAGGGGGGACCATTTGGTGTTATAAGGAACCTTCATAATGTCTACAAAATTAATGATTGATGCTCATCAATTGTTGAAAGGTCCAAACTATACACCATGGAAAAATAAGATGAAGGCAATCCTTGAGATGGATGATCTTTGGGATGTTGTTTCTAGAGCAACAGTGAGACCTTCATCTGCAACTAGAGCCACAACTCTAACTGTTGATCAAAAATACTTTGATAAGAAATATAGCAAGGCAAAAGTGCTCATTTTGCTTGTTGTTTCTGATGAAGTTCAACCCCATATTGTCGATTGTCAAAATAGTAAAGAGGCATGGGATGCCCTTAAAACTATATATGAAGGAAAGAATTATTCCACCATTCTATTTATTCAATCTCAATTACATAGTCTAAGCATGAAATAGGGAGAGACAGTTGAACTCTTTCTTTGCGGAGTTTCGAGTTGAAAGGAAATTTGAATTCTTTGGCAGCACCAGTTGATGATAAGCTCCTTACCTCAGTGGTATTGAGAGCATTACCTTATTATTTAAGAGTGTTGATCACCTCACTTCAGGTATCATAAAGACAAGTTACCTTTGTTGAGTTGGTAAATTTACTTCAAGAAGAGGAGGCACGCCAAAAATAGTGAGATGATTCTTCTAACACTGCCCTCTACTCCAACAGGAAGGTTTCTAAGAAGGGTAATTTTTAGAAGGTAGGGAACTCTCAAAAGGATTCAAAAGGAAACAAACTCA
This sequence comes from Wollemia nobilis, assembly GCA_028583015.1. NCBI lineage: Eukaryota > Viridiplantae > Streptophyta > Pinopsida > Araucariales > Araucariaceae > Wollemia > Wollemia nobilis. The sequence goes on from JAQPPZ010002998.1 coordinate 24,911,058, forward strand.
ATAGACTAAGAGATATTGCAAAATATGTGACAAGGAAGGTCATGACACAAACAGATGTTAACATAAAAATAAGCAACCAAAATAGAAAGTCCAGAACAAACCATAAAATAACAAGCAACCCAAAGTGAATGTTGTTGTTGAGGAATATGACATAGATTCTGAGCAAGCACACAAAGTGCTCATGACTACCACAGTCTCCAAGCAGACAGATCCTGTATGGTATGTTGATTATGGAGCCAGTAAGCACATGATTGGCGATAAATCATGGTTTGAGTCTTTTGAGGCCAAAGAGGGCAAACATGTCACTATTATCGATGATAAATCCTACAAGGTTCAGGGAGAAGGTACAGTTTCTATTACTCTTCCTGATGGCAAGTTTCAAATTGAGAAGGTTCTCTATGTTCCAAGATTGGCGAACAACTTATTGTCAGTCACACAAATTTTGGATAAAGACATGGTTGTAAACTTTAGTGTTGATGGGGGCAAGAAGTGTTGTTCAATTACCAATAGGGGTAATAACATTTCAACCACTTCATATAAGCATGGCTTATTTTCCCTAGATGTTATCTCTACTCCAAATTTAGACATGACTATCTCTACAAAGGAGACAACTTCCCTATGGCACAAGAGATATGGGCATCTGAGTTCTGGTTACTTACTTGAGCTAAGTAAGTATGAGATGGTAAAGGGTCTTCCTTCCATTTCTACCATATTACCAGTTTACTCTGACTGCTTGGTAGGAAAGCAACATAGAGTACCTTTCGAGATAAGCTCTACAAGAGCAAAGAAACCTCTGGAGTTGGTTCACACAAATCTGTGTGGCCCTTTTACACCCATCAGTTGTTGGGGGAAGAGCTATTTTTAGTTATTCATGGATGATTACTCATGATAGATGTGGGTATTCTTTCTTCAACTGAAATCTAAAACATTTGGGTTCTTCCAACAATTCAATAAATCTGTTGAGAAGGAGTCAAGGACTTCTATAAAGACCCTCCACTCAGATCGAGGGGGGGAATTCACCTCTATTTTCTACATTCTTGACTGAAAAATGGATCACACGACAGTTAACTACTGCTTATACTCCTCAGCAAAATGGAGTTGTTGAAAGGAGGAACCATTCAATCATGGAAATGGTTCATGCATGCTCACTGGAGTTAGAATTGGGAAACAATATTGGGCAGAAGCTATCACCACAATAGTATATCTGTTGAATAGGGCACCCACAAAGACCTTACAAGGAATGACTCTGCAGGAAGCATGGAGTGGTAGGAAACCTTCCATTTCTCATCTATGCATTTTTGGTTGTAAAGCATTCATGCACATACCAAAATAGAAAAGGAAGAAGCTAGATGAGAAAACATTGAAGTGTATTCTTCTTGGGTATGATGAGCACTCTAAGTGTTATCGATTGATTTATCCCTTGACCAAGAAGATTCATGTTAGTAGAGATGTAGTTTTTTATGAGGCTTTCACATCACAAAACACATCATATGTATACCTAGATCTTGTGGAACCTAAAGTTGAGAAGTCTCCTTCATCATCAAATATTGGAGGTCCTTCTTCATCTTCTTCAACACCATAGAAGAAGAATCCAAAGTGGTATACAAGTACAATTAGATACTCCAAGCTATCCACTCCACCATATTTGATTTTTGATAGGCCTCGTACTCGCGACATGGCTCGACAGGAGAGAGCAACAACAGAGATTACTGAGGTTGACGATATTTTACAATATTTTGAGGAACTTTCTGTAGATCTAGAGAGAGATATAGAATATATGGATATTGACGATGATAGGGTGTTTATCTCTTCAATATATGAACATGAACCTACTTCAGTGCAATATGCCCTTAGTGAGCCATAATGGAAGACTGCTATGGATGTAGTGTATAAGTCTTTGATGAAAAACAAAACTTGGAAGCTTGTCAATCTACCATATGAAAATAAGCCCATATGATACAAATGGGTATACAAATTCAAGTACAAGGCATATGGTACAATAGATAAGCATAAGGCCCATCTTGTTACAAAGGTCTATGCTCAAAGAGAATACATTGACTACGAGGAAACTTTTGCACCTACTGCTCGGATGACAACCATTCGAGTTCTTTGTGCTATGGCAGCACATTATGGGTGGAAAGTTCACCAAATGGATGTCAAGAGTGCTTTTCTAAATGGTGATATCCAAGAGGAAGTCTAAATGACTCAACCTAAAGGATTTGAAGTGGAAGGCCAAGAGCAGAAAGTTTGCAAATTGGTCAAATCCTTATATGGTTTGAAACAAGCTCCTCGAGCTTGGTATATAAAAATGGATAATCACCTACTGCAGCATGGATTCAAGAAATTTTTGTCAGATGAAAACCTCTATTTCAAGAAACAAGGTTCTAAAATAGTGTTGCTTGTACTCTATGTTGATGATCTACTCATTACAGGGAGTTCAAAAACTATAATCTCTACTATCAAACAAGATTTGAGCAAATATTTTGAGATGATAGATCTCGGACTTCTCCATTACTATATTGGTCTAGAAGTGAACCAAAAGGAGCACTACATCAAAGTGTCTCAAAAAAAATATGCCAAGACACTACTAGAAAAATATCGCATGACTGATTGCAAGTCGATAGCAACACCAATGGAATCAGGACTTTAGTTATTGCAATATGAAAAATCACCTCAGATAGATGCTACTCTCTATTGTCAGTTTATTGGGAGTCTCATATATCTAACCAATACTAGGCCAGATATCATATTTGATGTCAACTATCTTTTGAGGTTCATGTAGGAACCTAAGACTACTTACTAGAAAGCAACAAAATGAGTTCTTCACTATGTTCGTGGCACAATAGAATATGGCCTAGAATACAAGAGGAACAACAAATTCTTCTTATAGGGATACATAGACTTAGAATATGTTGGGTCATACGATGATCATAAATCAACTTCAGGATATTTGTTTCATCTTGGATCCGATCTCATATCTTAACATAGCAATAAGCAAAAAGTGGTTGCTATCTCATTGACAGAGACAGAATATTGTACCACATGTGAAGCTGTGTGCAAAGTGATATGGTTGCATCGCATTCTAACAAGTATGGGTCTTCCATTAAAATATCCAATACACTTGTTCTATGAGAACCAGGGTGTTTTGAACCTTGTTAAGAATCTAGTGCATCATGATAAAACCAAGTACATTGATACACAATACCACTTCATTCGATATGAAGTACCAGGGCACCGAATCTAGCTTCAGTTCATCTCCACCAATGCTCAAGTTGCAGACATTTTCACTAAGGCACTTGCACGTGTCAAATTTGAATTGTTTTGCAACTCTCTATGTATTGCAAAATGATGTAAGAAGGGAGGATGCTAGTATAGCTAGTAGTTATATGTTTACTCAAATATTGTAAAAAGGGAAGATGTTAGCATATTTCAATATTTTATTTGATTTATTATGATCCTAACAATCTTATATTGTTGAACATATTTTAGGCTCGTTGTTATTTATTATAAAAATGCCTATTTTGGTCTTGGGTGGTTCCGTAACCTCTGTACTATTATTTGCTTCCAATATATTATTTATATTTTGTCATATTAATAAGAATTAGTTCCAATGTTCACAATATAAACCTTGGCAACATGCGCACAAAAAACCACAACCAACGCACTATTTCTATTTTACACAGCAAAATGGAGTTCACATGATTTGAACCTAAGTCATGTGGCTCCTACGTCCTAATGGTGCTTGCACACCACATGACCTAGCGCTTCACAAGGCCAAATATGCCTCACTCTCATTTATCCTCGAGCAACAACCAATGCAAACATATTTCTACTTTCTCAAACAAAAAAAAGTGCACGCGATTCGAACACTCAACCACTTGCCTCCCAATACCTTTGTGTTGCTTGAGTTTCCAACAAGCCATATTGCCCACGATGTCTTGGAAATGATCACACCTCAACTTATTCGTTGCCTCTGCCTTTAAATAATTTTCACATGATTTCTTTTCACTTTCTAATAATCGCCTTAACCATAAGAGCAAGGATGAGGAATAATAAACCTTAGTCATCCTTTTATATAGTCTTCTCCCTCATATTCAATGATGTCGGCAAATTACTTTTATTTTAATTTTAAAATTAAAATTTAAATTTTAAATAATTTAATATTTAAACTAAATATTTAAAATTAAATATCTCCATCATCGGGCCACCTTTTTCGATGAAACGAAAATCCAACTTGGGTTTTAAGAAAAACCCATTTCATATCTGTCATCCATGATTTTAAATAAAACCTTTTATTTTGCCTACCTTGGTTTTCACAAAAAGACTTTCCTTGCACTTTTCACAAAACATAGTGCATGCCATCATACATCCTTTTGACATCAAATAACCTTTTGACATCAATGAAAACATTTTTTCTTAGGGGCTCAAAATGTCCAACAAGATAAATACATCAAAATCATCCTAGCTCATCATGACTATAACTTGTAATTTTTTTCTCAAAAAACATAAAGTTATAAAAAAAATTATTTTTTTCGTATTATTTGTTATTGTTATTTTCTATAATACATTATTATACCTCAAATAATCCAAGACTATAACTTTTCATCCTTAAATAATTTAGGTTAGGAGAGATTATTGTTTTTGCTAAATTAAAATACAACACAACTTTTCTAAATTAACCTTCTTTTATATACAAGTGTAGAAACATGATAAAATGAGAGGATAGTGAAAAATATAAAAAGAAAACTATTGTGTATGCTAAGCAACAATAGAGGTAAATAACGTTGTGATTGTCAATCATTCTTATAAATAGATTGTTTGTTTTATTTGTGTTACTTGAGGGGTTAGTAAATATTTCTTATCTATGCTTTGTCGGTATAAGGAAATGCCCACTAATAGCATAAAATGAGAGGATAGCACTTTTAAAAGAATATATGTTTAATCTATGAGATATTTATGAGTACCTAAATTTAATTTTAATTTTTTATAGTTCTTGATTCAAATTTATAATCATGTTTATGCTTTTTTTTTTTAGTATTAAAGTGCACTCCATTCAAAAAGTTTTTTTTTTTTTGACTACTTCAAACATGAAATAATATGAGCAAGACACATTTAAATAGTTTATAATATAAAAAATAGTTACAAGAGATCTATCAACAAAGAAGAAAAATATGTGTATTTGCAACTCAAAAAATATAGAAAAAAAAACAATCTTCTAGAGGGACATGCTTTTATGGAAAAATATACTTGAAAAATTTGACATAGAAAGCATTAATTGGGTATTTGGTATACTATCCATCAAATGCACTTTTTTTAAATGCCTAAAGACAGGCCATCTTATGCATTGTAAAATTGTAAAACTTGTTTTTCTTACAATTGAGGTATTATGTGTAATATTTGAATAGTTAAAAATAATAAAACATACTAGATTAGTAAGCAACAAATATATTGGTTATTAGACTTTCAAACACCAACAAATTATTTATTTCATGGATAATTTAGATGTATTGTGAAATTATAAAACTTATTTTTCTTATAATGGAAGTATCATGTACACCTTTTGAATAGTTGAAAACATTAAACATACTAGGCTGAAAGCCAAAACACTAACAAATTGCTTATTTCATGAATAATTTAAAAAATAAAATTGAATCTTCCTTATAAGAATATTTTTTTCATCATAAAAAGATAAGAGTTTAACGTTTTAAAGTTTTTGACCTTTAAAAATAAACTTAAGTTTAGACCGTACTGTATAATACATGTATAATTGTTAATTTGTTATATTATCATTGTATAACCATATCTTAATATAACTAAAAATTAATTTACTTTAGGTTCAAATCACCTTAGTGTTTGAATAATCTTGTGTACAAAAAAAATTACAATCTTAAAAAATGGCATACTTGTGAGAAGTATTCCAATAGAACATATACATAAGGGAGTTCAAATTGCCATCGATCATCTAACAAGCGGAGAAAGGCCTCGTCATCACATGAGTAGCAACAAAACTTGGGTAGCAACAAAACATCCTCTTAAAAGGCTAGACTGAAATTGAAAACAAAGCAACCTTATCACAGTACTTGAAACCCTATGCAATCAAATGATGAGTAGTTCAAGTTTCCAATTTTTATCACCTGTAAAAAGAAAACTTAAAGAGCGGCTACCAGACAAGGAGAACGATGCTGCAGGCCCTGAAATTAATAATCAATAATTCCGTTCCCTATCTCAGCTCTTTATGTCCTCGGCATCCTCCCGTTCTTTCCATGCAGCAATATGGTCCACCACCCTGTCCACGATGATATCGAACGCGTCTCGAACTCGCGAAGTAGAGAATCCATTATGACTCATGTAAACCACCCGAGGGATCAAACGCAGAACATTCTCCTGCATCTCCCTCACACGGTGGGGCTCAATCCTCGCCAGCGTCCTCTCGATCAGCGACGCATTCGACGCCACGCTCTCCTGCCTTATATACACCGAGTACGTTTCCTCCTCGGCGCCGCTCGGCAGGTGCCACGTATATTGCGTGTAAGCCGAGTCCCGATCGAAGAAGACGGGGATGCACCCGGCCACGATGGCGTCGAACGTGGAGCGCCGCGTGGCGGTGTCCCCGCGGGGTTGCAGGCAGAACACCGCCCGCCGCAACGCCGCCACCACGATCCGCGTGTCGCGGCCGCACCGCTTGGCCGCGCAGTCCACCAGCTCGCACCGCGCCGACGCCGCGCACGTCTGTATCAGCAACCCGCGGAACCCGGCCTCACCCTGGGGCGCGTAGGGGCGCACCGCCCCCACGAAAGCGAACAGCGCCGTCCTCGCACCGTTGCTCCCCCGGATTTTATCCGTCCACTCCCGGAGCCGCGGCTCCGTCGGGTGGAACGACGTCGGGTACGGCACCGCCCTCTCGTTGCGCACCCACGGGCGGCGCTCGAGGAACAGCACCGTCATGTTGGCTACCCCGGGGAGGCGCACCATCCCGGTGCCCCAGCTCCCCCCGGGGAAGACGTCGAAGTCCCAGGCGGTTCGCCCCATCACCACCAAATGGTCCCGCCCGCCGCGCCGCCTCCACTCCGGGCGCCCACCCAGCCATGACATGAGCCTCCAGCCGTGGCGGCGCTCCTCTAAATCATCACGATCCCCATCCGATTTTTCTACACCGTCATTCTCGTTGTTTCTGTACAGGTATCGTAGGGCGTCCAGGCCGGCTTAGTATGGAATGAAAAAGGCGTCGGCGGCAGAGGGATTCGTAGTTCGGCAAGGGTGGGTCTTCATTCTGGTGTGGAAGATAAGCTCCAGCATGTAGGAGTCCGTGTGGAACCATCCGGGCCCAAGGTCCCCATTAATGGCGGCGTCGTACGGCGGGCCGAAACCGCCGTTCTGCGTGTGGGGGCAAACGTCGAGCCAAGAAGCGAGGCCGAACTTGCACTTTCGCAGGATCTCGGCATTGAATTCCTCCGGCAGGTCGTACATGTAGATCTTCCTCCCTTTGCATTCATAATTCTCTCTTCTCTGTGAAAGCAAAAAATACGGCGTTACATAGCACCCTAATGCAAAAACGATCGTCAGAGCCCGCAAACGATTCATGATTTTCTTCCTCGTCTGAATTCCCCGGAGGAAATGCACATTTCCATTTGCATCTTTGCCGGCTTCCATGCGCCCGGATTGGAATTTATTTGATTTAAGTTTTGGAACTTTTTATGCATGTGGAGTTGTGTTAATGGTGAGGACGTGAGAAAAGGTGGTTTCAATAAACTATTACATATGTTTATCGATAAAAGGTGGCGTGGCTTTGGATTGACTATTACATATGTTTTGTGCGAAGAGGACGCGATCTGGACAGCTGGTGAAACTTTTTCACATGTTCAAATTGTGTTGTGCGCACTTTCACGTAGTTTGGACTTTTGGATAAATATATATTAAATGTGAATTTTTTATTTTTTTTATTATTGTGAGAAATTTTTAGGATCATCTAATAGGTTGAGCAGTCTCCTTCTAAACATGAGATCCTTGGTAAACCAAGAGCTATGCTTATCCATAGGAAATTTAACACATATTCACCCCCTCAACTTGAACCGTTGCATTGTTCCACTTGGACAAATTTGTTAAAAAATTTTGTGTTTGAGACTTCCAAATTTAAGTTTTTTTATTTTATTTTGAAATTTTGTTTTTCTTTTTAACTAAATTATATAAGTGAATGAAACTGATTTCAGTTGTATGGCATTATAATTATATAATAGTATTATAATAACTTAATGATAATGTATGTATAATTAAGACTATTTAAGTTGGTTGCAAAGGTTTTTGATCAATTTAAAAAATAAAATTAATATAAAAATTACTAATTTTTTATATATTTGAATTATTTTATTTTGTTTGCATTTTAAACAAAAAAAACGGTCATAGATATTTTCACAAGAATTAGGAAAGCAAACAAACATCTAGGGTCTAAGTTGGGTTAAGTGAGAAAACTATTCAAACCATAAATTAAAAAGCATTGCTAAAAATTTAAATTCTAGAGAAATCAAGCTTTATATTAAGATAAAAGATATTAAGGTTTTCATGTAGAGATTAATAAAGGTAAAGTAGATTTTAATGTTTATTAGACCATACATTAGCAATGTGGTTTATTTGTATAACTTTATTATTTTGAATCTTGGGATTTTTATAGTTCCAAAGTTTTAACTGTTATGTTCACTCAAGTCTAAATGAAATGAAAATATTTTAATTATATTCAGAAGAAAAAATTAGCCAATGGGATCAATAGCTTTAATACATGATAGAGAATGGTGCACAACCATGTTTCCTTTTGAATTCAAACCTTGGACTTCTTATCTAGGGTTTCAAAGTTTAACAATATCCAAGAAAAAAATTGGTCAAAAAATTTAAAAAGGTCACCATCCTCTTATCATATTTTAG